>OY730185.1:8567415-9248069 GCA_963422495.1 Polyommatus iphigenia | reverse complement strand
TATTAAAGTCGTATTACATAAATAATGAGTCCATCTTGTTAACACTAATATACGGGCTTTTATCTTTACAAACATGTAAAAGCAACAAAATATACAAGAATAAGCGTGTAAATGACCAGAGCATGGCTCAGGGGAAAAAAATATACGTAGAATAACCATGCAACATTTCACTGCACTTGTTAAAACTTCATTTATGACTCGAATAAACGTGCATTGATACAATAGTGTTGACAAGTCACATATTATTCACTAGAATAATAATTTCATATGGTTTTTCTTAAATATGTGGTAAACCGATAATATTTGATTTTTAATAAATATATAAGCTGAAAGATATTTTTTTTACCTTTAATTTGATTATACATTATATTTGTCTATTTATTATGTAGTCAAAGTTATGTGGTTCCAAACGTTTTTTTGTCTTCCAGAAAAGTTGCCTTTTTTCGATTGCACGTTTATTCGTTGGGGCCATCGAAATTGGAATGATCTTAATCGTATAACGATTACGCTTACGATTAAATCATAAGCATACGTATAAATTCTGCATGAAATGAACAAAAATACTAAATTAGTACTTACCTATTATTTTGTTGAGAAAAAAATTACGTGAGATTTGCCGCGACCCCCCCTCTCCCCAACGTGAGATTAGGTGAGATTTGACTCGACCCCCTCCCCCCCCCTAAACACCTCACGTAATTTGTGGACGCCCCCTTACCTTATTTTATCCGATGATAGTGGCCCCTTCGCCGCGTCGCGTCGTTCAACGGCTTCCACTTAACATTCGGTAAATCACCAAGCACTAGCACTCAGACATTTAACAATGTAAAAAGTTTTTAGAAAAGTTGAAATAACCGAGAATAGGTTAATACTACAATGTTTTCACGCTAGATGGCAGCACTAGCACAGCTGTACAGACAGTAAATAGACAGACAGTTTAACTTTCAATATTCTTATGTGAGATGTGCATTTGTGCAATATGTGCAATTTTTGTCCAATTATTTACTCTATGCGCTAGTAGTGCCCTCTGCTCCGTAGTGCGTAATGACCTTTACGTAATATTAGTACCAAGGCCAGGCTTTAGTTGATTGAATTTTTAAACCACACAAATGAGAGATTTTCTTATTTTTTTAATTTGATTGTCAAACAGTTGAATCCATTTTAGTAACTAGATGGCGTATGGGTAGACAACTATCGGTAATACCAGGGAATACCATCAATACTTGCTACAAAACTGGGCAAAAGAATGTAAAACTTGATACATTTGAATCTGAAAAAGACGCAATAATATTTCAATGAATAGGTTAATAGAGTTAATTATAACGATGTTTTAGTTAAAACTCACGGAAGAAATAGCCCTGTTTACCGATATTCACACCAAAGATAACGGATATTTAATGGCTAACATTTTACCAATAATGAACATCAAAAACACAAATAACACAATTTGGGAAAAAATAATAAAAACCACACCAACAATAAAAAGTAGAAGAAGTTTTGAAAGTGACATGCCCGCCAAAACTCTCTTTCAGTTGTCAGTTTTCAGTTTGACAATTTGCGTGTTCCTAAACTGTTACCAGTATACTGGCCTAATCGCTAAGGCCAATGATGGCTTAGATTTAAGATATTTTGATTTACGTCACACTTGACAGTACACTGATATTTTTTTGAAACACTACCAATATGTAAAGCCCGACCAACAAAATAAAAAACCTCGCCATATTGCGGAAAACTACTGGAACTAATTTCTTCAACTGGCAATAATCTTTATGAGATGTCATAATTGTCATCTGTCAAAGTGTGTTCTCGATTGTGCGTGATATAATTCTTAGACAAGTGGGTTATTTACGCGATATAATGCCGAAAACTATTAAAAGCCAGTTAAGAAAAGTTATTTATAATATCAATAATTACTTGTCGGAAAGAAAGTCTGAAGGAATGGACTCTATTCCTCTAAATAACATCACGGACCTTGTTGTCAACATGACTGGTAGGTACCTCATATAGTGTGTGCAATTTGAATTGGCTAATTTGTGATTAGTTTAATTTAAAAGTTCTGTTTTTAGGTGTATCCCGATCGTCCGTAATGAAAATACGAAGAGAAGGTCAGACTTCAGTTGTATTTTCTACACCAAAGAAAAATAAACCGAAAACAAAAAAGAAAATCAATCTGGATGATTTCGATCTCTGTGCAATTAGGCATAAAATACAAGAATTTTATACCGTCCGAAAAGAAGTACCGAGTTTGAAGCGGTTGCTTGCAGCTCTGAAAGAATCCATAAATTTTGTTGGTGGCAGAGAGTCTCTTCGTTTACTCTTGCACAAATTAGGTTATAAATTTAAAAATGTAGAAACCAAAGGACAATTCTTATGGAGCGGTATGATATAGTAGCTTGGAGGGATAAATATCTACAAGAAATCAAAGATGTAAAGGAGAGCGGTATGCCAGTTGTATACCTCGATGAAAGCTATATTCATACTTCTCTCAATCATGCAAAATGCTGGCAAAGTGAAAATGAGCCTGGTGTGTCTAAATCTGTTGCTAAAGGCAAAAGATATGTGATTGTCCATTGTGGCGGCAAGACTGGGTTCGTCCCGAATGCTTTATTAATTTACAATGACAAAGAAAAAAAAGAAGATTTCCACGAAGCCATGAATAAAGTTAATTTTAAAAAATGGGTATTGGATAAATTAATACCCAATTTACATGAACCAACCTGTATAGTCATGGACAATGCTAGATATCATTCTAACCAAATTAACAAGCCACCAAACATGAATAATAGAAAACATGAAATTGCAGAATGGCTTACATCAAATGATATTGCCTACCCTGCTTATGCCACCAAAAGTATGCTAATGGTTATAGTCAATCAAAACAAACCTGACCCGATATATGAAATTGATAGTTTACCGTCATGAGTACGTGCCGAAAATGCCGAGCCGGTCGGACGCGGAACTGATATTCGACACGTCGTACTCCGACATCCAACCGTATCTCTTCAAGATCCACTATAACTTGTCCGGCGCGCCCTCCACGTCGGTCGGCAACACGGTCCGCAAACTGATCAGAGACACGCTGTCCTTGTGATGTATGCTGTGTCTATACCAGATGACCGCGCCGTCTATACAGTAAACTGAACCACGTACCTCCATAAGTTCGGAGTGAACATCGCTAGTGTTCTAAAGAGAATAGAGGTATAGTTTTAAATCTTAGTCCGTCTCTGTTCTCTCTAGAACGTCCGAGTCTTTCCAGTTTGTCTTCTTTAGCGAGTGTAATACGAAAAGTGCAATTATATGTGCGCGCAAATGTAAATAGTTATTATATTTCTAATAATTAATAGGGATGATATTTTTGCAATATTCTATTTACAATGTACTTATATATAAATATTTTGCAGGACGAGGAGTCATATTATTTTAATATATTTATTCGGACATTACTATGATTTGTTTTTGTTGTTAACTCGTAATGTGATGTTGATATTGTTTGACTTTATGTTGCCTGTATGGTTTTTGTAGATAAGTGAGTAGAGTGCTAGGTAGCGTGACGTTACTCGCCCCAGCGGCTAAAAAAACGAGGCCGCCATCTTGAGAATGCGTAGCTGTCAGTTTGACAGTGACAGATCGTTATGTCACTTGCAAATATATTCTAAAATGTATGTGTTGCTACTTGCTAGTACGTGTGGTAGCGGTGAGAGAAAATAGTTTTACTTCCACTCTTTCTGCCCAGTCATGAAGTTATTTAGTTAGCTCGATGTTAATCTTCAATTTTAATTTATGTTTAGTATCTACACTGGCTGGTTAATGTGTCCACTTGTGTTATTCATAGTGATTTATTTTAATCTTGTGCTTAGATAGTATAAGTTCTGTATGACGCACTTAACATATACTTGTACAGATTTGCACTTAAAATATTATGATATGACGTATTAAATTGTCGAGTTTTGAATTTAATGAATGGGTAATATGTGTTTGAAGTAAGTTTTTAACATAAATTCTAAGTTTTTTGCTTAATTAATGAGCTGCATCGCAATAAAGATCGCTACTTTAGAGTTATATTACTGATATTTTAATATTAGTCGAGTGTGTTCACTCGAGGTGTATAGTCTTTTGACTAATTTGTTTTTTATATTAAAACGACGGCTTTGTGATATCGCTGACACTAGGTACTGTAACTGTATAAACTTCATCGATAGCAACATAATATTAAGAGTATTATACGCTAAGTGTACATATAGATGTATATATAATTTTCTAAGAATTTTCCGAATAGGGAGTGTTTAAAATCGAGAGCTTTATCAAAATATGTTTAGTGTTCTTAATTAGTGACGGATGAGGTGACGTAGGATATTTATTTTGAATTGCCACGGTCGGTGCGAAATAGTGACCTTAGTTCCCTTCCTACTAGATTCAGTGTTTCGAATTCCTAATATATATTTCTGTGACATAGAATGTATGGATAGTATTGTATGTAAGCTGTGAGTTTGAATTAATATTTAGGGTAGTTTAATATTTATCTCTCAACAGATATATTTATAATATGAAGACGCAATCGAATTTTTAAATTTTTATCTCTCGTGTCTGCTTTGGCAGAATAACCTTCCAAATTGGCTAATTTGGTGGGTTATTATGTTCTAATAATGTCTAACACGGCGTATTCTGTTGTTAATATAATCTATTAATTAGGTTATTTGATAGATTATATTGTGACAAATGTAAAGACACAGAAAACTTTCTTATGACTTGAAAAAGTTATGAGAAGTAAACAGATCTCAAAGGAGATTTAGATGGTGTTTAATTAATAATAAATGTTAGAATTAATGTTGAAAATACAATTTTTAATTACTATGAAAATTACATTTCTGTACAATTTTAAATGTTTCAATATTGCAATTCTCTTGGTCATTAACCATTTTAACGATTGACGGTTTGATTTTGAATCATAAAAATAGTGAATTGTAAAATATTTTATTACTGTATCTTACAAATTCGTAGATAATAGTAATGGGATCATATATCTATATAATATGTGAAGTAAACAAATAGTTTTTTGCTCTATAACATAAGATGAACGTATAACCGTAGTACCTGTAATATTTTAACAGATCAATAACTTTCTTCTAACACTTACGCCTGGTTTTTAAGTTTGACAGAAGTTTATCCACTCGCTAGCGCTTTGGCGTTTGACGGAATAGTTATTTTTTTATATTTTTTTATGAAATAAGGGGGCAAACGAGCAAACGGGTCACCTGATGGAAAGCAACTTCCGTCGCCCATGGACACTGAGGCCGCCATAAAAAAAGAAGAAGTATTTCTTAGACAAGTGGGTTATTTACGCGATATAATGCCGAAAACTATTAAAAGCCAGTTAAGAAAAGTTATTAATAATATCAATAATTACTTGTCGGAAAGAAAGTCTGAAGGAATGGACTCTATTCCTCTAAATAACATCACGGACCTTGTTGTCAACATGACTGGTAGGTACCTCATATAGTGTGTGCAATTTGAATTGGCTAATTTGTGATTAGTTTAATTTAAAAGTTCTGTTTTTAGGTGTATCCCGATCGTCCGTAATGAAAATACGAAGAGAAGGTCAGACTTCAGTTGTATTTTCTACACCAAAGAAAAATAAACCGAAAACAAAAAAGAAAATCAATCTGGATGATTTCGATCTCTGTGCAATTAGGCATAAAATACAAGAATTTTATACCGTCCGAAAAGAAGTACCGAGTTTAAAGCGGTTGCTTGCAGCTCTGAAAGAATCCATAAATTTTGTTGGTGGCAGAGAGTCTCTTCGTTTACTCTTGCACAAATTAGGTTATAAATTTAAAAAATGTAGAAACCAAAGGACAATTCTTATGGAGCGGTATGATATAGTAGCTTGGAGGGATAAATATCTACAAGAAATCAAAGATGTAAAGGAGAGCGGTATGCCAGTAATTGTATACCTCGATGAAAGCTATATTCATACTTCTCTCAATCATGCAAAATGCTGACAAAGTGAAAATGAGCCTGGTGTGTCTAAATCTGTTGCTAAGGCAAAAGATATGTGATTGTCCATTGTGGCGGAATGCTTTATTAATTTACAATGACAAAGAAAAAAAAGAAAATTTCCACGAAGCCATGAATAAAGTTAATTTTAAAAAATGGGTATTGGATAAATTAATACCCAATTTACATGAACCAACCTGTATAGTCATGGACAATGCTAGATATCATTCTAGCCAAATTAACAAGCCACCAAACATGAATAATAGAAAACATGAAATTGCAGAATGGCTTACATCAAATGATATTGCCTACCCTGCTTATGCCACCAAAAGTATGCTAATGGTTATAGTCAATCAAAACAAACCTGACCCGATATATGAAATTGATAGTTTAGTACAGGATTATGGTCACAAAATATTAAGACTGCCTCCTTATCATTGTGACCTCAATCCTATTGAGATGATATGGGGTATTGTAAAAGGGAAGGTTGCCACAAAGAATGTTGGTTTAGACAATATCACATTCATGCAGCTTGTAAAAAACTGTTTTGAGGTAAATATCACATATTTCGACAAAAATAAAATTAAATATTTTGTTTACCATTACTGATTTTAAATTATTCTTATAGGATATTACTGCCGATACATGGAGTAATTGTTGTGATCATACAAATAAAATAGAAAAAGAATATAGACAAAGGGGACCAGTAATTGATGGAGAAATTGAACAATTTATCATAAATGTTGGCGGCAATGACAGTGAAACATCCACAAGTGGCAATGAGTCAGAGATATCTGACATTGAACCACTACAATCTGACCATGAAGATGAAATAATATATGAATGTGTTGAATATTTAGATTCTGAGTTTGATGAATAATTTAAATAAAAGTTTAATAATGAAATTATGAAGTTGTACTTTTTTAAACTGCCTATATACTTTAAAACTATACATAAATGCTATGGTTTTGTATAGTCTATATTAAAATTAGTCTATATTAAACACTAGCTAAAAATTGTACACTAACCAATTCGCAAGTGTATCACTGTACTAGATGTTGCCATATTCATAGTTCATTTAGCGCCCTCAGGGCAGGTTTTCTATTTTTTTGGTCAGGCTTTAAGTGATGCCAACCTGCAGATAATTTCAGATGGGTGGGGAACCAATAGAAAATCTAGAAGTGTCTACCGTCGCGCCGTCTGGTGGAGATTTAAAAAAGAAAACTTCCCATTAAACTCATATTCACTAAACGATTCACTTTAAACGATTCACTCATTTCTCATTTAAATTTAGATCAGCGCAAATCTTTATTTTATATATCAAATTTACTAATTATTAAATATTACTTGATTATTACTGATTACTGATCAGTAATCACAACCGCGAATATCACAATATTTAACTAAAGTGGGTAGTTATAGAATATATTTTTGTCACCGCGACAGTGCAGGTCAATGGCTAGCGCCAATGGTTTATGCAAAGACCTTTTTAAAAATATAACTTAAAAATGACATTTGTTCTGACTATGTATGGCTGTATGGGCAACGCTCCCTTTGCCTGTCCCGACCGGGACGAATTAAAAAAAAAATGTCTATGCTCTGTCAACTGTCAAGTGTCGTCAAACTCGTCTAGGTACTAGACGTCTAGGTTTACAGATGGTGCACAGATTAAGGATGGTGCTTTGATTTTAACTTGATTTTAACAAAATTGTGATTGTTTTAAAAGTTTGAACAATATTTTTAGTAATGGATTGCATTGAATGTGGTGAAGATTCTAAATACAAATGTCCTGTTTGTAGACAACCTTAGTAAGTTTGGTTTATTCATTTCACAATGTTTGATTAGTTACTAACGTAGTTTGTTTTACGAATTTATCCCACTTGCCCAGATCATATATTTTAAGGGCCAACACTTCTATTATCAAGTCCTCCCGTATCTTTATTGTATACATATACACTTTAAAATATACTTATTATCTTTCAGTTGCTCTGTAGCTTGTTGCAAAGTTCATAAAGAAAAACAATGTACACCGCCATCTCCGCCAAAAAACGATGCCATAGAAGAGACACAAATAGAATATGAATTCCCTACCGATCACACAGTGCCAATAGAAAAATTAAAATTATTAGGTAAGTAAAGAATGTTGCGTAAGAAAATAAAATTATCCAAACCCATTGAACATTCATACACCATTAATGAAATAAATTGCTTGCTGGTTCTGCTTTCTTTAAAAAGGTCCCATGGAGAGCATAGCGCCGGCAGGGGGGTGCCAGGTGGTGCACTTGCACCCCTTTGTAACCCTATTAAATTACCATGCCGTACAAAGATAGTTCGTAATGTTTCGGCACTAAATGTATTCTGTTGGCATAAATAGACAGTCATTGTTGTTCGTAAAAAGTAAAAGAAAAGAAAGAAAACTAAAATCTGCACCCCTTGGAAATTATTTCTGCTGGTGCCCATGATGGAGAGCATATTTATGAACCAATACGTGTAAAACACGGTTTAAATATTTCAATAAATGCTTTAACTTTCCTAGCAATTATGACTATGATAATTATTATTAAAGCAAATAATATGAAAATAAGTATAAAAGTCAAAACACAGTATCTGTTCCTTTTAATAAATTGGATAATCAGTTTAAAAGAATATATTTAATGCCTGCTGGCAAAAATATGTAAAATAATCCACAATGTTTATATTTCAGAAAATTCTAAAGAACTGCAGGAATGTTTATCGAATCCACATGTAAGGGAGATATTGCAGTTGTTGGACAAATCTCCTCATCCAGATAAGTTAATGCAAGAATACATGCAGGAACCAATATTTACGGAGTTTGTTGATGCCTGTTTAAAAGTCGTGCAAGACGAGCCTGATGATTAAGAATTTATAACCAACTTAAAAAAATGGCAGCCATATCTAGAGCCAAGCCTAGTTCAAGCTATAATAATGAATAATATATGTAACAGGACATAGTGATAATATTTTCAGACTGAAAACTCATGACCATCTGTGACCATAATATTATTGTTTCTACGAGAAACATAGATGGTCCTGAGTTTACTTTAATACAAAAATTCAAAAACATTAGTCTTAGCACTGTTACTTTTAGAGTGATAAGAAACACATACACACCTTAATGTGTTACTAATTTGTTACACCTGTATATACATACCAATATTCACAATAAATATTATTGATAATACCTATGTTATGTTCTGTTATTTGAAAACATTAAATAATACAAAAACCTTTGAAAAATAATTTTATTATTATTTCATTCATTAACATGCGTTCATGCTTGATACAAGGCCAATCTTATCATATTCTCCAACGCTTCAGATTTCTTCTTCTCCTCTTCGAGTGCTTGCTCCAACTGCAAAATAGAGTGCTCACAGAAGTTGTATACTTTTATGTCACTCTCGACCCTTTCTATACTCTCTTCGACCATTGTACAATCTTTATCTTCCAACATGAGAGGTTCCATGGAATCAAACTCGACTTTACGCCGTTTCGCTTCTATGAAGAAATCTATATCGTCTTCATTACTCAAATCTTCATTAGCCAGCGAGTACGCGTCGACATCGTGCAACCAATTGAAATTCCTAAACTCCTCCAAAACCGGTTTGAGATATATCGCAAATGTATTGTCGAAGTTGTGTAAGTCTTTTATTTTTTCGTAAACTATAACATTTAGTACATCTATTAAATCGTAATTATGGTAGTTCTGACTGAACTCCTCGTATGGCATTTTTACTATGGACGCTTCCTCGGGAAGCAGTGCAACAACTTTACAAGCAACTTCCTCAGGGTTCTCGAACCATCCTATTTGTTGGCAATATTTTTGGATGTGCTCCTGCATATTCGCAGCTGTCAACGGAGTGGGAGGGACTCTAGGCGTCGGAAGCTTTAACCTCTCCATTATTCGCTTAATGGCACAAATATTATCAGAATTCCTCACATTACTACAAATGAATTCATACGGTTTTGGGTATGGTGACATATCATTTAAATAATTCTTTAACTCGAGTGGAAATGTGGAGTAATTAAACAAATCTTCGTTTGTAATAACTTCGGTCAGTTTTGACACTGCTTCATTATAATACAAAATCAGTTTCACCAAATTCTTTTTATTCCTCGGTTCATATTTTAATCTGCACCATATTTCATTACCTAAATATCTCTGACATATTGATTTCAAACAATCAATTTCTAGCGGGGGTGGCCGGGGATAGTTCCTAGCTAGCCATCTCAGGGCTTTTCTAGTCATTGTAGTTGCAGCGTCTGCTAAATTTTCAGACGCTATTGTGAAGAATGAAAAGTCTGATATAATATTTCTACTTTTGTATGTACGTAATATTTCTTTTAATCTATTTAAAGGCATTTCTTCTGGCACCATGACAGCAACAGGTATTACCTGGTATGAGTGCTTGTTGTTGATCGCTTCTTCAAGAATTTGGATATCTCGATCATCAGTTACAAAATGTAAAATTCCATGGGATCCTTCAGTAGCATCTGTGGCATAAGTAGGATTTTCCACGCTGAACATACTAACGGATATTGCAAAATCCACGAGGTTGTTCCAAGACTCTTTACCGACGTACAACAAACTTTTACTTGTAGCATGTTCTTTCTTATCACTGAATGCACTCGTGATCCAGTTGTTGACATTTATCCTTTTGTAAATCCATTTGGATGATTCAGGTGAAATAATAGTTAGTTTCCAGAAAAAACACTTATCATATGGATACTGGATTTCTTTCATGCGTTTTAGGAAAGATGAACGAACTATATCAACTAAATTAAATCTTTTGGGTGCAGGTATTTCATTCAATTCTTCAGAAAATTTGTAACCTCTGTGAAATGCGTTCATATTTTTCAAGGATGATTTTTCAATAGATCTTCTCAAGCAAAGAGCTTCTTCTTGAGGAGTTTTGTCAGTTAACCAAATCGGAGTATCTTCTAATAGATTTCGCCTTTTGAAGTTCCTAATAAAATTATTCCTCCAAACATGAAACCATTTCTTCATTATTTTATTACTTCGGAAAATTTCTGCTTTCATTTCTGACATGCAAATTTCATTTACTAAATCGTTAGTAAATTCATTGCACACTTCTTCAGCGTACACAAATAATTTATTTTTTATTTCGATTTCTTCTTGTAACATTATTCTGACAGTTTCGTCCACAATGTCAGTCTGTAACTCACTAACGAGCTCAACAGATTCTTTTTCAACTCGCTCTTTAAATAATCTTTCTTTTTCTTTTCGTTTTTCTTCAGCTATACGTTTTTCTTCCGCTATCCGTTTTTCTTCAGCCTTTCGCCGCTCTTCAGCTAGTTTCTCTTCTTCCAATTTCTTTTTAAGTTCTGCTTGTTTTCTTTCTCTTTCCCTTTTTTCTTCTTCCAATCTTTTAAGTTCTTCAATTCTTTTTTGTTCCTCCTGTTTCTTCCTTAATTCCTCTTGTTTTCGTTTCTCTTCGGCTTGCTGTCGCTGCATCTCTAGCAGTCGCTCCATCTCTTCTGTTTTAGCTCGCTCCAGCAAATCGGTCTCCCCACTTCTCGCTTGGTCAAAAGATTCATTACTTTTCTGATCAAAGTCGTAAATATTGTTATTGGGAATTTTCACTGAACTAAAAATACTCTCAGCAACAGTCTGTGCTTTGTTTTTAGATTGAAAAATAGAATATTTTGTTGTCGCAGGAAACATAGGTTTCTGATTCACACTTTTAAACAAGCTGCCGGGTGAAACTGCAGTTTCAGAATCCCCATTGGTTGTAACTGCGTTCTGCGAAAAGTCCTTAAAGGAGCCAAATACAGCAGTGGGATTCTTTACAGGGTCTCCTTGGGATTTTGTAAATATGTTTGAAGTGTTCTCTGAGGCACCATAAGGCTTTGTAAATAGACCACCACTACCGGCATTAGAAAATATACTTTTTGGACCGAGTGCTTCATTATTCGAAGTAGTAGGGGGTAGTATTTGTTTGTTAGCACTTACAAATATATTTTTACTATCACCCACGGTAGCTTCGATTTTCTTTTCTGTAGCTTGACCAAATATAGATTTTGGAGCCGTTGATTTCTCGAAAAGATTTTTAGAGATTTTAAAATTCTCTGATGCAGGTTTACTGGCAGTGTTGAAGATATCAGATTTATTTTTCGGTTGCTCGATTGTATTGGAAACCGGTAACTTATTTGTGAATAAATTTCCTGACGAAAATACATTTTTCTCCATCTGTTGAGGCTTAGAAAAGGTAAAAGGATTACCTTTGTCGATTCCTAAGATTTTTTCGTTTATAAGTTTAACTTCTTTACTGGATGCGACAGGTATCGCTGGTTGAAAAGAAAAAGATTCTTCCTCCTCTTCCTCCTCAATTTCCTTGGGCATTACGAAAAAATTAGGAATTTTCCGTGGAGTGGTATCAAATAACGGTTTACTCGGTGTCACTTTTGGAGGTTCGATTGCCTTTTCTACTACTCTCGAGATGACATTCCCCTTCGATAACTTCGCTAACTCCGCTTTCAACTGCTTAATATCTGTGTTTGTATCGTTAATAGTGTTGTATCCTAAGTCCTCCGCGAGTAAAGCAGTTTCCTTTAAAGTACCATTACTGTTAAAACTCGAATACAGATTATGATTGTTTGCATCAAAACCTGGTAGTTTACCACCACATATAACATCGCCGACTGACATTTTTCTCTTAGACTCTATTAGATTGACCGCTCTCGACAGAGGGAACGGATCGCTATCCTCTATGAACTGCGTTCTATTGAGGACGATAGATAACTCCTCCGTGCTCTTAGCTAATCTCAAGCCGTAGTGTGTAATAAATGCTTTCATGGAATCTACATTTTCGAATGCCAGGTTTTTCATGAGATATTCACCGGGGAACAGAAAGCCTCCTTTCGGTGCGTAAGCTTTAACGATTCTGGCGAGTGCTCGAGCACGGACGTCGTTGAAATATCGTAGAAGAATACACGCTTGTAGATATGTAGCCTCTTCGCGTACTAGACGAAAGAATTTAACGTAATTATTGTTGTCTAACGCAGTAAACACGTCCAGTGCGAACGTTATGGACTTCGACTTTTGTATTTCCTGTGGCAGTTGTTTAACCTACAAAGGAACAGAAGATAAGTTTTTAACTTTATTTCACTGTTTAACTTTATCCTCATTCAAAAGAAAATCAAATCTGTTTTGACCTTTATTAAATTTTAAGACTTGAAATTAATTGAAAGCGAAAATACTATCCAGTACAATATTTAAACACAATTTGCGTAATCGATAAGTCCATATTATAGATTTAACTTTTCATGTTTATTATAAATCACATACCTCCCACCAAAAGTTAGCATCTCCGAGATTAAGCAAAGCGATGTAACCTCTGAACTCGGCTTCATTTGGTTTCATGTGCGGTTGAACATCTGCGTACATGTGTTTCAGCGTTTGTAAGCATTTGGTCAGGTTATCGGTGTTAAGCTTCTGATCGAACTGTGTATGCTCCAAGTCAGCTAACCGAGCCCCACAGTGGGCGTGGAACCGAGCACAGATCTCTACGAGGCGAATGGAATCTGAGAAATAGAAAAGAGGTAAAATTTAATTCTTGTAAACTACTTGTAAGTCATTTTATAATTTAAAAATTCGTGCGTAAAAATACATCGCGAGCAAGAAACTGCACATTTTATTGCAGTAACAAGTAATTTAAGTATATTTTAAGTGTGCTGTGTGTGCCAAATACAAAAAAAATATTCTTACCTGCACAACACAGGGCCTGCTGTGTAATATCTTTCCGTATGGACCGAAATCTGTCCCACATGAAATGGAACCAATCAGCTAATGTCACCTGAAACATGAAATATAAAATTTGCTATAATATTATAATAACTAGATTATTATTATGGGATTTTGGGACACAAAACTTATTAATATTTCGTCTTCCTTGACCGAAAAGTTTTCTCCTGCTTTCATAGATATGTTTGCTTCATGATATCTTGAATGTAATTGAGCGCTAAAGGTACAATTCCGTGCATCGCGATCGATCGCGGCCGCGCGCGGCCTACGACTGTCGTCGGCCGCTCGCGACAATAGTCAGTGTATCAAAATGTATGGCACCGCTTCCGAGGCCCGCGACAGACGCGCGTGGCCGCCGACTGTCGTAAGCCGCGTGCGGCCGTGTCTTGAAGTTAATACGTGTCTATATACTTCAACTTCAAGACACGTCGCGGAACGCGCGCGGCCGTGATGAAATTATATTATAACTTCAAGACACGGCCGCGCGCGGCTTACGACAGTCGTCGGCCGCGCGCGTCTGTCGCGGGCCTCGGAAGCGATGCCATACTTCATATTCTGACTATTGTCGCGAGCAGCCGACGACAGTCGTAGGCCGCGCGCGGCCGCGATCGATCACGATGTACGGAATTGTACCTTTAGTAACATGTCAACTCTCGCATCATCATTACTACTGAAAACAGAGGAATAAGTAATTTCTCCACACCTGTCTGGGTGTATCAGCGATCTGCCGTAGATGCTCAGCGGTCATCAGCAGCACTCGTGGTGGTCGGAGCTCGTAGCACATGGGCATCTCCTGGTCGGCTGAACTCCGGCTGTACTGCTTGATCGCCCACGCCGGCTCCAGTTTGCCGTCCGAGTCCACCTCCGTCTCTAATGTCATCACCTGAAGAAAGGAAATTGATTATAAATGATTAAGCATACATACTGGAACTATGTGGTCCAGAGTCCTGTTAAGGGAAAAAGAGCTTGCTGTATAATCTATAGGTACTTAATATTATAAAGCTGAACAGTTTGTTTGTTTGAACGCACTAATCTCAGGAACTACTCGTCCGATTTGAAAAATTCTTTCAGTGTTTGATAGCTCATTTATCGAGGAATGCTATAGACTATATGTTATTATGCTAAGGTTAATTGGAGCGAAGAAACAGAGGAAAATGTGGAAAAAACGGGAAACATTATATGAAATTGCTTATTATCTTAAGAATTACAGGAGCGATTTTAATGTTTTTTGACACACATGAAGAATAAACCACGTGAAGGGACATAGGCTATTTTTTGCGGAAAAATGTACGGTTTCCGTGAAATTCCTAAATTACGCGGGCGAAGCCGCGCGAATCATCTAGTAGTAACATATTTCAATTATTAATGATTTTAGATTGATCAACTTTATAATGAAACTATTTTTTTTGCGCAAGACTGACTCGCGAAAAGAGTGCATGTGAAAAATTCTACAAGTTACTATCATATGGTGAGTTAAAGCAGATGACAGACACTCAGATAGACTTGCCTAGAAACAGCTAGTGATGGTGTATCTCATTTTAATCCTACAAGCCCCATAAGAGCACCGGTGATCGCGACAACAATAGAACACAATAGCATTTCCAAAAATCCGGGATCGAAGGATTAAATCTTCCGTAAGTAAATAAAACTCTTAAAAGAGACAAATAATGGATATTATGTTACGCTCAAAGATCGAAAACGCTCAGTGAGCGAAAAAATGGCTCACAAGTCACAACGCGTTGTGGTAATAGTGAAACGGCCACGACGCGTTCTGGTAATCGAGAAAAGCCATGACGCGTCCTGAGCATTTAAAAACAGCCACGACGCGAATTCGTGCTGTGGCCCTAATGAAAACGGCCACGCCGCGTTCTGAAACCAGGCCAGTTACGAAGGAGTTATTTTATAGTGCCCAAGTGTGTGCGCAATACACAAAAGCACTCTGGTTTCAATGAAACCAGTCCAGCCACGCAGGAGTTATTTTATAGTGCCCAAGTGTGTGCGCAATACACAAGAGCACTCTGGTTTCAATGACACCAGGCCAGTTACGCAGATTTATTTTATAGTGCCCAAGTGTGTGCGCAATATACAAGAGCAATTTGGTTTCAATGAAATCAGGCCAGATACGCAGGAGCGCCAGATACGCACACTTGGGCACTATAAAATATTATAGTGCCCAAGTGTGTACGCAATACACAAGAGCACTATAAAAATTACTCCTGCTTAACATGCTTTTGTGTATTGCGCACACACTTGGGCACTATAAAATTACTCCTGCGTACCTGGCCTGGTTTCATTGAAACCAGAGTGCTCTTGTGTATTGCGCACACACTTTTGGGCGCTATAAAATTACTCTTGCGTAACGTTTCAGAAGTCAGAACGCGTCGTGGCCGTTTTCATTAGGGCCACAACACAAATTCGCGTCGTGGCTGTTTTTATTAAATGCTCAGAACGCGTCATGGCTTTTCTCGACTACCAGAACACGTCATGGACGCGAATTTCGCGTCGTGGTTGTTTCACTATGACCATAACGCGTTGTGAGCCATTTTTTCGCTCACTGAGCGTTTTCGGTCTTTGAGCGTAACAGATATATGATATACCTGATGTTCAGCCTGTCTATGTAACCTCTCCTTCTCTGGGCACATGTCAGGGCAAGTGCCGATGGTGGCCCCACCAACCTTCACCCGGGAGCCAGCGCCGCCCCAACTCCTCAGTATCCTGAGAGCAATTAAATTAAATTAGGTAAAAACATGTAATAATTATAAGGAGATAGGGAATCTTAATAAAGAAACATAATATTAAAAGTATTTTGCAGACGTCCAGCTCAACTAAACATTTCCTCCACTTATTTAGGTCCTATAGATAGGCTATATACGACCTAAATTAATTTCCTTTACCCCTATTAAGATACCCTTAATACTATAAAGTATAAAGGGTACCTTAAAACCTCCATAGTCGGTATCGCAGACACAATAGATTTTCAATTGTTATGCAACAGCCAGCTGCCTCTTGGGGATTGATGGGTTAATAGCACTAGTCAGTATAATAGTCAGTAATAATTATTATAATGCCCGTCAATTTTTAGGTATTAAGCATAAATATAGGGTATAGGGTAAAAGGCTTGGCTGTAGACAAAAGCCAAGGATTTCTTTATAATAAATAAGGCTGATACAGCAGATTTTTTAGCTCTGAGTTCTGACATTACATATTTTCTCTATTCCCTATAGTCCGCGCGGAACTAGTTGGCCGCTCTGCCGGTATATGAGTATATGGACAGAGCGGCCACAGGCCAACTAGTTCCGTGCGGACTATAGTTACAAATCACAGCAACATACAAGCACATCTTATTTTCTTTCTTTACTTTGCAGCAGATTTAAGTAGCCCAGTAAAATGAAAAAAAAAAAGGATTTATTTTGTTCTTGGCACAACGGAATATGCGATTAAAAAAAATTATATCTACAAAAAAAGTCACTTCTTTAGCTAGCTCACCTATCTCTAATATCCAAAATCCTCCACTGGTCATCGGGGGTCAGTGATATTTTGGATCTCAGCTGATGAAGCTGTTCGGCCGCCTCCGCAGTGGTGAGTGTTGTTGGGACTGTCACTACGGCCACAGTAGGCGACTCTCTGCCACTTGCTGGCTGAGCGCTAGAAAAAGTAAATGGTTAAAAATGTTAAACATAACACTTGCTTTTATTGCCTCATTTGTTTTTCTTTCATTTACAGAAACAATGAACATTTGTCTGCTGTCTTTGTATGTCTTGCGACTTTCCCACAGTATCAGAAAAAGACAGCACCTATAGCATAGCTACTAAATTAAATTATGAAGAAAAAAATATTGCATTATTTGTAACTTCTTTCTAGGCAAAAAAAAACATTAAATATCATACTTACATAACTGGTTTGGCTCTAGCTTTCATTGTAGAAATAGGACTTCTTTTAAGTACTTTTTTAACTTGTTTCACTGGTTTTTGAATGGTGTCCAATTCCATAGCTAAAAAATTAAAAATATGTATTTAATTTGAATAGTATCTGACCCACAATAAATCCTACCTAAATTGGCCTGGCTTGATGTAGCTAAAAAAAATAATTTTAGACCAGCCATGAACAAATTTCTCCAATAGTACTTATTTAATATAAAGTTATGACTATTACATACAAGGGATATTAAACCTTCTGACATTCAATTTCTAAAAATTATTATGCATATTGTAATTCTTACGTTTCTGTCTAGACAGTCTGTATATGGGCAGACCACTCATGGCTGACAACTCTTGCTGTAAATCTTCATCGGGCAACCACTCTGGATCCTCCTCTCTTTTGCTTCTTGTTCTTCTGTAGATAACAATTTTAAAAATTCAATTTGCTACTACCTATATTCCAACAAACATGTACAAAACAGATAAGTACTATCAAAATACTACAAAATTAGTGAAACATTTTTTCATCAGTGTCAATTAACCCATCAAGCCCTGTATGAGCACCGGTGCTCGCGATAACAATAGAAAGGCTATTGTGTCTTGTTTTTCCATGATCAAAGGATAAACCTGTGTTACTAATGTTACTAAAAAAATGATTCTACCTTCTTTATTGTCAAGTTCAATGTTTTCAATAAATAAAAAAATATTCTACTACCGTCATTTTGCAAAACATTTTAACCCATTGATCGTGGCAAAACGAGACACAATAGCTTTTTCATTGTTATCGCGGCCGGATGTGGCCGCTTGGGGCTTCATGAATTAAGCGAGTTGTTTATTTTGCCATTTTAGGTCTTAGTTACTTACACTCTCGGCTTAGTCCTTGTGACATCAAACATAAACCCATCATATGCCCCAGCATTCAACACTGCTCTCTCCACTGACACAGTCTGATGATATTCCACTATACATTTCTGTTTCTTTGGCAACAAACAAATCTTCTGAACCTTTCCGAATTTACTAAAGTGCTTTTCTGCTGCCTTAGGCTCGAATAAAACTTCAGGGACATTGGTACATCTAAAAAAATTGTTGGTTACAACTTGTATGTCTTATGTCATACCTGTTTACTACAAAATTAGCTGACGATTACTTACGTTATCGAAGTCTTGCTATTAATGTTCTCCAACATTTGACTCATTGGCTTCTTTGGAGGACTTACTGCTTTCTGGTCCATGTTGTTAAGTTAATTTTCCCTCGAATTTATAACCTAGACACTCGCAAGTCGCATTCAATGCATCGACTTTTTTGGCCACTTGCTCTCCACCATTATTTTTGGAACGTAAGGGAATTTAAGGTAAACCATAACAATAACAACTGAGAAAACGAAATGAAAGAATCATGTTATTATCATTTAAATTAATACAAAAATAAAACTTGACGGTTTACGAATTACGATTGAATTTGACAGTTGGCATTAAGTGACAGTTGAGTGACAGCCTGACAGACGCAAATGTTGACACTAGTTTTTTTTAAGGAAAAATATTTTTGGTAATAAGTTGTAGTCAGAAAAGCTTTTTTTCTGAGGCGGTTTAGATTGGAAAAAGCGATTTAGAGCGTTTTTACAATATTACGCATTAATATCAATCAATGCCGATAAAATATATGTTTGGTGTGAGAAGTATACAGAAACTTTATTTAAAACTTACACTTGATTCTATCATTTTGTGTGCGATATTGGCAATGGCTCGATAATATTGAATTAATACTTAATAGGTACTATAGAGCATTAAAATTTGATACTTGTTAGTTACCTACTTAAGGTAATAATATCCCTCTCTGTATTAAAATAAAATAATATAATATTTTAGGAGTTTATGTTTCATTTAGCTGCAAGAGATGTCTCTGTCTTTGCATTATTTCTCGCTTGATCGCCTTTATATTAAAGTGTCTAAAAAAATATTTTTTTCTTTTTGACGTGAGAACGTCTTATAATTCGATGGGGCCGACTGCGCGCACGAAAAAACATGACGCAATATGCGGCGTTACCTCGCTCTGAGGCGTTCCATTTAAGGCTATGACGTTGTCACGTTCAACTATCGTCAGTAAACCAACTTTACAGACAACCGATTTTATCTCTGTTTGGCGGTCTGTACACCGCACAGAGCACCGTACAGTCGGGGAAAATTGTGCTAAGCAGAAATGTACAGTCGGGGAAATGAGTTGCTTAGCAGAAATGTACAGTCGGGGAAATTAGTTGTTTAGCAGAAATGTACAGTCGGGGAAATTAGTTGTTTAGCAGAAATGTACAGTCGGGGAAAATTGTGCTAAGCAGAAATGTACAGTCGGGGAAATGAGTTTTGACGTGACAACGTCTTATAATTCGATGGAGCCGGCTGCACGCACGAAAAAACATGACTCATGCGGCGTTACCTCGCTCTGAGGCGTTCCATTTAAGGCTTGAAGTGCAAGCGAAAGCGCGGAACGAGCGACAAAGAGGCACGTTGTCACGTTCAACTATCGTCAGTAAGCCGACTTTACAGACAACCGTTTTTTTGTTCCATATTAATAAACAGACTCTAAATTTTGATATGACAAAGACACAGGTTTTAAAAACGATCTTTTATAGGTTAAAATATATCTTAAAATTTAGTAAAAAAAGGGACCTTATTGTCGGTGCTGCAGCAGCTGCAGTCGAGAGTCGATTGCGGCTTTCTGTCGGCACGGTATCAACTGTTATACTACTAGTAATTGGCACCAAGCTGAAAATAGGTAATATTGATAACAATAATATCTGGGGGCTCGGCAGTGCCCCCGCCAAGTAGAGTGCGAAGCAAACACTGCCGTACCATCATTTACAGGAACCATTTCGCCGCATTTTAGGTCCCTATTTAAGAACCTCTAGACCTAGAGGTCATTAAGTTCCGAAGTTAAGCTAAAGCAAAGTTTCTCATTTATGACACTCACTCACTCACTCGCTCACTCAAGATCATCAAAATAGAACTAGTACTTCCCATAAACTCAGAGAGCTGAAATTTGGCACCGAGATAGGGTTTAATGGCCACATACCTAAAGGGAAAACTATAAAAATTGGCCAAGTGCGAGTCGGACTCGAAATAAGGTTTTTTGTATGGGAGCCTCCCTTAAATTTTAATTTCAATTTAATTTTACTATTAACAATTAACGTAAACATTTTATTTGAAGATTTTGTGAAAATTTCAAGTGCTTACCTGTTGCCATTACTGATATCGGGCAAAAAAGGCCAAAATAATTAGGTTTTTTGTATGGGAGCCCCTTTAAATATTTATTTTATTTTATTTTTACTATTTTTGTTGTTATAGCGGCAACAAAAATACACAATCTGTGAAAATTTCAGAAGTCTAGCTATAGCGGTTCTTGAGAAACAGCCTGGAGACAGATAGACAGACGGAGAGACAGTTTTTACCCTTTGGGTACGCAACCGTAAAAACTAGGATAATCGAAGATCTGGAGTACCTGGTGACCCTGATTAGAAAACACAAGAGCCCAAAAAAACTATTAGAGATCGACATGCCACCTTTACAAAAAATATTCAACTTGGTGTGCCGCTTCATTTGATGTAAAAAATCAAAGGTTTGAAGTATCTGATGAAGAACCCTCAGCTGGTCTCAGCTGTATTAGAGATATGGTAATGCCCCCTCAGATCTGCAATAGCTGCATACCGTACGTTGCTGATCATGAGACGAAATGCATGTGTACACGTGTGATGATAATAATAATAATTCCCACACCGGTTTCACACAGTGGGACGAAAGACCGACACGACTGGCGAGAGATCAGGCGCAGGGCCGACTTTTTACATGCCCATCCGACGCATGGTCCATGGATCAATATCTTACTTGTCAGACAATCAGGTGATCAACCTGCATTGTTCTAACCAAACTTGGAAATACTACGTTTCCAACGCGGGAATCGAACTCATGACCTCCGAGTCAAGAGCCACGCAGTAAACCACTAGACCACGGAGGCGTATGTAACAAGTGTGATGCTGATGGTGACGTTTACACGAGCACGCAATCCTATACGAGCGATATGATGAAACCCACTACTTACGGCTCAGCTTAAAAAATCAATATATAACGTTTCTTTAAAAAGAAGTGAAATCCCACCAAAAACATTCTTTAAAAAAACTAGCCAAGTCTCGAATCTCGATGGAGCTGCTTGTTTATCTCTAATACCTTGTTGACTACGGATTACGGAACCCTAAAAAGTAATGAAATCTAGACAAAGTCGTACCAAGTCTGAGATTCCTTTATTTTAATAAAGAAATCTCAGAAATATTATAATTAAATAATGAAAAATATAAATAAATACATATTCAAATAAAATAAAAATAAAAATAAAAAATAATGAATAACTACGAAATTAATAGTATTTTTGTATCTTCTTTTAACTTTATTACTAAAAATGTAACGACCGACATTAAGGTCCCTTTTAATATTTATGAATACCTCTATGGTAACTATGAGAAATTACATGTTTTTGGTACACGTCTTGTTACTTAAGGACACGGGCGTATATATAGCTTTGACAAGGGGGGGGGGGGGGGGGGGGGGGGGGGTCCCTAACCAAACTTGGAAATAACATTTCGAACTGTTATTTTGTTGGAAATGTTATTTCCAAGTTTGGTTAGGAAAATGCTGCTGATCACCTGATTATCTGACAAGTAAGATGATCCATGCGTCGGATGGGCATTGGGCATGTAAGAAGTTGGTCCTGCGGCTGATCTCTCGCCAGTCGTGTCGGTCTTCCGTCCCGCTGGGTTATGAGAGTAAAGGAACAGAAAGTGCTCTTGTCCGACGAACGAAGAGTTCCGTACTGTTATAGAGCAAAAATACGCCAAAATTTGTGTTTTTTGTATGGGAGCCCCCCATTAATTAATTATTAAAGTACGCATATAGGTAAGGCCTTTGTAAAAATTTCACGTGCTTACCTGTTGCCATTATTGACATCGAGCAAAAAAAGCCAAAAAAATGACGTTTGTTGTATGGGAGCCCCCTTAAATATTAATTTTATTTTGTTTTTAGTATATTTTGCTGTTACAGCGGCAACAGATATACACAATCTGTGAAAATTTCAGAAGTCTAGCTGTAACGGTTCTTGAGATACAGCCTGGAGACAGACAGACGGACAGACAACAAAGACTTAGTAATAGGGTCCCGTTTTTACCCTTTGGGTACGGAACCCTAAAATTCTTTTGATTTCCTAAGCACGTTACCTTACCTATTTGCTGCTGCGGAACCCTTCATGGGCGAGTCCAACTCGCACTTGGCCGCTTTTTTACGTTAGGGTCCCCCCCTTGTCAAAGCTATATTTATATATATATATATATATATATATATATATATATATATATATATATATATATATATATATATATATATATATATATATATATATATACTAGCTGTCCCGGCAAACGTTGTTTTGCCATATAAAATATTTCGCCCATATTATTTTATTGAAGTGGCTAAATAAGTATGGCACCATGGCAACGTCCATCGCTATCCCGTCGCACAATGGTCGCCGTCAGTCTCGAGTTGTAACAATTTACTATTACTTATTCAACAAATGCACTTAACAATATAAAATGTACCCAGTAGCCGATTCTCAGACCTACTGAATATGCATATAAAATTTGGTTAGAATCAGTAAAGCCGTTTCGGTGGAGTACGGTAACTAACATTGTGACATGAGAATTTTATATATAAGATATATATATATATATATATATATATATATACGCCCGTGTCATTTAGTAATAAGACGTGTACCAAAAACATGTAATTTCTCATAGTTACCATAGAGGTATTCATAAATATTATTAACAAAAAAATTAAAACCGACTTCCAAGGAAAAACAATAGTAATATGAACTAAAAAGTATTAAATAACTCATTACTCTTTAATAGTTCCTTTTTCATAATTCGTCTAAATCTCAACTATTTCTGTACATACTACAGTCTTCATTATTTTAAGTCGGTACCAGCTAATTTAATTGTGAGTTCAGTAATATCAGAATATCTGAAAACTTTTCGACTGGTACCGACTTCAAAACTTCAAAGTAATGAAGACTGTAGTATGTACAGAAATAGTTGAGATTTAGACGAATTCTGAAAAAGGAACTATTAAAGAGTAATGAGTTATTTAATACTTTTTAGTTCATATTACTATTGTTTTTCCTTGGAAGTCGGTTTTAATTTATTTTTTTAATAATAATTTCACTCTTTTTAGTTATCTACAAAATAAGGCTTTATGCGTAAATAACTAATACGAATGTTAATTGTTAACTATACACATTATGTTACTGAAAGCGAAATTGTGGTAAATGCTTGCAGTTATCTAAGCGATGCTGCAATTTCCAAACTTTTACCTTTAAAGGTTCAGGAGTTCTGTTCAGAGCCTTTGGACCAAGAGACACCTTCGTATGAAATTTCTTTTATTCGTAACATATGTTTAACTTACTAGAAACAACATTTTACCACTATGGGTGTTTTGATAAATTTCAAGGATTTCCCTCGATTGCTCATAGATCCCCTCATCAGCTCACCACTTTCGTCATTGTTATAGAAAATTTAGATTATATCCTATACAACAACATAAGAATTTTGAAAATCGTTCCACAAACAGCGAAATCATCATCAAAAACATCTGCTTCGATGCCAAATATCACGAAAAGTACCAATAGTTGGGTCATAGAGTGATGACCCATGGTATAATTATGGTTGTGATGATGATGATCAATCAAATTGATGTGTTGGCTTATGCTTTCAGTTGTTTAAACAACGCCGAAATCCCCGAACCTGTACCTATAAGCATTCAAAAGTTCTGTTCGGTACCTTCGGATCCAGGATATAACTTGGTGCGAAGTCTTACTTTTTGGTAGCATTTACCTTGAATGCTTCAGAAAAAATCAAAATCACTATATGTTTCTATACAAATTTCAAGGAGTCCCCTCGATTCCTCAAGAATTCCACCATCAGATCACCACTTTTGTGAACTTGGTACCAAATTCGAGTTAAACCCTATACAACACAAAAAGAATTTTGTACATCGGACCACAAACGGCTGAGTAATCGATGAACATACAAATAAATAAAATAAAAAAAGATACATACAGCCAAACGTATTACCTCCTCCTTTTTGGAAGTCGGTCAAAAAGGGACCTTAATGTCGGTCGTTACATTTTTAGTAATAAAGTTAAAAGAAGATACAAAAATACTATTAGTTTCGTAGTTATTCATTATTTTTTATTTTTATTTTATTTTTTACTTTATTTAAATATGTATTTATTTATATTTTTCATTATTTAATTATAATATTTCTGAGATTTCTTTATAAAAATAAAGGAACCTCAGACTTGGTACTACGACTTTGTCTAGATTGTTGAGTTCACAAAATAGGAATCCCTTTTTTTACAGAGGTCTTTTTGATTGATTATTCTGTGTCATAAAAGTTGACCAATCGTGTTATGCTATGGGCAATTCAAAGACAAAGACATGATGAATACTGACAATGAACTTTAATTTCTTAGCTTTAGTCATTGCTGAGAAAAATCGATATGGCTACAGCCTACAGCCAAATTATCAAGGCATCGCCTTAAGCTAAAAACGGATAAATTCCAGCAAAATCGGTTAAGCGGTTTGGGCGTGAAGAGGTTACAGACAGACAGACATTTTAACACATTATCAGTGAGTGAGTGAGAGTGAGTACAGCTCCATGTAGAGCTTCACAAATTCGAAGGTACTCTAAGTACATATGGAACTACTGAGAACCTAAGGTTTCATCCATATTGTGATAGTAAGTTGTCTTATCGCTCTGGGATCTGGGTCTAACAGGTAGGCACTTGACTAGTTATATGACCAAAAAATACTCAATTGTATCCATACTTTAGTAATATTCACTACATGTTACAAAGGTAAGGTACAGTCTGGATATGGACAGACAGACAGACGGACAGACTGAAATATCTTTGTTATCGGGTCCCGTTTTTACCCTTTGGGAAGGAAAGAGGGGAAAATTAACTATCCGTCTTTGTTATTATACTATGCAGTATGCTGACACGGACAAAGTCGCGGGCAACAGCTAGTAGAAAATAAATTCTTGCAATATCGTATTGTTTTCTATTTTCTATATTAATCTCTATATTAATTTATAAAATAAAAATTAACGTCTTTGAAAAAAAATTGCAACAAAGTTATTTTCAAAAAGTCTGATAATAGTTTTGGTCTTTGAAAAGTGTCTTACACTACATGATACTAGTTCAGAACAATAATCTACAAATTATATATAAATATTAGCCATCAGAAAATAAGTAAAGTAAGACTAATTTTTTGTCGACTTTGTTACCTGGTACCTGACCAGATGTCACACTTAGAGCTACACAAATTCGCAGGTATTCTGAGTACACGAGGCACTACCAAGAACCTATGGTTTCATCCATCAGAAAATAAGTTATGTCTTATCCTTTTGGGATCCAGGTCTATTAGAGATAGGTGTTTGAACATGTCATTTTCAGCATTGCTTGATAAACTCTAAATATAAATATACTACTCGTATATACAGTAGTATAATATGCTTGGAGTTTTTTAAGAAATTCTATAGTGGTAGTGAAGTAAGCTGATTCTGAGTTTTCGTATTATGAGGGTGTATCCTGGATCCAATGTCACTAAGCAGAACTGCAGAACACATAAGTATTTACAGAAAGCTTTATTACAACTATCTTAAAATAGTGAAATTATTATTTTTTCAGCTGGAAACTGTCCCATGTTCGTATAGTATTCGATAGTTTTATAAAAATTCTTATCCAACAACCTAAAATTGCATACATGTTACAGATCCAGGGCCAGATTTATCATCAAGTTGGTTCATTATTGCCGTACCCCGACGCTGATCATCAATTTTTGCTAATTTATTTTATTGGTGATGAAAATCATGAATTGGATCAACGTTGTGCAATTATTTCTAATACAAGATGAGAAATTATTCGTGAACTACAACATTGGTTTTTTCGTCAGCATAACGCACTTTTAACCGACTTCCAAAAAGGAGGAGGATATATGTTCGGCTGTGGATATATATATATATTTTTTTGAAGTGAAAACTTCTTTAGCGGCGTTGAGCACTTTTGTGGGATGGGTAAAAACTGTGAAACTCAGATTCTCAGATTTTCGTGTTGATCGAAAAACCATAGAAAACGCGTAAGACGGTTGGAGAATAGTGTTTTGTGTCGAACTCGAACGAAATGTACAGTCGGGGAAATGAGTTGTTTAGCAGAAATGTACAGTCGGGGAAAATTGTGCTAAGCAGAAATGTACAGTCGGGGAAATGAGTAGTTTAGCAGAAATAGACAGTCGGGGAAAATTGTGCTAAGCAGAAATGTACAGTCGGGGAAATGAGTTGTTTAGCAGAAATGTACAGTCGGGGAAATGAGTTGTTTAGCAGAAATGTACAGTCGGGGAAAATTGTGCTAAGCAGAAATGTACAGTCGGGGAAATGAGTTCTTTAGCAGACGCGCTGATTAAGGCCGCATTTCCACCTGCAAGACAACTGTTGCGAGAAGTGTCTGACACTCTGTCTGACAGCAGCTTTTTTTTCGATTGTCGATATTTCTTAATCGATTGTAAGGGTTTCGATTAATTAATTAAAACGATCGTTTTTTTATTTATTTTTTTAATCGATTTTCATAAAAAATGGGTTAAAAAAATAATGCACAACGTTAATAATCAAGTTTTCACTTCTGCCGGCACTCCCGGAGGGCAACCCGTCTTTTTTTTTGTATGTTCAACGATTATTCCGCCGTTTGTGACCGATTTTCAAAATTTTTGTTTTGTTATATTAGGTTTCACTCCAATTTGGTACCATGTTCACAAAAGTGGTGATCTGATGATGGGATCCATGAGTAATCGAGGGAACTCCTCAAAATTTATATGGAAACATATGGTGATTTTGTTTTTATGAGAAGCATCCTAAGCATATGCTACCAAAACGCAAGATTTTGCACCAAGGTATACTATGCTTCCGAAGATACTAAGAGAACTCCGGATTCCTAATAGATACCAGTTTGGGTTAGGCGCTGTTTTAAGAACTGAAAGCATATGCTACTGTGCAAATTACATTCATCATCATAACCACGTCAGGGTCACCAATGTCACCAAAATTGAACATAACAAATTCAATCTTAACTCCAGAGCGTAAGGCACACATTTGATATTACTTCTGAGAAGTAAGTTGCTTCGATAATAATACAAGTAACATGCAAGTGCACTGTCACACTTTTGCCTGTTGTTGCCTGTTCCAGAGTCGGTACTACAGATTTACAATCAAAATGGAAAAAAAAATATTGTTTATCCAAATGTTTTGGATTAAGTTTTAAACAGCTAGCAATTAAGTAACAGTGGCGAAGCCTCCATAGAACACGATTCCTACCGGCTTACCTTGGCCAATTTTAATATATACATTTTTTATTATTAATAATTATAGCTTACCCCGCTTCCTACAATTTCATAAAAATAATTCGCCATGTATTTAAAATCACGCAAACGCACACATACCCGTTTTTACGATCGCACTCAGAACGCGTACGTACTGCTCCATAGTGTGCGGCGGCGGTGGCCGGGGAACTCGCTCAAAACATCGGGAATCCAAACATTTGAAATGTATGAAATTCACGCACACATACACATTACTACTACATGCAAACGACTCGTCGATATTGTCTAACAACAAGCCGATCCCACATAGCCTACCTAGTCTTTATTTGTCATGTGTTAAGGTTTAGTTTCGCATGTTTCGCTTTAAAAGATTTCGTCCAATCACAACAGAGCTAATTGCAGCGGCCGACCGGCGCGTGCTGTCATTTCAATTCACATAAACAATTATATTACGCGCTAATTTGCACTCATTTTGTACTGTTATTATTGTAATATGCAAAATTTTGTTTATTAAGTTAGTGGGCTAGCTTGATTGTAATATTATATAGTTTAAAAGAATCGAACGTAGTGAAATTTTACTTGCCAAGTGTTGTGTTGTGTTTTTGTTTGTTACATCGTAAAGGTTGGTTTGTTTTACTTACTTTGTAATTTGTCGTGACACGGTTAGGTGAGAAATGGCAGCATTAGTACAAATTGACTGTTGTCTTACGGATTACCTATTATATTTTATAATAATATTAAATAACGACGACAGACGACAAATAACAAAATTAAACATGTAGGTACGTATTTCTGCTGATATTTCTTTGCTACTAGCTTTTGCCCGCGATTTCGTCTGCGTGGACTTCAGACAGGTAGCCTATGTTCCTTTCCATGTTTGACATGGGATGCACGCAAAATTTCATCTAAATCCAGTTTTTGCATGATTGAGTAACAGACATCTACACTGGCAAGTCAGGATTCACTTATTTTTGGTGTGTGAGTGTGAGTGACGTGTGCTTAAAACGGCTTTTTTTAAAGCCACTTTTATCATACTCGACATGCACTGTTCATATAATACCAGTGATGTCATGTATGGTGAAGGTGGTGAATACTAACAACACTAACACTGCATGCAACGCACACAATGCAAGCAAAGCACCCTAGTAGTTATGGAAAAGGTAAATTAACACACTTAATACAGGTATGTAATTTATTGCACGTTTTTTTTACAAGAATTGAAATTTTGCTTATTCACGAGTTAGCCGTTTTTTGGTCCGGCTTTACCTTTATTTTTTTTTACCCCACGCCACTGGTCCTTAGGCATAAGTATGACGAGCATACATAAGATATTACACGAACATTTGGCTGTAAAAAAAATATGTTCGCGTTGGATTCCGCACAACTTGACAATCGATCAAAAACGGGCTCGTGTCGATTGGTGCAAAAAAATGATAAAAAAATACAACCGTGGTACGTCAAAAGCCGTTTATAATATCTACACAGGTGATGGATCTTGGATCTATGCATATGACCCCGAAACTAAACAACAGTCAACGGTGTGGGTGTTCCAAGATGAGCCGAAACCAACAAAAGTTACTCGTGCAAAAAGTACTTTGAAGCAAATGGTCGCCTGTTTTTTGGAATTAATGGACATGTGGCTACAGTGCCATTAGAGAATCGTAAAACGGTTAATTCTGAATGGTATACGACCATTTGTTTACCAGAAGTCTTTGAAGAAATAAGAAAGGACAACCGACAACGCAGAATCATATTACATCACGACAATGCTAGCTGTCACACCTCAGCTGAAACAACTCAGTTTTTGGAGGGTCAAAAGATCGAATTGACTGGTCATCCGCCGTACAGCCCTGATTTGGCACCTAACGATTTCTTTTTATTTCCATACGCGAAGAACAAATTACGTGGTCAACGTTTTTCGAGCCGCGAAGAGGCTGTTGATGCGTTCAAAATGCACGTTTTGGAGATACCTCAATCAGAATGGAAAAAGTGCTATGAAAATTGGTTCCAGCGTATGCAAAAGTGTGTCGATCATCGCGGCGAATATTTTGAAAAGCAATAAAACCATATTAAATGATATATGTTTGTTTCTTTTTTTAATTCCGGATACATAAATAGCAGCCCTCGTAGTACATAATATAATATTATGTTTGAAATCCTTCAGAAAACTGGCCAAGTGCGTATCGGGCCACGCACAATATTCCGTTATAACGCTAGTTTTTGATCATTTTTGTACGGTCAATGAATTTACATTTATAAAACGTATTTTACACTACTAACAAGTAACAACATCATATTAGTAGTATTCAAAGGAATCTTATCCAAAAAATTCCTTTATATAGTTACTTTTCCGAATACATTTTGTTTGGGTGACCGACTATTACTAAAAAAATAACTTATTAAGTCTTCTTAGCCGTGATAGTTTTCCTTTTAAATTCAGCATATTTCCTACTCCCGTAAATTTTTTCACATTAACAGAAGCAAATCCTTTAAATTCAGCATATTTCCTACTCCCGTGAATTTTTTCACATTTACAGAAGCAACCGTTTAGCTGGTAGAATGGGATGGACTCGTTGTTCAACTCGTTGTTCTAAGTAGAACAACAAAAAGAGTTAGAACGGCAATCTAACCCGTGCCTGGCCCTTACTCGCACAATGATTTTGGCTTTTCGAACATTAAATAACATATTTATGCAGTTCATATTACTTTACTGTAATGATAATTTAACGTAGTTTCGTTTAACTAAACTCTACCACTAATAGAACGTTCTATATTTTATAAATAATGACGAAAACTAGTACCGTCCGATTAGAGCCCCGAAAGGGTTTCGTCACAGACAGGTGACAACCCGTATCGGGCGGCCCCACAGACGCCTCCTCTGAGTTTTAATGGCCGATATTAGAATGTTCGCATAACATGGAATAGCCGGAATCAATTTGTTGTTGGATTACAAGAAAGAAGGCATTGAGACAAAAGACTTAAAAATAAACGGACAAGTGCGAGTCGAAATTTATTTATTACTTTTTGATTAAAAAAAAAAAAATATATATATATATATATATATATATATATATATATATATATATATATATATATATATATATATATATATATATATATATATATATATATATATATATATATATATATATATATATATATATATATATATATATATATATATATATATATATATATATATATATATATATATATATATATGGAATATTACGAAGAATTAATAAATATTTATTTATGAAATATACAGGATTTTTTTTTATTTTTGATTGGGCCTCCGGTAAACTCACTCACTCGACGAAACACAGCGCAAGCGCTGTTTCACGCCGGTTTTCTGTGAGAACGTGGTATTTCTCCGGTCGAGCCGGCCCATTCGTGCCGAAGCATGGCTCTCCCGCGTGCGTGATATTTGTGACTGAAATAGAAGTAGTTGGCTGTGCAATAAAAGAGGCATTGATTTTGGGTTACATTTTGGGTTACAAACGCTTGCACAATGCATCCAAGTACTAGATGAAAAAGGTCTTATCCATACTAATCTTACACTCACATTTTCGCATTTTTGCAAGTTTTCTTTTCATGTTTCTACTCAGTTTTCCTTTAATTCATGTAATTTGGAGGATTTTATTTTGTACTTTGTTTATTATAATTATAAGAAAATCAAACTTCTGTGGATAAAAGTTACTACTTATTTCGTAAATTACATTAGTATCAAGGTAGGATTTTTCATGAACAAAAGAGATATCTTTTTGTGTAAAGTCCTACATATCATTTACTGAACCTACAACATTGATACTCTTGTACCACCCAGATAATAACCTTAATTTATTGTTTATATAATATTGTAATGCCTAGAGTATGAAATGACTTTAAGATATCATGTAATACACAGCCTACTTGAAGCTGTTTGAGAGGCAGCCTCCATTTTTGTCCTGTACTTAAATCGTTGATTTTATAAAATATTTGTATGAGAGTAATGACTTGAGTGATATTATTTTGTAAATAGTACTATAAAGTTATAAATAAATACTCTTAGCTCGCTAAATAGTGGTTTATTATTAAAATATGACCCAAAATCTACTGAACATTTTGGTACCCAGTAATTATACCAGCTGTATAACATTATTACTGACAAATATATTATAAAAGTACTATTTTCAGGGTAGAAAATTTAATTTAAAAATGATTTAGATCCTTTTATGGGCTCCTGCAAGACCAAGGAACAAGAAATTGCAGTTTTAGTGTATGCCGGCCGTGTAGAAACGTCGGTATGTGGCGAAACCCCCTCAGGGCGCCACAGACATGACAAATCTGCCATTTTGCATGCCACTGTCGAGTGGATAAGTTACGCAATACGCAGGTATGCAACGAACAACTCGTGCGCGTGCGTCATCACTCGCTTGTGAGTCCCTACTGATTTGCCACCCGCGGGTGGTACTTACAGTTCGATGCCTATTCGCGCGAGTGGGACAGGCCTGCCGATAGGTTATTAATCATATCGAAACCGAAAATAAAATTTTTCGTATAATATAAGCCATGGAGGTATCAAAGTATGTAGGTATGAACTATAATATTATTATAACAGCTACTTCTCTCATAGTAATCTATACTTCCATACTAATATTATAAAATGCGAAAGTATCTGTCTGTCTGTCTGTCACGCTTTCACGCCAAAACAACAGCCGATTGTAATGAAATTTTGTACACAGATAGTCTAGAGCCTGAAAAAGGACATAATCTACTTTTTAACTGGAAAAGGGGGTTGGAAGGGGTACCCCCCTTCCAACCCCCTTTTCCAGTTCCAGCCTGAAAAAGGACATAATCTACTTTTTAACTGGAAAAGGGGGTTGGAAGGGGGGTAACGGGGGACAGGTCAAAGGTTATACAAAGCTTTGGGAATTGTGTTTATTAGATGGATTCTGAGGAAAATTTGCAGTAATGTAGGCTTCATTTTATCCCGATTCCCGGCATTGCCACGGAAACGGGAAACACCATGCGAAACTGAAGTCCACGGCGGACGGAGTCACGGGCAACAGCTAGTATTTTATATGTGTATATTGTGTTAATTTGCTTCCTTACTCGGGGTTCCCTACGCAAATGGCAATAAAATCGGCCGACGTTTGTTGTTGCTGTAGCGCACTGCGCAACAGAAATGCACAATTTGTGTGTGAAAGCCTATCTTCCCCTAGACTTTTAGAACAGTCGGGCATGATCAATTCCCAAGAATCCCAATCCTTAGGAGTCCCTTGCCTAAGAAACTCGAGTCCAATTCAGGATAGTTCAAATTTAAACTCTCAATGTTACAATTTTATGTACGAGTACATACCTTAAACAAATAAAAAGCTTTTCGGAACTGCTAATGATTGATGTGCCTTTTCTTTTTGGTTTAATGTCGTTATCTATTAAACTTAGAACAAAATAAAATTGCTCGTGGCTTAATCTGCAATACATTCTAATTTTTTCCTCATTACACATTAAGTGACGTGCAATGAGTATATTGTAGCATCCCTCTTCGACCCGCGACGTAAAAATAGGGTCAACCTTTCTCCTCTTTTCCGGAAATGATAAAAAATAGAAAATAATTTCGTCATCCTCTTCATCTGCCAACAGTTTTTGGATAATTTCTTCCCTTAATACTAAATTCCCTGCCATAATATTGTAAAATAATTCACAATTATTGTTTTGTTTACACTCGTAGTTATGGTGGAAAAATGGTCAAAGCTTCTGTCTGCGCACAATATCACAAAATTGTAGATCGCAACATATAGTAGGGAGGTAGTGCTTGCGTTTGCTAAGTCATTTCATACCGACCAAATTTTTGTCCAGCAGTAGCTTAATATTTATCAATCAATATAATCAGCGTCAGTCGCCGCACCCGTGGTGGAATGTTAACTGAGAGTATTTCAAAGTTGTAAAAAAAATTAGTTGCGAAAAGTGATTTTATACCGAATAAAACTTTGATGGATGATTATTGAGGTCATGTTTAACCAAAAAATCACCGTCAGCCGTATTGCAGACGGGGGATTCAACGTCAGTCGCGTCACTGAACATGTAAAAAATTTTTGAATATAAAGTCATTTTATACCGTACAAAATTTATACAGGTGAATGTTTCTACTTTATAAATAATAAAGAAAACCGTCAGTCGCTAATACGATGGTGGAAAAACCGTCAGCCAGCGATATAAGTTATGACCAATATAGCCCTACTTCGCGCTCAATGTATCTAGGGCGTCGCGTAGACGACATTTCCACCTGCAAACATTAAGCTGACGGCGATTTTCGTTTGAATTAACCATAAAATTATCTCACAAAGCAATTTTAAGTAATTAATTCGATAGTCAATATTTGTGAAGAAGAATTATATACATTTTACTTTAAAAGCGCCATCTGTTGTTATATACTAAAACTAAATTAACACCTACCGAACCTAAACGTGTATACTCTAGATATGAACCTTTATTGGGTGCGAATTGGGATCTTTTTAATGTCAATTCAATACGATTCCCAACAACAACTTTGAGATGCTCTCAATTTTTATTCCACCCATTATGAAGTGGCTGACGATCAAAGCTGTTATGTATTAGTGGAATACTATAACTGTAACGATTTTCGCTCGGTATGAAATTACTTTTTAAACTGAGCGCGACCTCCCCTACTAATAGTTTGAAATGCTACCTAGTTACGTAGTTAATAATGTTGCATTTTGTTCAAATGTACTTATTTACACGGCGCACTTGCATGCCGCGGGTCTCTGCGGCAAGCGACGCTGGCCACGTGGTTATTATAATACTACTTAGTGACTCACACAAAAATGATAGCTATAATCATGGTAATAAAGTATCATTTTAATTAAATTTTTGTCGGTCGCGGCTACGCGGTCGCGGACATTGGTAAGCTATTTGCTGCTCCGCAGCAAGCGACCGGTCGCTTACGCGTGACGCTGTACGCTTGCCTCGCAGATCCGAATGGTACCTTAAGACGTTTCATAAGTCATACTCATAACTCAACGCACTACAATGTGCATTGCGCATGCGTCCCCTATACAGAGTTCAATGTGAAAGTGGCAGCGCTGAAAAAATAACTTTTCATTTAACTTTTGTAATGGGAGCTGGAGCGTTTGTCCGCAAAAAATGCTCTTTCAGCGCTGCTACTTTCACAGTGAACTTTATAGTATAGGGAACACATAATATTATACACCTTAAGTCTTTTAAAAGTATTATCACTTTATTTTGTGACAACCTCTATACATCCATAACATGCCAAATGCCAATACACGAGTTCTTCGAAGACTTTTATGTGAATTCCAAAGCTTTCTAGTTTATGTGTGCCTGATCCTGTATGAACTTGTCTGAGTCTGAGTCATCGTATTGTGACACAGAACTGGCTGCGAATGTTTTTTACTTTTTAATTTTTCGAACGTGCCCCGCTCGGCCTTGTTAGGTCGTTTTTAAATCATTTCTTTTTAATCCATATAACTGCTATGGCGAAACAATTTGGCTTAGTAACAAAACGCATTTAAGGTAATCCATTTCATCACCTTTGAGAAGGTAGGCTAAAAAATCGGAGAACTTTTACAAAACTTTATGGAGTAGACAACCATAATGTAATTGTAAATAATAATTGTAATATTATTATCTACACGTCTCGGCGCTGGCTAGCCAGTTCCTTAATCCTTTGCTAGAACTTTACATTAAGTACCTACAGTTTAGCTAAGCTGCCTATACGGTATACCTACAGCACTAAGTAAAAATAATATTTTTATGGCAGGTAAAAGGATGCTACAGTTCAGAGTCAAGACAATTCATTAAACAGTCTCCCAATTAATGTCAATTCGGCCTTTCCAACAGGCCAAACACCGGATCTGTCAAGTGTTAAATCACGTGACGTCACGGTGTCGCATTCCGTCCCCAAGCTGGTTATATAAAGAAAGCGGCCGTGAGCGACCTTGCGCGGTGAAAGGCAAGTGGGCAGCGGCGCGAGCGGAACTCTTCCCACGGACCACCGTTATGCGCCCGCGCAGCTTTCGGCGATCGCGAAAAAAATGTAATATTGGAGCAACGCTTGCAGGTAAATTAGTATAACACTACAAGGATGAAGAAAATGTGAGCATTGAATATGCGCTTACATCAAAAGCTCCTTGCTTAGTAGACACTAGACACTTCTCTCGTCAATCAGGTACAAAGACGTACGTGTCTTATAATAAGATTCAAGTCTTCCCAATTTTTAAGTAATAATGTTGGTAGTCAGTAGCCGCACTAGCCATATAAATTACAGTATTACCGAACTATGAGTAAGTTCATAAAAAGTCATCTATAATAATATACTCTTTTCCCTAAAACCATTTTTGTAGAGTCTAGAGTCCATTATCTTATTAACATTTCGCTTGTTCTTGAATCTTGGGGGATATTCGGTGTTAAGATTATCCAGCGTACCGAAACGTCATAGTTACTTGCGGTCACGTCAAAGCGAGAGCCCACTGCAATACTTCTTCAAAATATTTGTTTGAGAACAAAATTCACTCAATGGAGGTCAAAAGCTTCATAAAAAGCTTAAAAAGCTCTACAATTATTACACATAAGAAATGGCCTACTTGTGTCTTGTGTAGTTTAAAATATTAATCGTGGATTAATCAGTGTTATGTATCAACTGATGAAGTTTTATTATGTTATTAATTAATTATTAAATATACTAAGTTAACATATTCAGAATATAAAATTTACAATGACAATAATCCAATGCAATAATCTAAGTACATAATATATACTTACTTAAATAAAAAATAATTTAACAATGATAATAATTAGAATAAAAAAAAAAGGAAAAACTAAAGATCTTAATCAAAAAGGCCACCCCGCAGCGTACCATGCTCAAACGTCCCCATCACACTGGCAACCTATAACATACCTATATCAGTGTTATAGGTATGTTATAGGTGTCAGTAATCAGTATACGTTTAAAAGAGAAACATGATATTTTGACAAACAATTAGAAATAACTCAAATTGTCGCAACTCGAAAGTGAGCGTAAGTTGGACTGCTCTACAGTGTAGACTCTATACTTTTTAGGTGGCTATAACATAAGTAGCCCTGTGGTAAGGAGGTACTTAGATAATAAAAAATGACTGTTATTGAGACTTCCAAAGGGCCAGACAGAGACAAGCAGCACGTGTAGTTTACTGTGTAAATATTTTAATTGGTAAGGGTATCAGTGTAGCTATGCAATCTGCATACCGTCAAAATGGCGATGAACAAGAAATGTTCTAGAACATTTAAAGCGCTAAAAAATCTAGACCGTCAGTCAGACATCAGGATATAACATGGCGTCACTCGCATCACGCGCTAAGCAATGACGCACTCTGTACAGGAACGTTTATAGATGAGCAAAAAAGAAAGTTTTATTTTTACCTCGACCTCTCGATCATGTCTTATGAGTGTGCAAAAACATTGATTATGTATAGGTATTAGACAGAGAAACTTGCCTAAGTCGACCGTAGAAGGCATAATTTTCAACTAATACACACTTGTCCCAAATTTCATCAACTTTTCTCTGTGATATTCATAATAATAATATGGTGAACATAAACGAGCTGTGTTATCAAAAAGAATAGTTCTCTATAACAGTAAAGCCATAAGTCAAAGAATTTAAAATTAGGTAACTTTAGAACGTAGTACGTAGGTACCTAAGTAGATGAGATTTCATTGCCATAACATAAATACCTAAACCAAAGTTAGCATTACCTACGACCGTACCAAATTCTTACAATAATTTATTTTACTTGAATCTCGGTTAGCAACAGGTAAAACATTTTTTCGACTCTCGACTCACGCATGGCTGCTTTTCGTTAACTACTTACATATTTTTGATGTCATTATAAACACGCCACTCGTTAAAAACAAAACACAAGTTTTACGGTTTAAGTTTTTGTTAAATAAAAAATACGGTTTTACTGCGATTTACTATCCCCTCAAAAAAGCAGTTGCAATGCCGAAATGTAGAGTACCGACCTGTAAAAACTCCACACGTCCACAACTCTTTTTCCATACTTACATGAAAACAATTTAGTTTATTTAAATTATTTATTATTTAAATTATCTACTATTTTAGAGCAGAGGGTGGTCCTCTGTATTATTGGATACTTAAATGAGAAGAATAATTATTGTGTTTAGATTTTTTCTTTTTAATAAGATTTCAAGGAAACGTTAAATAACAAATTCATATCGAGCTAAGAATGGATTTTAGGAATCAAAGAAACTATTTAAAGTAAAATGCAACTAAATTTTGTGTGCAACAATAATTATTTTGCGATGAAATCACTTTTCATCGGCGAAGCGCAAGATGGCGGTAAGTGGCCTAGAATCCGGGCGATTTCCGATTGCCGCCGCGCGGAGCTTAGCAACATGGTGCATGAGGTGAAAAAGCGCGGGAAACAGCATTAAGCGCGGGAATACGTCGCGTCGTGTTCTTACTTTTTTATGTAAGGTAATCGGTTAAATACATAGATTACTATCTGGATGAATATTAATTATCAAAGGGTATAAATAATAGATTTGCGACAAATGTGCATAAATCTTGTTTGTTTCGTATCTTTTCCAACAATGCCTTTTTGTAGCCAAAATGAAAATTAGTTTTTTTTTCGGAGGAAAAACCACTGAAATAAATAACGCAAAGCATAATCACGCTTCGGTGACTTCGGAATCCGCCGAGGTTTTGGGCCTAAGTTGCATAAAGGCTTCTAAATTTTCTAGCCAAGAATGTAGATATAGCTAACAGGGCCATCATTTCGGACAATAGTGATCGGCGCGTGCGGCCGTCAACCCGGATGTGGCCGTATGACGCAACGCAGCCTTCCCCCTCCCCCCGCGCCGGCCGCGCCGCACCCCCGCGCTCGCCCTCGCGCGGCGAATGCAGTCGTCTGGCCCGCCGTCTGTGCCGACGCCTTCGCTTGGTAATTGCATCGGCTATTTATAAGTTTTATCAGCCGTCCCGCGACTAAATTATTGGAAATTACAATCTATTAATGTCAAATGACGGTATATCAACGTTTTAATGCATCGCTGTGTTGACTCTACATTTTCAGGCACGTGTAAGAAATTATAAAGAGGTATTCAATTTATAAAAAACAGAAAGAAACTAGCCATAGCAGTATTACTCGATGATCTATCAAAATTCCAAAACTAAAATAACCTAGCAACCTTCGCGTGACTCTTGAAAGTTTTTCGAGGCTTGCGCCATCTTTGGTATTTCCGATAACAGGAAACGCAAGCGCCAATCTTCGATATTGTTACTGTTTTTATGATAAATACCTAATAAAACCACCAGTTCTTACTTTTACTGTACCTACCCCACTCAGGTCTCTACCATAGGGTCCATAGAGTAGAGGCGTTTGGTTCGTAATAACTCCATTGTTATCAGCTTTCCCTTACTCTACATATTTTTGAAGATTGTCATCCAAATCTCTACAGGCTAGGTTTTGCCTCTCACCTCTGTTGAAAAACTATCCATCGCTAGTTCGTTACTGCCATAAAATGAGAAAACATATTTTAGAATGAGTCAATTAATCATAACCCTCCTTGTATAATCATAACCCTGCTTCGCCGTAGTCGGGCAAGTAGTACTTAAAGAATATTATTGAATATGATAATAATCAACGAACAGTAAATACGTTCTATCCATATTATAATATTATACATGCTCTGAAATACTTGCTCTCTTTAATGCCAGAAATCAGAACTCAAAAGAGAAATCATAAAGTAAAAGGCCTTTCAGGTTATGGCATCATTATACGTTATTAGACTGTTCAAGACTTTTAATTAGCCAGATATGAAATAAAATAATTGATGTAACGTTACCCCGAGCCCGTCACGGTCTGAGGCAAGGCCGTTGACGCTACTGCATTACTAAAATACATCGTAAAAGCCAAAGATAAGCGGATATTCTATCCCAAAAGCTTACGAAAATTATAATATTATGAGTTAGTACTGTCTACATACAAGACAGTGATATAAGAAGTTGCTAATGCGGAATGCTCGAGGTTTTTTTGACAGGAAGACTGGTTTTTTTTATTAATCCACTACAGATTTTGGTTGTTTATCGTCAAACAATTAATCAATAGACAACTTTTTTGAGAAAATAAGCTCCTGTCAAACCTCATGTACAGCCTCAGAAACTTTAAACTAAGCATATAATAATGTCTTGACTCCTATAACAGATCAAAGCTTATAACTTGTGAGGGTAAAACTCAAAATTGATACAGAGTAAGTCATATAAAACAGACTTAGTGCTCAACAAAGTAAGGAGCTATTGAGCTAAAGTTATACCAGTTCAATAATTAATCTACTATAATTGACATAAATGCTGGTAACTCAATTACAATAACTCCCTTCTAAGTAGCGGGACATATCTCTCGAGCTGCCGGCCAGTCCAAACAACATTCTGAGAGATGGCAACACTAATCATCGGTGAAACGCAACACGCAACCCGATGAATCAGCTCTCGCAACCTCCGGGAACCGCCACACGAAATGTGCCACTATTCCAATAAGCACAAGTGTCGTTATTGCCTACCCGGGTTGCCGTACATTTCATGGTTATTACCAAGAAATAATTGCAAGGTAACGCAGTTTAACATGTGTATCGACATCTCTGTAGTTAAGTAAGAAATTGTTATTATTATTCAATAAAAGTTGAAACCATTAATCTGTCTTGAAAACATGGTCGATTATTGTAAAGAAAGTTTAACACATATGTAGAGTCATTACGTAAAGGAACTTCACATTCAATCTGGTAACAAGTAAATGCCTTTCATTTCAATATTATAAATAATTAAATTATAACAATGCTGAAATATTTAGAAAGTTGTAATTATACAGTGTGGTTGGTGTCGCAGATGAAACCTGAGCGAGAGCGCCGAGTTTGTCACTCGCGAGTCGCGACTTCTCTTGTCGCGATTCTAAATTGCATTCATAGTTATTTCACCTCGAACAACATCTTATAACGATGGCATAAGGTGTACTCTCATAGATTATAATAAATCGTATACTCTACCGACCAGCTCCAGCTTGGTGCCTACTGAATATGGACCGGTTGGCGTTCCCCAAGGCCGCTAATTATCAATTTTCTCAATTATCATCCGATGGGTATAATTTCTTAATAAAATGTTTGTGTTTGTCTCATTTTTTTTTTTCAATTTAGATATTAGGACCATGTCGTGTTGTACCTATTCTTTAACTTATTTTCCATACTCTACATTTTGCAAAAAAAAAGAGCAGTATCCCCACAAACTGGCAACAATAACGCTAAAACCTTATTAGCTGTGAGCATTAAAGTAGAAAATTCCTTTAATCTTATATCACGAACAAGGTGTTTAATGGCGGGAAAATGTAAAGCAACCTAGCTGGGACAATAACAACCACAGCGCTTACATCACCTATTGGACATTGGACGTCGTGAATAAATAGGACCTCATTTTATTTAACTGTCCGATGAATCATGGGACCTGTTTGTTGTCAGCCTGTATTTTCTTTTCAAGCCGCAGACTGGCACAATACAATAAAAAAGAAAAATACAGTTAAAAAGAAATCCAAATGTTAGTTGCCAGTCACCAGTGTAATTTTTAAGGGTAATACTGGCACAATTAAAAGACTGTAGTGTTCCAAAGTCGAAAGACGAAAATGAATTGAGGAAACATTGTTGCAATCTTCGATCGCATAGCTAACCAAATCGATCTAGCCAATCTTTGCTAGCCGTAAGAGGAAGTGTCGGCTAGCCGGCTTCGGCTAAGCAACAACGGTACCGGCTAAGGGCGGGCCTGAATGCCGTTCAACTAGTTTCTCCTGAACGGAATGTCACCTACATGTATCGGACCGCTTAATCACTGGATCATGATCACTCGGACAAATAAATCGCCTCATGTCACGTCTACATTGGCACACGCCAAGGTTTGCATGCTCAGGCTTTCGATAAATTCAGTTACCAGCTACCACTTTTCTGTCCAAAGTTGGAGATGACTCATTGCCAATTTCGCTAATGCAATATTCGAAAATTTAAAAAAATATAAGTTTTGCTTTTTAAGCTTCCAAAATACCAGAACATCGCAAAACTGTAACGTACTTATCATTTTAAATGAGACCACATGCGTCAATGTAAATGTTAATTTTAATGAACATGTAGTTAGTATAGGCGCTGCGGTCGGAAGACATAATGGGCGCGCGGCGTGACGGCCAGCAGCTCCGACGTGGTGGCGACTGTTCGGCGGTCACTCACCCACCTCAGCGCTGCGCCCGCGCATCTTATGTGCCAAATATTACCGTCAATAATTTGGCATAAGGTTCTATTGGATTTTGGAGTGATCCATACCATAACCTGTACATAACCTGCAATACCTAACTACACTCCCTTTAACATGCTTGGGGGTTTCCTTCAGAATGAAAAGGCTGAGCAAAAGTTCTAAATCATTAATAGTACCGTATTATATTATTTTTCTCTATGGAGGGTTGTTAGTTGTTACTTGTTGTACCGGAAAAAATATGCTGAATTGAGGTCGCCATTTTGAAAAATGTAGAGCTGATGAAGTCCACGTGTTACATTGAGATCCAAGCTATTTGGCGGCATTATGAAATTAAAAATCTTTTGGAAAGCTGATTATCAACCTGCCTTGCTCTGGATCACGCGTGGCTTTGCTTGGAATCTTTTTGTGTAAGTACAAACTTTTTATTTTCAAAACTTGTGTTATGATTATAGCCTCGTCTACGGTGTAAGTTAGAGGCAAGATTAATATTTAACAATGCCTTTATAAAAACTATAACAATTGTTAAATATTCAAAATCAATTAACATAACATAAAATCGATCGACTTTAATATTATCACTAATTAATACCCATTACATATAAATTATATCATTAAAGAGTTGAAAATTGGTTCGCATGTAAAAAACGCAACAAAAAGTGCGCCGACTGAGTGACTGCTTTTTTATGTAAATAAGACATGAGTTGTCACTTCTTGGAAGCGCTGGGGGCAGGGTCTACATTCATACAGGCTGTGGCTAGGGGGCGTGTGTGTGAGCCTCCAGGCTGTTTACTTTTAATGTTATAACAATTTAGGTTGTCCTTCCTTACCATCTACTGATTCATAACTTTTTGTACGTTCTAGCTTAGCACTGGTTTTGAGTTTCTTTTTGAAGGGAGTGTTTTTGGAACAAATTATTGCAATTTTCGGGCTGAGCCAAGGCTGAGCCCTTGTAACTTCACAAATCAGAATGTTTGTTCTCTACACTCTACTGTCTGCAGAGCCTATAATATTAATTGTACCAAAAATTTATCTCATTTACATTTTTTTGTTAATTTTTCTTTTTCATTGCATCTACTGTGCTGGGTCAAGTTTGAACACAGATTGAATTAATTTAATTAATTAATTTAATTAAAATTAATGCCCAATGTATTCAATTAATGCCCAATGTATTCAATTAATGCCCAATGTATTCAATTGAAAAAAAAATCTACAGCCTCGTCGATTTTGAAAATCGGTTAAATTGAAGTAGTCACAAGTGAACCATTTCATATTGCTTCAAAATCACATTGACGATAAAACCTGCTGCTACGCTTTCTAATAGATACAGTGAATTTGCTTGTTCAATAATAATAACTAGGAATAATAATAGCAGATGTATGACTCTTTAGATTCATATATTATACAGGTTCATGAGTCACTCTACATTTTGGCGGGAAACGTTCCTGTCTCTTACTTTAGGTACACCATATTGTTATTCTTACCTTCCCGGCTTACCCCGCCGTTCTAATTTACTTAGACTTTTAGCAAAAGTTGTTTGTGCATAAAAATGTTTTTTTTTAAATAACAAGTTTCATAACCTCGCACACGTCAGCACCTACGCTACGTAATCATATTTAACAAAGTAGAGCGGTGATTATTTCTATATTAACAATTATAGTATTGATAACATAATCTTTAATCGGTGAAAACATGATAGAGGTTGATATTGACATTTAACGAGTTCTTTGTTCCGAGGTTCTGTCGGTGAGTCAGAGTAGGGGGCGGCGCGAAGGGCGCTACGCCCTGTCCCGCCCCTTTACGGCCGACGCGCCATTTTGTTTTTTTTAATCCGCATCAGTCCTAATGTGTTGTCAAACACAGCCAAGAGGCAAGAATCGATCATAACGGATTACTGAGTAGCGGTAAACACCAAAAACCTGACACGTTCCAATTTTGAATGTTATTATTATATCCAGTTGGATGGAGATAGGTAAATATTACCTACATATCAAGCAAAACTTCTTAGGAGGATATATAAACCTATACAGAAGGTTGCACCCGCGGGAACCGTGTGTTTGGCCGCGTAAGCCTATTCCGCGACCTCGTTATCTTAGACAATACACATTATACATTATAAAACTCGTTAAACTGATATGTATTCTGTGATTATACGTATTATTAAGCGTGAAATATTAATTAAGTATTAGGTATAATCAAAATCGATCGAGTAATTTTACAGCATGCCCATTCAAAACACACAAACAATAATAATCTTTCTTCTTTCAAATACTTATTTTATTAGTACTAGTTTTTAGACTAGACTTTCTTAGTTGCCAAGCACATACTTAGGTAATGTAATATTATGAGTATAATTTGTTTTAAATATGTGTCTGACCTTACAAGGTTATATTTTTTGTTTTATTGAGCCGGTTTTGTATCGTGCGGATACACTTAATATACTGAAAGGAAATCTAAGATCGACTAGATTTTGTAGAATATTTAAAATTTATTATGTGGGAAAGTCATTAAAAGATTTACACTTTATACATAAATCTACAGACGTCATAGTAATAACTTTTTGTCTGACAATCGACTTCCTAATGTATCAGACAAAGACAAATATAAAGTAGCCCGCAAACAATCAAATTTTGTCAAATTTTACGTGTTTGTCAAACAGTTTGATCGTGTACAGCTTTGTTTGAAGCGTTTGTCAAACAAACTACGTATTTGACGTGTTTGAAGAAAATTTGGATTACGTAGCGTTTGACAAACGTGTTTGAACGTGTTCCGCTGTGTTTGTCAAACAAAATCTCATGATCTCAAACCGATTCTATAAAGGTGGGTTTACACCAAAAGAACATAGAACAAGAACAGCACAAGAACATTCTTTCGTATTCGTTTAGTGTAAACTACTTATAATTCGTTACAACATACTTTAGATCGTTTACACCAATCGAATCAACAAGAACATCAAGAATATGAATTTTTTCTCTATAGATGAGAATCATATAGCTCCGTTTAGACCAAACCAGCGAATGCTCATTGCTCATTCGTCAACGATAAGTAGTTAATTTATTTTTATAGTCATCAAAAGTTGGATCCCATAAACATCTTTTGTTATGGTATAATTCTATCATTTGTAAACATTTTTCATTACTCTAATCCATATTTACGAAATAACCTTTGATAAACTACCTAAAACCAGCCGCCAAAAAGTAAAAATATCAAGAACACTAGAATCCCTTTGAAGAGACCGCCTCGAAGAGCGAGCACGTCCGAACACGAAAGAACGCTCTAGGCAATTGCTCGAGCGCTCTTGCGTCGTTAGCGAGATTCTTAGAGCATTCTACCTATTTACCGCCGAACACGTGGCGAACACACTAGAACAACGAAAGAATGCTCGTTGTTAGTTTACATCATTATTATTTTTAACAAAAAAAATTAAAACCGACTTCCAAGGTAAAAACAATAGTAATATGAACTAAAAAGAATTAAATAACTCTTACTCTTTAATAGTGCCTTTTTCAGAATTCGTCGAAGTCTCAACTACATATTTCTGTACATACTACAGTCTTCATTACTTTGAAGTCGGTACCAACTAATTTAAGCGTGAGTTCAGTAATGTCAGAATATCTGAAACGTTTAGGACTGGTACCGACTTCAAAGTAATGAGGACCGTAGTATGTACAGAAATAGTTGAGATTTCGACGAATTCTGAAAAAGGCACTATTAAAGAGTAAGAGTTATTTAATTCTTTTTAGTTCATATTACTATTGTTTTTACCTTGGAAGTCGGTTTTAATTTTTTTTGTTAAAAATAATAATTTCACTCTTTTTAGTTATCTGCAAAATAAGGCTTTATGCGTAAATAATCAATACGAAATATGTTAACTATTCACATTATGTTACTGTAAGCGAAATTGTGGTAAATGCTTGCAGTTATCTAAGCGATGCTGCAATTTTCAAACTTTTATCTTTAAAGGTTCAGGAGTTCTGTTCAGTGCCTTTGGACCAAGAGACACCTTCGTATGAAATTTCTCTTATTCGTAACATATGTTTAACTTACTAGAAACAACATCTTAACCAATATGAGTGTTTTAATAAATTTCAAGGATTTCCCTCGATTGCTCATAGATCCCATCACCAGCTCACCACTGTCGTAATTGTTATACAAAATTAAGATTATATCCTATACAGCAACACGAGAATTTTGAAAATCGGTCCACAAACAGCGAAATCATCATCAAAAACTTCTGCTTAGATGCAAAATATCACGAAAAGTACCAATAACTGGGTCATAGCGTGATGACCCATGGTATAATTTTAGTTGTGATGATGATGATCAATCAAATTGATGTGCTGGCTTATGCTTTCAGTTGTTTAAACAACGCCGAAATCCCCGAACCTGAACCTATAAGCATTCAAAAGTTCTGTACGGTACCTTCGGATCCAGGGTATAACCTGGTGCGAAATCTTACTTTTTGGTAGCATCTACCTTGAATGCTCCAGAAAAAATCAAAATCACTATATGTTTCTATACAAATTTCAAGGAGTTCCTTCGATTCCTTAAGAATTCCATCATCAGATCACCACTTTTGTGAACATGGTACCAAATTCGAGTTAAACCCTATACACAAAAACCCTATACACAAAAATAAAACCCTATACACAAAAATAATTTTGATAATCGGACCACAAACGGCTGAGTAATCGATGAACATACAAATAAAAAAAAAAAGATACATACAGCCGAACGTATTACCTCCTCCTTTTTGGAAGTCGGTCAAAAAGAGCTTTACTAGAATGAGCATTCGCTCGTTTGGTCTAAACGGAGCTTAAGCTAATTGTTTGACAAACGTGTTTGATGCACGTTTGATCGTCTGCGCTGCTGTTTAATGAAATCGTACTTAAATTACGTCAAACGTGTTTGTCAAACAAATTTGATCGTTTGCGGGGTACTTTACAATTTAATTTCTATACGCATTATAGTTACAATTATTATTATCTTATCGACAATCCATAATAAACGTCACAAGATTTTCATGATTTTTAGCCCAACCTTAGTATGTATTTAAAATTTCGCAATTTAATTTAGGTACATAAAAACCCCCAGTTTAGGTGATTTTTATGGATGAACCCTTATTGTATTAGAAAGGAATAAGGGGGGTCTATTTCAATCGGCCTTACTTTTCTCTTTCATTTTGAAGATGGTTATTAAAATCTCTGTTCGTCTTCAGAAGGACTAGAACCTCCCTCTAAAAATGGACCAGGCTTTGCCACTGACAGCCTACCTACCTCGAGGATTGCCTCGAGGTAGGAGTTACCTATGTCCTGCAGACTCGGTTTAACAAACCATGACATCAAACAATGAACACATTGTTTGATGTCCTGCAGACATACATATGAACGATGATAAATCCAGGAAAAAACAGGACATCTGAGGCAATGGTAAATCCAGGTGAAGCAATGACGATGTGAAAAATACACCTTGATGAGCAGCAGTCTTCCACCGTGCGTTTTTTGCGTAACTTTCTGCCGCGCACTTTAAAACTCTGGAACGAACTGTCGCCAGCAGTATTTCCAGACAAATACGATCTGCAAACCTTCAGAAGAGGCCCGCAACGCACCTGCAGCTCTTCAAATGCTGCGAGTGTTCAAGGGCGACGGCAGTTGCTTTTCATCAGGTGACCCGTTTGCCCCGTTATTTTATGTCTGTGACAACTTGTTACGGTATTTCCTCTTGCTTTGGAGTTTGGAAAGCTTCTTCAACTAGAACGAAATAAATCTCACGGTTTTGGTTGTTGTAATTTTTCGTACATCGTCCATACCAATACCAAGGGACTATATTCGCATCCATCAGAAGCGTAGCTTGCCTTTGCGGGGCCCCATTTGAGAGAGGGGTAGGGCTTCACACGAGACGAGAGTAAGCGAGAGTAACAAAAATCTCGTCTCGGTCTCGTCAATCCTCAAAAAATTGAGTCTCGTTTAAGTCTCGGTCTCGTCTCGTTACCAGTTGTCTCGTCTCGTCTCGCTTAGTCGTAAATAATGATTTATTTCTGTAATATAATAAAGAGAATAAGGAATATTTTATGACTAACGCATTTATATGATAAAATGCAGTTTGGATGTTACCAGATTTTATATTTTGTAAAATATATTGTTTTCTAAGTAGACCTTTTGTGATTTTTCGAATAAAAACTTCATAAAAAAAATTAACGAGACCCAAAACGAGACTCTCGGGTTGCCCTGTATGTGGTCTCGGTATCGCCGATAATATTTTCCAAAACGTCTCGTCTCGTTCTCGTCTCGTAAAAGCGAGACGAGAACGAGACGAGACGAGAAAAATCTCGCTATCGCGTGAAGCCCTAGAGAGGGGGAACTGGGAAGTTTTTATTACTTTTGCCGCCATGACTTGGGGGCCATATATAAGTGATAATATGGCAGATACGACGGATTCCTCATAGATCCCTGAGTCATATTCGAACTCACTATCCGCCAACGCATCTAGCGTCTATAAATAGAAAATGTATCAAAGGTACCGTTCACTTTTCGGCCGTCGCTGGAACTTTCTCGCATTCTCCCCGCAACGAGACGTCTGGGCGCCGCGGATAATGAATGAAGTTACCGCTTCTATTTAAAACAACCACGTCATTCAAACACTTGAACTCTACATTAATGATAAAATATTGTAGAGTTCCATCATATTGTGTACAAGTATAAGCCTACAGGCTGCAACCATTGTTTGTAATCCATACTAATATTTATCCTCCATACTAATATTATAAATGCGAAAGTGTGTCTGTTTGTTACCTATTAACGCTCAAACCGCTGAACCAATTTTGCTGAATTTTGGAGCAATGGAGTCGCGGGCATGAATGAACACCCTAAAGACACTATCTACATAAATATATCACTTAATTTGTTATACGGTACACCCTATATATATTCTTTAAAACTTTAACTGACCGACTTCCAAAAAGGAGGAGGTAATACGTTCGGCTGTATGTGTCTTTTCTTTTTTTTTTGTATGTTCAACGATTACTCTGCCGTTTGTGGTCCGATTTTCAAAATTATTTTTGTGTTGTATAGGGTTTAACTCGAATTTGGTACCTTGTTCACAAAAGTGGTGATCTGATGATGGAATTCTTGAGGAATCGAGGGGATTGCTTGAAATTTGTATGGAAACATATAGTGATTTCGATTTTTTCTGAAGCATTTGAGGTAAATGCTACCAAAAAGTAAGATTTCGCACCAGGTATACCCTGGATCCGAATGTACCGAACAGAACTTTTGAATGCTTATAGGTACAGGTTCGGGGATTTCGGCGTTGTTTAAACAACTGAAAGCATAAGCCAACACATCAATTTGATAAATCATCATCATCACAACCATAATTATACCATGGTCATCACACTATGACCCAATTATTGGTACTTTTAGTGATATTTTGCATCGAAGCAGATGTTTTTGATGATGATTTCGCTGTTTGTGGACCGATTTTCAAAATTCACTTGTTGTTGCATATGATATACTTAATCTTAATTTTGTATAACAAAAATTACGAAAGTGGTGAGCTGATGATGGGATCTATGAGCAATCGAGGGAAATCCTTGAAATTTATCAAAACACTCAAAGTGGTTTGTAATGTTGTTTCTAGTAAGTTAAACATATGTTACGAATAAGAGAAATTTCACACGAAGGTGTCTCTTGGTCCAAAGGCACTGAACAGAACTCCTGAACCTTTAAAGATAAAAGTTTGGAAATTGCAGCATCGCTTAGATAACTGCAAGCATTTACCACAATTTCGCTTACAGTAACAGAATGTGAATAGTTAACATTCGTATTGGTTATTTACACATAAAGCCTTATTTTGTCTTTTTGACTTCCAAGGTAAAAACAATAATAACATTAATATGAACTAAAAAGTATTAAATAATTTTTCCTATCTAATAGTGCCTTTTTCCGAATTCGGCTAAACCTCAACTATTTCTGTACTCAATCTTCATTATTTTGAAGTCGGTACCAGATAGCTGAATCTTCAGTTCTCTGACAGAATATTTGAAACTTTTGGAACTGGCGCCGACTTCAAAATTATGAAGATTGAGTACAGAAATAGTTGAGGTTTAGCCGAATTCGGAAAAAGGCACTATTAGATAGGAAAAACTATTTAATACTTTTTAGTTCATATTAATGTTATTATGGTTTTTACCTTGGAAGTCGGTTTTAATTTTTTGTTGAAAATAATAATTTCACTCTTTTTAGTTACCTAATAAGTAAACCATCGCGTATATTTTACGTACCTATCTTATTACAATTTTTTACTTGAGTCACAACTCACACTCACAAAATATATGTATTACCAGTGATGTGAACATGTGCTAGTAGTGGAGTCGCCAGAGGTTTTAACCTCCGAAAATTGTAATAATGAATGGATCGACTGCGATAAGTGATAACAACGCACGCGCCGCGTGGCGCGCGGCGGCGGCAACAGCCTATTGGTGTTGCTATACAGTAGTTTACATGATGAATATGAATTGCATAGTAGCATATGCTTTCTGTTCTTAAACAACGCCGAAACTCCCAAACGTGTATCTATAAGGAGTCAGGAGTTCTCTCAGCATCTTCAAAACCATGGTATACCCTGACCCAATATTTGACTTTTTGGTAGCATATTCTTAGAACAATTCACATAAAACCAAAATCACCATATGTTTCCATATAAATTTCGAGGGGTCCCCTTGATTACTCATGGATCCCATCATTAGGTCACCACTTTTGTGAACATGGTACCAAATTGGAGTGAAACCTAATACAATAAAACAAAAATTTCGAAAATCGGTTCACAAACGGCGGAGTAATCGTTGAACATACAAAAATAAAAATAAAAAAAATATCCACAGCCGAACATATTATAACCTCCTCGTTTTTTGGAAGTCGGTTAAAGAGTGAAATTATTATTTTTAACAAAAAAATTAAAACAGACTTCTAATGTAAAACTAAAAAGTATTAAATAACTCTTACTCTTTAATAGTGCCTTTTTCAGAATTCGTCTAAATCTCAACTATTGTACCGTTCAAAAGTTTTTGCCCACCCTATAATTTGCGCGATACATTAAAATATGATCGAGTTGGATAATTATATTTTAAAGAACATATAATTATTTGGATTAAAATATAGTAATAAGTAAATTAGTTTGCAATGGTTTTATATTTAAATTTTTAATTTATTCATATTACCTTCTTTTGCTTTTATGATTTCTTTGCACAATCTTGGTATTCTTAGTAACATTTCGACAAATAATAATTGATATCTATTTGGTCCCATTCAATTTTTCAGGATATTTCAAAGGTGTGTTGTCATAATAGGAGTGTCCTATTTTCTTCTTCCTAACATCCCTATCCCATTTGTCCCACAACAATTTAATCGGGTTGAGGTTGGGCGACCGTAGTGGCCAAATCATAACGTACAGTACATTCTTCCTTTCCAATTCTTCTAAGTGCTGTTTTTACAGCTTCAAGAAATACTTGGGATCGTTGTCATGCTGGAAAATAAAATTTCTACTGATCACGCTTTGACCAGACCATACTACATTTTTCTTTAATATTTTAAATTCTTCCTTCTTTCTTTAAAATCCCTTCAATTTTCGCCAGGTCTCCAGTCACCCGGCCTCCAAAAAATCCTGAAATCATCGTCGAGCCTCCATCGTGTTTTACATTCGGGATTACACATTAATTTAACATCCGTTCTCCTTTGACCTGCGCACGAAGATTCTTCTCTTAAACCCAAAAAACCTCAAACTTTGACTCATCACTCCATCAAACTCTCTCTCACTGATCATGCGTCCAATTTTTATGTTCTTTAGCCCACTGCAACCTTTTCACGTTATTATGACGTTTTAAAGAGGTTTCTTCACTCCTACTCTTCCAAAAAGGCCTGCTTCTCTTACTCTTCTTTTCACTGTTTTTCATTGTAAGAGTACTCCATGGAAAATCTCTAGTTTCTTTCATCTAAGCTGCAATCTCTGGACCCGTGAGTCATCCAACACGTTCACTGGTCAATACACTACGCTTACCTTCAACTTTTGTGACTTTGTGAGGCCGTTCTGAACGTTTGCTATCGCTAAAACTCCTGGTGGATGCATATTTTTTCACGGTGTAATCCACGATTTCTCGACGTATTTTTAATTTGCCGGCAATATTAGGGTTCCTTTTGCCTAAGCTAGCGATAAATGCACGAGTTTAAACCGATAGTTCCTTAGTTATGCCTATTTTGAAGCTTCTAAGTCTGAATTTTCGAAAACGAAAACAATTAGTATTAGAACTTCACAAAAGAGTGTCTTGGTGCACAAAGTTTGAATAAAAGCTTAATTCTTGCGACTCACAGAGCTTAATGGAACTAAACTCCAATCATAAACATGGACGGAACAATTCACAGTTAAAGAATATAGGAGAAGGTGGTAATGTGGCCCCCCACTTTGTTTATCAAGCATTATTTAAAAAATATAAGAGTCAGAAACCTAAAAAATACATTATGGGACTTCTTATTCATTTGGTTAAACATTTCTTATTAGGGAATAAATAAAACTTGTGCAGGATAATCGAAAGTTTTAATTATTCTTAATCAATCACATTTGGTATTTACTATTTTGAGATCAAGTGATGGTAATGTGGCCCCCGGGGATGTCACATTAAATGTATTGCACAAATGAAACTTAACGGCAAAAATAACAAACAACTTTAGAGCCTCTACAGGCTACATAGCCCATTAGTCAAAAGCCAAATATTTCTGTTTCTTAGCAACAGCTATCGAAATAAAATCACACACATTTAAAAGTTGCGCCGGTCGCAAGTTTAAACTCGATCGAATGACAATCGAACTTGACAGCCTCTGTTGGATTAGTACGGTGCTATATTAGTAGCATGCCACGAGCATCCCGTTCCACCAAAATTATACTGGACAGCGTTGTTAAAACATTAAAATATTGAAGGGGGCCAATATAATATATGCAGGGGCCACATTACCACCTTTTCCCAATATTAAAAAAGTCAGCCATACTTGCAAATTCTAACTTCTCGCACTCACCTACAAAATGTAAACATGTGCTCGTATAAAAGTATACAAATAAAGGACACAATTATTTTTGGTTTTAATAACATCGTTTTATCATTCGTTTGGCAATACAAAAGGACAATTTGCTGATTCGTATATTTTTTTAATAAAATAAATTAATTATGTTGTGGGCAAAAACTTTTGACCGGTAGTGTATTTCTGTACATACTACAGTCTTCATAACTTTGAAGTCGGTGCCAGTCCCAAAAGTTTCAGATATTCTGACATTACTGAACTCATGATTAAATAAGCTGGTACCGACTTCAAAATAATGAAGACTGTATTATGTACAGAAATAGTTGAGATTTAGACGAATTATGAAAAAGGCACTATTAAAGAGTAAGAGTTATTTAATACTTTTTAGTTCATATTACTATTGTTTTTACATTGGAAGTCGGTTTTAATTTTTTTTGTAAAAAATAATTCATAATATTATATAAGTATTAAAATCGAAAACTAAAATTTATTTTTATTTTTAGATCTAAAAATTGTGTCTCAAGCTCTTTGAATAATGTGCTTGTAATAAAATTAACTAAGCTTTCAACTTTTATTAATCTAGAAAGCAATTTTAAATAATAAACGTCAATGCACTACTAAGTATTTTTGCTGTGAATCTGTTTCCGTCCGACGTTAAAATTGATAAAAATGAGAAATAAACATAATATTACAATAAATAGTGAGCATTTTCAATAGTAAAATTACCCTGAATAACGTTATACTTACATAGCATATGTACTAAATAAAGTGAAATTAACACTTTGTGGTTTACATATGTCCCTTACTAGAGTTTACTGTTTAAATGTTGCGCTGCTGAAAGAGTTACTTTTTAGGGTTCGGTACCCAAAGGGTAAAAACGGGACCCTATTACTAAGACTTCGATGTCTGTCCGTCTGTCCGTCTGTCTGTCACCAGGCTGTAACTCAAGAACCGCTATAGCTAGACTTCTGATTTTTTTTAATTCTATATTTAAAAAATGCCCCAACGTAATGAATTTGCCCATACAAAAATTAAAAGTAATTTCAGCACTGCTACTTTCACAGTGAACATATTGTAAGGGACACGTCATACACATATTAGTATCACACATGATCGCTTTATTTTGTTCCACCCACGTTTCACCTTGTATTTTTTTTTTGTTACATGTTTGGACACTAAAGTGTCGTTGGGATAAGATTCCAAAGCTATCTAATATTGATTCAAAGGAGACCACTAACTACTAACTTTAAGGAGACCCTTAAAGAAAAAAAATGTTAATTTAAAAACTACAATCCAATTCAAAGCTACAAATTTTTACCTTGATAGTCTTTAGTAAGTTTCTTGTAAGTTTAAACCACTTACTATACTTATTTTAACAACCTTTAAAATATAAAACGAACTCCATTTTTGTTAAAAAATATTATTCTAGTAATGTTGCCTTACTTTCAAATCATCAAACTACGGCCAATTATCATATTAATCACCCAACCATCAAACGTAGGTATTATGATAAATTTAATTGCTTTCTACCTAATGAGAACGTTTAAATGCTTAAACTGTATTACATTTTATTATAATGCAGCTTAAACTTAGGGGATTTAAGTACAAAGTAACTTATAATCGAGATTTTTGTCTTTTACTTTTCGACCTTGGTTTATAAAATTATGATTTGTGTTAAATCGTGGCTTCCCGCCTTAAATTGTAGAGCGTCACTGTGTAATTTTGAGGTTATATTCTTACACTTAGTGGGATATTAGTATTTAATTACTGAATAATCTGCGTAGCTTAGAATAGAATAAAATAGAATATAATAACTTTATTGCAAGAATTTTCCAGTGTTACAAATGTCTTAACATTTAAAGTGTAGTTCTTGTACATTACGCCATACAAATAGTCTGCAGTTTAAGAAACTCTTCTGTCCTTGTTAAAATGTACCTACTGAATTTTGAATTTTAAACTCTGAATGGTTTTTTTCAACTCTTTCATATAACATGGTTTGTGGACTGTAACCTAATAATTAAATTAACACTGCCGTACCATAATTATTTTCCTATTGCCGGGCGCAATAGGAAATATTATGGCAATGAACAGACTTATTTTTACCGTTTTGAGGTTATTTGTAACCTCAAATTATTTTTTTAAATGATGAATTGTTTGTAATCCGTATAATAATAGCTATCAGACGTCCAGATATTCATAATCCACGCACGCACCGTCATGCGTGTGACTCACACTCGGAACAAAGTGGCGTTAGCGGTCGCTTATGGCTGATTATTCTCATAAATCTACATAAATATATCATAAATTATTATATGATAATAAAAATCTGCGTAAACTCAAAAAATCATCATACAAAATATAGTAACGGAATTGTTCGTTGCAGAATGTTTGACTCTACATAATATTTTCGAAGATTTTTGCTACAACAAAACACAAATAGCAAAAATTTTTCACAGCAGAGTCAGAACTCTACATTTTTGATTTACTAACTGCATAATGCAGTAAACAAAATTTTAATACCTTTATTTAAAGAAAAACTAAACAATAAACATGTATTTTCTTTGTAAGACCACGACCAGAATATTATTATTAATATAATAATGAGACATCGGATTATATGCACAATCAAAGTGCCGAAATATGCATGCAAGTACGCACGATAAATAGCCGAAATATGCACAATATATGCACAATCAAAAGTCACTTATTATTAAAATTTACAATTTTTTTGAAGAGTTTTCCTGTGGTGCCGTTAATAAAAGCGTCAATTTTATAATTTCACATCAAATCCAGGATTTTTAATTTTTTATACAGCACCAATAATCATTTTCTACCAACATTTTATGCCCATGGAAGTTAAAGAAATCGGTAACTACTGTATTCCAATTTTTTACTAATGTTGCCAACTACAAAGAAAAATTTTGTTTCTAGAAAGGCTGGCTCCATCCCCATTAAAAGAATACAATACACCCGATAGTCGTACCTATCGGGTGTATTGTATTCTTTTAATGGGGATGGAGCAACATATTATTTGAAGTGTTTTTAATCTATCCTACATAATATTTTGTTTTGTGGCCTCGGTGTGTGTCATGACTCATGATAGCTAGTTTGGAGACTACGAGGGCATAAAACTACCGAAATATGCACTATCAACGAAAAATTTACAAAATATGCACTAACACCTAAAAAGTGCCATTATTTGCATTTGCATATGCAAGTATGCAAATGCATAATATAATCCGATGTCTAATAATAATATTATGTAAATTTCATTATTAATAACTGACTTCCTTTTAATATTTATTACAAATGTAAAATTGTTGGCTCATGAAATGGGTTAATTTTAAGCGGAGTATCTACATTCTACTATCTACTTTAGCTATTAATAATTTTAATTCTAATTTATATTTATAGTCTGACGAAAATATTAATCACAAATTATAATACGCAAATTATATAACTCGTTATTAGGTTCACAAATCAGCTACTGTTACTCTACATTTTCGACACGTCATTTGCCGCCAATTTGCATTACAAGGAAAATTTTGCCTGTAACATAAAAAATAATTTTATTAAGCCTATTATTGCTTACAATAAAACATATTAAGACAACTTCCGAGGAAATTATAAAAATATACACTGCCAAATAAAAATACATTACGTGAAGTTTAAAAATAAAAAGCCGCGTACGAACTCTACATTTTTTGGGCAGCCTTCACCGCGAAAATTGGACGCGCAATCACAGTGCAATAGAGGCGGGGGGTGGGGTGACGCGGGCGGTGAATTCGCGAGACGTGAAAAATATTCAGAGGCGAACGTGTCCGCCCCTCCATACAATGACAGTGACCCAAATGGAGTGGCAGCGCAGTGAGTTCCGTGAGCGCGCGACAGTTTGGTGGATGCGGTCGCACGCGCACGACCGGTGCGCCCGCGCCGCTTGCGACTCGGATGTGATTGTTGGATATTGCCGTGCACAGTGAGTGAGAACCGGCCGATGCGCCGGCCGTGTGCCTTGAGTTTGCTCGCGGGCAAGGTAGGTTATTTCAAATTTTGCAAATTAAAAAGCCAAATAGAAGCAGGGGAGTGACACCGTTTAGTAGAAGTGATGAGTCAGAGGCGTCTCGAATTTTCCTTTTGCGAGGAGAAGTGCGGTGTATGCGCGCGAGTGCAGACGGGTCGCGAATGCAAAGCGCCCGCGCCTGCCCGGCAACAGTATCTAGTCTGTCGCCACGCGGTTCCCGCCGACCGCCGCTGTCGCCTCACCCGGCGGCCGGCACTCTCTCGCACCCGCGACGAGCTAACGGAATCGGATTCCTCACGGCCGAAATTCCACCGCGGCCATTCACGCTGCGACTGACTGAAATAAATCGCTCCTTTAACACAAATAGCGCGGCATTGTCGCCACATTGACAGACGGACAGGTATTTCCGCTTTTCTTTTTTCTGTCTCTCTCCCTCTCGCTCTCGAGGCTACTCCGTCCACTAGAACATCTTCCGCTGACGTAAGCGGCACCTTCCGTCACGGAGGCTAATACATAATATTTTCTTCGCATGACGATAGGCGCGTATCTAATTTAAATAACATTATCGCACAGTCCGCTGCGAGGCTACGAAATTCGATTCCATAAGACATAAAATGTGAGCGCAGCTGAAATAATGTAACTCTGTCACGTTTCGTCAACATTCAAATCGTTTATGTAAGCTGAATAATTCTTGGCGTCACGGAAATGACTGCGGTTTCGGAGATATTTACGTAAGGTATTCGATTAGGTGATGTTTTATTCCGAGATAAATCCTCAGACATAATTATGTGCGACCGTCGACCGTGGAGGACGGAGGTGATGGATGATAAAACACGTATCGACGTGACGTCACGAGCGCGCTCCCGCCCGCGGCACCGCGGCCGCGAGCGCTGAACTTTGCGGCAATGTCACTGATAACAAACACTAATAATTCCAAGTAATGAACATAATTGTGTGCCGAATACCTTGATATTTTCGGTGAAGAATGTGATAGCACGCGTTATCAAGCGTTTCTGAATAAATTCCTAACTTGAATCACAGGTTACTTCTAGTTGACACGTGCTCTACATTTTTGCTAAATACAAAAAAGTTAGTTAGTAAACGATTAATTCGTTACTAAAAAACAAATCTGTTTCTTATCTTGACAAAATTTTTTGCTGTTACATAAAAAATATGAATATTATGGAAAGTTATAAAAAAAAAAAAATTTTGTGATTCCCACATTTTGAAGAGCACTTCAAATAAACGTTTATCCTAATCCTAATCCAAATATTTATAATTCTTATCACTATCGCATCGAAATTACAATTACCTGCGGACTAAAGTCCGAAAAACTTCACAGTGACTCTACATCCGGAACTCTACATTTGAATTTCGAGCACATTTCGACAATTTCCACAGGAAACCGACGTCGGACGAATTTAAATCTGTTGCTAAGGTCTGCAATATAAAGGTTGTTCTAAATGTGGTGAGGACTGGGGACTGAGAGGTTATCGTGCGGGGAGGGCGAATGCCTTCAAGTCGAGACTTGTCGCGGCCATTTAATACCTCACACTCTGTACTCGGCAGACACTGCACTGTTACTAAGCGCTTTCTCTCATGTTTTGTTTGAATTTAAGCGAATGTAATTTTGACCTGTAAAGTAACATTTGAAGTTATTATGGGTATTCAAAGTTTGTTTCGTTTAGATTGTAGCACAAATTGAAAGATGGCCTATGATATATTATGTAGTTAAGAACCACGTGTTTGTTTTGAAGAAAATTTTAAAGGCCACAATAACAAAAAAATTTATGAAAATCTTTAAACCATTAAAACTTAGCACGCATTAAAAATGCAATCCAAAATTCGTAGCTCTACATTGCAAAGCGACAAGTTAACATGGTGGGAGGGTTCTTGCGATTCGTGGGTATCGGGGACTCGTGAATGACTCACCAGCCGGTTCCAGTATAACCCCGCGCAGCCTTGACAACATAAACACTATCTACATATCGACAATACTGTCATTTAAATTTCGAATTTTACCTAGCTTTATAATTATTTAAAAAAACTTTATGAAGTGTCAAGTGAGTGAGTACTGAAGTTTTAATGTGTTTGTTACGTTTAATTACATATGTTTAAGATGTAATAAAATGTATTTAAAAATGTTTAGCAAATATGTAGAGCAACAAAATACGCAGAACTAGAGCCTGTTACTTTTTCTTAGAAAAATATATTTAAGTACAGCAGTTGATTATTATTTATTTCTACGGAGAAATTACATTCTATTGATAAAGTATTTGTAACAAAGATAAAAAATCACGAAGATATTGCGAAAACTTATCAGTTATTAACTTTCTTCGTCGGGTTAGAAAAATGTTATCTGATAAGAGTTAATGCGGGGCGTTTACATTTCGATATAGCTTCTGACGACTTATATTATTATTCCCATTGTTGAATATACTATTGCGACAATGAAATAGATAAAACTGCGATTATAAAATATATTATACAATTTTCAATAATGATGTTTCACAATTTTTGTTTCAACGATTTTCTAATATGTCTAGTAAGTCGTAACAAATTTCTTGAGAAATAACGAAACATTTATACAACATTATCAAATTCAATACTCACTAATAATAACAAACAATCACTATCAAGCGTAATTATAACACTCAATCTGTCATATAAACAGAACATGAGCCTAATCTAAATAGTTCGGAAGGTTACGATAACATTAAACATCTATTTATAATGATTGATTCAAAAGGTAGATTAATAATTTATGTGACGGCTAATTAATACAAAAATTATATTAAACGTATTGTTAAAAAGCATAACACTTAAATAACATTTTATCGCACTTGTAGAGCGGGCAAAAATGAGAATACCTAAGAATTAGCAGTTTAGCACCGCCATTGTAAGGTTTCTTTAGTAGCTGATTTCTTACCATTAGAATGATCCTTACTATTGTCAAAGATTGAGAGGTATGTTACTCCACTCATTGACATTTCAACTATGTATAAATATGTTTTATTGATATTTTATAAATATTTTTATGTTTTATCACTGTATAATTATTCTATCCCATTTTGACACTTAAGTAAACTCTACCAAGGTCTACTTAATATAGAAAGTATTCAAATTTTGACAGCAAACTCTACCGAACTCTACATATTAGCGTATCATTATTCTATCCCAGTTGCATATAGTGGGAGGTGCGCGTGATTCAGTGGGTGCTAACAGCTGACGCGAGCCGCGCGGCGCCGCGTCAGCGCCACGTCACTTCCCCGTCACGTGTATATTTAGAACGGTATGCCAAATTGTTTACATATCCACACTTTTTGGCGAAAGTTGCCAACATGCGGGATGCAAATAAAATGGAGAGCCTTAGCTTTAATAAAAGTGATATTTGTCAATGATTTAAAAATGATACAATTTAATTTTGGGACGATGTGTGTTAAATGATTAGCATATGGTAGTTTTTATTATTCGTAGGCATATGGTTTGCGAGACTCTATTTTTTGTAATGAACTTAAATGAGCTTACTACAAGCCAAAGTGGCAAATTATAGCACTATGGCAAATGGGATAAACATGTAACCTAAAAGGAAAAAATGTAGAGCAGGAAAACAATAATTTTGAATTTCCCTTTATTACTTTACTCAACACACTTTATCTATAAAATACACACACTGGCAAAATAAGCGGAACATATGTAAAAATGACCACAACTTGAATTTAAGTGGGTCGGGCTGTGTGAAATCCTTTTTTATAGTTTCTAAGCTCATTTAAGAAATAATATATTGAACAAAACTGGCAAGTTGACAGATTTTTATTGCAATTATGCCCTACTAAGTGTTTTTCGATGATTGACGTTGTAAGTGTTTCTGATAAGAATCGCGTTTTTAGCGGGGTGCAAAGTATGCCAACTCATTTGATTGTTTGGTTATTGGAAGAACACATTGCTTAGATACAAAATTAGGGATTTTTCAGCATCTACGACAGCTAGAGCTGTAACCACGATAAAGAAAGGTCACACCTACCGTTCGGTCAGTCAGGCCTTAGGTGTGTTGGCTTTCGTGGTCCATCGTAGCTTTCAACGCTACAGAGAGACTGGATCTTACGTTCGAAGACGAGAACAAGGCAGATATCGGGTGGCAAAGGTTCTGGATAACCGTTTTGTAAGGGTACAAGCCTTAAGAAATCGACCTCAAACTGCTTTGCAGAGACGAAACCTGTCGGAACAGGTCCGAGAAGTACATATAAGTGATTGTACAGTAAGAAGAAGACTCAAAGAAGTTAAATTAAACTCAAAGGTGCCAGCAAGGGCACCAAACTTGAGACAGGACAGCAAAGAGCCAGGCTAAGATTTGCGCGTGAACATCAAAATTTGACAAGTGAGTGAAATCGTGTGCTGTACAGTGATTAACATCAATTTTATGCGCGTCCATAGAGTAAAAAAATCGGGAATTATTACCTAAATGATGCTGGCGTAGCCCAGGTGGAGAGGCCAGCAGCCCAGGTGGAGAGGTCAGCACGGTCTACGGATGTGGATCCGATTGAGAACGTGTGGCACATCAATGGGTAAACGGTACGAGTTAAAACTCCAGCTCCAAAATTTGTTCAGGAGCTCGAGTTGGCGCTACTGGAGGAGTAGAAGAATATCCCACAGGAAATGATTGACAATCAAAATGCAAGCATGGAATGGCGTATCCAGACTCTCTTGAGATCCATAGAAGGCATTACACGCTTTTAACATGGCATTTCTTAAATAAAAATGAAGAATTTAACTTAAAAACTTACTACTGAAATTTCAAAGACTTTTCTTAATTTTTGATTTTTGCAGATGTTTTCTATTTTACACGCTTTTATGCCCTAAATTTATAGAAGTTTTATTTTTTAATCATCAATTATTAAATAAATAAATAAATATATTAAAAACAGCGAATAATTTTCAAAAAAAATAAAATTTTATTATGTTCCGCTAATTTTGCCGGTGTGCTTAATAATTATTATTATTGGCAACTAAATTGACATGTCATAGACATTATACAGGAAATGTTCCTTCGAGGAAATTGATTCCTAGGCAATTGACGGAACTACGTCATGTGGTCGGCTTATCAATTCAATGTTAGCTGTGATCGGTCAGATGAGTTTGACTGCGACAGAATTAAATAATTATTCAATTAATGTTTTCTTTTCAGCAGATCGTCTAAAGCAAATTGCGTCAATCGCTAGAAAATTTAATAAAAATAGCGGCAATGCGAAAACATTTCTGCGATTGAAATAAACGTTTTTCCTACGCTTTTCTTAATGGCATATCGTAAGTATATTTAGAACGAAATGCGAAAATTGTTTACAACTCTACTTTCTAAAGAACCCGCTTGCCAAAACATGAGAACAGCTGCTAAATTTTAATTTAGAGTAAAAGCAATAATACGGCTTGAAAACTAGGAATAGCTGGAATTAAAATGTAGTATTAATAATTCTTTTCAGCAGGAAAAATATCTGTTCCTTTGTAAGGCTGGCCGCATATGCTGGTTTTCCGTATTTGTTTTCCAAATTCGTTTTCCGTATTCGGAAATCCGAATGCATGGAATCAATACAAAAAACATTAAAAGGGCGACTAACCTAAAAAATCAAACATCGTCCTTCTCTCTTCACACTTTCGCTCGTCTTTCATATGCCAGGTGAAAATAGGACGACGCGGATTCATCGCCAAATTAGTTTTTTCTCAATAACACGATAACTATGCAACATTAAAAAAATCCGCTAGGTCGGTTTCTCAATGATAGAATTTTATATAATGTGTTAAAATATTAACTTAGTTCAATGCATGGTTTTGGCAATAAAGGAAAAATTCGTGAAAATTAGATGCATCTTTGTGATTTTTTTCTATCGAGAAAATTTTAAGATATCGTGTTTTTGCTCAGATTGAATTCTGGGAAATGTAATGTAGTATCTAATTTGAGAATATGAAACAATTCGGGGCTTATTTTCATGTATAGAAATGAATTATAAAATCGAAAATTTTGGGTTAGTCGCCCCCTTAACTGGCGCACAATAACGAATTCGGAAATCGCATACGGAAAACGTGCGTATGCTGCCGGCCTAAACCTTTGCAAAAAGTATACATCACACAATAAAAGTAAAAAAACAGCAAAGACATCCATTTTTAGAATACCAGCAAGGTTCTTGCAGGTGTTAAAGCGGCGTTATTCAAACATTTAATCGTCTGACTTGTATCATGTGGACATTGGTTAGAAATAGCCATTGGTTTACTTCATAGTTCATACACACCTGCTTGAGTGAGGAATATAATTAATTAATTGGCTATTAATATTAATCTTTATCTAACCACGGCGACATTAAGAATGCATTTAACTATAATTGCAGTGAAATAGCGAAAAATTATTATCAATAATATATTTTAATACCCTGCAGTAAAAATATTGTAAAAAGGTAAAGTTTTATTTTATTTGTTTGCGTCGAACAAGCACGGCCGATTTTTATGAAATTTTTCATTTGTTACGAAAATAATAATATGAAGCAGACAACATTTGAAGTTGAACCTATTTATTAGATACTTTACCAAGAAGGGAGAAAACCCAAAAAAACTATAAAAGTCAAACGCAATTTATGAATGCCCCTCAGCTTAGAAAAACTAACGTTGTCCAAGAGATCACATCATTAGCCATCGCCCATCAGCCATCAGCCAAATTGCCCCGCATTTGTCATTAGTCATTACAGTGCTGGCATTGGGCGTCATTTGATGTGATAATGAGCTGGTGTGCACTGGACACCTGTTACTGGACTTGCCGGTGAATTAATATTTGGCGTGAAACGAAATGGTTTAAGGACGGCTTAATACATATAGATAGGTATTTGAGTATTATTAAATAACCTTTAAGCTTTGAGTGCACATTGTGTATTATTTTTATGCACCACAATACAACAATATCGTAAAAACGCTAAGATATTACAAACGAATAGAAAGACAGACAAACAGAGACATTGGTAACATCTTGTCCATTATAATTTATAACTCGGGAATCATACATTTTTCCGTTATAACAACTATTCTATCTTTCCTTCCCGGACTTCAAGTAACTATTTTCATAACAAATTTCATCAAAATCGTTTCAGCGGTCTAAGTTCAAAACAGTAGCTACCACCGTATCAATTATAGGGTGTCCCGGGCCACGGGGGCCCCCAACGTGCGTAGGTTACCCTTCCTAAAGTCCCCCAAAAGCCCTACCAAGTCTTTTACTTCACTACGCTTCTGGTTCAAGAGTTAAACAAACAGACAGATAAACAAGCATACTTATGCATTTTTAAAGAAGGAATTATCTATATCTATATTCTATACTTATATATATATAACCTCCTCCTTTTTGGAAGTCGGTTAAAAACTCAAAGGTGACTGACTGACATGGTGATCTATCAACGCACAGCCCAAACCACTGGACGGATCGGGCTGAAATTTTGCATGCAGGCAGATGTTATGACGTAGGCATCCGCTAAGAAAGGATTTTGATAAATTCCAACCCCAAGAAGTTAAAATAGGGGATGAAAGTTTGTATATAATAATACTTCTTAACCCGGGCGAAGCCGCGGGCAAAAGCTTGTCATACTACAAATCTAACAACATTAATATGACTCGGTGAATGTCTGATAAAAATAACGCCAACACTTTACATTGTATGTGCCACTAATTACTGGCACGGCACATGGCACTTGGCAGCCGCTGGCGTTCCCTGGGAATGCTGGGCAGGTGCTTGTGCAATCACAACAGTAATACCACCTGATGACTCGCTGTCATACCGTGTTGTATGACTAGTGCACTGCACTGTGGCTATATTTACACAAACAAACTTAACGTACTTATAATTAAACTAGTATATAGGTTACTTGTCTTTAATCCATACTTATAATCTATACTAATATTATAAAGAGGTAAACTTTGTTTGTTTGTTTGTTTAATTGTAATGAATATGCTCAAAAACTACTGGACCGATTTTAAAAATTCTTTCACCATTCGAAAGCTACATTATTTACGAGTAACAAAGGCTACTTTTTATTTTGGAAAATATAGGGTTCCGTAAGATATTTAGGTTTTTCTGACACAAGGTGGAAAAAATCAACCAGAAAAGTTACTTATTTTGCGTACGCTGCCTAAACTATAAGAGATAGAACCATACAATGTTCAAAGTAAATGTAGATCTTATAAATATCTACAAAAATGTCCGCAACACACTATACCTATCTATGTCAAGTGAGTCACAACAACCATTTTTTATTTAAAAATCTTGATTTTTTTTGGACTACATTTAAACGCATTTATTTTACTCATGCTGATAATCCTTATCAAAACAAATTATTTCATTACTAAGTACAGTTTGTGAAGATAATATTTGGTGTTTGAATGATTAAAATTGGAAGTTTGGTTTAGAAGTTATGACGAAATTAAAAATTGCTATTTACGCCCGTTTCGAAGTGGGCGCTACCAAGGCGGGGGTGCGCAGTAGCGAAGATTATGACCGGTCCTGCAGCTGGTGAATTAGCTCATATACCAAGAATACCAATGATCCCTACTGATTTGCCTATACCCTGGAAAAGGCTCCAATTTCCTGTGAGACGTAGCTTTTGCGGCGGTACCGACCAATGCGGGCCACGGGTAGTAACAATGAATATAAATCAAAACTGCTGAATCGATTTTAATCATTTTTTCAGTGGCTATAATATATTTTATACCCGTGCGAAGCCGGGGCTGGTCGCTAGTATATTAAAAATGCGAAAGTGTGTCTGTCTGTTACCTCTTCACGCTTATACCGCTGAACCGATGTTGATGAAATTTAGTCAGATACGTCTTGGTGTTACCGGAAAGGACATAGGACAGTTTTTGTTATGAAAAAATGTACGGTTCCCGCGTGATATACGAATTTAATAATGACATCATCTCGTAATACATAATTTTCATAGTCGAATTATTTACTTTTGGTTGTGTTACGTTCTATCTACATAATATAAATGTTATTATTTGGGCAATACTGGCTCAACTCCAGTAAAACTGATCATGCGGGGAGATCTGTCTGCAACTTTGTCCTTGCGAACGACTTGACACAACTGGTCACTACGCCTACGCGAATCCCAGATGTGGATGGTCAGAATCCTTCCTTGTTTGACCTCCTGCTAACTTCAAATCCTGACGGCTACCAAATATCCGTAACCGCACCACTTGGTTCATCGGATTGCCTTGTTAGGAGTTCTGTGCCACTTACGACGGTGTTAAGACAGCGTGCTGTTAAATACCGTCGTGTGTGGTACTACAAGTCAGCAGACTGGGATGGGATGCGGTCGTTTTTTGCATCCTATCCTTGGGGGCACGTGTGCTTCTCGCCGGATGATCCCGACAACACTGCCAACTCTGTTGCCGATGTGGTGATGCAGGGGATGGAACTTTTCATTCCGTCCTCTGTAGTGCCAACTGGCGGCAGATTTCGTCCCTGGTTTGGTTCATCCCCCAAAAAAGCTTTTCGCCGGAAGCAGGAGGCTTACCAATCCTGGGCCAACGCAGTGTCTGCTCGGGATTTAAATACCAGCACATATAAAAAGGAGTACAACCTTGCCTCTAGGTCCCTCAAGAAAGAGATTACTCGGGCAAAGCAACAGCACGTCAATAGAATTGGCAAGAGACTTGAGCGCCTCCCCTCGGGAACCCGTGCATTCTGGTCTCTGGCCAAAGCTATTGAAGGAAATTTCTGCAAGCCAACCCTACCATCCCTACACGTAGGAAATGGGTCGTTGGCCCAGGGCGCAAAAAACAAAGCCGATCTTCTGGGCAAGCTCTTTGCGTTAAACTCGACCCTGGATGACGGGGGGCAGAAACCGCCGACCATACCGCGATGCACGAACATCATGTCGGATATTCGGTTTCATCAGCGCTCAGTGCGAAAAGCCCTCCGTTCCCTTGATATCCAAAAGTCGAGTGGGCCTTACGGAATCCCGCCTATTGTGTTGAAAAAGTGTGCTCCAGAGTTGGCTCCGGTCTTGACGCGTCTTTTTCGGCTCTCCTATTCCACTGGCATCGTCCCGGCTTCCTGGAAGACAGCCTTGGTGCACCCGATCCCCAAAAAAGGTGATCGCTCAAATCCTTCCAACTACAGACCAATCGCTATAACCTCTCTCTTCTCGAAGATAATGGAATCCATTATCAATAGCCAGCTTCTTCGATACTTGGACGGCCTACTAAGCAACAAACAATAAGGGTTCCGTAAGGGTCGCTCGGCTGGTGATCTCTTGGCGTACCTGACTCATCGTTGGGCTCAGGCAATTGAGTCGAAGGGAGAGGCATTGGCTGTTAGTTTGGACATTGCGAAGGCCTTTGATCGGGTTTGGCATAAAGCGCCGCTATCAAAGCTTCCATCATACGGGCTGCCCGAAAAATTATGTAAGTGGGTCACTGGTTTCTTAGCAGACAGAAGCATAAAGGTCTTAGTTGACGGCGAATGCTCTGAAACTCAGTCTGTTGACGCTGGTGTCCCTCAGGGCTGTGTGCTATCGCCTACTCTATTCTTACTGCATATCAATGACATGTTGCAGACCAGCGGCATTCATTGCTATGCGGATGATAGTACAGGTGATGCTGTATATACCGGCTCCCCCAATATTTCTCGGCAAAATGTCACTGAGAGTCGAAACGAACTTGTGTCTAAGGTGGAGAATTTATTGGAGAAGGTCTCTGAATGGGGTAGACGTAACTTGGTCCAATCCAACCCCGCCAAGACACAAGTCTGCGCGTTCACCACTAAAAAGTCACCAATCTAACTAAGTCGTATATCCTCATTTCGAGGGCACATCTTTAACCATCTCCCCTAGCATTGAGATACTTGGCGTCAACATATCGAGCGAAGTCCAGTTCCGATATCATCTAGAGGGTAAGGCCAAATTAGCCTCGAAGAAGCTTGGTGTTCTTAACAGAGCGAGACAGTACTTCAGTCCGGACCAACGCCTACAACTCTACAAGGCGCAGGTTCGGCCTCATATGGAATATTGTTCTCATCTCTGGGCAGGGGCGCCAAAATACCAACTGCTCCCTCTGGATCGTATCCAACGAAGGGCCGCTCGAATTGTTGACTGCCATAGTGTTTCAAACAGCTTGGACCCCTTGGAATTACGCCGAGATGTAGCTTCACTCTGCATCCTCTATCGGTTGTATCACGGGGAGTGCTCTGAGGAATTGTTCGGAATCATACCACCTGCAACTTTTCGCCATCGTCCCACACGAAAAACATACCATCCTCATGACCTTGATGAGTGGCAGTCTTCCACAGTGCGTTTTTCGCGTAACTTTCTGCCGCGCACTGTAAAACTCTGGAACTAACTGTCACCAGCAGTATTTCCGGACCTACACGACCTGCAAACCTTCAAGAAAAGAGCGTATTCCCTCTTAAAAAGCCGGCAACGCACCTGCAGCTCTTCTGATGTTGCGAGTGTCCATGGGCGACGGTAGTTGCTTACCATCAGGTGAACCGTTTGCTCGTTTGCCCCCTTATTTAATAAAAAAAAATACACGCGACAATAGCCACATTTTACCAGATGACATCATAATAGCCTGTCTTCATGCAAATAATACACAAACGGCACAGCTACTTTTCTGCGAATTCATTCGTCATTCGTTACTGAGGGACGTTCAATTGTTTTTCGTGAATTCATTGAGTCGAAATCAATATTCAATAGATAATTACCATTAGTGACGACATCGAATACTCTGAGTAGAGAACTGTGGGCTTTGAATGGTTTCAATAATCAAAATAGGAATATTTTCGTAGAGATTACTAGTATACTCTTCCTGACTCAACTCAACTCAATATTATATTTAAAATATCTTTCGTAAAATTATAGTAAAGTATAATATTGTAGTTATAATGATTAATAACACTTTTAAAATATTAACTGAATTTTCTATTTTTTATTGGTTTGAGTATAGGTACTCAAACCAATTTTAATTTTATTTTATATTAATTTCTAATTATTCTTGCATATTTAACCAAAATAATCTAAAACAAAATAACACAAAAAGGAGGTTTCTTAAAATAATAATATCGATCAAAAGCCCAAAAAAATTATGATTGCACTCGTAATGTTATAAATTATAATATCTGTACTTATCTATATCATGAAATAAACATTTCCAAGATTTATGACACTCTGTTTCTATGATATGATATTGCTCAAGATTGTACCTTTCCTATTTTTTGTACCAAATGACAATGTGGGTATTTATAGAATTCTAAATTTAAACTCTGCGTGGGTCTGTTAATGATCTGCTATGGAAGTTAATGTTTTAATATTTCCTCGATAAAATTCGTATGGTGCTACAATGATGTCTGATGATATTTTTATAATATTAAGGGCCTATTTCACCACTTCCTGATAAGGCTGTCCACCACTTTGCTTGACAGATAGAGTATGGAGAATCTGTCAAAAACAAATCTGTCAAAAAAAATGTACATCGTTCAAAATAGTTCGTACGTTTGGCCCAGGACACCACTCGAGGTACACCTCTCTTCAGTGGCTCATATAACTAATGCTATTCGCGCCTAAGAACAATTTTATAGGACGTCATAATCTTTTAGTATAATACAAGTAATCTAGGAAGAATGGGTGGGTTATAGGTGGGTAATTAACACGTTCGCTGTGAAGCAAGGCATTATATGCCTGGTTGATTGCTTTCAGTCTGTGCGTGCTCTAAAATCGTGTCTTTTTGCGAGGTGCGGGCGCTGTAACTCGAGAAGTACTATGTGTACGAGAGAGATAGTTTTATATCTAACACACATTTTTAAAGCTTATGACGTTTAACGATTAAAAAATGCACCAGGTTTTTTAAACATAGTTTGCACAGCGCACTGAATTAAAATTGAATAAACTCAGTGCGAATACCAGGCCTTGATTTGTAGGCCTGGTAGCCGCACTGAACGGGCGAGGGGCGTGCGCGCCTCGGCTAGTGCTGTCGAATGCTTTGTTTGTTGTCGATAGTGCGCAAGTGTTTGCAGTTGTGATATTTACGTTTTAATCGCGTGGTAAATATTAAAGTGTTGTGAAATGGTGTCAAATAATATTGTTTCGAGTAGTGACAAAGTCTTTGATATATTATTTCCCGTTAGACCTGTTATTAAGCCAAAAAAATCGAAAAGAAGAATGCAGCTCGAGAAAAGCATCAGCACAGCATTGAATCAGTTTTTTCTTATCATTATCCATCCTTAATATTATAAATGCGAAACTGTGTACCCCTTTACGCCCAAACTGCTGAACCGATTTTGCTGAAAGTTATGGAGATACTCTGACTCCCAGGAAAGGACATAGGATACTTTTCATCCTGGAAAAATGTATGGTTCCCGCGCGATAAACTAATTTTAGCACAACGGAGATGCGTGCGTCATCTAGTTTTAAAAAATTGTCGATATGATGCATTTGTTTTACTGTCCCATCCCTATTATTATGTCTTTGTAGCGCTTGAACAGGTCTGGTAAACCTGGCATCTCTGTTTTTAAAAAAAAGCCATCAAGTTTCTGTCCAATTCCCGGGCGAAGATAGTTTCAAATAGGTCCACTAATGACATAGTATAAGGAGGGGAAGTAAGTTATCTTCATACAAAGGCACCGCGCGCGGCTTGTATGTGTGCGCCATAGTATCAATGCGTCGCCACACGCATACTTAACAAAATCTCGGAGTGTTTTCGGAGTGTACCAGTCGGGGCTAACACTTTACGCTGCACGCCCTATTTGCTATCTGCTAGTTTTGATTTTTTTTTTTTTTTTTTGAAAAAATAAAACATAACTTTTATTTTTTCCAAAAAAAATCTAAACTAGCTTTATAAGCTAATACTTTTAGTTATACAATTTTCAGAATCAATTAGAAATGGGAATAAAGTAATTCATGAATTATTTTACATCTAGTAATGATGGGTGCTGAGAAAGGGGCGGCACATGGCCTGGGGCCTACAGCGGCCAGGACTGCAAATCCGCCACTGCTACTAAGTAATTTTCTGGAACTCAAAGCTTACCACGTTGCTCTACATTCAAAGTTTTATCAAAATTAGTTTATCGGCTGCCTCGTGAACAGACACAATATTATTCTCAACTTATGTGCTATTTGCATGAATGTGTGAAAAGTCTGTAGACATTGATACAATTTGTCCATATGATTAAAGCTAGGTATCTACTTTTGTTTTTATAAAAGCATACAAATATAATCTTTTAATAAAAATAACTGTACCAAAATTATTTAATACGAGCTTTTGCCCGTGGCTTCGCTCATATTAAGAAGTACATACAACATTTCATCCCCTATTTGAACCCTTTGGGGTTGGAATTTATCAAAATCCTTTCTTAGCGGATGCCTACGTCATAACATCTACCTGCATGCCAAATTTCAGCCCGATCCGTCCAGTGGTTTGGGCTGTGCGTTGATAGATCACCATGTCAGTCAGTCACCTTTGAGTTTTATATTAATAATATAGATATAGATTATATCACCGACCGATATTAACAGCGTGACAAACTGACACTGTAACACAGAATATATATTAGTAGTACCAAGCTGTAATATAATGGGATATGAACTAACATTTAAGTGCCTCACAAACGCGTGCTGAATACAAATCACAAGTTTATGAATGAATGATTGAATAAACGGAAGGAAAAAGCCATCGTCACTTCGACTTCCAAGAAGTGTGAATTAAAATGCTAGTTTTCCCTAGAATTGCAGTTAATTGACAGGTATATACATATTAATGCGAGAGAGTATATGTCTATTACGAGTACCTCTTCACGGATAAAAGTTATAGTGAGTACCGGGAAAGGAAATAAAATAGCTTTTAAAATATAATATAATATAATATCTTATGGACGCTTCACACCACGTCAGTCTGGCCCCGTGGTAAGTACCTGAAGGACTTGTGTTACAGGTACCAGACAACGGAAATATATTTAATACTTTTTATACTATACATATATTTAAGATTTTTATTATATGATACACATATTTAATACACATCCATGACCCAGGAACTTTTTAAACTTTTTTTTTTTGTTCCGTCGGCGGGACTCGAACCCGCGACCTCCGGCTTGAGCTACCAACGCGCTCACAACTGCGCCACGGGGGTCGTCAAATGAAGGGGTCGTCAAAAAAATGCAATTTAAACGAATCGCACTTGCATTCGCAGATAAATTATAGGTTCGTCAATAAGAATATACAGTATATTGAAGTATCAAAAAATCGTAAAAGATTCTATAGGATCGCCTAGAAATTAGGATAGAATATAATGATGTCTGGTAAGCTAGGCGTAGCTACGTTGTATCAGCTGCGTATGTTGTTTAAGCGCTTATTACACTTATCCTAGCTAGGAAGTCCTAGCTAGGATAAGTGGAATAAGCGCTTTAGCTAGGAGTGCTAGGACAGGGACTGGAGTTCAAAGTTTAAAAAAACAGTAAAAGCTAAGTTTAAGTTACATCGTAGACTTTCAAACCTCAAAATTCAAATAAGGAATATTACGCAAAGGTCACCTACAGTAAATGATCCGACTAAAAGCCGACACGTTGCATTCGTGATATCAGAATATTGACAGAAACGTCGTCGAAAACTTTTTGTTTACTGTCTGTGCCGGTGCTGCCTCTAACGCAGACGGGCGGTGTGGGCAGCCGGGCGGTGTGGGCAGCCGGGCGGTGTGGGCAGCCGGGCGGTGTGGGCAGCCGGGCGGTGTGGGCAGCCGGGCGGTGTGGGCAGCCGGGCGGTGTGGGCAGCCGGGCGGTGTGGGCAGCCGGGCGGTGTGGGCAGCCGGGCGGTGTGGGCAGACGGGCGGTGTGGGCAGCCGGGCGGTGTGGGCAGCCGGGCGGTGTGGGCAGCCGGGCGGTGTGGGCAGCCGGGCGGTGTGGGCAGCCGGGCGGTGTGGGACCCAGAAAAAAACGGAGGCGTTGTGTAGAGGCTTGGGGGTGATTTATTTCATCTGGGTGCATTTTAAATTGAAGTGAAATCATGTGCAGTATATCCTATATTCTATACCTTTTTCCTTCCTTCCAGTTTTTAAGCACAGTAGATAATTCACTATAGAATAGAATACCACGAATACTAACCTTGATAGCTTCACGCACTAAATGCACCAGAATTAGCGATTTCTAGGAAACGACTCTGATCGAAAAACTGCGATCTTGCGTTTTCAAGGTTGTTGCCTGCCAGTGTTGCTACATAACAATATCGGATAACATTGACATTATGTTATGACTTATGAATAATGATATCTACGAATTATCCGTATCTCTACCGTATCCATACTAATATTATAAAAACTGTGTCTGTTTGTCTGTCTGTCTATCTATTAAGTGTTACCTCTTCACGCCCAAACCACTTAATTTTGCTGAAATTGTATATATATATGGAGATACTTTGAGTCCCGAGAAAGGCCATAGGATACTTTTTATCCTGGAAAAATATACGGTTCCCGCGTGATAAACGAATTTTGTCGCAACAGAGTAATTGGAGGCGTCATCTAGTTCTCAAATTTATTTTCTAATTAAATGTCTCTGAGTGCGGTCGTTAGTGACCTGCATTTGAAGAAAAGGGGATTGTCCATTTTTTTTTTATTTTGCTCATTACAAAAACATTTCGAGGAATAAGGTCAGTGATCGTTTTTCTGTATATAAACGAAAAAAATACCCATTAGTTACTTATATTTTTGAACAAATATGTTTAACCTTAGTTTGACCTTCAATGGCGTTAAATTAGCAATAAATTCGACCAACATTACGTTTCGAACTTTTGGTAAGCTTCTCATATCAGCTTTCACATAATGAGAACTTGCATTTGACGAACCAGCCATTATAAATAAGATTGAAAGGAAAAAAAAACATACTACAGAGGTCAATTGGCCGCCGATGATGTCATAAGAGCGAAACTTTAAAAATTTATTGAGAAAAAACTAGCCAATGAATTTCAAAATTATTTAATTTATATTCTTAAAATGCCCTATTTTAACGAAAAAAAATATAAAAAGTACATGTGATTTTTTTTGGACAATGCCCAATATTATTGAAGTGAAAACTTCTTTAGCGGCGTTGAGCGCTTTTGTGGGATGGGTAAAAACTGTGAAACTCGCGTCAGATTCTCGTGTTGATCGAAAAACCATAGAAAAACCGTAAGACGGTTGGAGAGTAGTGTTTTGTGTCGAACTCGAACTCGAACGAAATGTACAGTCGGGGAAATGAGTTGTTTAGCAGAAATGTACAGTCGGGGAAAATTGTGATAAGCAGAAATGTACAATCGGGGAAATGAGTTGTTTAGGAGAAATGTACAGTTGGGGAAAATTGTGCTAAGCAGAAATGTACAGTCGGGGAAATGAGTTGTTTAGCAGAAATGTACAGTCGGGGAAAATTGTGCTAAGCAGAAATGTACAGTCGGGGAAATGAGTTCTTTAGCAGACGCGCTGATTAAGGCCGCGTTTCCACCTGCAAGACAACTGTCGCGAGAAGTGTCTGACAGTCTGTCTGACAGCAGCTTTTTTTTCGATTGTCGATATTTTTTAATCGATTGTAAGGGTTTCGATTAATTAATTAAAACGATCGTTTTTTTTAATTATTTTTTTTTATCGATTTTCATAAAAAATGGGTTAAAAAAATAATGCACAACGTTAATAATCAAGTTTTCACTTCTGCCGGCACTCCCGGAGTGCAACCCGTCTTTTTTTTTTCGTCGCAGGACCACCTCTGCTTTCTTTATTATCGTTCCACAAGCCTATAAAATTTGTGTGCAGGAAAAATAACACGAAAAATAAATCGAATAAATCAAAATAATTAATATGTAACTGTAGACAAATAGACAAATATATTTTCCTTTTAAAGGCATAAATAACTTACGGTCATTTTTAAAAATAAACATGCTATAACCGCTGAATCAACTGCACATAAGCCTACTCATCAAGTGTTTGGGTAGTCGGAAATAATTCTAGAAAATTGTTGATATTATTTGTTGTTAGACCAAAGTGTTGACTCGGGAGGTTGTTGACTTGTGAGTCACATCCTGCGAGTCGCGTTGCCTTCACATGTCCTTCGCTTTTTAACATAATCTCGTTGAATGCTCGTCGGCAATGGTCATAGAAATAAGAGAAATTCGTTTTAAATTTTAATAAACTAAAAATTTTGAGTATGTTTGATAAAGCTTACTTAGCCTTATTTGACTTATAGTATTGGTGTTTAGGTACTTGGTGTTTTAGCATGGATTTGCCTGTGAATCGTATTTTTTTTTGGTATAAGCTATCCTTAAATGTTCCTTTAAGCGTGAAGAGGTCACAATAATAGACATACAGAAAATATTATGTTTGTATTCTTCCTCCAAAGTCCAAACAACTGATGTGGATAATATACTTAATTACGAGTAGTTCGTATACGTAAAAATTGTGCATATCCACTGGATATATTGTGCATATCCACTGGATATATTGTGCATATCCACTGGATATATTGTGCATATCCACTGGATATATTGTGCATATCCACTGGATATATTGTGCATATCCACTGGATACATTGTGCATATCCACTGGATATATTGTGCATATCCACTGGATATATTGTGCATATCCACTGGATTTATTGTGCATATCCACTGGATGTATTGTCCATATCCACTGGATATATTGTGCATATCCACTGGATATATTGTGCATATTCACTGGATATATTGTGCATATCCACTGGATATATTGTGCATATCCACTGGATATATTGTGCATATCCACTGGATATATTGTGCATATCCACTGGATATATTGTGCATATCCACTGGATATATTGTGCATATCCACTGGATATATTGTGCATATCCACTGGATATATTGTGCATATCCACTGGATATATTGTGCATATCCACTGGATATATTGTGCATATCCACTGGATATATTGTGCATATCCACTGGATATATTGTGCATATCCACTGGATATATTTATAAGCAAAGTATATTTTATGTATGTATTTATAAACAAACACAATAAGTTTGATGTACCTCTCAAACCCCGCTCAAATCCTGCTCAAATCTGAGTCACGCGTCTTGGTCTTATGACACACCTTTGCGGTCAGACCCTTGTCTTGACACATTTGATTAATGGTTCGCAAAACTCTGATTGCTGCAATAAAGTTAAAATTACTTTAGAGTATTGGTTATTATTTCAAAATTAAAATTAAATGAGGTATTATTTTTTACACAAAAGAAACGAATAATCGAATGAAAATTATTTTGACGTACATACTTTGGATCCTGGAAAAGGACATAAAATTATTTTTGCCTTTTTATTGCAACAAAATTAACAAAATACAACCAACAACGCATTAAAAGAATTTACTAATACTCTATAAACTCTTTAAAATAAATATTATAAATCCTTTTACACTTTATTTTATTTATATCTAAAACCACTGTTACCTATATTAAAACTGATAGCAATTAAACGACCTCCGTGGCTCAATGGTTAGAGTGTGTGGCAACTCAAGCCGCGGGTCGCGGGTTCGAATCCCGCCGACGGAACAAAAAGTTTTTCAATGTTCCTAGGTCATGGATGTGTATTAAATCTTAAATATATGTATAGTATAAAAGTATTAAATATATTTCCGTTGTCTGGTGCCTGTAACACAAGTCCTTCAGGTACTTAGCACGGGGCCAGACTGACGTGGTGTGAAGCGTCCATAGATATTAAAAAAAAATTAAAAAGCAGTAATTAAACTAAAGTAAAAACAATACCAAATATTTTTATATTTTATCATTTTTTACCATGTTGCTACGGCGTAGGCTCGTAGCAGTACATGATCCCGTGTTCCCGTCGGCCGCTATTTTTCTGCCTGGCCTTATTTACGTCTTTATTCTTTATTTTTAATAAGATTCTTATTATTTATATTAATAATTATTAGTGTACTCTTGTCTTTAATTAGTGTTTGGCACTTCTGAAACTATTATAAGTTGTATTCATTATTACTTAACTAAGGCCTAATGTCACTACGAGTAATTAATTTAAAAGTTGTTAGTTGTGCAATAATAATTCTTAATAAGTAGCTTTAATTTTCTCAAATAAAAGTTTCAATAAGAATAAATGAGGTAATTTAATAGATGATCGCACTTGAAGATAATGTAAAAAATGTAGAAATATCATGCCATTTGACAATAAAAAGATAAGAATAATTTGAACTATCTATATGCGGAAAGTAAGTAGCGTAAATAAGTCAGCAATAAAAGCCGGCTGCCTTTTCATTATTTTTGTAATTGCGCCACCATGCAAGGCTTGTTTTTCCATCCAAACAATATTACGTATGCAATTATTGTCATTAAAAGCCCGCATGTGCGTCGGGGCCTCGGCAACTAGAGGAAAATCTCCCGAGGAGGTATGACTCAAAAATTCATCACCAAACGAAGCCGCGCCCAAGTCTCTCGAATTGACCAATCATTAGCAATATTATATTTTATGAGTAATTTGTAGGTTGGTTTTGGCGGGCTTTTTTTGATGCGTCTTTATATTTTTTGTTCGCCATTTCAATCTTGTAGGTTATGTTTGGCGGCAAATTCATAAATGGAACCCTCGCGAGTCGTGTCTATGACCCGCATCTAACATGTTGTTTCGATAGGTCACTGAAAGTGTGGCACGGCCGCGCCGCGCGCCGCCCGCGCACGCGTTCCCGCCAAAACTCGCAGGCTGTGGCGCGAAGCGCTGCGATTGGTCGAGCGCGCGCCGGGGCAAGGCCGCCGGTTTTCCCGCGAACAATGCCAAATGGTGCATTTGTCAAGGTTCGTTCACCGCCGACGCCGGCGCCGCGTGCGAAGGTCGCTCCGAAGATAATCATTGCAGGTGAAATAAAATTTACCTTACTAATGTAACTGTATTTTTTAATTTCTGGTGCCGTTTTTATTTATTGTTATATTTTTTAGGCGATTTAAATGCAAAGAAGTTTAACGAGTGTGATTGTGTCATTCACATTTTAGGATATTTCTGTACGATGTTGGTGCACTATTTCGACGTGTTTTATGACTTAATTTTATTATATGTACTGAATACTTTAATTTAGTAGATAATATTTAATAATGTCATTATAATTTTTTTTAGAATTAAGAATGCTGTAGGCAAAAATGCTGCTTATTGAATTTTAATATTGTGTAAATTATAATATCAGAATTTAGAACCATAAAACATTGTTACAATTATTTAGTCAATTTATTACAATAATATCATACTTATCAAGCGAGTTATGAGAAGAACAAGAAGAACATTTAAAGAAGAGAAGAATATAGAAGAAAAGTATCAAGTGCTACGCCCGGACGAACTTCCCAGTTCGGCCGATATGGCGGGTCGGTGGGATCTTCGTCCGTTTGTATCGCTTATACGTGTGTTCTACCATCCTCGACACGGGAGTCAACGTGATCCGACGTAATTCTCTACGATGCGACGTATTCCGACGTGCTACGACGTGCTACGACGAGCTACGTCGCGCTACGAACGTTCTACGAGAAAGAAACTTAAGCCTACGCGAGCCGTCGGCAATCGAAAATGAAATCGGCCACCGATTTTTCTTGTTTTTTTCTTGATGTTATTTATTTCGGAATATCATTTGGATATTATGTTCTAAATAACAATATTTAATAGTGCCGTAAGTCTGAATATTAGTTTCTTGTAGCATAATATTATTATGTACCTATTATGTTATTTAATGTATTATGTTATTTTATGTATTATGTTATTTTATGTATTATGTTTAAATATGCTACGACAAACACATTCTCTTGGGAAATTGAAAATCGGTGACTGATTAATTTTAATTTTTATGTTTAGCTAGATGTGTTGAATATAGAATTTGTTATTAGGATTATACGTTAATTAAATGGTACTATTATAATTGCATCAATTTGATACAAAATAAGTGCACAGTAAAAATGAAATTCATTTTAATCTAAGTACAGAATTTTTTTCGCTCCTTTTGGATATGAAATAGTTTGTTAAATATTCATTTATCATACATTCTCGTAGATTATAAGAATTTAAGAAATTTTATTAAAAATATACTTAATAGTATTAATATAATGTATGTTACTCAGGACTTAATTCCAAATCTATTGACACACAATCTTAGTAATTTAAATATATACATATTTTATACAGACTGCCAAAAAAAATCCCAGAGTCATAAAATACATATATATTTGTCTATCCTACGCAAATAAAAACTCTACCAAAAATGTTATTGAACTAATATTTTAAAATCTAGACCTTAATTCGCCGAATTCATTATTCAGAAGTTACGTGTTGACTGTTCGAAGATTGCAAATCATTGCAGACTTGCCGACCTCCTTTTACTACGCAGTTTTTAAGAGTAGGTAATAAGAATATGCATGATTCATGAATATACTCGAAATATAACTAGACGTCGCCCGCAACTCCGTTGCGCCAAAAGTCGTTTATTGCGCGTGCACCGTACATTTTTATGGGATAAAAAGTATCCTTTAATTAAGGATATAGGAAAAGGTCCCGGGACTTAAATTATTTCCATATAAAAAATCGGTGCAGCGGTTTGGGCTTGAAGCAGTCACAGACAGTCAGTCACAGATTATGGATGTATCTTTAAAAAAATAGGTAGTCTCTAGTACACAGTACTTTGACTATACGGCTTAAAATTCTAGATCAATTTTTAACTTTCAAGGATCTAAAACCGTATCAGACAAGGATCTTATAAGGAGGGCCTAAAGTTTAATCCTTCGATCGCGGATTCTTGGAAATCTAATTGTTGTCGCGATCACCGGTGCTCTTATGGGGCTTGATAGGTTAAATCAGTCCCGGATTAATAAATAGGCCGTATAGGCCGAGGCCTATAGAGGCTGCATATACAGCGTACATCGGACATGCGGCGGCGGAAATAAAATGGCCTAGACTCTCATAAAAAATATAATTTCGTTACTGAGCTAAATACTCATTTCTATCCATACTTAATATTATAAATGCGAAAGTGTGTCTGTCTGTCTGTTATCTCTTCACGCTCAAACCGCTGAACCGATTTCGCTGAAATTTGGTATGGAGGTACTTTGAGTCCCAGGAAAGGACATAAGATATTTTTTATCCCGGAAAAATGTACGGTTCCCGCGCGATAAACTAATTTTGGCGCAACTGTGTTGCGGGCATCATCTACTTTCGTATAATTTATCTATCTAGTATCTAAATATAACTCAAAGGTATAATATTAAGTATGGACTGACATGGTAATCTATAAACCCACAGCCCAAACCACTAGACGGATCGGGCTAAAATTTGGCATGCAGGTAGATGTTATGACGTAGGCATCCACTAAGAAAAAATTTTGATCAATTCTATCCCCAAGGGAATAAAATATGGGATGAAAGTTTGTATGAAACTTTGTGAATTAACCGATCGGGCTGAGACTGTGCATGCATAAAGCTACTATGACGTACATCCCCTAAGAAAGGACTTTAATAAACTCCACCCCTAAGGGTATAAAATAGGGGATGAAAGTATTTATAAATTTTCTTAGAATTTCGACTGATTGAACTGAAATAAAAAATTGGAGCTACTATGATGAAGACGAAAATGGATTTTGATAAATTCAACCCCCATGGGGATAAAATGATGGAGGATGTAAATGTATTAGTTTGAACATATCAGTACCTAATTAGAACGAATAAAATATGAAGACGAACAAATAATTGATTATTTTGTGGTCATATTGTGAAGTGCCTACCTGTTGCCATGATTTATGTCGAGCAAAAAAGGACAAAGTAGCGTTTGTTGTATGAAATCCCCCTTAAACATTTGCTTTATTTTGTTTTTATTAGTAAGTACTTACTAGATGATGTCCGCAACTCCGTTACGCCAAAACTCGTTTTTTGTGGAACGTATATTTTTTCGGAACAAACAGTATCCTATGTCCTTTTCCGCTACTCAAAGAATCTCCATGCCAAATTTCAGCAAAATCGGTTCAGCGGTTTGGGCGTGAAGATCTTACGTATGTTGCGGTAGGTTCTATCGTACCCGCAACTCTGCCAAGCGATGAGTGGAGCACCATGGGGTTTTAGTGGGTAGACTACGCAGGAGTCCCACATACCCCGGCCGATATCCCCAATTTGCCGGGGATGCGTAAAGCATTTCCCCATGTTAAAAAAAAAGTATGGATTTCTTGTTATAGCGGCAACAGATGCATAATTTGTAAAATTTTCAACTATTTAGCTAGCGGAGTTCTTGAGATACAGCCTGGAGACAGACAAACAGCGAAGTCATTGCAATAGGGTCCCGTTTTTACCCTTTGTACAAGGAACCACATAAAGGGGAAAAACTATCCATCTTTGTTATTATACGTTTACTTTGTTATTATTATTTTTTGGGTTCCGTACCCAAAGGGTAAAAGCGGGTTCCTATTAAAGACTTCGTTGTCTGCCTGTCCGTTTATCTGTCTCCAGGCTGTATCTCAAGAGCCGCTATAGCCAGATTTCTGAAATTTTCACAGATTGTGTATATCTGTTGCCGCTATAACAACAAATACTAAAAATAAAATAAATAAAATATTTAAGGGGGGCTCCCATACAACAAACGTATTTTTTTTTTGCATTTTTTTGCTCGATATAAATAATAGCAATAGATAGGCACTTGAAATGTTCACAAAATACTCAATTGTACGAGTTTTTTTTTTTTTAATTAAATAAGGGGGCAAAGGAGCAAACGGGTCACCTGATGGTAAGCAACTACCGTCGCCCATGGACACTCGCAACATCAGAAGAGCTGCAGGTGCGTTGCCGGCCTTTTAAGAGGGAATACGCTCTTTTCTTGAAGGTTTGCAGGTCATATAGGTCCGGAAATACTGCTAAAAACGCACTGTGGAAGACTGCCACTCATCGAGGTGATGAGGATGGTATGTTTTTCGCGTGGGACGATGGCGAAAAGTTGCAGGTGGTATGATTCCGAACAATTCCTCAGAGCACTCCCCGTGATACAACCGATAGAGGATGCAGAGTGAAGCTACATCTCGGCGTAATTCCAAGGGGTCCAAGCTGTTTGAAACACTATGGCAGTCAACAATTCGATGGGCCTTTGTTGGATACGATCCAGAGGGAGCAGTTGGTATTTTGGCGCCCCTGCCCAGAGATGAGAACAATATTCCATATGAGGCCGAACCTGCGCCTTGTAGAGTTGTAGGCGTTGGTCCGGACTGAAGTACTGTCTCGCTCTGTTAAGAACACCAAGCTTCTTCGAGGCTAATTTGGCCTTACCCTCTAGATGATATCGGAACTGGACTTCGCTCGATATGTTGACGCCAAGTATCTCAATGCTGGGGGAGATGGTTAAATATGTGCCCTCGAAACGAGGATATACAACCATTGGTGACTTTTTATGGTGAGTATTTATACTTTAATAATCTATACTGATATTATAAAGCGGAAGAGTTTGTTAGTTTGTTTGTTTGAACGTGCTAATCTCTGGAACTACTGGTCCGATTTTAAAAATTCTTTTAGTGTTAGATAGTCCATTTATCGAGGAAGGCTATAGGCTATATTTTATCACGCTAAGACTAATAGGAGCGAAGAAATAGAGGAAAAAGTGGAAAAAACGGGGGGAAATTATTTGAAAGGACTTATTTAAACGCGCTAATCTCAGGAACTACTGGACCGATTTGAAAAATTCTTTCAGTGTTAGATAGACCATTTATCGAGGAAGGCTATAGACTATATTTTATCACGCTAAGACTATAAGGAGCGAAGAAATAGAAAAAAATGTGGAAAAAACGGGGAAATTATTTGAAAGGACTTATTTGAACGCGCTAATCTCAGGAACTACTGATCCGATTTAAAAAAAACTTTCAGTGTTAGATAGCCCATTTATCGAGGAACTAGGAAGGCTCAAGGCTATAACCTATATTTTATCACGCTAAGACTAATAGGAGCGAATAAATAGAGGAAAATGTGGACAAAATGGCGGGAAATTATTTGAAAGGACTTATTTGAACGCGCTAATCTCAGGAACTACTGATCCGATTTGAACTACTAGAGCAATTTTTCTGTTATTTGGGTCAGATAAGAAGTAGACCACGGGAAGGATCATAGGCTGTTTTTTGTGGACTAATATTTTGTCTGTGAGATTATCTAATTTACGTCGTCAAGTAAAACGTCAAGTTAATAATAAAATTTAAATAAAATTAATAATTAAGGGGGGCCCATACAAAAACACATTTTTACCTATTTTTGCTCTATAATGGTACGGAACCTTCGTGCGCGAGTCGAACTCGCACTTGGCCGATTTTTAAGTTAATTGTTAATTGGGTAACCTTTTCTTTGTTAATTAGGTTTGTACGCCTACACGATGTTTTCAATCTCTTATAGACAATCCGTTAAACAAAAGGTTGACTGGAAAAGATTGCTTGTTAGCAATAAGTTCGCCGTTTGTGCATCATCTAGATCCGCTATCCCCAACCCGCGGCCCGCCGGGACTTTATTTGTGGCCCACGTGATGTTAAACCATTAAAATAATGTTAAGTCGTCGTGATAGTCGTGAATTTTTTTTTCTACTTTTAATTTTGAAGAATGTCATTTTTTAACCCTAAAAAAATTTTGTTGCAGCCCGCGACACCTATAGACCAAAACATGTTTGTGGATGCGCATGAAAAAAAGGTTGGGGACCACTGATCTAGATTCTAGAATATGTTGTCTTATGTAAAATGATTTTTATTTTGTATTTTTTGGTATGCAATAAAGTGCTTTTGTATTGTATTCTATACTATATATGTTATAATGTTACGACAGCATAATAGTACTCTGTGCTATATGTTAACGCGGACGAAGTCGCGGGCAACAGCTAGTATAAATTAATAAAAATAGCCGGCAGTTTAGGCCTAAAAGATGATTCAAGATTACGAATAACATAAAAAAAAACTTTTATTATGGTTGCTGGACATAAATAGAATTGTCTTGGATTAGATATAAGCACATAGGTAAGGCTATTATTAATAAAATAATCCATGGTAATCCGACCGTGGCAACTGGCCGACTTGAATTATTTTATTGCCGTAATAATAAGTCTACACTATTTTCCTTATACTAACCACAGGTTTAGGCATTTATAATTTACTAGATGACGCCCGCAACTCCGTTGCGCCAAAACTCGTTTATCGCGCGGGAACCGTATATTTTCCGGGAGAAAAAGTATCCTATGTCCTTTCCTGGGACTCAAAGTATCTTCATGCCAAATTTCAGCAAAATCGGTTCAGCGGTTTAGGCGTGAAAAGGTAACAGACAGACAGACAGACGGACAGACAGACAGACAGACTTTCGCATTTATAGTATTAGTATGGATATACTTATTATTTCTTTACTAGTAGGTACTTAAAAGTTTTGACGCAGCGTATTTACGCAGCGTTTTTAAATATTCATGATTTGCGGTCCTTGTCTGTCATGTGACTTTTCCAATGCGCCAGACCAAGACACTATTAAGACTTTGTATAGTTTGTGTGTAAATAATTTAATTAGGGTGGGTTGCACCAGAGGCGTGGTTAAAGTTAAGGTTAAAGTTATGGTTATAGTTAAATATGGCGTCCTTTAGCTTTAACTTTAACCTTAACTTTGACTGGAGAAATTCATAGATGTCTGTTGCGTTTATTTTCTTATTCAAGCTACAGGTTACGGGATTGACAGTATAAAAAAAATTATTATCCGTAGAAATCGTCAGGAAAAATATAACATTGTAAAACATAGTAAATTTTCACGAAAAATTTAGATTTATTATACGTATAAGCGGTTATGGTTAAATATGGCTTTCGTGGACGCCATATTTAACTTTAACCAAAGATTTGACATTTTGCACTATAGTTATAATAATAATATCTATGGACGCTTCACACCACGTCAGTCTGGCCCCGTGGTAAGTACCTGAAGGACTTGTGATACGGGTACCAGACAACGGAAATATATTTAATACTTTTATACTATACATATATTTAAGATTTTTATTATATGATACACATATTTAATACACATCCATGACCCAGGAACTTTGAAAACTTTTTGTTCCGTCGGCGGGATTCGAACCCGCGACCCCCGGCTTGAGCTGCCAACAGCCCACCCACTGAGCCACAGAGGTCGTCAATTCGTCGTTATAGTTAAAGTTATAGTTAAAGTTATAGTTAAAGTAAGTTGGTGCAACCCACCCTAAGTAGTAGGGTATAAAATAATCAAATGGTTTTCCTGATTCCTCATTGACATTATTTTATTTACTTTTGCCTTGGACTACGTTCGCGTAGGAGTCGAAAATAAGTAATTTGAACTCTGTGATCAACAAAACACTATCTTCACGAATATGCTAGGATCGTTTTTGTGTGTTACAGTTACTAAAGTTAAATTAGTACAATCACCCATATGCGAGTGCTCGACCGAGGCCAGGGCAACATGTTCGAACAAACCACCCATCATATCATACATATCAGGTAATACACTCCCCGAGAGGGTGTGTAGGGGGGAACTGTATACTTCCTACTCCTCCTATCTTCTTCTGATTAAATTCGTTGCGGGTCCCAAGACAGCTTTAGCATGTCCCTCGGGCTCCCTGAGATCATATGAATTATATCCTGGCGACACAGGAGATACAGTGGTGGGAATGTGTGGTGGGCCAAAGTCCGTTAAAAAAGCGCTGTTTCACGCCGGTTTTCTTTATTCTTTCATACCTTTTCCCTCTGTGGATATGACGTATCACATGAGATGTATTTCATGAACTTGTGACTCATGAGTAGTAAGGACACTCGCAAGTCGCAACACCTGAGTTTTGAGATGATGATTAATCCTCATCACAGAAGAAAAGAGAGAAAAGAACCAGCAAACCCGCCTTATTGGTTTAAGAACTTCTAAACCGTCTTATATAAACCTTTTTCTTTTAAATATGATTTACTAGATGTTACCTGCAACTTCGTTAAACCGAAAGTCGTTAATCGCTTGAAAACTATAAAATTTTCTGGGATAAAATTTAGGGTGTTGTATTGTTCAAAGTGATCACACTTTAGGGTGTATGAGTCCCCTGTGTAGAGTTCGCTGTGAAAGCAACAGCGCTTAAAAGAAACTTCTTTTAACTTTTGTATGGACAGATTTTGCTCTTTCAAACTTTAACGGTGAAGTCTATATTAAAGGGACACATAAGTCATAACACTAAAGTAACAAGTATTATCATTTTATAGTTTATTCATTTAAGTAACTAATTTTTATAATTGCAAGGACGGTTAATGAGTATAGGTAGGTACTGTATAAGTAGTAAGACTAACATTTGCTTTTATTTTTTCAGGAATCCGATTAAGAAGAACGAAATTCAAATCCAAATACCAGTTTCATAACAAATCCATTTTTACGTTATTTTACAGGTTAATAATAATAAAATTATTTATTTAAATACTATGTTTTTCTTTACCCATTCTTCGATCATTGTATCACCAATTGTATTAACTACACGAACTTTGTAATAATTTTACAATAGGTAAATTAAATTACTTAATTTACTCTATCTCCACAAAACATACATAGCAGCATATAGCAGTAAGTACTAGCTGTTATAACTTATAATGCTTGTTATAAAACGATATAAATGAAAAACAATAGGCTCATATTTCGCAAGCGTCGAATTACTTTAGGTGGACGTGTATCGTAAAAATATAAAAAATGCACTCTTTGCAATATTTACTAAATAAGTATGTAATAGTTTCATAATTATGAAAAAACTTGCTGTTGCCCGCGACTCCGTCCGCGTGGACTTCAGCTTAAAGCGCGCGGTAGTTCCCGTAATAGAGTAACTTATATTTATTATATAGTGGGTAAGTTCCCGTTGAAGCATGTAGGCTTACTGCAAATTGCAAAATTTGCACGACAGAGGTGCTTCGGCGGTACGCTTACTTCAAACTTCAATGTTTACACTTTACAGACAGACACGTCACACATAAAACGCCCCTATTTTTGCGTAGGGGGTTAAAAGCTGGGGAGTGGGATCGAAGTCGAACATCAACTCTTCTTAATACTTCAAAAAACACACATTGAGAGCATTGAGAGGGTACAGAAAATGTGTTTGAGATACCTTACACGAAAACTTAATCTCGGTCGTGTGGTAAAAGACTATACCACTCAATTGTCCAAATTCAGCGTGCTACCATTAAGTGCTCGTCGTGAGAGATACGATCTTCTTTACCTACATAAAATACTCCATTCCTCTATTGATGCTCCTAATCTTCTATCACAAATTACTATTAACACTCGCTATAGATCGCGTAAACCGAAAATGTTCGCTATACAGGCATTCAAAAACAATACGTCCTATTACAATCCGCTAGCCCATCAGTCGTGGCAAAACGAGACACAATAGCTTTTTCATTGTTATCGCGGCCGGATGTGGCCGCTTGGGGCTTCATGAACTAGTTAGAATGTGTCGTACTTATAATGACCTAGTAGTGGGTAGTTGAAGCGTAGACATTTTTCGTCAATTTTCACATTATAAGAAAACGATCAACAATATTATGAAAGCCAAGTATTTGCCATCTCTTGTTTCCGACTCTGATATACATATTTCATTAAAAACTCAGATCAATCATCGTTCATAAGATTCGTATAATTTTTTAAAATTATTTTCTTTTTTTTTTCTCTTAATCTACATATTATTATTTATTTTGTTTTTTTGTTTAAGTTTAGTAATATAAGTAAGCTTAATATTGGTCACTCATTGTATACTCAATGTTTCGTAGTGGGTATTATCAGTTTTCTTTGTATTAGTTTATTTTTAGTAACAACCTCATAATAATTATGTTATGTATACTATTTTTGGGTTGCTGTCTAGCCTATAACTTAAGACTATGTTTGTACAACCATGCAATGACTGTAACCTGTCTGTATACTAAATATAAATAAATAAATAAATAAATAAACGTAAAAAGATATCTCCATCCTTACCACCTCTTATAGAAACACGTTTGAATAAGCGCTTGTGCGATGTACTAACTTAATTTGAACACGCATTTTCACCCCCTTACAACCCTTTTTTTCAGTTAAAGAGTAGCCTATGTCCTTTCTCAGGCTTTAGAGTTAGACTATTATGTGTACAAAATTAAATTTCATTACAATCGGTTCGGTAGTTTTGGCGTGAAAGCAAGACAGACAGACAGACAGAGATACTTTCGAATTTATAATATTAGTATAGATATGTATTACTCTACCTAAGAAACTTAGCTACACTCAACACTGTGTAAAAACGTTTAAATTCTGTGTTTTGTTTTTGTCTAGCAAGGTACTTTTCTGTTGCATCAGACAAAGACAAAAAAGGGATATCCTCTTTTGTCCTTGTCTACGAGGAATTTAAAATGAAACATGTTTTTAAACAAATCAATATTATTTTCATTTAATTTATCAGTACATCCACATTGAACGCCTTATTTACTTTATATAAAACGAAAAATCAATCGACGCATTAAAATGAAACATAAGGGACATTACATTATAGTCTATTTACAATCAGGTGGTATAAACACAAATAAAACATCGAACATAACAATAATCTGTGCAACAATGAAATAATAAATATTCTCAAAAGAGTGTTCCAACGTGGTAAAGTTAATTCTAGAGATATAATTAATTATTTGTTAGTAATACATATACGTTACAAAATTATCTATTGGCCTTCACATCACAGGGAAAGCGAACCCGAGTCGAGCGTCGAAGCTCGCGCGGTCGGTGAGTGAACCACCAAATGTACGACTACCCACATTATTTATTATTAAAATTTGAAATCGATTGCGCGCATCGATAACTGCATAATTTAAAAATCGATTACGCACATTGATAACTGCATTCAAAACACCTCAAGCGTTTCCTGTTCAAAAAACGTGGACGAGGAATTACCGATCGTGTTACATCTAAACAATAAGATATCGACGTCCAAGCGACCGGCTAAGGCTTGTTTTATCGTTAAGCGTTTCGCAGCGTCGTTGGAGCGCGCGCGTTCCAAGATGTAACAAACGTACGGACGAACGGCGCTGCTCAAGCGCGCGACTCTGCAACGCAACTACCACCCCCATACATCTTCGAACGCGCGGCGCTCCAACGGCGCGGCCGAAACGCTTAACAATAAAACCAGCCTTAATAAAACGATTAGCAAAATTCAACTAAGGATAGATCGTTACAGACGATAAGTATAAAACAACTAAACAGCTCATTAATACTAACTGAATATCCTACAAGAAATCGATCCTCCTTGGTATAATAATATGACAATTATTCATTAATTTAAAATTATAAACATAATACTCAAAACAACTAAAACTTTAGGAGCTGCTAAATTTGATACAAAACGAACGTAATACCAATTCTAGTAGCGCCACTCGAGAGAGATGCAATACGTACATCGTTAGAGACTAGAAAAATGCAAAAGATTTGTAACAGACGTGAGCCCGCATCGGAGTACCCACACACTTACATTTATACGAGTGATATGTGTAGTTTATTACGTACCGAGCGATATCGCGATTAGCGACAGCCGAGTTCCGACGACCGGCGAACTCCAATCTCGATGAACACAGTTACAAATATCAACGAAGTATCAACAAGAGGGAAAAGCTTCCGACTTCCGTCGACTCGAAAACGTCCTAACAATAATTTAGTACGACCCAACAGAGCCGGTAGGCCTTAAGAGTAACAATAATTTACAGTATGGCAGACGAGTTTGTCGATAGTCACGTATACCCGAACGGCACTAGTGACGCGACGCGGCGCCACGCTTTTAATGGCACTTTCTATACAATTTTTGACCGCACCTCGCACCGATACAAAGCTCGTAAAATATAAAATTACAATCCATTGAAAATATTATATATTAATTTGTCTAGACTATAATACGTCGGCCTCGAGAGAGTCGTTCCCGCGGGCGATGCAGCAGATAGGAGCGGCCTCATCACACAATATCTTCGCTCGAAATACAATTTGGTTAATCGCACAACCCGTCGCATATCGCTACTCGTACCCGGGCGGGTCCCAGGTGGCCGTCAATCAGGAGGCGTGCTGTTGGAGAAACCACACTAGGATTGCCGCGAGGACGGGCAGGGCGACAACCAAGTAGCGGGTGATATCTGGGCCCTGTGTTCGTGCTAGTTGAGCCGCGAGCCGCGCGCGTTCTGCGTTCACCACCTCCCAGCTCTCCTTCACCCGCACCAGTTCCTCCTCTAAAGCGTGCAGCGTGCCATTGTTGAGCGTCACCTCTAAACGCTTCTCGTCGTCGAGCCGCACGTACTCGTCGGACCGGTCCGCCGCGACGTGGATCTCCGTCGCGACGGAGTCCGTCTCCTAGTGTTGGTAAAAATAGCATTAGCAATAATAATTAATCGTTAAATACCCATTCCATTAGCAATAATTAAATTAATCGTACTTGCTAAAAATACGATTGCTAATATTATCGTGCATAGCAATAGTCTGCGATCATGATAAAAATCCCGTCCGCGCTGTTTCGCACCGCGGTGCTAACTGTTATTAGTGCGTTTTATGATGATATGGGTGACAGTTCTCATATTCCTTGCTACGGATTTTTTTAACAAGAAAACAAAAAAAATCAAAATGTAATAAATTATATTCCATCTACAAAAATAAATGTTTCCTATAATTGTAAATGAATAAAAATTAAAAGTTGCTAAATACTTAATATAAAATTATAAATATTAACTGTGAAATAGGAGTAAAAAATTATTATAACGAAAACGAAACGAAATGAAACGGAACTTATGTCAATAGAGATTGCCACTGTTGAATCGAAATCAAATCGATAAAAAGGGCAGCCAATTTAAATTACCGATTAATTTTTTTAGGTTACTTCCCTTCTATTGTCAATTATAATGTGTCACGCATATCATCTTAAAACGCACAAGGTATAATGAATTGCTATTTTTCACTCGATGCGAAATAATACTCGACGCGAGCGGTGCGATGCGAACCGATAATTCACGATGCCACGTTTTTAGCAAATAGCAAAGCAATAATACTGACATTAACATGCTAATTTTGACTATGACATCAAAATTAGCATGTTAATAGAATTAATAGAAAATCCAATTACTACCGTCTCGTCGTCGTCGTCGTAGTTCAGTTGGAATATCTCGTCGATCTCCTCCGATATTCTCTTCGCGTCGAGTTTCTCCTCCCGCAGGTCCTCGAGCGAGGCGGACGTTTCGACGGCTTTGTCGACGCCGGTGTTTTTCCTCTCGATGGTCATCTCGAGATACTCGATCGTCTTCTCCCGCTCGAGCAGATCCTCTCGAAGTTTCCCGATGACGGATGTGAGGTCGTCGACGTCAGCCCGAGTGGGTCGGAAGGCGAGCTCGGCCTGCATCTCGGCGGCGCTGGACGCTAGCCTCTGTATCTCGGCTATGTTCGCCTCCTCCGCCACCGTCGACCTCGCCAGTTGTTCCTGAAATATTAGGTCAATTATAGTTTTTTATTATTGTATGAATAGCAAATCACTGTTAAATATTTTTTCAACACACAACAAAAGTTCTATCACAATTACGGTAACTTCCCGACGGTACAATCTATACCGCCACCAGAACATCACATCACGTGCACCATATCACCCACCTGCAGATCAGCCAGCCTCGCTCTAACGGCGACGGCATCCTCCGCATCAGTATCCCGCACGTCGCCGGCAGCGAGCAGCTCGTCGCGCGCGGCCCGCAGCTGCGCGTTTTCGGCGCCGCACGCCGCGACGCGCTCGCGCAACACGCGTATCTCCTCGTTCAGACCGCCCATCACGCGGAGTATGTTCGCCATCTCGACTGCCGCTTTACCCTGGAATAATAACATTCATGAAGGAATTCGAATAATAACATTCATGATAATCAAAAGGAATTCGAGACAAATGTATGGCATAGAAACAAACAACATGCGACATATTAATAAATAATATCATTGGAAAGGTCTTTTTTGTGAGTATTTTAAGGGCGAGCGCTAATTTAAGATTAGACAAACAGATCATCATGTGTTTTTTACATCATAGACCAGGACCAATAATTTTTAAAACAAAAAAAAATTACAGTAGGATGAAACCCATTACAAAAGGAGGAGAATATTATAAAAATTAAGGCAAAAATAATTTACGGGCGATCTGAGTTAGGGAAAAGTGGGGGGGGGGGGGGGGGGGGTTTAAGGGGGAAAAACGGTTTATCTCAATTTCTGGCAAAACTTATATTCCTATGAAAAAAAGTCAAATGGCAAAGTTGTAGGTAAGAAAAAGATCTAAAACTTTTTTATTCACACTTTTTCTCCATAATCTCAAAATTTATGTGAAAAATTCAAAAAACCATGTTTTTGGTTTTTTATTTATATCTTTTACAAAAAATTTTTTTTTTCACGAAATTTGGTGAAAACTTACATTTTTATGTCCCAGATACGCTGTCATCTATTTGATTAGAAATATTTATTTTTTCACCTTATTTTGAATTTATATCGAATTTATATACTTATAACATAACATGTCCTGACGGGCTGAATGATTCATCATCGCTGAGCAAAATCTGTTAAAATTACAGCCAAAAAATTTGATGAGTAGGGTTGTTTTATTAAGTAGAAACCCACTTAGGAAGAAATTTCGGAAATTTTACCCCGAAGGGGGTGAAATAGGGGTTGAAAGTTTGAATGAAAATTCGTCATTTCTCAAGTTAGAAACGTGAAAGTTTATTTTTGAGCTACTGATTAAAAGTGAATGGATACGTATTTAAGCGTTTTAGGAAATTTTACCCCCAAGGGGTGAAATAGGGTTGAAAGTTTGAATGAAAGTCTGTCATTTCTTAATTTAGAAACATGAAAGTTTATTTTTGGGATGCTGATTTAAAAATGAATGGATACTTATTTAAAGCATTTCTGAAAAACCTACACCTAAAGAGGTGGAATAGGAGTTCAAAGATAGTACGTAAAACCTACTGATTGAAAATAAATAAATTCGTTAAAAATAATTAAATTGTTATTATTAATACAGTTTATATTGGGGAAAATTATTCATCTTTGTTATTATACTATGCTGAGACGGATCAAGTCGCGGGCAACAGCTAGTCGTTCTATTAAATGTATAGGTCTTGCAATCTACGAGCGCGCGTAGCCTTTATTTGTAGTTGAAAATGTGAATAGACATTTTCGTTAGTGTGCGTACCTGACGGAGCAGTCAGTAGCGAGCGAGCCATGTACGCGTGTATAGATATGGTCACTCACACAACTAAAGGCGCCGCGCGCTCGTAGATTGCAAGATCTGTAGATACTTTATTCTGGTTACGTTATTCATTAGTCATTACAACATATTATTTAAACATATTATACATACATCTTATCATTCAAAATCAAAATATATGTTAAAATACAGAAAAACATTACAACACTTAAAAGATATTAAAAAATATATTTTGAATAAATCTGAAATATTTTTGAAATTTATATTATTATACATATTATATATATATATGAAAATCGGCCAAAAGTTATATTTACGTTATATAATATTTTATATAAATTTATAGATTTTTAATATATTTTTTATGTATTTTGACTTAAGAAATGACGGACTTTCATTCAAACTTTCAACCCCTATTTCACCCCCTGGGGGATAAAATTTCCTAAAACGCTTAAATACGTATCCATTCACTTTTAATCAGTAGCCCAAAAATAAACTTTCACGTTTCTAACTTGAGAAATGACGAACTTTCATTCAAACTTTCATTCAAACTTTCAACCCCTATTTCACCCCCTTCGGGGTAAAATTTCCGATATTTCTTCCTTAGTGGGTTTCTACTTAATAAAACAACTCTACTCACCAAATTTTTTGGCTGTAATTTTAACAGATTTTGCTCAGCGATGATGAATCATTCAGTCCGTCAGGACATGTTATTTTATAAGTATAGATCTACATATATATTTTTATATAATGGGATTTTCTATGACAGAAATGTAATAAGAATTAAATAAATCAACTTTTTAACTGTAACAAATTGCAGCAATCACATTTTTTTGATGAAATTATTCATAATGATTAATTTTTTTTTTCAAATTCGAGTTTTTTTTTTTTTGCATTTTCTGAGAAGATTTACTATGGTGAAATATATTTTTTTCCATTGGAAAGTAGAGATTTCAACGAACAGAAAGCATACCAACTTTTTGAAAAAAGCTGATATTTTGACGGTCGAATTTTCGATTGAAAATAAGGGTATTTTTTCGATATAAATTCAAAATAAGGTAAAAAAATAAATATTTCTAATCAAATAGATGACAGCGTATCTGGGACATAAAAATGTAAGTTTTCACCAAATTTCGTGAAAAAAAAATTTTGTAAAAGATATAAATAAAAAACCAAAAACATGGTTTTTTGAATTTTTCACATAAATTTTGAGGTTATGGAGAAAAAGTGTAAATAGAAAAGTTTTAAATCTTTTTCTTACCTACAACTTTGCTATTTGACTTTTTTTCATAGGAATATTAGTTTTGCCCGAAATCGAGATAAACCGTTTTTCCCCCCTTAAAACCTCCCCCCACACTTTTCCCTAACTCAGATCGCCCGTAAATTATTTTTCCCTTAATTTTTATAATATTCTCCTCCTTTTGTAATGGGTTTCATCCTACTGTATTTTTTTTCACTTTTCATTATTTTTGAAGGTATTGGTCCTGGTCTATCAATATTGTGTCTTGATTCAAGTAAGTGCTTGTTCTAACATCTGTACCTAATCAAATGGTGGGTATACTAAAATATATGGATCACACAAGGTCATTACAACAAATTAATCTATTTGTATTTCATTCTGCTAATTCGGTGCAGTAGTTAATTAGGCGTATGCATATTTGTTCCACCATGAACAAGCAAGATAATATATTCTGCTAGAAACGAAAGCCTTCCTTCTGACTTCAGCCAGGCCTGTCCCACTCGCGCGAATAGGCATCGAACTGTAAGTACCACCCGCGGGTGGCAAATCAGTAGGGACTCACAAGCGAGCGGTGACGCACGCGCACGAGTTGTTCGTTGAAACGTTGCATACCTGCGTATTGCGTAACTTATTCGATCGCTATCACAGAATAATTGATATTAATCTCACAATGGAGTGGACAATAAAAAGAAAAGGGCAAAGAAATATTGCGCGATGCGTACTATTCGAAACCTCATTTGTTTACAAAAATAACTAAGTTATACAAACACTTTAAGTAGGTAATATAAGACCGGTTTCAATAATTAAGATACGGTACCTATCGAATCTAAGTACGCGTAACTAGTTACACGCGAATTTATGTTAATTAAATCTACACAGTACTAAGACATAATATCTTAGATTATTTCGAGTTAAATAAAATGTAGTTAATTAAATATAAAGATTATAATATTATTTTTAAAAAGAGACAACCCTGATTTCTCCAGAAAAGGTACGAGTTATGCGATAGAAAGAGAGCAGAGATGTAGGCAAATATAATTGTAGGCACCTAGCACTGCGCGGTCGGAATTTGAACTTTATAGTACAGTAGCATTAGTCGTTAATTCTTTAAACGGGTTTCGTTAGTGGGAATTCTGTTGGTACAACTAATATATTATATTCTGTGCTTCAGCATAATCGAAAAAAAACTGGAAATACAAAGCACTCACAGAATCTTCTTTGCTATCTGAATCGTTGAATTTTGAGTTGGCATTGTTGTCCGGCGCCATTTCACCGTCCAAGTTACTCGAGGACTCCATCTCATGGCCTGCATCTAGAAATAACATTTCTTTTAGTTTAAACAAGTCTAATGTTTAGCTCCATACTTACTATTCGGTAATACAGTCATATATTTCCATTTAAAAGAATAACACTCCATACAACGTTGAGAGATCGTATGTTTTCTAGTCTGATACCTCGGAAAAGTTGCTCGACAGATAAGGACAAAACAAACATTTTAATAAGTAGTCCCACTACAGAGCGTAGTTATTTTAATACTACGACCCGCCTCGGCGTCGCACGAGTACAAAATATATAGCTACTGAAAAAATGATTAAAATCGATAGCCTATGATCCTTCACGTGGTCCACTTCTTATCAATCTTATCAACAAAAATTGCTCCAGTAGTTCGCGAGATAAGACCTTTCAAATAATTTCCTCCGTTTTTTCCACATTCTCCTATTAGTCTTAGCGTGATAAAATATAGCCTATAGCCTTCCTTAATAAATAGGCTATCTAACACTGAAAGAATCATCAAAATCCGTTGCGTAGTTTTAAAGATTAAAGGGAACAAAGGGACATGAGGGAAAAAAAAGCGACTTTGTTTAATAATAAGTATAGATAAGTGCAATAAATTCAAGTAAATTTTCTATAAAATATTATAAATGCGAAAATATGTCTGTCTGTCTATCTGTTACCTCTTCACGCCCAAACCGCTGAACCGATTTTGTTGAAATTTGGTAGGGAAACACTGTAAGTCCCGGGAAAGTTTAATCCCGGAAAAATGTTCCAGCGCTTAAAACTAATTTTGGCGCAATGGAGTTGCGGGCGTCATCTAGTTGTCTATAAAAATATTATGTTAATTGAATTCATACCATTATTCAGTCTAGAGTTTTTCTCGTCGTCTGTGCACGAGTCTGTGTCATTTGGTTTTGCTTCCACAACATTTTCACTCTCCGCCTTTATTTCTGTAATCACCAAAATAATAATGCTATAAGCTTCTTTCAAAAAGTTATGCGAAAACATTATAATACACCATTTGAGCCTTGTTAATATGCCGGCGCCAGACATGTGTTCAAATACGCAAATACCTACAAATTCGCGAAGTGTGACACTGACATTTGTCTATATTTTGTGCAAAGTTTCAACACACATTTGTAGTTTGCCATCATGAGTCGGTTTTTCTGCGCACATCAAAGTTTGTACGGCCTGCCACACTTGTCGCACAAACTTTGGACTGTGGAGCAATTGTAGATTTGAACGTCATTAATGGAGTGGAGTAATGACTTAGTTATCGAATTTCTTGAGCTACTTCAAGCAGAACCCTCAAAATTATTATATTATAAAAAAAATATGCAAACAAATAAAATACATTGACAGCGTCCACAAAGTCGTCGTCCAATCTGTCAGCCATCTTTGCAATAACTGTGCCGTAAAACATTTGAAAACAAGTCTGGCAGGCATATTTGTGATCCTGTTTGAGCACGTCCAAGTTTTCAAAAAGTTTGCTCAAACTTTGAAGCACATGTCTGGGGCCGGGTTTTGCAGTAAAGGTTTTTAATGTAATAAATAAACATACAACTTACCGACATTGTCTGAGTTAAAATTATTTGACTTCAATATTAATTCGATTTCTTTGGGAGATTTTCCGTCGGCGGTTATCGATTTTATTCCCACCTGCAATAAAAAAAACCTCCATTATAACAAATTATTTACTTCAATATGAGAAATATTTATCGCCAGGTCGTGTCTAAATGATATAATTTTATACATTAAGTAAAAATATTAACTAAGTTTAATGCACGGTTATGGAAATACATAAAAATTCGTGGAAATTAGATGCATTTTTGTGTTTTTTTTTCTACCGAGAAAATTTTAAGATATCATGTTTTCGATCAGATCAAATTCTTGGAAATATAATGTAGTATCTATGTTTAGAAAATGAAACAATTCATCGTTAATTTTGAGTTAGTAGCCTTATGCATACGTACAATTTGGATGAAATGAACCAAAATAGTATATTTTTCTTTGTAACAATGAGAAAAATACTAACGTGAGATTTGCCGAGACTCCCCCTTCTCTATAACGTAAGATTAGAATAGATTTGACTCGACCCCCTCCCCTTAAACACCACGTAATTTGTGGACGCCCCCTATCGTGTGCATTGATTATGTCCCAATTTACAGCATATCATGAATGCTATCATGATTGCGAAACTATCTATACCGTCGACAATTCTATACTTAATGTTGAACATGGGTAATCAATAATCATGGACCAATATGCCTCTCTATATTTTCATAATCGCTTATCCATCATAAACACCGTAGAGATGCTGTATATCAAGAGTAACTACATTAAATTGTAAGTACTATCAGAGAAGTTGATTCCTAGGAATCCTAGGCAGATGGGGGACTTACGTAGTTTGGTCGCGTTACGTCATAGCCAGCCTTCAGATCACGACAAACTGACCACATGACGTAGGACCGTCAACTGTCTGGGAATCAACTTCTCGATGGTACAACTTATTCACCTTATTCAGTAAGTTCTGTGGCAGGAGCAGTTTGATGTAGTCTGGCAGCGAGAGAACAGCGTCTTCGAGGGAGCCGCCTTTCTTGGCCTCCTGAAGTTTGTTGCTGTCCGTGCAGACAACTAGGATCTTCGCCTCGCCGTTTTGTACCGAGTACTGAAAACGCATACAAAATTACATACGTCATTTCAGAATTACATGTATAGATCTCTAAATTGTTTACTGATTGCAACAAGTTTTATAGCAACAAGAGTTTTATATGGCTACTTTGACTTGTGACAAGGCAAGGTACTTTGCCCGATCACTTTTGTTTGAACAATTCTGTCTCTACTTTACATTTTCGGCTGTGGGCTAATGCAATTAATTATGCCTTTTATTGTCTGGTCTGGATCTGGTCCGCATGCTGACGACAACATATTCTTGGCTTTCCGACAGGAAAAACATGTATGAAATAATAAGACGCGGGCAGACCAGGAGGCCTACTACGGAACCGCTTTGATACTCACAAGCGAATGCCGGCTCTACCGACGTCTTTTCACGTTTGTTAGAGTAGGACGCGGCATTCTCGTTCGATTGTTTGAGTCGCATAAGTTTCGTGGTACGGCCCCAGATACGCTCGCGGGCGATTACACACAACAGGAATAGGGCACCGAGAGCTAATTCAGTTAGTGAATAAACTTACCGCGAGAGGCAGATGTTTCCTCAGCGTGAGTTCGCGCTCCTCCGCGGCCGCAATCGCCAGCCGCGCCGCGCACAGTTTGCGCTCGCACCGCGTCGCCAGTTTCTGAACACAAACAATATTATTCGATTATTATCTTTACTTACAACTATAATGATACCTGTGGCCTGTGGGTTAGGCTGCGGTGGGACAACTCGGTGTATTGTCAAAAATACACTTTCTTTTGGCTTCGGTGTACTGGGATAAAATTCGAATAATCAGAGTTTTTGGCTTACAAGTAAGACGAGACGATAAACGTTTAGGGCTTAGGCGATAGGCAAACTGAAACTAGTTGTATCAGTACGCAAATGAGCGTTTAAAGTCGCCATTCCCCCGCGGCGCACGCTGTGCACGTCCACGCGGCGCACGTTTTTATTACTTTGAATTCGTGCGTAGCGTGTCCGTGGGCTGCAGTGGACACAGTCACATATATTTTATTGCAAACCGAGGCTTGACGCACGTGCGTAGTCTCTCCGTGCGCTGCGGCGGTGCGGCGCTTTAAAACACAAGTCACAACTCGACATTTGTCTTAGTAAACATACTATTTCTTACAAAAACTGTCAACAATAATTATTCAATGAAATCCATGATCTACATTCTACATTGTAGATTTTATTGATTATTTTTCCGACCCAAATATCGACCAATAGAATTGCACCATTCGACGTCACGTGGTACAACCTACATGGTATTATACTGATAATTTTTTGAAAATTTTCTCTGGTCGTTGCTATATATAAACAACAAAACATGATCCAGTCAAATTAACCACACGTCAAACTGACAGGTTGAATTCAATTGTGAAAATTGGAGATTTTGCATGAAAATGAGTCGATTTGGAGTTTGTTCTCTGTCCACCATCGATAAAAAAGTCAAAGGAAATGTTCCCATTAATACGGAGAAGGCAAAAAAAACAGTTTGGAACCAATTTACTACTTTTTGTACTGAGAGGGAATACACGTTGAGTGCTGAAACGAGTGAAGCGCAATTGGCAAACATTATGAAAGATTACGCTTACAATATGAAGAAAATGGATGGAGAAGACTATAAGGAAGGTACAAATTCTTATTTGTTAACTGTACATTTCGTCTCATGGTGCAATTCTATTGGCCGACATTTGGGACGGAAAAATAATCCCCCGAATACCACACGAGCTTCAAAATTATCTGGCATTTCCCTCAAGGTTCCCTGCAAACAAATAAAGTCGTCAAGTTTTTCAGGAAAAATCACTCGCGCTTCGCGCTCGTGATTTTTTAACCTGAAAAACTTGAATCCTTCATTTGTTTGCAACGAACCTATCGGGAAATACCCGATAATTTTGAAGCTCTTGTGGTATTATAAGTGAAAATTTTGTTAGATCATTTCTTATTTTATTGACACATTAACCCAATCGAATGACTATCTGCCAGCTGTGAATCCCTTGTATGATACCTGCAGCTCCTGCAGCGCGTTGTTGGCGGCCATCCGGAGCGCGTAGTTGTGGTGGTGGAGCGCGGCCACCTCGCGGTTGCGCCGCTCCACCTTCTCCTCTAGCGCCAGGCGCTGCTCGTGCGCCGTACGCAGGCTCTCCAGCGCCACCTCCTGGAAATCCATAATTCAAATACATTACAATTATTAATATAGGCTATGATCGTGGGATCTAAAGAGTGGGGAGATGTGGGTCGGTGGCGAAAAGGATTTCTGTTCACGTGCATAGTAATTTTGCGTGATGCGACTCCGCTTTATTTTAAAATTCAAACTCAACGAATGCTTGTTGCCCTTTAAGGTGATGGCACATTTAGCAGCACGCACGCGTTCTACGCGCCGCATTTTAGAATTCGTTGTATGATATGATGTGAAACCTCGCACATTCGTCCGCACCGTACGCGCCGCATTTCGTGTACTATGCGGTACGTTCGACGCGTACGGCGCGTACGGTGCTGACAAATATGCGATCAGCTTTAACCAGTAACGAATTATTCTGCGCTTTCAATGCAAAATTAATACAGCTTCGATTTAGTCAACAATATTGTATTCTGATATTCTCATTACTCATACACGTCAAACATCAATCGACTGATTTGTGGAGTTTCAGAGTTTAGTAATTTCACAAGAATATCATTTTGTATTTTATTAAATCAAGACTGCATCAAAGCTGTAATTTATACAGATTCGATGAGATTGTGATATTTTGGATTAAATTGCCGAATCGGGGTTAAATAACCGCTCAAATTGTTTACTACGCCATTCAAAATAACTATCCCTGTATACCTGGTAGTTGCGTTTATCAGTGAGCAGGTCAGCTATATGGTGCTGTTCCGGCGCGCGGCCGGCTGCCAGCATGTGCTCGAGAGTGTGTACTCGCATCAGCAAGCGCTGCTCGCCGACAAACAGCTCCCAGGACGCCGCCGCCTCCGCCCGCGTCTTTTCCACGCACTCCCGTAGTGTCCGCAGCCGACTCTCGAGAGCCGCCTCGCGTTGTATCGCTTCCTGAAATCATTTATTGATTTCTATTTCATATAAAATAAGGGGGCAAACAAGCAAACAGGCCATTTAGCCAAGACTTTTTCTTCGTTACAGAATCGCCGATCAAAATGTATAGAATTGACATTTAAAGCGTTCGTTATAATATGATGTTAACGTTCGACTCGTTTTATGTCAGTTCCATACATTTTGATCGGCGATTCTATAGCGAAGCGATAAAGAAAAAGTCTTGGCTCACCCTCCAGGGTCACCGAACGAGCAACTACTACTAGTGTATTGATAAATAAAGATAGGTACGCCCACTGGGTAGTGGGGAGGATATTAAGGAATGGTCGCCCGGTCAGGGCGACGTTCACTCCTCCATCATCCACCGGCCAGAGTGGTAGTGCTTAGTGATACAGTATTATGTGTTTAATTTACTCGCTCTGCAAGTGTGTACTCTACATTATCAACCACGCTTTTATCTTATCAGTTGACGTTACCTGGACGAAGTTGTTGAGCTGGTATATCTCCTCGAGGTGTAGGGGCGTGGTCATGGTAGTGGTGACGGACAGTTTGGCCTCGCGACCATCCGGGTGGTACAGCTTGAGCAACGCTATCACCGGTGGGAACGTGTTCTGGAATTCACGACACGTTTATTAGGGTCTTTTTATTTATTTATTTCCCAAAATGTCCTATCAGAGAAGTTGATTTCTAAGCAGATGGGGGGCCCACGTAGTTTGGTCGCGTTACCTCAAACCCAGCCGACAGTTGTGCGACAGTCGACAGATCACAATTAACATTGAATTGACATGATCCGGCCAAATGACGTTGATCTGTCTACTGCCTAGAAATCAATTTCCTCGATGGTACATATTCACCCATAGCACAGTATAGCAATATCCCTACAGTAACGAAACGCCTTTGATGTCGCACGATGCCGCCACCGGTGTAGGTACCGAGCAGATATGCCAGGGTTGCCACGAAACGGGAAATAAAATAAAAATTAAATATTGTGCTTGTAATGTTATCATTTAATCTGTTTAATCGATATTTACGTGAAACTTTATTTTTAGATGATTTCAATTCTCTACTAGATGATACCCGCAACTTCGTTGTGCCAAAACTAGTTTATCGTGCGAGAACCGTACATTTTTCCAGGACAAAAAGTGTCCTATGTCCTTTCCCGGGACTCAAAGTATCTCCATGCCAAATTTCAGCAAAATCGGTCCAGCGGTTTGGGCGTTAAGAGGTAACAGACAGATAGACACACTTTCGCATTTATAATATTAGTATGGGTTTAAAAATTTCATTAACCCATCAAGCCCCATAAGCTCACCGGTGAGCAAGACACAATAGAATAACAATAGATTTCCAAGAATCCACGATCGAAGGATTAAAATAATGAAGACGCATTCGAATATTTTATTATTCGTAGGAATATATAAAGTATCCAACAATTAATCATATTATAACAATTGGTAGGTACGGTAGGCCACACGTCAGGTGTAGTGTACCGTGTAACAGAAGCACTTCAAAACTCGCTCTTATTACGTGCGCGGTAAGGGCGGTCCAAAGATCAAAATGTTACACTAAGTGTAACATTTTTTTATGTATGGCCCTGTGTACCTAGCTAGGTAGGTACTAATTAGTATGCATTAGGGTATCTGACAGATTTTTAATTTATTCTATATTGTTTCTCTCCATGTTACACTTCTTAAAACACGTAAACAATAAAACTGATATGCAAATAAATGCCGCCAAGGCCAACACAATATTAGTGTGAACTTTTTGTTTTTTGAATCAGATTTACATCCGGACACTGAACACATATTATATCCCATTGTTTATAAGATAAGTAAGTTATCGTTTTACAACACAAAACTCGTAGACAGCGCGCCAACGTCACCCCTGCGCGGGCAGGTACACAAACTCCGCGAGTTTGTGTACGCGGGTCCGCGCCGCCCGCTTCCCCGCGGGTACCCCTCCGTTGCTCTGCGCAAGTACATTCGTTTCACTACTGTAGGGATATTGCTATACTGTGCCCATAGTGTCTAAGCCACAGAAATAAGATCTAGATAGAAGCGCCATGTCGCTCCATTTGTATGAACACGAGCGTGTCACTTTTTTCATACCTACTGTGACGTCACAAGAGCGCTTTAATGATGGGAATACCCGTACGCGCGGAATCGATTCAAAGGAATCGCCGCGCCCCGCCTCTTTTGCCATTTTAATAGGTATATCGATTTTTTAATCGATTATCATTCGAGTTCATAGACAGAGGAGTGATAAATCTTAAGATACGTGCTTGCCAGGACAGCTAGTAATATATTATTATTCTAAACTAAATCACTAAACAGGAACATAAATACATATTAGTTATTACATAAAATATAATTACCGAGTCATCAGTAAAGCGAACATTCCTCTGTTTCATGTCTGTTTCGAAAATCGATTAATTGGAATCGAGAATATGTACAACACTATTTGCTTCATTTGACAGAAAAATGATAATATTGACTGTACCTCGAAACCATGTGCGTGCATACCATGAAGGCAAAAATGCAGTGCCTACCTAATGCATGACTTGCCATACACATATATTTTAATTTAACTTTCGTACGTTTTAGATGACTCATGACGTTAATTATTAAATATTAATAGTAAAAAATATAATAGAAAAAATGAACGCATTTAAAACGCCTACATTTATAAAATAGCAACAATCAATTTGCGAGAAATTAAACATTAAGTTAGGTACACGCGCGAACCGCATGACTCAATGTCACTCAATGACAAATGTCAAGGCAAGCAGATCTCGTGCGGCAGGCTCTGGGGTCATGTGTGCGTAAAGATTTTTGTGTCCGTGAACAGTTCGCACACGCACATAGACATGCTATATTATAGGCGAACTCCTGCCGCAGTAACTGAGGCGAGCACCCGCGCGTATATAATACGTAACAATAGATGGCGTTTTTATTTACTTTAGCTTAGCGCACAATATTATGTTGTATGGTAAATTTTGGTATATTTCCATGGAAACATCGATGAAATAAACTCTCATTGTAGTTCCAACGGGTGACAACAGATGGCGTTTTTTTATTTCTTCATAACAACGTAATTATACTAATAATTTTTAATTTATATCCACACTATTATTATAATTTATGCGAAAATATCTCTTTCTGTCCGTTTGTCTGTCTGTTTTGCTTTCACACCAAAACTACTGAACCAATATCGCTGCATTACCAGTGTCAAAATCTTATGCACGCCGCTGCTCGAAACTAGGCGATGAGTGAAAGTATCGATTGTTTTATTTCCATTGCGCGCTCAATAGCGGACAAACAGAACGGGCTCTATAATTTTCTAACTAAAGCGGCAATGTATTATGAATCATGCGGCACACACGCAGTAACGTAGATTTCATGGTAAAAATTACAGCCACCCACGATTAACATTAAATAATTGATTTTAAAATAAAGGACACATGATTTAATAATAAAATTACTTACCGATGATAAGAAACGTGTCCACTATTTATACCAACGTTTCTATTCGAATTTCCACAGCCCAATACGGCACAACTAGGCATTTTTAGAATTCCGATCGACGTCCGATTCCGATAACGGTGGAGCGCAGACTAAAGAACGGACTTTCGAAAGATTGAAATTTGTCATCGTTTGGGAACGCGATGGCACGCGAAGTACATACACATGCGTTATCTAACTTGATAAATGTCTGTGGTCTAAGCACACTAGGCCGGACACAAAAAACATTGTCATTTTTCGTCAAGCTTTAAACATCTTTAACCGTACTTCCCTGCAATATCCATCATTACCTGATTAACTAGCTCAGACACTACCAGCAATCATCATAACTGAAGACGTGAATGGAAAAACCAGGTATGTGACAGTAAAAAAATATTGCCCTTTTTTTGGATACTTAGAGGCTTTAGGGCAAGAAATATGATTTGAAATAAAAAAAATGTGCATTTCATGTATAGTGATGAAGTAGATAAGTTACAAGGTTTGTTCCAATTATATAAAATGAGTAAATGTCCGTATTTTACAAAATGTTAGTAAGGGTTCATTCAGACCGCAACGCAACGCGTAGATGCATTTCTAAATTTATATGGATTTGACAGATTCGCAAGACGTCTCACGCAATCGAAATCTGTCAAATCCATACTTAATGCCGCGCTGCGCCTCGCCTCGTCGCGCTGCGGTCTGAATTGACCCTTAGTGTCGCCGCACACGGGCCACACGCGACAGCCACAAACGCCGTTTTAAGCTAGTCTATTGGTCGTAAAGTGAATCGCTGTAGCGTGTGGCGGCCACCGGCGACAAAAAATGTATGAAAACTAGGTACCTACAGGAAATATGCTAGTAGCGGCGTTTTGTGGTTGTGGCCCGTGGCCAGTGTACTTATCGTGTTCTTCAACTCACGTTTTCAACTCTCACCTTCTCCGTATTGCCGACATTCTCGACGACGGGTATGCCGAACTGGACGAGATCGCCGGAGAACACCTCGTGCGGCTCCTTCGACAGCGAGCATCGCGAGTTATTCACGAACGTGCCGTTGCTGCTCTGATTGTCCTGTAATATTAAAAAGTTTCGTTAAAGTGTGTTCCGAAACTCAAACAGTTTATGAAAAGTAGGATTAAGTTAGGATGAGTTTTTAAAGATAAGTGTGTTCCGAAACTCAAACAGTGGTAAGCGTGATTTGACAAGATTTTATTGGCTACCCAAACGTCAAATAGGCTATAATATACTGGAAGTTTGTAACTAAGGACGTGTACTTGGGGAATCGAGACAGTAGCGGTCATTGACTCCCTGTCAAAAAACTTGTCATTTTCTATATACACCGCGATTGACAATGAAGTGTCAGATGTTCCTATAGTTTGTGCGTTTTAAGATGATATGGGTGACACATTATAATTGACAATAGTAGGGAAGTTACCTAAAAATTTTAATCGATAATTTAAAAATATCGAATTACTCCGTAAAGGAATCGCAATCGAAATTATCGATTTCGTACTAACGTTTCAGAGTGGCGCCAGCGATTTAATATGGCCGCCCTTTTTATCGATTTGATTTCGATTCAACAGTTTCAATCTCTATCGGCATAAGTTCCGTTTCATGCATCTGACATTTTTCAAATATTTTCGTATCAATAATTTTATACTCCTATTTCACTGTTAATATTTATAATTTTATATTAATTCATGAAGCCCCAAGCGGCCACATCCGGCCGCGATAACAATGAAAAAGCTATTGTGTCTCGTTTTGCCACGACTGATGGGTTAATGAGTTAGAATTTAGCAACTTTTCATTTTTATTCATTAACAGTTATAGGAAACATTTGTTTTTGTAGATGGAATATAATTTATTACATTTTGATTTTTTTTTTCTTTTCTTGTAAAAAAAATCCGTAGCAAGGAATATGAGAACTGTCACCCATATCATCTTATAACGCACAAAGTATAGTCTAAGGACGGTATCGTATTTTGCATACTCGATGTGAACTGAATATGAAGCATGTCACTTCGAACTCATAAAAAGTTGGAGATTATCATTCTAAAAGTAACCAAGAGGTTTTCCGGTAAATTTGTAATAATCTGTATCTTTATAAGAGGTCAATTTTATTTTGAAGTGAAAACTTCTTTAGCGGCGTTGAGCACTTTTGTGGGATGGGTAAAAACTGTGAAACTCGCGTCAGATTCTCGTGCTGATCGAAAAACCGTAAGGCGGTTGGAGAGTAGTGTTGTAACATCGAAATCGATTAATCGAACAATCGATTGTTTTTTTTTTCGATTGTCGATATTTTTTAATCGATTGTAAGGGTTTCGATTAATTAAAAAAAGGATTTTTTAAAAATCGATTTTCATAAAAAATGGGTTAAAATTTAATCGATTGTAAGGGTTTCGATTAATTAAAAAAATCGATTTTTTAAAAATCGATTTTCATAAAAAATGGGTTAAAAAATTGTAAGGGTTTCGATTAAGTAATTTAAAAAATCGTTTTTTTTTTAATCGATTTTCATAAAAAATGGGTTAAAAATTTAATCGATTGTAAGGATAGTAGTGTGTTTTCGCGGGTTCTGGATCACGATTCTGGGTCCACCCCTCCCCCCGCTCGCGGCTCGCAAACTTTCTCGATCACTTTTTGTCGGTTCGAGCGGCGATATCGCCTAAAAAAAAAAAGAGTTTGGTGTCAAGATATAGGTTTTCGGCCATTCCCGATCGATATATGCGATCCGTTTCTGCGTATTTGCACTAGTTTCAAAGTTAGCTTTTGTGTTTAACCCTCATTATCTACTATCACCACGCTCCATTGTTCCTTCATAATTACAATCGCTACTTATTGCATTGTTAAGCTCCGTTTAGACCAAACGACCGAATGCTCATTCTAGTAAAGCTCTTTTGATGTAAACTAACAACGAGCATTCTTTCGTTGTTCTAGTGTGTTCGCCACGTGTTCGGCGGTAAATAGGTAGAATGCTCTAAGAATCTCGCTCGTTTGGTGTAAACGACGCAAGAGCGCTCGAGCAATTGCCTAGAGCGTTCTTTCGTGTTCGGACGTGCTCGCTCTTCGAGGCGGTCTCTTCAAAGAGATTCTAGTGTTCTTGATATTTTTACTTTTTGGCGGCTGGTTTTAGGTAGTTGTTTATCAAAGGTTATTTCGTAAATATGGATTGGAGTAATGAAAAATGTTTACAAATGATAGAATTATACCATAACAAAAGATGTTTATGGGATCCAACCTTTGATGACTATAAAAATAAATTAACTACTTATCGTTGACGAATGAGCAATGAGCATTCGCTCGTTTGGTCTAAACGGAGCTATATGATTCTCATCTATAGAGCAAAAATTCTTATTCTTGATGTTCTTGTTGATTCGATTGGATCGATTGAACGATCTAAAGTATGTTGTAACGAATTATAGTTTACACTAAACGAATACGAAAGAATGTTCTTGTGCTGTTCTTGCTCTATGTTCTTTTGGTGTAAACCCACCTTTATGCTCGCCTCAGTGTCCTATTGTTCGTAATGACTACCTGGGCTTATCGCTTACGTCACCTCACTTTCTTACAAGATTTTAAATAAGTAAATAAAACTTGATCAATTTTTCATTACATTTCTTTTATTTAATTAAAACATGTAATAATAATAACTCCCATAGTAGTATGTTTTCGTGCATTGTGAATCACTATTCATATAATGGCGCATTTTCACTGGTCGATAGGGCCCACATGCGGGGTGCGGGAGATTTCTGAAACGCATGCCACGACCAATGACAATGCGCCATTAGTTGTCAATTAGTTGTCATAGACTCCCCGCATGCTGTATACCGTACGAGTTAACGACTAATGAAAATGCGCCCTTATATAGTTCCCCTCAGTATCTAATGAATATTGACAATGCATTCCTGCTAATAACATTTTGTTGTGTCGCAATCCTCGTAAACAATATTGCAAAGTCTTTTTTTTTAACAATATAATTAAAGCTAAGGTTAAAATAAAACTGTGGTTTACTTTCAATCAAATTATTTATTTCGTATTACATACCACAGTTCATAAAAAAAGATTCAAACATTTTATTCAAAAACATATCATTTTTAAGTGTGTCACTGCCAAATTCAGTCTGAAACTCTGACAATGACAGACGACGTGATGTCACTGTCTACTTTGTGTTGTTGTGTATTATTGTATGAGTGTAATAAAGAATTTGTATAATTTGTAATTTGTATAATAAAACTTGATAAATTTTTCATTACATTTATTTTATTTCATTAAAACATGTATTGAACATACTGTACAATATTATATCATTACACAAAGTGTTGCTACTAAATAACTTTTGAAACTCTACTAAACTTTCCCCATTGAACTTATAATACAAGGACATACATTTTGTAATCTCCACGTGTTAAAATCCAACCTCCTACAGTTCCACCCCATAAAAGCCTTGTGATATCGCATAGGAGCGCGCCTGCAGGAATCAAAGTATTGACAAATGTCATTTTTATTTATGTGCATGGCTATCTAGTGGGGTCCATGTGTTTATTATCAGGATCCAAGTTGCTAATAAATGTATGTAGGGGTTTGAACATAATTATTATATTATATAGGCAGACGATTCGCAGCATATACAATAATATTATCTTCTAAAGTCTAAACCTTCACAAATTCTTCTCAAATAATTACGGATCTCTATTGTGTTCATACTGTATTATCACAGAACCAAACTGGTATATGAATCTTGTATAATAATAATATGTCACATATCCGTATAATGTATGCTTTATGTATTTACTAACTATTACATATGAAATAATGAATGAATAAATAAAAGAAACATAACTTAGGTACAATATTTTATTTCATAATATCTACACGCTATTGGGTAAACACGCACACATACACACGTTACACATTATAACTCAAATATATCATACATGTGACTTTTCTTAGCTTCTATAGTCTACAGTTACATTACGGTTTTTATCTAGTTTTCTATAACATTATCAAACTCTGCAAATACAATACAGTTAATCGTTTGAGAGAGACTAGAATCAATTGATATCACATTTCCTTCATTAAGGAAATGTATACCAGTACCGGAAAATACTGTATGAGAGACTGAAGTGAACATATTAGATACCATTGAAGGATGGTTGTAGAGTTTTTGAAGGCACGTGTTGTCCATCTATGTATAAACAATATGAATTCATACCATAATTTTCAAAATTGAAAGGATTCTTACGAATGATTAAATGCTGCGTTATTTACAAATCCTATGATAAATCCTTTGAGTACTTGCCCAAGAATATTATCAAGCGTTTTTTTTTTTCTCATCAGTGGAAAGTCGTACCTAATATCATAAACGTTATTCACAATTATTGAGTCATCCTAAACATCCTTTTAATGGTAAAGCATACAATAGATACACTTTCACATTCTTTACTGATTATTCCTGTGTCGTTAAAAGAATAGGATAACGTTAGATAAGACTGTAAAACCTCATATTATCATTTTTAAATTAAAAAATGTATACTCAATACCTAATATTTATTAAGTTTTCCTTTAACAAAAAAACACATAATAATTCTATAACTTATTATATTCTTAATCGTATAGCATATATTATGTTCCTTTATTATAGAGTACAATAATATATTTTCTTAATCCTTATAGTTACCTAGATACATATTTTACATTTATCATCTTTGAATTCTATCAACGTTGGCCCTCAACCACATACCGAAAGCTACCACCTCAACCCCGCTGCAATGACAACTTCTCTTAGATGTCTTGGAGAAGTTGGTATGACGATGGCAGTTTGACAGTTTTGAATTATTCCAGTCCAACTCTGCCATCACCTTTTCCACTTTGGGGCACCCAAACATTTCAATGTTTACATGTCTGAAGCCCAACGTTGATAGCAATTTTTTTTTCAACTGTGCCCCCTTTATACGCCCATAAGTATTGTTTATTTGGATCGAGGGAGTGTAAATGCTCCACTAAAATTTCTTGGGTTATATCTCCATCGGAATTTCTGAACGCCATTCCATGAACATGGCGTTCACAGAATGCAATTTCCTTACTTTTCACCAAATGGAGAAACCATAACGGTAATTTAATATAGTGCAGGTACATCACCTCTTTCCAAATATCATAAATACCAACCTCTTTGAAGTATATGTCACTCTTAAGGAGGAAGCCATCGATGTCTATTACATACCTAATGTCAATATCCATGTTATCATTAATATTATTTCTCGACATTATAGCGCGCACACACACTATTACTACTTTAACAGTCTTTTTAAAACTAAAAAAATTATACAATAATTGTCTTTTATACTTGTTTGTTGTCTATATGTCCGCACAGTCTATTGTTTTTGCATATGTCACACAGTCTATACCGTTAACACCAATGGCACAAAATACGAAGTTTAACGGTTCACTTGTCAACTTGCCCGTAGGTGATATGGTGTGAGCGAAATACTCTGCCGGCACTTCACCCAACAACCGTAATCACTCTTCGTGATCGATGTTTACACACCCCGCTGTATCCTCGAGATGCTCTGCGATATCATCCCAAATTTGAATCAACGTGTAAATGCTATCATCACTCAGTCCACTCCTTTCGTACTCGCTGGTGAGCAGTATATGTACGTCTTCACGCAATTTACGTAATGGGATAGGTCGCGTCCACAGCTTCAACAACCTGTTGGTTGATAAACATTTTATCCATTCCCTCTTACATCCGGCATACATTGTTTCTATTATCGACATCATATTTAAGGGTAGTTGGAATTTACACTGCAATACAAAAAAAACATGATCACATGGAAAAGTTAATTGTCCATGTATTACCCTCTCGACCCCTGTTAATTATGTTTACACCCTGATTAAGTATTGCCAAAATATCTTCATCTATGTCGTTATATCTCGATGGTAATGCTACAACGTATCCATTGTCGAGATGTACCACTGTATGCAATGTATCAGCATGAATCTTTGATGGAAATTTGAAAGCTCCAATGATTTTATAAGGGATGTTTATCTCAAGATCCTCAAATTTTTTCCATGTCTTATTATAATTATTTAATTTTTTCAGAGCTTCCCCCATTGATATTTTTAAACTAAAACACTTTTTATACTCACAATATTCAAAAACTTCTAGCGGAAATATTAATTACTGTATTGCTCACGAGTGTGGTACTGGTTAAATGTGATTTCAAACAGAACGCTTAGGACTATTTATAGTTAAAAAAGCTCTTAGATAAATTTTCTCTATTGTTCCCCACTACCACCTGATAATATATGTATACGACAGAAACCACTTCCTGTGGTAATATTTTATTAATAATTATATTTTTAACGGTATTTAGTGATCATATTCACAATCTGTGCCCATATTCACAATCTGTGCCCCTTTTTTATTCACATTCAGACTTCCCGTAATGTCCTGAAAATATATGCATAGGTAATACTAAAAGTTCTACTAGGTGCACAAGATTTAGCGACGAAACCGGAATTTTATAGTTTATCGATTTTTCAGAAAATTTTGTGACTGTCCAGCTACATAAAATCAAAATGTTTAACAAAAACAATTTATTCACGATTTTGTATTTTAGATATTTCAAAAACTTTAATGTATGATGATTTCCACTCCAATTATATATGATAAATAAATTTTAAAATAATATAAAATTGTTGTATACAGATTACAGATACTGATAGCTTAATATATATCAAATATACACACAAAATGTATATAATGATATTAAGCAGGATCTTCATAAATTTTTTTGATACATCTGATTATCCTTCTGATAATAATAGGTATGGCTAAAAATCTTGTGTTCGTATGTGATTTGTCATTATAACGTGAAACTGTATTTTTAAGCTTAGTCAATATGATTAATTTGTTTTCTTGTTATTAACTGTAAAACGTAAGTACGTTTGTTATGAGATAATTTTATACTAATGATTTTTTTTCTTTTGTAAACTAGATTGTAAGACTATGTTTCGAGTACTTTTATATTATACTTTTATATGTATAATATTGTACTGAATGTTTAATTTTTAAAGTTTCATTGTATTACAACATTGTAAAATATAATATTTAATCAAGATTTTCTTAAAAACATAAAGTTTTATATGAGTTTCAATCAAAATTTGAATATAATATATTTTAAATTTATTAAAGCTTTTTTCATTATTTTCAAAAACTTTATAGAAAATTATTAAACTTTTTTTTAAATTCAATATATTTCAAATTTATTAAAGCTTGTTTCATTATTTTCAAAAACCTTTTAGAAAATTACAAAACGTGGTTGTTTTAAAAAAATTATTCAAATTTATTAAAGCTTGTTGCATTATTTTCAAAAACCTTTAAGAAAATTACAAAATGTGTTATTTTTTTTTTAATATATTTCAAATTTATTAAAGCTTATTTCATTATTTCAAAAACCTTTAAGAAATTTACAAAACGTGTTTTTTTTTTCATAAAATATATTTCAAATTTATAAAAGCTTGTTTCATTATTTTCAAAAACCTTTTAGAAAATTATAAAACGTGTTTTTTTAATACAATATATTTCAAATTTATTAATGCTTGTTTCATTATTTTCAAAAACCTTTTAGAAAATTATAAAATGTGTTTTTTAATTTTATAAAAATATTCAATTACGCTCAATGTTGAAATTCAAATCAATCAAACATAGAATTTTCACTCAAAAAATAAATTAAACATGTTTATCATAATCTCTAAATGTATGAAACTTTATAAGTCACATAAAATCAATTTGTAGAAACCAAAATATATTAAAGGTCTTTTGAAATCTTGAGATGACGAAGAAATAAATTGCATTTGTGAGTATATTCATAACGTTCTACAATAAACATGTTAAATTTATTTTTTGAGTGAAAATTCTATGTTTGATTGATTTGGATTTCAACATTGAGCATAATTGAATATTTTTATAAAATTAAAAAACACATTTTATAATTTTCTAAAAGGTTTTTGAAAATAATGAAACAAGCTTTAATAAATTCGAAATATTTTAAATTAAAAAAAACTTTTTATAATTTTCTAAAAAGTTTATGAAAATAATGAAACAAGCATTAATAAATTTGAAATATATTGTATTAAAAAAACACGTTTTATAATTGTCTAAAAGGTTTTTGAAAATAATGAAACAAGCTTTAATAAATTTGAAATATATTTTATGAAAAAAAAACACGTTTTGTAAATTTCTTAAAGGTTTTTGAAATAATGAAATAAGCTTTAATAAATTTGAAATATATTTAAAAAAAAATAACACGTTTTGTAATTTTCTTAAAGGTTTTTGAAATAATGAAATATGCTTTGATAAATTTGAAATGTTATATTAAATTTAAAAAAACGTTTTATAATTTTATAATTTTCTAAAAAGTTTTTGAAAATAATGAAAAAAGCTTTAATAAATTTGAAATATTTAAAAAAAAAAACCACATTTTGTAATTTTCTAAAAGGTTTTTGAAAATAATGAAACAAGCTTTAATAAATTTGAAATATTTTTTTATAAAAAACACGTTTTGTAATTTTCTAAAAGGTTTTTGAAAATAATGAAACAAACTTTAATAAATTTGAAATATATTGAATTAAAAAAAAAGTTTTATAATTTTCTATACAGTTTTTGAAAATAATGAAAAAAGCTTTAATAAATTTGAAATATATTATATTCAAATTTTGATTGAAACTCATATGAGTAACATAAATTAAAACTTTATGTTTTTAAGAAAATCTTGATTAAATATTATATTTTACAATGTTGTAATACAATGAAACTTTAAAAATTAAACATTCAGTACAATATTATACATATAAAAGTATAATATAAAAGTATGGCTACTCGAAACATAGTCTTACCAATCTAGTTTACAAAAGAAAAAAAATCATTAGTATAAAATTATCTCATAACAACGTTCTTTATTAGTATAAAATTATCTCATAACAAACGTACTTAAGTTTTACAATTAATAACAAGAAAACAAATTAATCATATTGACTAAGCTTAAAAGTACAGTTTCACGTTATAATGACAAATCACATACGAACACAAGATTTTTAGCCATACCTATTATTATCAGAAGGATAATCAGATGTATCAAAAAAATTTATGAAGATCCTGCTTAATATCATTATATACAGTTTGTGTGTATATTTGCTATCAGTATCTGTAATCTGTATACAACAATTTTATATTATTTTAAAATTTATTTATCATATATAATTGGAGTGGAAATCATCATACATTAAAGTTTTTGAAATATCTAAAATACAAAATCGTGAATAAATTGTTTTTGTTAAACATTTTGATTTTATGTAGCTGGACAGTCACAAAATTTTCTGAAAAATCGATAAACTATAAAATTCCGGTTTCGTCGCTAAATCTTGTGCACCTAGTAGAACTTTTAGTATTACCTATGCATATATTTTCAGGACATTACGGGAAGTCTGAATGTGAATAAAAAAGGGGCACAGATTGTGAATATGGGCACAGATTGTGAATATGATCACTAAATACCGTTAAAAATATAATTATTAATAAAATATTACCACAGGAAGTGGTTTCTGTCGTATACATATATTATCAGGTGGTAGTGGGGAACAATAGAGAAAATTTATCTAAGAGCTTTTTTAACTATAAATAGTCCTAAGCGTTCTGTTTGAAATCACATTTAACCAGTACCACACTCGTGAGCAATACAGTAATTAATATTTCCGCTAGAAGTTTTTGAATATTGTGAGTATAAAAAGTGTTTTAGTTTAAAAATATCAATGGGGGAAGCTCTGAAAAAATTAAATAATTATAATAAGACATGGAAAAAATTTGAGGATCTTGAGATAAACATCCCTTATAAAATCATTGGAGCTTTCAAATTTCCATCAAAGATTCATGCTGATACATTGCATACAGTGGTACATCTCGACAATGGATACGTTGTAGCATTACCATCGAGATATAACGACATAGATGAAGATATTTTGGCAATACTTAATCAGGGTGTAAACATAATTAACAGGGGTCGAGAGGGTAATACATGGACAATTAACTTTTCCATGTGATCATGTTTTTTTTGTATTGCAGTGTAAATTCCAACTACCCTTAAATATGATGTCGATAATAGAAACAATGTATGCCGGATGTAAGAGGGAATGGATAAAATGTTTATCAACCAACAGGTTGTTGAAGCTGTGGACGCGACCTATCCCATTACGTAAATTGCGTGAAGACGTACATATACTGCTCACCAGCGAGTACGAAAGGAGTGGACTGAGTGATGATAGCATTTACACGTTGATTCAAATTTGGGATGATATCGCAGAGCATCTCGAGGATACAGCGGGGTGTGTAAACATCGATCACGAAGAGTGATTACGGTTGTTGGGTGAAGTGCCGGCAGAGTATTTCGCTCACACCATATCACCTACGGGCAAGTTGACAAGTGAACCGTTAAACTTCGTATTTTGTGCCATTGGTGTTAACGGTATAGACTGTGTGACATATGCAAAAACAATAGACTGTGCGGACATATAGACAACAAACAAGTATAAAAGACAATTATTGTATAATTTTTTTAGTTTTAAAAAGACTGTTAAAGTAGTAATAGTGTGTGTGCGCGCTATAATGTCGAGAAATAATATTAATGATAACATGGATATTGACATTAGGTATGTAATAGACATCGATGGCTTCCTCCTTAAGAGTGACATATACTTCAAAGAGGTTGGTATTTATGATATTTGGAAAGAGGTGATGTACCTGCACTATATTAAATTACCGTTATGGTTTCTCCATTTGGTGAAAAGTAAGGAAATTGCATTCTGTGAACGCCATGTTCATGGAATGGCGTTCAGAAATTCCGATGGAGATATAACCCAAGAAATTTTAGTGGAGCATTTACACTCCCTCGATCCAAATAAACAATACTTATGGGCGTATAAAGGGGGCACAGTTGAAAAAAAAATTGCTATCAACGTTGGGCTTCAGACATGTAAACATTGAAATGTTTGGGTGCCCCAAAGTGGAAAAGGTGATGGCAGAGTTGGACTGGAATAATTCAAAACTGTCAAACTGCCATCGTCATACCAACTTCTCCAAGACATCTAAGAGAAGTTGTCATTGCAGCGGGGTTGAGGTGGTAGCTTTCGGTATGTGGTTGAGGGCCAACGTTGATAGAATTCAAAGATGATAAATGTAAAATATGTATCTAGGTAACTATAAGGATTAAGAAAATATATTATTGTACTCTATAATAAAGGAACATAATATATGCTATACGATTAAGAATATAATAAGTTATAGAATTATTATGTGTTTTTTTGTTAAAGGAAAACTTAATAAATATTAGGTATTGAGTATACATTTTTTTTAATTTAAAAATGATAATATGAGGTTTTACAGTCTTATCTAACGTTATCCTATTCTTTTAACGACACAGGAATAATCAGTAAAGAATGTGAAAGTGTATCTATTGTATGCTTTACCATTAAAAGGATGTTTAGGATGACTCAATAATTGTGAATAACGTTTATGATATTAGGTACGACTTTCCACTGATGAGAAAAAAAAAACGCTTGATAATATTCTTGGGGCAAGTACTCAAAAGATTTATCATAGGATTTGTAAATAACGCAGCATTTAATCATTCGTAAGAATCCTTTCAATTTTGAAAATTATGGTATGAATTCATATTGTTTAGACATAGATGGACAACACGTGCCTTCAAAAACTCTACAACCATCCTTCAATGGTATCTAATATGTTCACTTCAGTCTCTCATACATTATTTTCCGGTACTGGTATACATTTCCTTAATGAAGGAAATATGATATCAATTGATTCTAGTCTCTCTCAAACGATTAACTGTATTGTATTTGCAGAGTTTGATAATGTTATAGAAAACTAGATAAAAACCGTAATGTAACTGTAGACTATAGAAGCTAAGAAAAGTCACATGTATGATATATTTGAGTTATAATGTGTAACGTGTGTATGTGTGCGTGTTTACCCAATAGCGTGTAGATATTATGAAATAAAATATTGTACCTAAGTTATGTTTCTTTTATTTATTCATTCATTATTTCATATGTAATAGTAAATACATAAAGCATACATTTTACGGATATGTGACATATTATTATTATACAAGATTCATATACCAGTTTGGTTCTGTGATAATACAGTATGAACACAATAGAGATCCGTAATTATTTGAGAAGAATTTGTGAAGGTTTAGACTTTAGAAGATAATATTATTGTATATGCTGCGAATCGTCTGCCTATATAATATAATAATTATGTTCAAACCCCTACATACATTTATTAGCAACTTGGATCCTGATAATAAACACATGGACCCCACTAGATAGCCATGCACATAAATAAAAATGGCATTTGTCAATACTTTGATTCCTGCAGGCGCGCTCCTATGCGATATCACAAGGCTTTTATGGGGTGGAACTGTAGGAGGTTGGATTTTAACACGTGGAGATTACAAAATGTATGTCCTTGTATTATAAGTTCAATGGGGAAAGTTTAGTAGAGTTTCAAAAGTTATTTAGTAGCAACACTTTGTGTAATGATATAATATTGTACAGTATGTTCAATACATGTTTTAATGAAATAAAATAAATGTAATGAAAAATTTATCAAGTTTTATTATACAAATTACAAATTATACAAATTCTTTATTACACTCATACAATAATACACAACAACACAAAGTAGACAGTGACATCACGTCGTCTGTCATTGTCAGAGTTTCAGACTGAATTTGGCAGTGACACACTTAAAAATGATATGTTTTTGAATAAAATGTTTGAATCTTTTTTTATGAACTGTGGTATGTAATACGAAATAAATAATTTGATTTAAAGTAAACCAAAGTTTTATTTTAACCTTAGCTTTAATTATATTGTTAAAAAAAAGACTTTGGAATATTGTTTACGAGGATTGCGACACAACAAAATGTTATTAGCAGGAATGCATTGTCAATATTCATTAGATACTGAGGGGAACTATATAAGGGCGCATTTTCATTAGTCGTTAGCTCGTACGGTATACAGCATGCGGGGAGTCTATGACAACTAATTGACAACTAATGGCGCATTGTCATTGGTCGTGGCATGCGTTTCAGAAATCTCCCGCACCCCGCATGTGGGCCCTATCGACCAGTGAAAATGCGCCATTATATGAATAGTGATTCACAATGCACGAAAACATACTACTATGGGAGTTATTATTATTACATGTTTTAATTAAATAAAAGAAATGTAATGAAAAATTGATCAAGTTTTATTTACTTATTTAAAATCTTGTAAGAAAGTGAGGTGACGTAAGCGATAAGCCCAGGTAGTCATTACGAACAATAGGACACTGAGGCGAGCATAATAATGCAATAAGTAGCGATTGTAATTATGAAGGAACAATGGAGCGTGGTGATAGTAGATAATGAGGGTTAAACACAAAAGCTAACTTTGAAACTAGTGCAAATACGCAGAAACGGATCGCATATATCGATCGGGAATGGCCGAAAACCTATATTTTGACACCAAACTCTTTTTTTTTTTTTAAGGCGATGTCGCCGCTCGAACCGACAAAAAGTGATCGAGAAAGTTTGCGAGCCGCGAGCGGGGGGAGGGGTGGACCCAGAATCGTGATCCAGAACCCGCGAAAACACACTACTAAGGGTTTCGATTAATTAAAAAAATCGATTTTTTTTAAATCGATTTTCATAAAAAATGGGTTAAAAAAATAATGCACAACGTTAATAATCAAGTTTTCACTTCTGCCCGTCTTTTTTTGAAATTAAAAAAATTGAAATTTTATTTTATTTGACTAAAAAGATCAATGACCGCAACCGCCTCGTTTCGCCGAGTACAATATATTATAGGAAATTAATGAGCCCCTTCTTACATTATAATGGCCCGATTGGCAACCAAGAAGGCAAATTCCGCTTTAGCCAGTATTATTATAATAGAATATAGATTATAGGAAGTTGTCAAAGGAAATCTGATAGATTATAGGAAGTTGTCAAAGGAAAAAAAATATGGGACAGGCCAATTTGACGGGATTTGATTCGCTACCGAGATGTCTTTCTGGGGTTACACTAAAGTCTTACTAACAGTTTACTGGCCTTTGAAATTGAATTGGCTACCGATACTTCAGATGGCACTGGTCAGTATTCTGGAACTAGTGAAGATTAAGTAAGAGTAAATACTAAATATACATGACGGTCATGACAAATTATCACTCAACAATATGGATATTATGTACTTTCAAGTTATTTATTCACCTTCAGTCTACAAAGACAAGGTTGAGAGCATAATGGATTCTTTGTTTTAAGTTATTCTTTTATCTTTTTCGAAACACGCGATACTAAGATTGCAAGCTTATCAACAAAAGTTCTTTGAACTTGCATTTAAATCACTCCTAGAATATTTATCACCTGATAATATAATTCATCACTTATTAAAGTATACTTAATTAACTTACAACTTCGCGTTACTCCTATAAACTATATCCTAAATATACTATAATCTATATCCTATATAAACTATAGAAACCATAATATTGTAGTTTTTTTCTATTTTAATCGCAATTTTTACATATTTTCTCACCGTACAAACGTTCCCTGGACTTCCACGAAAAAATTTAAAGACTAAAATTAGCTTTAGCTGATTTATCAGCTTAACCATTCTAGAGTTTTCGCGCGACTAACAAAATTTTAAAGAATCATGGCCAAATTTGTATAGGAGCTGGACTCGACTTTTATTTTTGATGTCCCAAAATAAACTATAGTTAGATTTGGTTGTTCTTATGCTCTAAACATAATTCCGTTTGAGAATTATGTCTAAATAGCCACGATTTTTTATAATAATTAATAACGTTCACAATTATTTTGAGGTTAGACTTAAGAACTGCCTTTTTCCCGACTGCGGTGTAGCCTACAAGTGTTTATTCGGCGATCTCGTTTCTAATTATTTCAATTTTTCCTAGAGTATTAACCAAAAAATAGAACGAATGCGAATGATCGCCGGCTGTCAGAACATAACGAAACTAAAATACATATATTGATCTTTTTTTTTGTGGCTATTTATATACACATTTGTAATGATTTTCGATGCCTTAAAATATTAGGGAACTTTTGCTACTAATGGCATATCGGGACGCCACCGCCCACCTGGTACGATTTGGCCATTGTTCTTTATAATTTTTATTCACATACAAGATTAATATTATTAATAATACACCCGCTTTTCTAAGCGGCCTCCCGCCTCCGACCTTGCTACTTATAACTTACAAGACGTATTCATTACCTAATAGCACACACATACAAAAACACATATTACCGTATAGTATGTATGTATTTACATTTTACAGGGTGTAAGTAACACATTACACAACAAAGTCAGAATACTTTGGGGTGTGTATGTAACCTTTGTATAAAGTTCATTGTGAAAGTAGCAGCTGAAAGAGTAACGTTTTTTTGTGATTTGTATGGGCAAGCCCCAGCGTCAGAAATCATCCCATACAATAGTTGAAAAAAAAGTTTATCTATACTTTGTACCGAGTTAGTGCTTGGCTATTTCAATTTTCAATGTTTTTGCAACGTGCGCTTATCAAAAATGTGGAACATTAATCAGCTGTTTTTCGATTATTTCCCGACCGTAGCGGACGAATTTATTGCCAATAATTGGACAGGGAAATCCTTTCATACATCAGAACATACAAAATGGCAAGGGATAGAAACCTATCATCGTTATTATGGATCTACTTAAATGTCATACTCACAAAACACATATATTACAAACGTTATAGCTATTGGTTGTTTTCTGGTGGAATAAATTAAAAAAAGTCGCTTGATAGACAGTGTAATAATTTTAAGGTTTTCTGAAGTTTAGACTTATTACTGCAACTTGTCCACGCTAGACGCCCTCTGCTCCTATATCCATTTGCGTAATATCCCTTTTCAGCTATGCTATATGATATAAGTGAAAGCAAAAATGCCTACGTCAGGCAATTTAAAATGTTTATTTATTTCAGTACTCAAGTCATACCTTGGATGCAACACATCAAGATAAAATGTATGCCAATTTCCTTCTAAACACACTTGAAATTTGTTTTATATGTTTAGAAAAAGATAAGATACATAAAGATTACACTGAAACGGCCATTTGTCATCAATACTTAGAACAGACAAAAAAATCTAGTATTTAAAGTCCATGAGAGTTTACATCATAACAAAATATAATATTTGAGTCTAGATGCTGCCTTCAGATCTTTCTAACAAAATCAAAATCCACTGGAACCATAAAACCTGCGTTTTTCTTGGAGTATGCGTGAAGTTTAATCAAAATCAGTACAATAGTTTCGGAGCCAAAACATACAAACTAATATTTCCATTTTATGATATCTTATATCTTTAAACGAGCAATTCTTGTATATAAAGCGTGACCAAAAAATTGTGGATCAAATGAAACAGGCAGATAGAGGAAGTCATTTCCAACAAAAAAATATTCTACAGTATGATCATAATTTAATTGCCCTAAAAGTTATGAATATTTTTGTATTTTTTTAATGAAACCCCCAGTCCTTTTACATTTAACCCATTTAATTTACTTTTTGCTATAAAACAATAAAATATTTTTTTATTCCTTGATAATGTCTCTAATCACACTAAAAAATTCGACTGCGGCTCTGCGGTCCCAAGAATCATCAACTATTGTTCCAAAAATTTTCAAGGGTACCAAAATTATTTCTATCTTTAAGGGCCCACTGTGAAAAAAAATGTACTACGTAAAAGTGACCCTGTATTAGAAAAACTTGATGATTAAATGCCGATTCAAATGAGGTATAGCATATCATCCTTTCTTTCTTAATTTTGGTTTTATGATAGTTATTTTACATTCATGAAATTTTTAATTTAACATAAAATTAAGATGGTTGCTAATAAATAACTTCATATGCCATCATAAAATAAAAATAACGATTGTTAGCACTTGCTAACAATTTAATCTTTCAATCTAATCTGAGATTTTGTAGGGAAATGCTAAGACGCCATAGGGAGGATCCCCAGTTTTTCAACAAGGTTCTTTGGACGGATGAGTCAAATTTCAGAAGAACGGGCATATTTTATATATTATGCCCGTTCTTCTGATTTTTTTTTTATATATGGCATATTATATATATAGAGGTTGGTGGTGCATGAAATGCCCGCAAGGCTGAATGGTTTTCAGTATTTAAGTTTTTTATAAAATAAATGCTGAAATCGATCATTTCTGATGATATTATAAGGGTTTCGGAATCGGCTCCAACGATTTTCATGAAATTTAGTATATAGGGGGTTTCGGGAGCGATAAATCGATCTAGCTAGGAATCATTTTTAGAAAATGTCATTTTATTCGTGTTTTATCGAATACCGAGCAAAGCTCTATATATATATAGATATTATATATATATATATATATATATATATATATATATATATATATATATATATATATATATATATATATATATATATATATATATATATATATATATATATATATATATATATATATATATATATATATATATATATATATATATATATATATATATATATATATATATATATATATATATATATATATATATATATATATATATATATATATATATATATATATGCACATATAGAAAAGAATAATATTTTACACATGACTGTGCATGTATGTTACACTCATACCAGCACGTATATTTAATGAAATAATCGACATACCTGTAATTATTTTTGATGAATAAGCATTTTAAATGGACAAATTATAGGACAGAATAATTGTTACCTATATTTAAAGATATACAGTAGACAAATAATAGGTTCTAGCTTAAAAAGCTCAATAATATTGTCATACTACAAGTTACAACCTCATAAAAAATATTTACACTCGAACCAAGCCTCCTGTTTTGGATGTCTTTTATAAAAGAAAAAAAATCGTATCTCGATCGTTCTCATTGACCATTATTTCTCACGTAACTCGTAATTATTATTCTATATTTAACTCGAAAACAACGTGTTTGTGACAAAATCGAAAGTGCAACTTTCTAAATTATGTTTACAATTTATTATTACTTTTACTTACATTATCCGAATCTTAGCTAGAGCCTAGATTTAATATTTTTATTCTAGCTAGATTCTAGATTGAATACTTCTTCTTTCTTTAATTTCGCTGCGTACCTAACATAATAAGTATTATTGTATACTTCATGAATTTAAGAAAGTTTATATTATAATTTATTTCACTTTTATCAAGAGTAACTTGTAGTGCTGTATGGTCAATCTCTTATGTCATAAGCACAGAACACACAAGAGAGGACAACCTCTCTTATGTGTTCTGTGGTCATAAGCGTTCATAGCATTAAAAACTTAAAGGAAATTGGGCCTCGATCTTCATACTTCATACTACAAGAAAACATAAAACTGCTGATTTCAGTGCAGACTATCAGAGAAGTTGATTTCTAGGCAGATGGGGAACCGACATAGTTTGGTCGCGTTACGTCAAACCCAGCCGAAAGATCATAATGAACATTAAATTGACATGATCCGACCAAATGACGTTGGTGTCTTAACTGCCTAGGAATCAAATTCCTCGATGGTACAAATTTTAGCCCTTATTGCTATAGAAATAAGATCTAAATGTACACTGGATACAACTCAAACTCAAAATTTTTTATTCAGAATAAATTTTTGCAAATATTTTCTGAAAGTCTACATGATGCCTACCACCGGTTCGGGAACTAACCCGGCGAGAAGAACCGGCGTAAGAAACTCGCACGGGGCCCACTTTATTTACCAAAAAAAGTGAGAAAAAAATTTATCTTTTAAAATAAGATTAATTTTTTTCTCACTTTTTTTGGTAAATAAAGTGGGCCCCAACGACCGTACATGGAGGGAATATTTATTGGACTCCCACGCGCTTAGACAGTTTTTTTTTTTCTTCCGGATTTAGAGCATCCTGCCTTCTGTCTTCACTTTCATTTTTAGCGACATTGGCACGCGTGGAAGCTATTAAAAAAGATTACAACAAATATATTAGGCATTGAAAGAAAAGAAAGCCACTTTTATATTTTAATTGAGATCTTCCCATAAGAATACACTCAAAACTCCTTACCCTATTGGGTGCGATAGCCGATAACCGTACTTAAGTCGACTCCACTTCTATTCACTATTACAGTGGTTCTCAGACTTTTTTGGTGACGGAACCTTTTTGAAAAGCGAAATATGTATTTGGCGGAACCCCATAACAATAGAAAATGTTTGAGGCCATTGTTACAAAAAGGATGTTCATCACGCATTCTGCCCCAAAAATCATTGAGTGGTATTGTTTTGTAAAGTGACCTGTGACTCTCTGCTGATTGCTGGTGTATAATGATTGATGAGATTTCTAAAACCGATCCATAAATCGCTTGCGAAGCCCCAACACACATTGAGAATGGCTGCTCTAGTAATCTTGTCAATTATGTTGGTTGTGCTTGCTGCTATCCAACCTAAGTCAAGCCAACTTCATATTTATACCAGTACATAATATTATGCAGGTAGAGAACTTCGCCCATGGCCTTAAATTATTTTCCTACGAACAATGACACCGAGTCTGGACTCTGGACCTTTACATATTAGTTATGTTATAGTCGATAAGTCAACACATTTGAGGCGATTTAAAATCTTATACCCAAACGCTCTACTAGCCAAGAACCAGTCTTTATTATTATGTATACTTCGCGCGAGATCCAAAATATAAGAGCTAAGGAAGCTATCGGAAACCACATAGATTCTCAGGAGTTCGCTCGCTGAAGTACCAGGGAAGAGAGTGATTTGTAAAAGAAAAACTTATAACACCCCTCTTTTTGGTCGGGGGTTAAAAAACTACACAGGAGGCCTACTACGAATACCGTTTTGAGACTCGAACAATCGGAACGAGAATGCCGCGCCCGGCTCTAACAACGTCATTTCACGTTTGTTAGAGTATGACACGGCATTCTCGTTCGATTGTTTGAGTCCCAAAATAGTTTCGTGGTACGGGCCCTGGTTTCCAGTAATACAACCATACAAAATAGTTTTTCCTTTACAAATTATCACACTCTCGTTAATATAACCAATTCACACATCGTGCTACTAAACTACTAACGTATTGACCGGCTCTTACTATATAAGATTACATCAATAGGAAAAACTTGTTTTTAATATCGTGCCTTGCTGTATCGAATTTGCAAATTAAACAAACCGTTTATAAACAAAAACCCATTATATCATAGTAATTTGTATATTATATTGGTCAGGAAGATAACCAGAATTTTGATGGTTAACTCGGTTGCTAATATACTGAATCCAATTCTTGTATTTAACTTTCAATTGATCAATGATCATAAATGAGTCATCTTTCGAAAAGTCATAAAAATTTCAAGACGTTTGATTTATCATCAATTGAAAGTTAATTGAAAGTGTAAATGAAATATTGCGAGAATAGGCCATATCATTACTGCAATGTTTTCACGTTAGAGGCAACCCCAGCATAGACAGCAAAATTTTGTTCGACGTTTGACAACGTTTCTGCCAATGATATACAATGTGTCCCGACACCGGTGTCCGATCCTTTAATGTCATGATCTATGGCATATTTTATCGACAAATTGGCTTTCAAATTTTTTCTCTCTCTCACGGTTGTAAAATGGCAGCCATTTTAGTTTTTCTCGGGCTTTCACACTAATCTGACCAGTACTTCTCATGTAAATATCCTATGAAGATAAAAAAGGTCTCATTTGATAGCTAAACTTATGGACTACGCTTACACATGCAATATGTTATAAATTTCGTGGAATTAAACATAGAAAAACCAAAGTTTAAGAAAAAAAATGTGTATTTTTTAATTAATGGCTTTTTGTGAAAAATCGAGCACATTAAACTGGTTCTTTTTTATTTAAAAAAGATAGAGGAAGTTTTCATCTTAAATAAATTCTTTACTTCAATGCTCTAAGTCAGGTAGTTTAGAAGTTATAACGATTTTCTTAAGAGGTATAGGTCAGATTAGTATGAAGCCAGAGAAAAAAATTTTTTTTAAATGTTGGGGAAAAAAAATTTGAACTCATGATTTATGGCATATTATTTTAATGACAAATTGGCTTTCAAATATTTTTTTCTCCAACTTTTGAAAAAAAAAAATATCTGGCTTCATACTAATATGACATATACTTCATAAGAAAATCGTTATAACTTCTAAACTATCTGACTAAGAGCATTGAAGTAAAGAATTTATTTAAGATGAAAACCTCCTCTATCTTTTTAAAATAAAAAAGAACCAGTTTAATGTGCTAGATTTTTCACAAAAAGCCATTAATTAAAAAATACAACATTTTTTTTCTTAAACTTTGGTTTTTCTATGTTTAATTCCACGAAATTTATAACATATTGCATGTGTAAGCGTAGTCCATAAGTTTAGCTATCAAATCAGACCTTTTTTATCTTCATAGGATATTTACATGAGAAGTAACGGTCAGATTAGTGTGAAAGCCCGAGAAAAACTAAAATGGCTGCCATTTTACAACCGTGAGAGAAAAAAAAGTTGAGAGCCAATTTGTCGATAAAATATGCCATAGATAATGACATTAAAGGATCGGACACCGGTGTCGGGACACATTGTATATTTGCAACATTGACATGTGCAACATGTCGGATTTTGGTCGCATTATTATTTACTGTACGTGCTAGTAGTGCCCTCTGCTCTGGTCTTTGCGTTATTTTCTTTGGTATTCTGAGATTTTGCAGTTCTAATACGCAGTAAGATCATCGGTTAGTTGCTACTTTATTTCGACTTCAAATTGTTTCATTTCGTATTAATATGTATTTCGCCGCCTGCTTATTATTTTAATTACATTCCTATTGTAAGTTGTACACGAGTCGATTCTACTATCAGAGTGCATTCAAAGGCAGATTTTTTTTATTTTTGTATTTTATTATAAAATTTGGGGCCGTCTGTGGGCTGTTCGCCCATAGCAGACATCCTTTTTTCAAAGGCAGATTAGGGACCTACATGATTTGGTCAGATTATGTCAATTGATTGTTGGTCGTGATCTCTCGGCTGTGTTTGAAATAACTCTACTAAATCACGTAAGTCATCAGTCATCAACTCATCACCTATGAATCAATAACTCAGTACAAAGTTTCAACCAAATCGACTCAACACTCAATACAAATTAAATCATTTTTATTGCGTACTATATTCATATATCATGTGTACATTCAAAGTGCGTCCTATCAACTATCAAGTCCTTTTTGAGGTCAGTGTGTACTCATATACTACAATACGAGACCAATGTACTAATAATTTTTATTATTCATCTAAATAAGTATCGTAGTGCGTTTTATACAATAACAGGTCTTTAAAGTCTCAAGACCTATCTTAGTTACCTCCCCCTAAGTGAGTAGGAATGGAGAATAAACACCATACCACTGGATCTCTAGATTATGAATTCGCTCGTTTGGTTTAAAAAAAATAGGCTTAGGCCCAGATGGGCCACGATAACAAAAGATTTCCAGGAATTGGTGATCGATGGATTAAAATATCTAGTTCATTGTGAAAGTAGCAGCGCTGAAACTTGAAAGTGCATATTTTTTGTGATTTGTATGGGCAAGCGCCCTAGCCCCTAGCGTCGTGAAGGTTCCCATAGAAAAATTTAAAATAAAAGTAGCTCGTTCAGCGCTGCTACTTTCACAGTGAACCCATACACACCCTATAGTATTATCACTTAGTTTTGTGACACCCTGTATAGCTGTACCCAGTACCATGACTTACAATCTACATCTACTTTTACCTATTCTTATAGAAAAGCCAAATAATGATAACTTACGTGTGACCGACACACTATCTCCATTGAACTAATCAGATCATTCCACTAAATTAACGGTTTTAACGTATTCCACGTGGTAATTACGTGACAATACGTGTTCTGAACGTATGGGAGCATAGAGCATTCTAGGCCGAAGATAACTAGGCAATTAAGACGTCGTTTGGAAACCGCGTAGGCAACCATTGAGTCACCAGTTCCTAAACTAGACAATATACCATAAGCAGGTATATGTACTCGTAATTCAGAATCAATCCACTCGGCTCCACGAAAGTGGTCCTAATGGAGTCACCATAAAGCCTATGCCGGAGGTTAAATAATTCCAAACATTTACATAACTCCACGTAACATAAATTTGTTTTCCATTCAACATGGGAACATGTTTTAGAAATTAAAAATTCTTTTGTTATGCGCTTGGTAGCCGAGTGAAATTCTTAAGAATTTAAAAATGTTGTACTAACAAAGAGAGGTTTTATGTTAATTACACAATGTGGTTCCCAAGACGACCTGCAGCATATTTTATTCATCACTAGCGACCCGCCCCGGCGTCGCACGGGTATAAAATATATAGCCACTGAAAAAATGATTAAAATCGATAGCCTATGATCCTTCACGTGGTCTACTTCTTATCTGTGCCAAACAACATAAAAATTGCTCCAGTAGTTCGCGAGATAAGCCCTTTAAAATAATTTCCCCCGTTTTTTCCACATTCTCCTATTAGTCTTAACGTGATAAAATATAGCCTTCCTCAATAAATGGGCTATCTAACACTGAAAGAATCATCAAAATCCGTTGCGTAGTTTCAAAGATTACGATTAATGAAATGTAATAAATAATTAGATTATGAAAATAAATGGGGCGACTGAAAAGTTTTGAGCCTAAGGTATTAAAAATACTTACTGATAAAAATGTACAATAAATTTATTTTTCAATATAGTCTCCCTGTATTTCAATGCACTTCTTAACATTTATTGTAAAGAGCTTTTAACCCAAATGTTCGCCGTTTTTGTCTTCAAAATGTTCATCTATGGCCATCTTCATTTCTTCGTCATTGGAAAATTTCCGTCCCCGTAGGTCTTTTTTCAAATTTGAAAAAAGAAAATAATCACTAGGAGCCCGGTCAGAACTGTAGGGTGGGTGGTTGATTTTCTCGAATCCTGTCTCGGTGAGGCGTGCGCCTTGCAACTCGCGCAGTGTGGACGGGCGCGTTGTCTTGCAAAAACAGGACTCCTTTTGTCAGTTTGCCTCTTCGTTTCTCAACAACCACTTGACGTAACTTCGTCAGCAATGCGGCATAATAGTTTCCGTTCATTGTAGTATTTTCCGAAAGATAATCAATAAACAAAATACCTTCACAATCTCATAAAAAACAGTGGCCATGAGCTTGGACGCCGATCTTTGCACTTTGAACTTCCGTGGCGGCCTTTCTCCCTTTTCTATCCACTCATTGACTCCTGTTTTGGCTCCGGATCGTTCTGTCGAATCCAGGTTTCATCGACAGTAATAAGGCGAGAAAAAAAATCGTCGGGATTATCGCCACAGATGTCCAAAAACTCCTGTAAAGTTGTGACTCTGTACTCCAATTTCGTGCAAAGTGCGGAAGACTCAGACATTGTGACGTTTACGATTCAATTACTAAAAGCGTAATGATGGTAATGACATGAAATTTTACATTTATGTTTCTTAGGATATCCGCTATTTGTGGTATGATGCGCGAGTAATTAGTTATACTTTAAGGTACTTAGGATCAAAACTTTTCAGCCGCCCTGGTAAAGGGAACAAAGGGACATGAGGGAAAAAAAAGCGACTTTGTTTTATAATATGTATGGATTAGTAGTTGTGAAGACACTGAGCACCTTACTAATAGATAGATCCACAATCGTTTTACTTATAAAGTGTTTTGTCCTTGTCTGATCTCTAATAGACGTGGCTTAACAGACGGAAAAAACGTTTAACTATAACAGAACAACGTAAAACGCCTCCGTGGTCTAGTGGTATAGAGTGCGGCTCTTGACTCGGAGGTCGTGGGTTCGATTCCCTCGTTGGAAACATGATATTTCCAAGTTTGGTTAGGACAATGCAGGCTGATCACCTGATTGTCTGACAAACATCTAGTAGTTTTTGGATCAAGGACGAGGCTTTGGCTAGTTTTTAGTTCAGCCAAATTGTAGAGCAAGCTGTCCTGACCTGACCTTGCACTGACCAAACTGTCTCCAGTTCTGGGGAGTTTTTTGGCTTTTGGCTTAGTTTGAGTTTTATTCTACGGCTACTGCTTTAATTATAATAATCACTTATTTCAAGTATCCAAGACTCATATATAGTATATACGTACAGATCAAATTACATTAACAAAAGTCACATTTTAAGAAAAAACACATTCATTAAGAGAGATCCAAGTTCCAACTCATACATATACGAGTAGCTGTACATATTTGTCTCATAAGTATTGTTTACACAGAGCTAATAATCTTGGCGCCAGTCCTGCAGAAGCCAGTACTGGCCTGGCCCCTTTTGTTTAGACAAAGCCATCGCATTCACGGATTTTTCTTCGGGTGTCCACACGTTTGCATTTAAAAAAAATAATGAGTTCACAGCAAAGTCTGTTGAAAAAGAAATGTTTTAAGGAACATCTGCGAACTATTAACAGAAGAGTCGATTGAAATATTAAAAAAAAAAGAAAACGAAACGATTCTTTTTTTTATATATTCATTCCGGCACGAAGTTGTTCTAGTGCCGAAGCGCGCATTTGTTTATTTTTGTATGAATCACAACGCTTATCTCACAAGCATTCGAGCTCCATATTAAGTTGTATAGATTTTAAAGTATCCTCTTCGTTGAATTTTCTCGGCATTTTGTCCTAGAAATTCCAAACACATGCATACCGTACAGACGTTCGCCAGTGACTGGCGAGATGCGTCTACACATGTCCGCAACACTGGCGCGGGGGTCGAGGGGTATGCGGGCGGAGGTCACTGGCTAGAAAAATAGACGGGCGCTCTATTCTCGCCAGTACTGGCAGCCAGCGTTGGCCTGGCTTGAAAAACTGTTTACATGCGGCATATACCAAGCCAATACTGGCTGCCAGTCTTATTGGCAGCCAGTATTGGCTGTGTACAGCCCCGGATCTTCAAATTTTTTTAGGCGGGGCAAAAACTGAAAAATGCCGCCCCGCTTACCTACTTATGTTTATTTTCACCGTTATCGTCCGTATAATTTCAGCTATCAATATGTAGGATATATATTTAACAGGGTAGGATTTAAAATAAAAACAAAATATATGTATAATAAAAATAAAAATCAAATATATTATTTTTGTGAATTGAAATTCCAATTTTACTCTTCGAGCTTTTTGTTCAGCAAATAAATCTATAGCCTTGTCATAATTTAACTCGTATGCAATAAGTTTTTCTATCGCTAAGATTGCAAGACCCTGGCTCATAGAAGATCGCAAATAATTTTTAATCAGTTTTAGTTTGCTAAAACTAGCTCTGCGATTCTTGCAGGCGAGCGGGAGCCGGGCGCGTATTTTGAACTATGCCTACGCGCCTCGCGGATAATAATATAAATAAATAAATAAAATAAATAAATAAATAAACGTTTATTCCCCTTTTTTGACCAATATAATAATATGAATATGTTCGTGCAGCACGTCTCACTCCGCGCTCAGGGTATCGGTCAAGTTGATATTATGGCCATGAAATTGCTGTACTTGTGCTATTATTTATTCCGTAGACAAAGTTAATTAATAAATGATGAGCTGTCCATTGGTCCGTGAAGTGTGAATGGGCCCCGGCTTGCCCCCCCCTAGATCCGGGGCTGGCTGTGTATAAACTATACTATAGTTCATACTTTGATAAGCCAAGATTTCGCAAACAAGACAGCAACATGGTTAAGTTATTTAGCTGTTTTAATATTTGTGTAGGATTTTCAGTTGAATTTTTTACATTACTTTGCCCTATCCAAACCTTTTACGCCTCTGCTTAACAAACAATACAATGGAAAAATGTTCAACCAATTTACGAATTAAAATTAAACCTTTAATGAGGAGGAAATCGTATTTTTAATAAACATTAGCTTTTACCTACCACGCAATTAATTAAAAATAAATTACCCCGCCTAGTGAAAGAAAGCTAATTTTCAGTCACTAAATCACTAGAGCTCTTAGACAAGTTACATTCAATAAGTTCGACAGCAAAGTCAAACAGTAAAAAATTTATGGGACTTGACAATCTTGACATAGGTAATCGCAAGCACCATGTCAACTTTTTCGCGGAGGATTTCTTTTTTTTTTTCGAAAGGGTCTAAGCTACTGGTCTGGTTAAGACCATGGTAGTTTAATCGTGGCTATAACTAGTTTGTTGCTAGTTGGTTTGGAGATAAGCGCGGAGAAATGTTGTTTTGCATGAGATTGGGGCTATGAAGGAGTCGCCGCGCTAGAGGTAGCAAGTGGACGCAGCCCCCTTTTTACCCCAACAGCACCGACCTTGCCGAATCATCAAGACCTCCGTGACTCCGGCGACAAGCGCCATGTCACCTTTTTTTTTTTTTTTAGTCGGGATAATATGCCATTATGCATCTTCGGCAGTGCTGGGGAGGACAACCGGGGTTTGTGGGACTCGCTGCGACCGATGAGATGGTAATTGGCCGCAGCTCTACCCACTAAAACCAGACCGTGTTCCTTTCTGCGCCGCTACTGACAGATCCACGGGAAATGTGGGGCCACCGCGCCATGTCACCTAGCGATACGATATCAAATACCCTATAGCTATATTTTTATGATACTAAATTATCGAATACAGTTAGACCTAAGGTTCCTGTTTTTTACATTTAAATAAAACCTCTGTACTCACCACAAGGTAGAAATGTCCCTTGTCGTAATATAGCGTGGCGTGGTGTCGCGACAGCACGCGACATTCGAATATCGTGTTGGTCGCCGACGGGGTGGCTCGGTATACATTTCGCCCAATCTGGAAATATGGAAAATCAATGTTAAAATCTCTTTCAATTTATTAAAACAGCCTTAGAATGTTAAGGTTTTTGGTATTTGAACTGTCTCTTGCTATTCACCTCCTATTCTTTATTTCTACCATTTTTCTGCTCTTAGTGTCTTGCTCGTTTTCACCATACGCCACCTGAGGCACTGTCCCCCCTGGTGTTCCTTCACTTTCATAGATGTACAATAAATTATAAAGGAATATGATAATATTAAAGACACGGTTAAAACACGTTGGTGAAATTGGCGCTAATACTATTCATAATTATTCAATGTCACCATTTACACTGATTTTTAAAACAAACTGCAATGGTGAATTTGGGAATCAAGGAGTTGCTATGGTTGTATAAGCTTACTCTACAGAATGTAGTAATATGTACCTTTTAAAAGGTACAGGTAGAGCTGAGGGAATATAGTTAAATACTCATGAAAAAAAAGTTATCCATAGATGCATCAACAGATAAAAAACAATGAAATTAATCATGTCAGCACTCAGCTTCTGTTTACTTCTCTATGATATCAGCGTTGCATGATGCCATTCGTATTTAGAACGTTTATAAATATGCAACGCCAATGGCCGTTCATCCGTGAATATTTTTAATTAATCGTTTATCTGTTTCATGGCTTATACGGTAAAGATAGCCAAGGCTTATAAAAGTTCATTCATAATTTACGTCTTCAATTACATGACTCATAATTTTATGAATGACTATCAATGGGTACAAGTTTTGGCCTTACATTTTGTCTCTTTCTAGTGTTTTGCGCGCCGCAGAATTCGTGTTTTTTATGTCCTACCCCACGGTGAACTTTATATTTGTGTGCATTTCATCAAAATTGCTCAAGTATTTTTAAAGCCTAGTCGATGCAAACAAGCAGAACCAACTTTGGCTCACATAATGATTTCTTAAGTTTTCGCGAGTATCACTCATGATATTATAAGTTTAAACACTTACGGATTTTGTCGCGGAGCACTTATATTAATCCCGACGTTTCGGCTGCTTTACAGCGGCCGTGGTCACGGGCGGACTGAGGTGACAGGTGTCCAATTTCTTGAAGTTATTCAAATACCCTACGATTCATCAATTTTTGTTTGCGTTCCGATCTCCGCAGAACGAACTCACAGTGTCTTGAAGCCGAGGTGTCGTAGATTTGTGCTTGTGATAAACAAACTAAAGCACAAATCTACGACACCTCGGCTTCAAGACACTGTGAGTTCGTTCTGCGTAGATCGGAACGCAAACAAAAATTGATGAATCGTAGGGTAGAGATCAACTACGATAACATGGCGCGCCCCTCCAAAATTCAAAACGTTTGAAGTGCGTTGTCAAAACGTTTGAAGTGCGTGTTGTCTTGCGCGGTCGGCTAAGTGACATTAAGTGAAATATTACGTGTACTGTGATTGGTTGAATACTTACTACATACAAACTCTTTCACAAGGATGTGACTACACACATTGAAACAGTCATTTGGAGGGGCGCGCCATGTTATCGTAGTTAATCTCTAGTTGAATAACTTCAAGAAATTGGACACCTGTCACCTCAGTCCGCCCGTGACCACGGCAGCTGTAAAGCAGCCGAAACGTCGGGATTAATATAAGTGCTCCGCGACAAAATCCGTAAGTGTTTAAACTTATAATATCAACTTTGGCTCTTTATAATAATATATACTCTACAAATTATAACGCAGAATCTATAAAAAGATCTACAAAATAGTAAAGAAAGAATCCGTTTATTGTACGTTGATTTTGGTAAGACAGTGTTTTTTTTTATAAAATAAGGGGACAAACGAGCAAACGGGTCACCTGATGGAAAGCAACTACCGTCGCCCATGGTCACTCGCAACAACAGAAGAGCTGCAGGAGCGTTGCCGGCCGTTTAAGAGGAAAATCGCTCTCTTCTTGAAAGTTTGCAGGTCGTATTGGTCCGGAAATACTACTGGTGACAGTTCATTCCAGAGTTTTACAGTGCGCGGCAGAAAGCAGTGGTTGCGATTCGGTCGAGTTGGCCCATCCTAAACATGCACGACTACTTGTCCATATTGTTTAAAAGGGCCACATTCGACCTGCTGATCCCAAGTTCAGAGATTCAGTTTAAAGACTACCGATCCAAATCGATACCAAAACGATCCTTGTTTGAATACGAATAAAACAGTCCTTAATAATTTAAACGCAATAAATCCGAGTCCGACCTACTAACGCCGGCACAATTATCTCGACGAGAGATACCTCTACTTCCTGCCCCATGCCGATAAGTCCACATGCAGCTAGGAATAGCAAATGTAATCTCATAAAATTTAATTGCCATGCACAATTGTAACCGTCTCAAGTGGTAGGTCAAGCTGAGTCAGCCTGACATCCATAGGGTTGCCAGGCTTCCGGATAAAGCTTGATAATTAAGGCTAAGGCCAAAATTAGAGGATTGATACACTGATCTAGTTAAGTTGCTAAGTATTCAATAAAATCCGGCCTTTTAATACGAATGTCCGGCGAAGCTGACCGTTTTGTTAGGTGAGGTTTGGCGATCTGGCAACCCTACATCCATGATTATGATGAATGTACGTCGCAATTGAAAAGAATGTGTAGTTCGTGACTCCGATATGTGCCGATACTGCATTTATAACGCAGTGGTCCAGTCACCAGTGCTTAGGTCTTGATTAAACCTACCGACTCTACCGAGTATTATAGGCGAGACAGTGCTTTTGACCAATTTGATTGGCCAAGAGCACTGTCTACCTCACTACTCGGCAGGTGTAAGTTGAAACAAGGCCTTTGATCTACAAGACGACTTCGAGATCTAGGGATCGATTCCCGCGTTGTTTTCAAGTTTGGGTGAGACAACGCGCCAGGTTGATCACCTGATTTAAAATGTTCGGTCCTGTTTTCGTTGGTCGTGTCGGTCATTCGTCCCAAATTCCAATGGGTTACGAAACAGGGTAAGGAAGAGAGATTACTATTGTGTACGAGGCGCAAGCACACTTCGACACCTACTACAAAAACCTGCAGTTGTCAAGCTTGATACCAGCTATTATCGCAGAAACCGAGAGGCATTATCATATTATGCATTTTCTTATCGGAAGTTTTGACACAGCTGTTTGTTGTTTATGTAGATAAGTTCTGAAAGGTTAAACACTATTATATGACCTATGTTATGTTAGTCTACACCTGACTGGGAAATATATTGTGTAGAATCACGTTTTCAGTAAAAAAATCTCCAAACATATTGTTACGGATACGGACACGTGGTGCCATCTAGCGTCGGACCAGCGAACTGACCAAGGGAACACAGGCAACATAAATCCCCTACTCGATACTAGATGGCGCGAGGAGTAAGTACCTACGAGTAATTTCTAGAGATATCTCATACTTGTTTACGCATATCGGGTTTACTCTGGGATATTCCGGAATTTTCTGAGATTCGATCCGGCCCGTATAAATAGTCGCAGACTGCAGCCGGCAGTTCAGTTTTATCTGAGCTATCTTCGAGGCGACTTCGAAGTGAGAACAAGTGATCAATAGTGAGTGACAGTGATAGTGTTTAGTGTTTGGACTTAGTGCTTAGTGCTTGGACTTAGTGATTAGTGTGACCTAGTGTTTGTGAATAAAGTCTTCAAGAGAGTCTTTCCCTCCGAATCCTCGAACCCTAGCACGTAACAACTGGTGTCAGAAGTGCGATTTGGAGATGACACTGACTCCGAGAGAGGACTTCAAGGGGAGTGTCAGGACAAAGGCTCAGCGAGCTGCTGCCATTGACTTCGAGAGAGGAGTTGGAGGTGGGGCTGCGGAGGCCACACCCACTGGGGACCAAGCTCCGCCCACTGCGGGGCAGGCCCCACCCGCTGGCCCCGCCCACCAGGCTCCGCCCACTGACCACGCCCCCAGGCTACACCCACTTCGGATGAAGCCACGCCCACTGGCTCCGCCCACCGGGACCCGCCCACTGACCATGCCCCCCAGGCCCCGCCCACCCTGGACATGGCCACGCCCACTGGCTCCGCCCACCAGGCCACGCCCACTCCGGCCACGCCCACTGGCCCCGCCCACTGGGCCCCGCCTGCTCAGGCCCCGTCGACTAGCTCCATCCATCCTGCCACGCCCATAGTTTCTACGGCCCCTCAAATGGCTCCTCAATTGGAAAGCATAATTGGGTTAATTCAGGCTTTGCAGGAGTCACAAGACCGCAAGCTCGGGGCGTTGCAAGATTCTCAAAGGGCACAAGACCGTAAGCTCGGCGCTTTGCAAGAGTCACAAGAGCAACAAAAGGACCTTCAAGAAAAGGCGCTTCTGGCTATAAAGGATGTCGGTGACACGGTGACAAAGCTTCGTAAAGATGTCGACGTAATGGACGAACGAGTTACCGGGTTAGGATTGGAAGTGGAAAATGTGAAAACCGGCCTCACTGAACTTCAGAAGAAAGTAGTGCGCCTGGAAACCACAGGAGTGGCGGTGTCTAGTAGAACTACTGGAGTGGTGCAAGTGGTACAAAGACCAAGAGTTAAAGTGCCACCATACGACGGTACTACTTCTTGGAACGCTTATCGTCAGCAATTCCAGACGGTTGCTTCTGCCAACGGATGGACTGACGAACAATGCCTGACCGCTCTCACTGTTGCGCTCAGAGGGCAAGCTTTGTCGGTCCTAGAAGCACATACAGGAAATGGGTTCCAAGACCTGATGGAGGCACTTGAATCTAGATACGGGGAGCGACACCTGGAGCACGTGTTCCGTGCCCAACTGCGTGACAGAGTCCAACGCTCAGGAGAAGGACTACAACAATGGGCGTTGGAAATTGAGAAACTTGTCAAGAAGGCACACCCAGGAGTCGACACCAAGATGGTTGACATGAACATTGTTCAAGCATTTGTCGACGGAATCAGGGACCTGGAAGTCAGAGCTGCAGTAAGGCTACGTCACCACACCTCGCTAAAGGAAGCATTGACACATGTTTTAGAGGTCGAGGCTGTTCGGCGTGATATACGGCAGACGCATAAGATCCACGAGGTCTCTGAGGAAGTTAAGGAGGTCAAGGCTCCCACGAAGAGAAGTTTTGGAGCCATGTGCTACAAGTGCGGCGAGAGGGGCCATCTTCAGCTCAACTGTCCGCAGAAGGAAACTCAGATGGCAAGAATGAAAAGACTCGAGGAACGCATTGAACAAATAGAGGAGCTGAAGAAGCAAGGAACTTCGTCCCCTGCCCGGGATCAGGGAAACGAATAAAAGCCAGGACTGAGGGGCGAGTACTGGCTGACGCGGAGGAAGCCCTCATAACTGTTATCTCCCAAGCATGCAGCGGGAATAGTCTTGTGATTCAGGGGACTATTAACAGGACGGATTGCAAAATGACTCTAGACACAGGAGCCTTTAGAACGATAGTGAACCCAAATCTGGTAAAAGCCGCAAGAAGACACAAGAGGAGAATTAACTGTCGGCTCCTTACTGCCTCCGGTCAGCCAATACCCGTCCTGGGGGAAATGTCAGTTACGATTAATGTAGGGGGTTACTCATACCCTCATGACGTTATCGTGGCTGAGATTATGGATGATTGCATCTTGGGTTTGGATTTCATGAAGAAGCACAACTGCAGAATTAATGTCGCTGACGGAGTTTTCAAGTGTGGCGAAGAAGAAATTTTCATCCTTGGAGGCGCCTGCGGGAAAGTCGCATGTGTAAAGGAAGTCATTATACCTGGACGAGCGGAAGCTAGAGTGCTGGTGAAACTACCGCCAGCTGGAAAGAAGAAGTCAAACAGATGCGTGTTGATCGAAGATACACCTACCAAGACATCAGCGCAAAAACTGATGACGGCGAGAACCCTTGTTAGTGGAAGCAGTAACGCTGTGGTCAGGGTTTTGAATCTTGGTGATCACGAGATCTGCTTGAACAAAGGTGACGTCATTGGAAAGTGCGAGGAAGTTGTCTGGATGAGAAAGTATAGTTCGATCACAGGCTCAGACTCAGCAAACAGTAGCAACTATGGAATAGTGACCGAGCTACTCGATGACTGCAAGAGTAATGACTTATTCGCAGAGCATGAAAGCTAAGAAGTTTTTACAACGCCACGCGAATATCTTCTCCAGTCAGGAAGGCGACCTTGGAAGAACGTCGATGGTTCAGCACAGGATAGATACCGGAAGCGAGAACCCAATTCGTCAGCGAGCAAGACGGATACGAAAAAGAAGTTGAAGGCCTTTTAGAGGACATGAGAAGACATAAGATTATTGAACCGTCTGTAAGTCCGTGGTGCTCACCTGTTGTGTTAGTGAAAAAGAAAGATGGCAGCACAAGATTTTGTGTGGACTACGGGCGTCTCAATGATGTCACTAAGAAGGACAGCTATCCATTACCTCGAATCGACGACACTCTGGATACCTTGAGTGGCATGAAATGGTTCTCGACCCTGGACCTGAAATCGGGATACTGGCAGGTGGAAATTCATCCAAAAGACAAGGAGAAGACAGCTTTTTCCACCGGTAAAGATTTATGGCAGTTTAACGTCATGCCCTTTGGATTGTGCAACGCACCTGCCACATTCGAGCGACTCATGGAGGGTGTACTGGCAGGCTTAGTTGGAGAGGCTTGCTTAGTCTACTTGGACGACGTCATCATTGTTGGCCGCGACTTCGAGGACCATTTGCGAAACTTAGAACGAGTTTTCGCCAAAATAGAGGGGGCCAAGTTAAAGTTGAATCCGAAAAAGTGTCGTTTATTCAGGAGTAAGGTCAATTATCTCGGCCATGTTATCTCCAGTGATGGAATCCAGACGGACCCGGAGAAACTGGAAGCAGTTCAAAATTGGCCAACCCCTAAGAACAAAACTGAAGTGCGGGCATTTCTCGGCCTATGCTCCTACTACAGGCGTTTTGTTAAGGGATTCTCGGAGATAGCCAAGCCATTACATCGGCTGACAGAAGATAAACGACAGTTTATTTGGGACGAGACTTCTGAAGATTATTTTCAGAAACTGAAGAAACATCTGTGTGAAACACCAATCCTGGGGTATCCACAACCTGAAGGTCAGTTTATAGTCGACACGGACGCAAGCAACACGGCCATTGGAGGGGTGTTATCTCAAAAACAGGGTGAAAGAGAAGTTGTAATTGCATATTTCAGCAAATCTTTATCTAAGCCCGAGAGAAACTACTGTGTGACAAGAAGAGAACTCTTGGCTGTTGTAAAGACGCTACAACATTTCAGCAAATATCTCATCGGCAGACAGTTTTTATTGCGAACTGATCACGCAGCCTTGAAGTGGTTACTGCAATTCAAGAACCCAGAAGGCCAAGTAGCTTGATGGATTGAACAACTCCAGGAGTATGACTTCAAGACGGAACACCGCAGCGGAAAGGCGCATGGGAATGCCGACGCACTTTCACGAAGGCCGTGTTCAGAAGACTGCAAACATTGTGTTAAGCAGGAATCTAATGAAATTACATTAAAGTTAACGAAAACAAGTCCTTTGGGTCCATGAGAGAATGATGCTATGAGGGAGGCTCAAGAAAGAGATGACGACCTTCGGCACATCATCACATGGAAGAAACGGGGTGACGTAAAACCAATCTGGAGTGAGGTTGCATCCACTGGCGCTGTCACTAAGGCGTACTGGGCGCAATGGGACAGTCTGATTCTTCAAAACGGAATACTCTACCGGAAATTGGAGAAGACTAACGGCAGAGAGTTCCATCTTCAGATAGTTGTCCCAAGAACGAGAGTACCAGATGTTCTCCGTGAAATACACGATGGCGTATCAGGAGGTTATCTAGGTGTCAAGAGGACGTTAACAAAAGTGCGAGAACGATTCTACTGGTTGCATTGTCGAGATGATGTGCAGGATTGGTGCCGCAAATGTACTACTTGCGCTGCAGTGAAGGGACCTCAAACAAGGAGCCGTGGGAATCTGCGCTTGTATAACGTTGGCGCACCGTGGGAACGAATTGCAGTTGACGTAGCTGGGCCATTTCCTGTAACGGAATCGGGGAACAAGTATTTTATGGTTTTCTTCACCAAATGGCCCGAAGTGTTCGCCATACCAAACCAGGAAGCTACAACAGTTGCTTCTAAGCTGGTCGAGGAAGTGATATCTCGCTTTGGTGTGCCTCTAGAAATCCATTCCGATCAGGGCAGGAATTTCGAATCGCAGGTCTTCCAGGAAGTGTGCAGAATTTTGGGAATGCATAAAACGAGGACCACCGCGTACCATCCACAGTCTGATGGAATGGTTGAGAGATTTAACCAGACCCTTGAGAGGCATTTGGCGAAATTGGTAGATGACAAACAAAAGGATTGGGACAAGTATATACCGCTCTTCCTTCTGTCGTACCGTACCGCCGAGCATGAGAGCATAAAAGCTACCCCGGCGTATGTCAATTACGGTAGAGAACTGCGAATACCAGTAGACCTCTTAACAGGAGGGTCACCGGAGGAACCGAAGACCGTACAAGACTATGTCTGCAATTTAAGGGAAAAAATGCGCTATATACACGCTATGGTTCTGGAAAATGGGTTACAGTCAAGTGAGAACATGAAGACCAGATACGACCGGAAATCGAACACGAGCGGCTTCGAAGAAGGGACACTGGTGTGGCTGCATAACCCAACTCGCCGAAAAGGGAAATCTCCAAAGTTGCAGACCAAGTGGGACGGCCCTTACAAAGTGATTACCCGATTGAATGATGTGACTTACAGGATTTAAAAGCCACCAAGAGGGACATTCAAAGTGGTACACATAGACCGTCTGGCGCGTTACCATGGCAGTAACAACGATGCTCGGGACGAGCATCGCTAGGAGGGGAGTAGTGTTACGGATACGGACACGTGGTGCCATCTAGCGTCGGACCAGCGAACTGACCAAGGGAACACAGGCAACATAAATCCCCTACTCGATACTAGATGGCGCTAGGAGTAAGTACCTACGAGTAATTTCTAGAGATATCTCATACTTGTTTATGCATATCGGGTTTACTCTGGGATATTCCGGAATTTTCTGAGATTCGATCCGACTATTTAGTCGCAGACTGCAGCCGGCAGTTCAGTTTTATCTGAGCGATTTTCGAGGCGACTTCGAAGTGAGAACAAGTGATCAATAGTGAGTGACAGTGATAGTGTTTAGTGTTTGGACTTAGTGCTTAGTGTTTGGACTTAGTGATTAGTGTGACCTAGTGTTTGTGAATAAAGTCTTCAAGAGAGTCACCAGGTCTTTCTCTCCGAATCCTCGAACCCTAGCACGTGACAATATGTATTATAAAGTTTCACCTACAAAATAGGAAATATCTAGTTTAAGTTATAATTAAATAGTCTGATAATAGTTTTTCATTATTATCTTTACATTAACATTACTGTTGATTAACAAAATAATTACATTTAATTTCTACAAGTTATCATTGCACAATTATTATTGTAAAGGTAAGCCCGAGACATGGGCGTGCAGTCTTTGTAGGCAAAAAGGCAGTGCTTGCCATTCACAGATAACAGATATTTTAATTTAACTTTCGTACTTTTTAAATGACTCATGACGTTAATTTTTTAATAATAATAGTAAAAAATATAGTAAAAAAATAAATAATACACATTTAAAACGCCTCAATTTATAAAATAGCAACATGTAATCAGGTACACGCGCGAACGGGTTCACGAAAGGTCAAGATAGGCTCAGTGTTGAGGTGCCTGCCTTGCGCGTATGTGTGAGTGTGTCCGTGCACAGCCGAAAACGCACACAACCATGAATATCGAATGCGATTATTGTACTGCAAGCTCTGCGGCAGACCCCAGCAGTGTTGCCAACTATGGGGATATCCCACTTTTAGTAAGGAAAAATTAAATATATAGTGCGTATTTTAGGGGGTAAAAATATTATATTATATTCATGGGCGTCAAATTTTTTAAGCAAAAATGTATATTTATTTGGTTTTTATTACTGTTTTTATATAAATAATGACATCATGAGTGACGTTTTTGCCGCAAACAATAATTGCGGTCGGCTGAAGTAGTATTTTCAGCGTTTCGATCTCTCAGTGGAAAGTACCCCAAGTAATAAATAATATATTTAAATAATAGTTGGGGAGTTCTGGTTGAAATTCAATGGCATCACTGGCGCCGCGGCCGGCGCGGGCGCCCGCGCCATCCATGCCGACGGCGATCGGAACTACTCGTGAATAGTCGTGAGCAATCGGATATAATCCGAGTAAAATGAATAGACGCAAACCTAACTAATTACGTATAATATGTACATTATGCATTTTTGTTTTGTGAGGTTTATAATATTTGTTTACATTTTACATAGCTGAAATTTTTTGTGTTTTGGGAGGCCATTTGCTTTTTTCATGTGATCGAGCACTGTTAGTACTATATTATATTATTATTTTTGGTTTTATAGTTTTCTAAGAATATTTTAGATTTTAATATTTGAAAGTTTGTATAATATTTAACAGTTTAACATTAATAATTGCGTACATTCATAACTATCACTCACTTGGATAAGATAATTTGTGGTGGCCAAAATTTTGCATTTATTTACATCGGATTATGGATCGGATCTCAAGTAACCGGAACCTTGATTATGTGAAAAGACAAAAGTTAAGCTGATTAAGTGAGTACTTAAAATATACTAGATATAAAAATGAAAAAGTTGTAAAAGAAAAAGTTTTTGTTTTGTTTTGTTTCACGCCAAAACTAATGAACCGATTGTAATAAAATTTTGTACACAGTTAGTCTAGAGCCTGAGAGAGCTAGCTAGCTGGCTACATTTTGAGGAGGCAAAAATATATTATCTAATTTCCATGGAAATATCGATGAAAATAAATTCACATTGTATTTCTAATACGTAACAATAGATGGCGTTTTTATTTATTTTAGCTTAGCGCACAATATTATGTTGTATGGTAATTGGTATATTTCCATGGGTTTCGATGAAATAAACTCTCATTGTAGTTCCAACGCGTGACAACAGATGGCGTTTTTTTTATTTCTTCATAACAGAACGTAATTATACTAATAGTTTAGAAAACATAGTTTTTAATTTATATCCACACTATTATTATAATTTATGCGAAAATATCTTTTTGTCCGTTTGTCTGTCTGTTTTGCTTTCACACCAAAACTACTGAACCGATATCGCTGCATTACCAGTGTCAAAATCTTCTGCACTCCGCTGGCCCGAGAGCTCAACTTGAAACAGTTCTAATAAGATTTTATCAGAATATTGAGGCTTAGAAAGATTTTTTTAGTAAAATCTCTATCTTTTAGTATTAAGTGTAGAACACCTTTTAGGTCCTAGAAATAAGAATATTACCTAATGAAATCGTAGACAAAGCCTTACTAGATTTTTATCATTAGTTACAGACGTATGCATCTTGTGTATGACCTTCTACACTCTACAGTATGATGTAAGAGACAGTATGGCCTCATAAGTGTAAAGCAAATACTACTAGATACTATTTGTGTCATGTATTGTTAGTTTCTTTATACTTAACTAGCGACCCGCCCCGGCGTCGCACGGTATAAAATATATAGCCACTGAAAAAATGATTAAAATCGATAGCCTATGATCCTTCACGTGGTCTACTTCTTATCTGTGCCAAACAACATAAAAATTTCTCCAGTAGTTCGCGAGATAAGCCCTTTCACATAATTTCCCTAGTTTTTTCCATTCTCCTATCAGTATTAGCGTGATAAAATATAGCCTATACCCTTCCTCAATAAATGGGCTATCTGACACTGAAAGAATTTTTCAAATCCGACCAGTAGTTCCTGAGATTAGCGGTTTCAAGTTAGCCCTTTCAAATAATTTTCCCCGTTTTTTCCACATTTTCCTCTATTTCTTCGCTCCTATTAGTCTTAGCGTGATAAAATATAGCCTATAACCTTCCTCGATAAATGGGCTATCTAACACTGAAAGAATCATCAAAATCCGTTGCGTAGTTTTAAAGATTAAAGGGAACAAAGGGACATGAGGGAAAAAAAAGTGACTTTGTTGACCGACTTCCAAAAAGGAGGAGGTAATACGTTCGGCTGTATGTATTTTTTTTTTTAATAATAAGTATAGATTAATCCCTCAATAGTGGAAAAACGAGACACAATATCTTTTCTATTGTTATCGCGGTCGCATTTGGGGCTCGAGGGATTATTTATATATTGCTTCAAGCCACAAGCGGTCGCATGCGACCGCAATAACAATAGAAATCTATTGTGTCTCGTTTTTTCCACGATCAAGGGATTAATGGACATTTCTAATTATGTTATAACTTATACCTACCTACCAAAGTACGTAAAGCACTACATACAGTCAAAGACAGATCTGGTGTATAGACTCTTGATCCTTATTGCCAAGAAGTTAAACCATATAGTGGTAAATCAGATGTAACTTCAATGGTACATTATTATTGATTTTCTGAATATTTTAAAATATTTCAAATTGTGTTAAAAATAAATGTACAAAGATTAGGGTGTCAGTTGTATCGGAAAAGATTATTAAGTCAGACACTATCTAGTTTATCAGGATCAAACTATTGAAACTTAACACTTGAGACTGTTTGATAAATTTCAATGATCTTAGGTTGGCATACTATCTTTTGATATGACACAAAATTAAAGCAATAACAGACTATGTTTTAATTTTCACTTTTATAGCTTAATTATATGTATCCTATTTTTGATCTCTTGCAGTTAACTTTCTATTGTACAAAATTTTCATGTGCCAATTTGTATTTAACAGCTCTCCTTGAAAAAAGGTCAACTATGAAACTTTTCAGGGGTATTAATCCTTCGACATGGATTCTTGGAAATCTATTGTTGTTGCAGTCGCCGGTGTCCTTATGGGGGTTGATAGTTTAAATTGGTATGTTTCACCCCTTAAAGATAGCAGTGACTTACTCCTAACTCTTTAATTTTTTGTTTGTTATTTTATGCACATCCATAAATGTTGACAAGCCCGAACAATATTGGGGTCAGCAAGTGTTACATAAAATGTGGATATGATAAAGAGTTAAATGAAATATTTTTAATAATACAACCAATTGCAGAAACATGACAATTATACTTTATAATTATACTGCTGGAATGCAATTAATTATTTTACTGAATAATCTAGTTAGAAATACCAAATGAAGGTGAGAAGGACAACTGTAACTTGTAAGGTTATTGATGAGAATTTGCAAGCAACATAATATTGATAATGCCTACAAAAAAAATATCCTTAAACAAACTTCGGTCAACTGGACAGATAAAAGAAATATATTCTAGAAGTTGACTGGTGGATGGATGGATTTCTATGGTGGTTCTTAGAATATGAAGATATAAATGTTTATATTACCTTAACTGCTTGTTCAACAGTGACACGTCGCTCTTCGAAGGGCAAAGAGTTTATATGGGGGCTGAAGATAGCCCTGGGTACACCCACTTCTTGGTTGCTGGCTGGATCTAAACCAGGTGTCCGGTTGCACTCCATGATTGATGCACTCGCTTCTGATGGTGTCTTCACTTTTCTACTCTTTGTTAACACCATGACACAGAGTGACTTTAGTGAATTCATCGATAAAGCACAAACGAGACATTGAGAATCAAAACAGTCCTATCACTTGTCCAAAAGTAGTGAAAGGAGAACACTTTTTTCTGCCATCTTGCGGCAGCTCCTGAGTGCAAATTTATTTAGACAGCTCGAGCAGATATCTTCATTATCTGAACACATACGAAACACTTATAAAATCAAAAAATGAAACTTGATTCCATTCGCTAACTGGTTATGGTTTATTACATACACACACTTTAGAAAAAACATAATACGTAGAAAATACCAACTATTTATAGAATATAGATAAGTAAAATACAAAGTAACTAAGCCCACGTTTCATAAAACAGTAATTAGAATGGGCGTTAATCGAAATTGTCGTTCGGGGAACTTACGAAATGGGTGCACAAATCGGACATTTGTTTTGTTGAGTTGGGTAGGTAGATTTAGGCCACAGATAAAAAAATCCTAGTCTGTGTCCGTTATTTTGTGGTACTCTAGTACGAAATGTGATTTAATTTTTATAAAAGTTATATTATTTAAAACACCAAAAATATACCTACTTTCTACCCTAATTCATATTATCCATATTGTTCAAGTTATTAAAAATATTAATAATTTAAACAGTTTTGGGCATTTTTTTCTGTGAAAGCTGGTGGTTTGGCTGGTGGCGCTAGTGAGAAAAAATGTTGCTAGCTCTACAAGGCTCAGAAGGATTTATTATTTAAGCTTTGCTTACACGCGCGGTGCCCACTAATCTCGACCATGATAAATGACCAGTGGGCACCCAGTGACAGTTAACGCATCTATGAACTATGAAGGGTAGGGGTAAAGAGAACCATCTCTAATGGTTAAGTAAAATTATAAGGTGTATTTATTTCTTTGTATTTTCACAGAGAACGCTAATTACATTTTAAATATTTTCACCTTGCACATTTTTTTCTCGAATTAATAAAGTTCTCAATTCTCATATTTCATTTAAAAATTTTCCCGCCTGTCATGACTTTCTTAGACTATAATTAACGCAACACTTCACTTTATAGCAAACGTGAAGACGTTTTACAAACGTCAGTTCTATGGAAGTGAAGTATCACGTCGTGTCGTGTCGAACTATGCTAGTACAGTTCCACCTTTAATGAGTTATGAGACCTCATTTATTTTTATATTAATACATATTTTTTAGGATCTATAAAATAAATAAATAATAAACAATCAAGCTATGTATATGTCGCAGCCAACTAGTTAAAATAGAATTTCAATTAAACAGCCCTTTGACTGAACAAACGTTCAACACTACAGCTGATTCAAAAGCCCGTGCTGTCTAATTGAATTAGTTCAGCGCTTACCCCTGCGGCGCTAGGTGCGGTTTACAAAATGGCATCAACTATTAGTTGGGTCATTTAAGGGGCCGGGTACCCTCGACATTCTCATACATACGTAATTCCAAAATCATTTTCTCATACGAAAATATTTAACATGTTTGAGTTGTTTTTCAGTTTAAAATAGTAATTATCTAGGTTCCTGCACAAAAATTTACTTCAAAATATTTAAACATTAAAAAAAATTGTTTTTAATTATTTTTTTTAGTAAATTTAGTACTTTATATTTAAACACAAAAAAATAGAGTAAAACGCTAAAAAATATATAAATAAATAGTAAATTTACTACAAAATATTTAAATACTAAAAAATATTTTTTAGAGTTTAAATATTTTGTAGTAAATTAACTATTTATTGATATATTTTTTAGTGTTTTACTCTATTTTTTAGTCTTTAAATATTTTGTAGTAAATTTACTTAAAAAAAAATTAAAGCAAAAAAAAATTTTGTGTTTAAATATTTTGAAGTAAATTTTTGTGCAGGAACCTAGGTAATTACTATTTTAAACTGAAAAACAACTCAAACATGTTAAATATTTTCGGATGAGAAAATTATTTTGGAATTACGTATGTATGAGAAATTCCAAGTGTACCCGGCCTCTTAATATGTAGTAAAATTGTATGTAGCTAACCATGGAGGTATAATATCCTTAATCTGTGTAATGTGTAGGTAACATTTGACATTTTTTTTAAATTGCACAGCGTAACCTTGTAGCGACGTGCATAAAAAATGAATATTTTCGTTTTGTTATAACTGCACACTTGAGTAACTTTTTTTGTAAAGATGACCGATACGAATTATTATTTAACGATTTGATTTCACTGATAATTGATAAACAATTCTAAACGACGTAATAAACGAATTCTTTACGTTGTTACAATGTAACGTCAGCTGACCTTATATCTTTTTAAACTCTAGGGATGTTACTCTAAAAATCGAAAGCGAATAAGTATAATGCACTAACCTCCATTATACAAGTACACTGGACTTAATATGGTACTACCCTTTGAAATGACAGCTATTTTTTGTGCCTATTTGAAGGCATTTGCGGAATCAGCGCCCCCAATGCGGGGGAAGAGAACTAAATCTGATGTAAAAATGACGTTTGATATTCGCCATATTGGCGCTGATAGCAGTAGTGGGAGTACTTGGAACTAATACTACTTCTTCTTCTTTTTATTATGGCAGCCTCAGTGAGTTGCCAATGTCAGAGTGATTTTGGGAAGACTTTGCTCTATATTGTTTTTACAACCAATAGCGATTAAGCGGCCATTTGCAAGTAACGTCTCTTCCCTCGCATTGGGGGCGCTGATTCCGCTTCAAATAGGCACAAAAAACAGTTGGGTATCATAAGTCCAGCGTACTTGTATAATGGAGGTCAGTGGTATAATCAGATACATTGATTACTTGTTACGAAATATCCCCATAAATTTATAACCATGTTGTTAAAAGTAACACATATTTATGTGAAATGAATAATATATTTTTTTAAATAATATCTATGGACGCTTCACACCACGTCAGTCTGGCCCCGTGCTAAGTACCTAAAGGACTTGTGTTACAGGTACCAGACAACGGAAATATATTTAATACTTTTATACTATACATATATTTAAGATTTTTATTATATCATACACATATTTGATACACATCCAGACCCGGGAACATTGAAAACTTTTTGTTCCGTCGGTAGGATTCGAACCCGCGACCTCCGGCTTGAGCTACCAACGCGCTCACCACTGAGCCACAGAGGTCGTAGATTTATGATAATTATTTATAGATACAATGTATATTTATATAATTATATATCTATATAAATAATGTATATTTATATAGATATAATAGATATTTATAGATGTAATAGATATAATGTAGAATTATGATAATGATTTATGATAATACTAAATTTAACAGTTTTACTATGGAGATTAATCTAACAGATGTCAAATGTTACCTATTAAAATGTCCCGACTATGGTCCCGACTGTTGCCCAATCTGTAGCCGGTATTTGTGGTTCAAGCCTTCAAGGTTGACATGCAGTTTTGTGATGCAGTACGGTATGCTGATTGCTATTTGCTGTCATGATCATCTCAGCGCAGCTTTAAAGTTAAAAGTCGCTGATGAAGTTGCCAGACTGAAATAATGTTTCCCATTAGTGAACATAGATGGCGGTGACTGGAGTCTTTTGAAGGAAAAGGAAAAGAAAAATCGAATTCGCCATTGTATTGAATAAATTTGAGCCACTGCAACGAAACGGTTTTCTGCCTGAGGTCTTGTGTGTAGTGTGTTTATAGTGTGAGTGATATTTATCTAAACAAAAGTGCAATATTCAGTGATTTCTATTTCTTGTAAGTATTGAATCATAATTTATTGTCAAAAAACCAACAGAGTGACTGTTGTGAACCATGTCTAGATTTTTTCAGCTGGATTTTGTAGTTCAATATGGCCGTTCCTCTTTTCACCGATTATAATAAACTTTAACAAACTTAAAATGTAAATCTGGATTAGTAAAACAATCGATATTGAGATGAATTTGCCTAAAAACTGTAATTATAACCATTTTAGTTGATGTGGCAAATTGACATTGCATTTTGACATTTGATTTCTGAGTCATTTTGGAATTTGGAGTAGCGCTGTAAATTACTATTTACTACAAAATTCGCGCAAATATTTCCTAAAGTAAGGTGAAACGACTAACTTCTAGGAAAATATGAATTTAAAAATCACTGTCCACAAAATTGAATATTCTTCTATACTTGATAACCAAGAATCAATAATAATTTTATCATAACAGTTTCTGTGGTACCTGCAAGAGATTCTAATTAACGTATAATTATTAATATAAAATTATCATAATATAGTTTCCACTTCCTAATATCTTAAAATATATAATAATTTCTGTGTTGTTTACACAAATTTCTTGCAAGTTTTTCTGTAATTAGTAATCATGGGAAGTGTTTAAAGTGAATGTAAAAATGCAAAACATTGTAAGATACCTAATATAATCATAATCAGTAGAGTATTATAATGTGCTTTCTTTACAAATTCATAAATGGAGCTAGTTCTTAGGTTTAACCTGTAATTCACTTGCAAAGATTTTTATTATTTCCTTCCATAGATTGTTTTGTTAATCTTCAATGATTGTAACTCAAGCATGTACAGCAAAATATATTAATCCTTCAGGCCCCGCGCGAGCACTGGTGATCGCGAGAACAAAAGAATACAATGGGAATTCCTAGAACCTCTGATCGAAGGATTAATAACTTAAACATAACTTACTTAATAATTTTAAATATTTAAAGGCTACATTCATCTAGTTAGTAACATAAACAACAGACATTTAAATAGTGCTAAAGCTTGTTTAGTGAACTGATCAATTATTATTTAGCTTTTGCTACTTTGCTGCATCTTTCACATCCTGTGTTACATGTATGTCATGTGGATCAAGTGTGCGCATTTTGGAATGACAGATAAATGAAGATTTTTGCTCAAATATTTACGATATATTTTAAATTTTGATGCGTAATCTTTTGAAGTCATGTATTTTTTTTTAAATAAGCTTTTTGCTATTGAGTGCAACATAATATCAAGTTTGTTATTTGCCAGTGTTTAGGATATTCTGATGATGCAGGAATTAACAATATTTGTATAACCCTGTTCCTATGCTTTGGGTTAAGTGTGCGCAGAAGCCTTTTCTCTTATGTGGCAAACAGTATTCTGAACCACCAACTGAAGATTGGATTAAATGAAGCCTTTGTGGAATCTGGTGGCAAAAACAGAGCACCAGCTCCGCACACGGCACTTTCTTTTTGTATTAAAATTTACATGTATGATGAAGTAACTAAATATTATTGTTCTCATATTTTGATTTAAGACGATTTTGTTGATTACTTTAAGTACCTAACTATAAGTAGTTACAAATTTAAATTATAAAAGAATATTCTTTATGTTCTAAAATATATATATTTTGTTGTTGCGTACACTTAACCAAAGTGCTGCGTACACATACCCCAATACTGGGGTAAAAGTGCGCAAATGGAAGGGTTATTGTTTTCAAAAGTTTCTTAAAGTATAAGCTATTGAAAAATACTATTGTTGTGTTTAAGTTGGTGACAAACAGTCTTACAAATGAATACAGTTTTGTTTCATTGTACTAAAAATATTTGAGTTTTTTATAGCATCAAAGTTTAAATGCGCACACTTGACCCACACGACTCTATGTTTAACTATCTTGTTCTAAAATAGTCAAGTAGACAAATAGGGAAACAAGATTTTTTTTTTACCGACTTCCAAGAAGGAGGGGGTAATATGTTTGGCTGTATGTATCTTTTTTTTTTAATATTTTGTACATTTAATCCATCGATCGTGGAAAAACGAGACACAATAACCTTCCCATTGTTGTCGCGAGCACAGGTGACTGGTTAAATATAGTATGCAATATTTAATGTTAATAAAACACAATATGTTTATAACCTTAGTTTCATTAATCAATTTTTAAATTTTTTACTGAGTTCTAAAAAGGAGGAGGTTATATATAGGTATCATAAAGACAAAATGTAGGTACATGTTCATAATTATTACAATCATGTAAGAAATCTCAAATCAGTAAGTTAAAATAAAACATAAGTTAACTGTTAAACTTAATAATTCCTTTTTTGAAAGTCTGTAATACTCTTATGTTTATGAATTTCGCACTTCATTTCGAAAGCTCGGTCTCTACTCTCTAAGTTGACAGAGAAACATAACTTCGTGGCTATCAAATTCGTTATCTTCAGCCCATTTTATAGCTATGTTAATTAAAGCTCTGGCTGGCCGGATTACAGCGATCACCGAACAAGCGGGAGTCCGGATTACCGAGGCCCTACTGTAATTATTAACTCTAAATTCTAAACAGAGTTATAAATATGTAGCTAAAACTCAATAACAGTTACAACATTTGTACAATTTTGTAGTAAAATAAATGTTTGAATTCATTAAAGTTGTGAAATGAATTTCAACATAGTATTTTCATTTGTTATAGGTGTGATAATGGCAACGGCGTTTCTGCCGGCCCCAGTGTGAATTGTTAAGACTTTAGTGCAGTGAACCCGAGGGCTCGCCGCCTCAAAAGTTAACCGACCACAATGAAAATGGTGTTGTCACAACGGCAGCGAGAGGAATTGTAAGTGTATCTTATAAAATTAACATTGTGTAGTGCATAAGCCCAAGTTATTATCTATTTCGTAGAAACAAAAATGGTTAGAATAAGAATGACTTTAACTGTCTGAAAACTCTTTAAATGTTTATTTTGGAAAAAGTTTAAATTTTTTATAAGAAAATTTGTATGTAAACATTGTAGCAGGGAGTTTAGGGAGAGAAAATCAGTTTATTACTAGATAAGCGTGCATTCTTGAGTTATCAAATTTGTAGGTCACGAGCTATTGCCCGCGGCTTCGCTCGCATTAAGAAGTTTTATTATATACTTACAAACTTTCATCCCCTATTTTAACCCCTTGGCGGTAGAATTGATCAAAATCCTTTATCTACCTGCATGCCATATTTCAGCCCGATATGTCCAGTGGTTTGGGCTGTGCGTTGATAGATCACCATGTCAGTCAGTTACCTTTGAGTTTTATATAAGTGGGTGATGTTTTATCATTTATTTTATTGTACACAATAAGTAGAAAGCATAAACAGGTGAGATGTACAATGCCATGACAGTTTGAATGTTTCCACCTTGCGTGATTGTCATGTATTAACAAAAAAAAAATTTTTTTTGTTTGTTTTTAAGATCATTATCATCACAAGTTCAGTGATTGTAAAATGAGTCAGCTCTACATATGTGTGCAATATGTAACATGTGGGTATTAAAATGGAATCAGAAGGTCGATTCTACTAAAAATAAAGTTTCAATAAGGCTTTGATAAAGTGTTGGTGTAATAAAACCAAGCTAAAGTCAAAACATTTATTAATTAACATCTCTGAATTAATAAATAAACTATCCAAAAAACCCTCAAAACCAAACAAGTAGTTTATTTGAAAAGTGATGAAATTAATGACTTAAAAATTTTGGATTAAATTGGAAAATTACGGCATTATCTTTATTCGTTTTACGATAAAGTCCTTTTTTTCTAGATTAAAAAAGAACCGATTTCAAAATTGTACATAATTGAGAATTAAAATTCCCTATCTCGAAAACTACTGAACCGATTTTGATGAAACTTGCAGTATTCCCTAAGTTGAACCATAACTATTACAACAAAAAAGAATTACTCAAATCGGACTTGTAGCTCCGGAGATATGCGAACACAAACATAAAAACATACATACAAATTACAATACATACATACATACACTTTTTGTTCCGACGCTGATATAGACTAACATAATATACGAAAACTGGGCAGTTCTGCAAACATTACATACATAGTCCATACGCGTCGAATGGGCATTGTCCAAAAAAAATCACATGTACTTTTTATATTTTTTTTCGCTAAAATAGGGTATTTTAAGAATATAAATTACATAATTTTGAAATTCATTGGCTAGTTTTTTCTCAATAAATTTTTAAAGTTTCGCTCTGACGTCATCATCGGCGGCCAATTGACCTCACAGTATGTTTTAAAATTCCTTTCAATCTTATTTATAATGGCTGGTTCGTCAAATGCAAGTTCTCATTATGTGAAAGCCGATACGAGAAGCTTACCAAAAGTTCGAAACGTAATGTTGGTCGAATTTATTGCTAATTTAACGCCATTGAAGGTCAAACTAAGGTTAAACATATTTGTTCAAAAATATAAGTAACCAATGGGTATTTTTTTCGTTTACATACAGAAAAACGATCAGTGACCTTATTCCTCGAAATATTTTTGTAATGAGCAAAATTTAAAAAAAAATGGACAATCCCATTGATAACCTCCTTTTTTTTGAAGTCGGTTAATAAGTGTAAAATGCGCAATACGCATCCTCAAGTTTTCTACGGATGTATTTTTAGTAGCAACATTCTTACGATGGGACTTCCTATCATCAATTCCGTGTCGTCATTGTGTTCGCCAAAAAAAGTGAAATCAATTTGCTTTTTTAGCGTCGTATTGTTTTGAAGTTGAGCAGTCGGCACGACCTTTGAAAGTAACAGTTCTCCAGTCGATGAACTCAGCTCAGCCTTGTGTAAGGGCAACTTTCTTTGCCTAGAAAACTCATAAACATAACGACTTCTTGATTACACAGATTTATCTAGCTTGATTGTGAGCTTATCAGTGTATCGCGTTTATCTATTACGTTACGAGTGGAATCAATGCTCGTATTCCTTATCTGTGATTATAATTTTTAGTGTGTTCCAATTTTAAATTGGCCTTTTTGGGTATTCGTATTTCAAAAATTGGTTGAACCGCTGAATAGATTTTGATAGTGATGACTGATGACAAAGGACAGTTTTTGGCTCGGGAATATACTGCGAGGTAAACGAATTTCGACATAGTAGTACTACTAAGTACGTTAGAAAATTCAAAAATATTTAAAGAATAAACTCTATGTAGCAATCCTACATTCCTCTCATCAGGCTAAAAAATATTCAAAGAAAGTATCAGCAAGGCACGATTAAATATTTTCTAATAAAACATTCAATAAAAAATCTAAATGCTTTAATAATCTCCATTGCCAGGGCTAGATAATAAGTGTTAATGACTCGCAAACGAGCTTATAAAGTGATAAGCGGGTCTAAAAACCAATTAACAGCGAAGTATTAAGTGAATGCGCTTACACTGATAGGTTTTATCTCGTAAGTCTAGGTTACTTGACCGCACCAGTAGGAAATTTCTCCTGAGAAAATATTTAGAAGCAAAACTTTTTATTTTGACAGAATCTTCATTCGGCCGCACACAGAGTATGGAGCTTATTTCATTACATTAAAGTTAAGTTATCGTTAAATCTCTTTAAAAGTGCCGCCGTTATTTCAATTAATGTTGTTAAAATGTTAGTCCTTTTAAATATCACCCCATTTTGTTAAATTTCAGTAATGTGGGAAACATTAAACAACACAATATTGTTCTAACCTACGCCCTAACTTCTAATGCTGGGTTTCCATGCTTGGCAAGCATCCACAAGGCCCAAGCGTCCACAAATCTCGCTTGGCGTTTGGAAGTCGTTTACACGCTTGTGAATGCGTCAGTGCATTACGTATATCCAAGCAAGCGCCATTTGACCTGTGTCCAAAAACCGAGACTACACCATGCGCGTGCAGTCTTTATAGGCAAAAAGGCAGTGCTTGCCATTCACAGATAACAGATATTTTAATTTAACTTTCGTACTTTTTAAATGACTCATGACGTTAATTTTTTAATAATAATAGTAAAAAATATAGTTAAAAAATAAATAATACACATTTAAAACGCCTCAATTTATAAAATAGCAACATGTAATCAGGTACACGCGCGAACGGGTTCACGAGAGGTCAAGATAGGCTCAGTGTTGAGGTGCCTGCCTTGCGCGTATGTGTGAGTGTGTCCGTGCACAGCCGAAAACGCACACAACCATGAATATCGAATGTGATTATTGTACTGCAAGCTCTGCCGAAGACCCCAGCAGTGTTGCCAACTATGGGGATATCCCACTTTTAGTAGGGAAAAATTAAATATATAGTGCGTATTTTAGGGAGTAAAAATATTATATTATATTCATGGGCGTGAAATTTTTTAAGCAAAAATGTATATTTATTTGGTTATTATTACTGTTTTTATATAAATAATGACATCATGAGTGATGTTTTTGCCGCAAACAATAATTGCGGTCGGCTGAAGTAGTATTTTCAGCGTTTTGATCTCTCAGTGGAAAGTACCCCAAGTAATAAATAATATATTTAAATAATAGTTGGGGAGTTCTGGTTGAAATTCAATGGCATCACTGGCGCCGCGGCCGGCGCGGGCGCCCGCGCCATCCATGCCGACGGCGATCGGAACTACTCGTGAATAGTCGTGAGCAATCGGATATAATCCGAGTAAAATGAATAGACGCAAATCTAACTAATTACGTATAATATGTACATTATGCATTTTTGTTTTGTGAGGTTTATAATATTTGTTTACATTTTACATAGCTGAAATTTTTTGTGTTTTGGGAGGCCATTTGCTTTTTTCATGTGATCGAGCACTGTTAGTACTATATTATATTATTATTTTTGGTTTTATAGTTTTCTAAGAATATTTTAGATTTTAATATTTGAAAGTTTGTATAATATTTAACAGTTTAACATTAATAATTGCGTACATTCATAACTATCACTCACTTGGATAAGATAATAATTTGTGGTGGCCAAAATTTTGCATTTATTTACATCGGAATATGGATCGTATCTCAAGTAACCGGAACCTTGATTATGTGAAAAAACAAAAGTTAAGCTGATTAGGTGAGTACTTAAAATATACTAGATATAAAAATGAAAAAGTTGTAAAAGAAAAAGTTTTTGTTTTGTTTTGTTTCATGCCAAAACTAATGAACCGATTGTAATAAAATTTTGTACACAGTTAGTCTAGAGCCTGAGAGAGCCATAGGCTACATTTTGATGAGGCAAAAATATAGTATCTAATTTCCATGGTAATATCGATGAAAATAAATTCACATTGTATTTCTAATACGTAACAATAGATGGCGTTTTTATTTATTTTAGCGCACAATATTATGTTGTATGGTAATTGGTATATTTCCATGGGTTTCGATGAAAGAAACTCTCATTGTAGTTCCAACGTGTGACAACAGATGGCGTTTTTTTTTTTTATTTCTTCATAACAGAACGTAATTATACTAATAGTTTAGAAAACATAGTTTTTAATTTATATCCACACTATTATTATAATTTATGCGAAAATATCTCTTTTTGTCCGTTTGTCTGTCTGTTTTGCTTTCACACCAAAACTACTGAACCGATATCGCTGCATTACCAGTGTCAAAATCTTGTGCACGCCGCTGGACTACACCGGATCGGATACAAGGTCCACAAGCTCACGCAAGCCAAGCCAGATACTCTCTTTACACGCTTGTGCTTGTGGACGCTGGTCAAGCCTTGGCAAGCATGGAAACGCAGCATAACGAATACAATAATTCATGCATATTGCGTTGCATTGGGGAAATTGTCACTTAATTTTATCAACAAACTTTTGGCAAAACCCACTGGTTTATATCACGTGATCATCACGACTACACATTACGATATTTTTGTCACGTGATCGAGAGTGTTGGCCAATGATGACCTTATGATAATCTCAGAATACACAAAATTAGGACACGATTTCTGTAGCCTCCCCAGATTTCGCACGCACTATGCCCTATTGCGAAGATCTAGATTCAAATATTAAACACTATTAATATCTTATTACCTCTCTCGCTCCCTGTGTTCAACGAAATAAAAAGTAAATATTATGTAATTTAGGGTTTACATATAATCTGATGCGTTATATCTCTCTTGAAATTGGAAAGGATGCAGGTTTAATTTCCAGGACCTTCCTCTGGACTTAAGGGCGTTTCTTACGGAGATACCGTAATTAGCCGCGTACTGACCAAGCGAGCCGCCTCGCCGCGGCAGCCTCGCGCGCAGTTGCTCGGTCGGTCAGTGCGTGCGAGTGCGCGGCAAACGTCCGAGGCGCCTTTGAGCATCGACAAAAAACCGACAACTTTTGGCTCGGCCGCGGCACGCTCGGGCGAGGCAGCGAGGCGTTTCGCTTGGTCAGTACGCGGCTATTTACCGTATTTCAAGCCTTATAAACTCATAATTTGAAAGCTACAAAGTTATAATAAAAATACAGCAATTCCCCGTTTAAAATTTTCTATTTTTGTTTATTATACTCATGATATCAGCTTCCAAAGTAAAACCAATTTATTAAAATTCAAGCATACATTCAGCATCTCCTTAGAATTTACAAATTACTTTTATTTGAAACACACGCCAATAGATCGGCAATACCATAAACTACATATTCCCCGTTTTAAATTTTTTTTAGGACAATTTTGAACTAAGATAAGTAAAAAAATTGGGTTTTGGTGCGATCTCGGCAACGCGGCAAATGTATGGCCAAGGTCGTTTGCTCGGGGGACGGCCTTAACTATCTAAATTCTAAAGGGAACTAATCTTTTGATCAGTTATTTAAATATTTGAGATGTTATTATGATCAGTTGAAAAAAAGATTGAGCAGTTATTTACTTTTCTGGCGGTTGATTAATTATTGTGACTGTAAAACATGGACAGTAATAAAAAAACTATTGAGCGGTAAAAATGATGGAATGAGCGGTAAAAATGATGGAATGAGCAGTTCGATAAATGAATGAGCGGTAAAAATGATGGAACGAGCGGTTCGATAACGACTTAATAGAAGGCCTACTTAACCACGGATACCGAGAAAGGAGGGCTCGGGGGGCGCAGCCCCCCGCCAAAACAAAAACAAACACAATCCAGAAAGTCCAAGAGTAGGTTAGGTTAGGTCAGAACTTAGACCACAACGGCAGAGGGAGCCGAGTGAGCGCAGCGAGTGTGCTGCGGCAGCAGCCGGCGACCGTCTTATACTTTCGCTTTATAACGGCACGGAACCCTTCATGGATGAGTTCGACTCGCACTTGGCCGATTTTAATATATTTTACCGCCTCATTGTTTAAAGAACTTCTTAGAATGAGATTTCTTACTGACAAATTCTGATTTGTTACTGCCCACACGTAACCGCTCATTCATTAATTTTTACCGACCATTTAATTATTTTACTGTTCAATAATGTTTTCAATTATCCTTTTCATTATTTTTTACTACTCATTTTTGTTTACTTTACTGCTTAGTTTTAACTGCTAAATTAGTTATTAAACGTGCCATTTATAATTTTTAACTTACCAAAACTGCAATTTACAACTGCTCCTTTAAATCAGTGCCAATTCTAAATTATGAGAATGCCGCGGCCCGCGACCGTCTTATCAAACTGCGTATCTCAGGCACTACAATACTACATTTAATTGAAGCACACTGTTCTATAGTCTATTCTATACATGGATGACATGGACACGAAATTTTTATTATAGGTCTACCAGAATCTGATGGCGAAAATTGAGAAAATAAATTGAATAAAACATTTTGATCCTTTTTTTCCTTACAGCGGCTGATTCTGTGTGTGACATGCAATGTATATAAAAATTTATCCAATGATGAAGGATATTTTTTGAAACCTGCCATCCAAATTTGCCATCAGATCCTGTAGCGCTAGCACGGCGACCAGCGGAAATGCGAAAGTATGGACAAATTGTGGAAATAAACCTAAGGTGCCGTTCCGATCTTTACCGCGGCTAATCGCGACCGACAAAAATTTAATTAAAATGCCACTTTATGACAGACTGTATATGTCATAAACTCATAATGTAGGATATTATTTCAATTTTTAGGACTATAGTCTGTCATAAAGTGGCATTTTAATTGAATTTTTAGGAACTAAAAAAGATCGGAACGGCACCTTAAGTTTATCTCCACAGTTTGTATTACCATAGCCTGTCATAAAATGGCATTTTAATTGAATTTTTCGGAACGAAAAAAGATCGGAACGGCACCTTAGGTTTATTTCCACAGTTTGTCCATACTTTCGCATTTCCGCTGGTCGCCGTGCTAGCGCTACTGGTAGACCTACCTTACCTTACCTTCAAAACTAAATAGATTCTCTAAACTAGAAAATGTTTTGATAAGACCTACATTCTCCATATTCTAGCACTACATTGTCTGCCGACTCTGACCTGCAGTGCCCTCGGTAGTCGGTACTTCTGGCCGAAGCATCAAAGTGAAAGGAACTGACCTATTCATCTAGCACTGACGATAAACATGCTAGTAGATTGAGATTACTTCTGAGAATAATAATTATACGATCTCTAAGTGATATTGAAAAAGCCCATGTTGGACAAAATATAGGCGATTTGATAGTATTGCCAACGACAGACATCAATCTATATAGATACGCCTGGAGATAGTGACACAAAATTCTTGGTGATTTGTGCCAGTATGGCGGTTTTACAGGGGTATAATTACGTAAAGGCAAAAAGGAAAATGATGGTCATAGCGCTCGCACTGGCAGCCCAAACGCGTGGGCGTTAATCGAACGTGTCGGATAAATAACGAGTGTCGAACGATTTGTTCCACAAAAATGCTTGTATTTTTAGATAGTCGAAAAAAAATAAGTAGGCGAAAGCGTAATGCCATACTTGTCGGGTGCGGCTTACAGCCAACCATACCGACGCGAATACGTTAATTTTAATAAAAAAATTGAACCATTTGTACCAGGCTAATTTTTGCATAGCTAATCATCGTCGAGTAGCCATTCACGAAAATCACCTTGCCATACTTGTCCGACAGCGCCCAATGGCCGCCATACCACTGCAAAGGTGTAAGATTTTTTTTTTCGCCAAACAATTTGTACCACCCTGAAACTTTTTTTAACAGTTCCCTGTATGATCATAAATAGGAGTCTGATAATGCCATACCTGTGGGAGGCAGCGAATGTGAATAATATTTTTTTCAAAATCCTAAGATTTCATACGTAATTCAAACGGTTTTTCAAGTATGGCGCCACTTTTTCCGTCTACTACAAGTATGGCAAATATAATAATGGTCACATTGTATCATATAATGTCCAAAAATCCAAATGCCATACTGGTACAAATCGTCCAATTTTTATCACTTTTTTGCTCAAGTCCGATAGTCATCCCGCCCCATGGTTACAATCTGTAACAATTTTTTTTTTGGTACAATTGTCAAATGACGAGACTACAATGATGCCATGATGTAAAAAATGATTTTACGTATCTTATAGTCGTATTTTTAAAACGTGTCAAATAAATATTTCAAGTATGGCAGCACTTTTTCCCCCTACCAGAAGTATGGGAAAAATAATAACGGTCATATTTTGTCAAATACTTTCCAAAAATTTAAATGCCATACTGGCACAAATCGTTTGGCGAAAAAAAAAATCTTACACCTTTGCAGTGGTATGGCGGCCATTGGGCGCTGTCGGACAAGACGTATGGCAAGGGGATTTTCGTGAATGGCTACTCGACGATGATTAGCTATGCAAAAATTAGCCTGGTACAAATGGTTCAACTATTTTTTTTTAATTAACGTATTCGCGTCGGTATGGCGGGCTGTAAGCCGCACCCGACAAGTATGGCATTACGCTTTCGCCTACTTATTTTTTTTCGACTATCTGAAAATACAAGCATTTTTGTGGAACAAATCGTTCGACACTCGTTATTTATCCGACACGTTCGCGCGCTATGACCATCATTTTCGTTTTTGCCTTTACCTAATTATACCCGTGTAAAACCGCCATACTGGTACAAATCACCAAGAATTTTGTGTCACTATCTCCAGGCCTAATACTAATATTATAAATGCGAAAGTATCTCTGTCTGTCTGTCTGTCTGTCTGTTTGTCTGTTTGTCTGTCTGTCTGTCTGTCTGTCTGTCTGTCTGTCTGTCTGTCTGTCTGTCTGTCTGTCTGTCTGTCTGTCTGTCTGTCTGTCTGTCTGTCTGTCTGTCTGTCTGTCTGTCTGTCTGTCTGTCTGTCTGTCTGTCTGTCTGTCTGTCTGTCTGTCTGTCTCGCTTTCACGCCAAAACTACTGAACCGATTGTAATGAAATTTTGTACACAGGTAGTCTAAAGCCTGAAAAAGGACATAGGCTACTTTTTAACTGGAAAAAGGGGTTGTAAGGGGGTGTTTATGCGTAAATTTATTCAAATTAAGTTCGTACATTATCTATGCAGTGACGTAACCTTAAAGGCTTAAACGGTAAACCTACCGATGATAAATAGTTTATGGGTTAAGCTAAAGTTGTGTAATGGGGGGCTAAATAAGCTTTAAATCTATACTAATATTATAAATGCGAAAGTATTTCTGTCTGTCTGTGTCTGTCTGTATCTGTATTTTGATTTAAGGGGTAAGTACCAGGGTTTTAAAAAGCTTTTAAATTTGACACCAATTTTGTTGACACCGCGCGCTATAAACTGAAGTCCACGCGAACGAAGTCGCGGGCAACAGCTAGTAATAAACAGATGCACACATACAAGCTAAGTCTAATTCGGTGTTTTTTTTTGCAAAATTGCAACACAGTGCATTCCAGTGCCCGTTAACATTATTCCAATAGTAGCCCAGCGTTGGTTTGTTAGAGACATGTAGATACCGACAGCTTTGTATTTTAAGTTCAAATATGAGGATTGAGGAACTATAATACATAATACACAAGTACTGCCAGTCAACATTGTGTCTTCATCTCTCTTTCTTAGTTTCTAAGGCTGGTATAAATAGTCAGTACTCAAGATGCATCTCGGTCTCAAGACACGGTTTAGGCTCTGTGATTGGTTGGCTGTCTTTGTGATTGGTTCTTGTGCTGTTATTGCTCTATGTTCTTTTGGTGTAAACTCACCTTCAAGCTCCGTTTAGACCAAACGAGCGAATGCTCATTCTAGTAAAGCTCTTTTGATGTAAACTAACAACGAGCATTCTTTCGTTGTTCTAGTGTGTTCGCCACGTGTTCGGCGGTAAATAGGTAGAATGCTCTAAGAATCTCGCTCGCTTGGTGTAAACGACGCAAGAGCGCTCGGGCAATTGCCTAGAGCAGTATTTCCCAAAGTGTGGGTCGCGACCCACTGATGGGTCGCGGGTAGATTTTGGGTGGGCCCTGAAACTATAGGACGATTGTTCTTACGTTCGTTTCTTAATTGAAATGGGTGTGGTGATGAGCTTTAGAAAAGGCCCAAATCTAGCAGTGATAAGAATTAACGGGTAAATGCTGCGGCAGCAACATACCGCTGCTTTTTGTCTTCATGACACAAGGTGGGCCGCGAACTTTGAACTTTCTTGTAGATGGGTCGCGGTCCCGACAAGTTTGGGAAACACTGGCCTAGAGCGTTCTTTCGTGTTCGGACGTGCTCGCTCTTCGAGGCGGTCCCTTCAAAGGGATTCTAGTGTTCTTAATATTTTTACTTTTTGGCGGCTGGTTTTAGGTAGTTTATCAAAGGTTATTTCGTAAATATGGATTGGAGTAATGAAAAATGTTTACAAATGATAAAATTATACCATAACAAAAGATGTTTATGGGATCCAACCTTTGATGACTATAAAAATAAATTAACTACTAATCGTTGACGAATGAGCAATGAGCATTCGCTCGTTTGGTCTAAACGGAGCTATACGATTCTCATCTATAGAGCAAAAATTCTTATTCTTGATGTTCTTGTTGATTCGATTGGTGTAAACGATCTAAAGTATGTTGTAACGAATTATAGTTTACACTAAATGAATACGAAAGAATGTTCTTGTGCTGTTCTTGCTCTATGTTCTTTTGGTGTAAACCCACCAGTACTGACTATTAATTATACCATAAGAGACGCAGCACTGTCTTCTGGAAAAACAACACTTCTGGAATCTAGATTGATCGCTATTACAACATTTTCATCAAAATATCATTGATATTTGATGCCAATCGTAGCTACCTCTATCGGAGAGAATTATTGATTAAATTACTTAAATCGGATTAGTTCTGTCGGAAGTTGGAACGTATAAAGCAGCTTAATACTAAATTTAAAATTACAAAACTTGACGAAAACTAGTTATGTGCGCAGCCGTGGACCATGAACAAGGTTGTTGGTCCGCCAAGGTCCAAGATGTGTATGTTCACACTGAGGTCATGATACAAGAGAATATTATAATAATAATTGCATATTAATGATGAAGTTAACGTATAAATTGGTAAAATTGTACATTGTTGCTGGCACTTGGCCTTAAAGTTTTAAAAATATGGGTTTGCGCTTGCTTGCGCTTCTTGTTTAAAATAATTGCTGCTTCTTCTTCATGACACCCTTTCTGCTTTCAAAATATAACTCATATTATATCCCAAAAGTTTAATGAAGTAAGTACCAAAATTAAATTATTACCTTTGGGCATTAAACGTAACATCTTACACTTCTTGCTTTGTTATTTGACAATAGTAAGTAAGAGCAAAAGACAAAAGTATTGCATAGATAGCAGCCAGCAGGTACGCCGTACGCAGTAGTTATTCAATATTTACTCTAGTCATTATTTATTTATTTATAAATCTTTATTTAAGGGTTTAATCGCAAAGCGATTATGACACCCGAATTCACACACATACAATAAAAATCAGCAAATAAACTTAACAGGAAGTTATCACAAAGACAAACCAAAAAAAAAAAAAAACAAACAACAAATTTACCACCGCTTGATTAGCAATAATTTGTACAGTTCTCTGGCCATATCCGAAAAAGGATTGGCCAGAGCACTGTTACAAACAATTGCTAAACTCTTCGTGAGTTAACAGTAAACATAATTAAGGTTCAATTGAACTGAGTCAGTACACAATAAAGAAATTACTTTGCATAACCTAAGTGGTATATAAAACATTTAAGTCAAAGCAGCACCGACAGTCTTGTGATGCCCAAATATCTTGCGTCATTACATTATCATTTATCATAGACGATTATTATCGTAATGTAAATTACATAACATTATTGATTATGATAGAAAGTGTGTTAATAATAATAAAATTGGACCTGACCGATATTTTGGTAGGAATTTAAAACTTGAGTCTAGGTACAATACTAAACACTAATAATATGTTTTCTAAACCGTTGTTGCAACCATTTTTTGATATATTTTTTTGTTCTTTGCATTACGCTAAGAACCATCTGAGAACTAAGGAATTTCCATAATATAGGGATAAGTTTCGTACTCAGTATGTCGTTAGCCATTAGAAAAACTAGCAGACTTCCTCTGCAGTCGGCTTCCGTTAGTGCAGCAGATAAGCAGAAATTAGAACAAAAGTATGACGTATTTAGAACAGTTCAAGCGTGGGCTTATTGGAAGATTTCATTATTACGAGAAAGGGAAATGGGACAGAAGATGCATAATAATATGTTATTGCATATTATAGATTCGGGAAATAGTTCAAAGTGTAGACGTTCAAGAGGGCAAACAAGCAAACGGGTCACTGATGAAAAGTAACTACCGTCGCCCATGGACACTCGCAAGAAGTGCTGCAGGTGCATTGCCATTTGCCGGCCTTCTAAGAGGGAATACGCTCTCTTCTTGAAGGTTTGCAGGTCGTATTGGCCCGAAAATACTGTATCTTCAAAAAATCTTGCAACAGTCGGCCAAAGCCTTTCTTCATTGAATACTGCCAATAGTAAGCGGTTGAGATCTTGGTAAAAGAACAGTTTTAATTGCTGAGATAAAAATGTACAGGTGCTTTCGTATACTCATTAGTGTGAACATCGGAATTGATGGATTGCGGCCTTGCAATATCTTACGCGGTTGATGTTCGCGTAGGAAGTGTATGACATAAATTGCCATTGGTCATGCGTCTTGACATTTGGGAGGCAGTTCCGCTTGATAATATTAGGCTCTCTCCATGTTGGTATGATGGACAATATGAATGATTATTGACCTATGGACTGTGGAGTCTATGGAGGGGCATATTATTCGTGTATAGTTTCGACTGTGCTTAAGGTGACGCAGCGTTAAAGTAAGAAACCGTGTTGGATATGTTTTAGATTGCTTGTTTTCTATGAGAGGCCGGCCCGGCCTCTCATAGAAAACAAGCAATGGAACAGCAAAAAATGGAAAGGGCGTAAGCGACAAAATGGCTTTTGTCGCATAATTTAAAAACCATAAATACATTTCATATAAACTATGCACAAATTAAAGTGCATGCTTGAACCAATTTATGTACAAATTTTGGAACCTTAAATCACTCTCCTCTGTTGGAAAAATAGGAATCCCTTTTTTTACAGAGGTCTTTTCGATTGATTATTCTGTGCTATAAAAGTTGTCCAATCGTGTTATGCTACATGGGTAATTCAAAGACAAAGACATGATGAATACTGACAATGAACTTCAATTTCTTAGCTTTAGTCATTGCTGAGAAAAATCGGCATCGCTACAGCTAAATTATCAAGGCGTCGCCTTAATGTAATGTAAGGGCCAGGCCACAACACTGCGTTGCGGCTATAGTTGCAAAACTTCTGAAAAATTCGGAATAATTCCGGAATACTTCTGGGAAAGTTTCTTTGAATTAGAATTATTCAAAATGAATTTAATAAAAAAAATAATATGAATTTTTATTTTTGCTGAAAAATCGTATTGCATCAATCGTCGATCGCCGTCGCGCATAGAGCGTCGCCCGCCGGGCGCCGGCCGCTGCCACCGCGTCGCGCGCGCCGACTGCCACGGCGAAATATTCAAAGGAAACATTCGATTGCGGGGTACGAATCTTTCCGCGGGGTGAGGGAAAACTTCTCCGGGGAGCATCTCCCTTCCGCGCCGCCGTCGCCCGCTCGACGGGCGAGCGAGTCGTGCGAGCGGGTGATGGCGGCGCGGAAGGGAGATGCTCCCCGGAGAAGTTTTCCCTCACCCCACGGAAAGATTCGTACCCCGCAATCGAATGTTTCCTTTGAATATTTCGCCGGAATAATTGAATAGAAATATACGTGTTTGTTTGTGGTTTGTGGTGGATGATTGAATGGGGATTGTCCATTTTTTTTAAATTTTGCTCATTACAAAAACATTTCGAAGAATAAGGTCAGTGATCGCTTTTCTGTATATAAACGAAAAAAATACCCATTAGTTACTTATATTTTTGAACAAATGTGTTTAACCTTAGTTTGACTTTCAATGGCGTTAAATTAGCAATAAATTTGACCAAGATTACGTTTCGAACTTTTGGTAAACTTCTCGTATCAGCTTTCACATAATGAGAACTTGCATTTGACGAACCAGCCATTATAAATAAGATTGAAAGGAAATTTAAAACATACTGCAGAGGTCAATTGGCCGCCGATGATGACGTCAGAGCGAAACTTTAAAAATTTATTGAGAAAAAACTAGCCAATGAATTTCAAAATTATTTAATTTATATTCTTAAAATACCCTATTTTAACGAAAAACAATATAAAAAGTACATGTGATTGTTTTTGGACAATACTCAGTGGCGCACATACGTAAGTTAAATATAAATGTTTATCTATACTATACTAATATTAAATTATTAAATATTATTAAATAAATTATTAAATATTATGAAATAAATAAATATTATTAAATAATAAACGCGAAAGTATGTCTGTCTGTCTGTCTCTCTGTTACCTCTTCATGCTCGAACCGCTGAACCGATTTTGCTGTACGGTTCCCGCGTGATAAAAGTCAAATATCAGCAAAATCGGTTCAGCGGTTCGAGCGTGAAGAGGTAACAGACAGACAGACGGACGGACGGACAGACAGACAGACACACTTTCCCATATTTTATAATATTAGTATGGATGGGATTAATTAAATTATATAGTAGTTACTATTTATTTATTGTGTTGTGTCACATTTTGTATGAGAATTGTGTATTTAACACTTTAACACAGAATCAAATGTCATCGTTTGTCTATTTAAGTTAAAGATAAATAGTTTACAACTTCCAAGCGCAATTATTTTCCTCGTTTTTTTGACAGTTGAAATATTCCCAAAGTTTCGGAATATTTCGGAATACTTCCGAAGTATTCGACGGGAATGATTCGGAATTTTTCCCGCCAGCATCTATAGTTGCGGCGTGGCGTCGCATCGCAAAAATGTTGTTTTTGCGATACGACGCCGCAACGCAGTGATCTGGCCCGGCCCTATGTTGTGTACACTAGATACAATTAAAAAAATGTACAGTACAGAAATTGCATGATGGATTGCACATATTAATGCGCTTAATTCTAACCCAGAAACGGAAACCAAACCCTGTAACTAGTGTATAGGTAATAAAAGTTAATCGTGGATCATCATGTTATGTTTCAACTATCGTTATTTATTATGAAAGAGAGGGCATGATGTTTTGACAAACGACTGGTACAAGTCGGCCTAGCGTCCTAATCCATCCATCCGTAATGATGAATTGTCGTCTTAATTTTTGTGTGAACGCAAATAAACACGGATGAGTCAGTAACCGTCATCCGCGAATGACTTGTTATATCATTATGTGACGGTGTGACCTCACACCACTTGTAATGAACGTTCACTTGAACACCACTCGTGGAGTTTTTTTTTTTTTTTTTTTTTTTTTTTTTTTTTTATTGTTCCCCCTTACATAATAAGGGACAATTTCTACATTAAACTAGAGATTTTTTACGTTTTAACGTGTTTTTAACCGACTTTCAAAAATAATATTTATATGTATTTTTGCATGCTTCTAAAGCAGAATGTTTGATACTGTATAATATAACTTACTATTTAAAGATCTTTGTAAACAACATTCTTTGCAAATAAATGATTATGATTATGAAGGAGGAGGTTATATTATAATATTCGGCTGTGGATATATTTTTTATTTATTTATGCATTGGCTCAAAAGAAATATTTGATGTTGCTTACAAGTTTGCGCTCGTTTATCGGGCAGGAATATTCTATATCCTTTCTCGGGACTCAGAGTTTTTTATTACCTTTCCAAGTTAATTTATTTATTTATTTATTTATTTATTTATTTATTTATTTAGGTGTGAAGAAATAAGAGATTCTTCTTTATGGCTCTACATAACTGTTATGTTGCGATTCAACACATAGTAAGTATAGCGATTAGAAGCAAAAATGCATTGCTTTGGATAACAAGCTCAAAATTCTCATATAAACAACTGTATGTTAATTCCGCTGTTGGTGTTAAATTTGGCCCAGATTTTTTCACTTTCATAACAGCGCAGCAGTTTTCGACATTAATATTTCAAAAACTTTCTGATTTAACCGACTTGAAGCTTAATTAGAGATCACTAACCGTTCTTAAACCGTTGCCAAAGTCAACAAGTCTACGGTCTAATGATAGAGTAGCTCTTATCTCTATGTCGGTTTATCTTCTAAGTTTATACATTTTTAAGAATATAATATTTTTTTTAATTAAATAGGCCACAGCAAAGCAAATAATGATAATGTTTTCGATTATTTACTATCGGAAGATAAGAAAATTTTGAAAATTGGTTCACAAACGGCGGAGTAATCGTTGAACATACAAAAAAAAATCCACAGCCGAACATATAACCTCCTCCTTTTTGGAAGTCGGTTAAAAATACACAACAGATACCGGGAACAATCTCTATTTCCTACAGCTTCAAATGCAATGGCTTGAAAAGTTTGAAATGGAGCACTGACTCTTATATTTTGAATCGCGTTATGACTTGTGTCTTATTCAAACTTGAGGTCGTCTCGCTAAAACTTGAGATCGGCTGGACCGATTTGGCTAAATAATTTGATCTTATAGTTCAGGAAATATTTTAAACTTTATAGAGAGTTTTTCTGGCAAGGATAATATCCATACTATGCATATTATAAATGCGAAAGTGTGTCTGTCTGTCTGTCTGTCTGTCTGTCTGCTGACTGTTATTTCTTCACGACCAAATGGCTGAACCGATTTTGCTGTGTATAGAGATAGAGATAGGATTTGAGTCCCGGTAAAGGACATAGGATACTTTTTATCCCGAAAAAATGTACGGTTCCCGCGCGATAAACGAATTTTGGCGCAACGGAGTTGCGGGCATCATCTAGAATCTAGTTCCTAGTTGATACTATTCGTATAATAACGTATGTCGGGACATCTAGTCGATATTATTCCCAGTCTAGACTGGTGAACACTACTCACTAGGCGGTATGTGCTAGGGTCCAAGACCCGTTGTCCGGGGCTGTGGAATGCGGTCCCCGCCGGTCGCTCTACCGCATACCGCAATTCGCACGTTGCATCCCCATTACCTATTGCGATAGCTATCCATAAGAGCTTGTTGTGGCGAGTTTTTGTGTGACGAGAGCTCTTCTGTAGTTGATTACGGAGCGTTTGTTAATGGAATTTATTGGTTCTGAATGAGATGGTGATCGCATCTTCTTTACGTAGGCATTTGTTTATCATGAGGGAACCTTGCATTTTCCGGGATAAAATCTATCCAAAATATCTCCACAAAGATAAGCGGTTTATGGGTGTAGATAGGGTTACCAGGCCTCAAAATGCAAAATCCTGTCTGACATGTCTAAAAATCCTGATTTTGAAAAAAAAGTCCGGTCACGCACCTGTATCATATAAAAATCATAGTATTAAAAGTACGTTCTGTACTAGATGACACCCGCAACTCCGTTGCGCCAAAATTCGTTTATCGCGCGGGAACCGTACATATTTCCGGGATAAAAAGTATCCTATGTCCTTTCCCGGGCCTTAAAGTATCTCCATACTAAATTTCAGCAAAATCAGTTCAGCGGTTCGGACATAGTAAAGTTCGGGCGTGAAGAGGCAACAGGCAGACTGGCAGACAGACAGACAGACAGGCAGGCAAACGGACAGATAGACAGACTTTTGGTTGCTAGCAACCGCATGCAAAGTGTTTATTAGCTTTTAATTGTTATATTGCGTAAGCAATATTATGGCTCTCACTGACTCCACTGAAAGTCTGTTTCTCTCTTTGATCAACTGAGAAGTGCTTGCGTTCCGGGACTTCCGTGCTCAGTGCGTGCGGCACTCATCGCTTGAGGACATGCAAGTATGACAAAAATCCGGTCTGACGTAAAATCCGGGCGGAGTCCGGTCTAACACCTAAAAATCCGGTGTAGACCGGCTTTATCCGGTCAGATGGTAACCCTAGGTGTAGACAACAGAAAGACAAGCACACTTTTCTATTTATGATATCAGTATGTTCACTGCAGTTCACTTCCAGAGCAATCAAATCACATTTTGCAGTAATTTAGTTTTAACCGTCCTAAAAAGATGTATCGTATCTTAAGAATTTGTAGAGAATATTGCAAAAATGTACCTATTCCATTACCGGTATGAGAATAGATCTCCATGTGTAAAATATGTGTTGCTCAGAAAAACAGCAATTTATATTATCTCAAGTAATAAAACGAATGCTTTAATGAATAAATTTAAATAGTAGTAATAAAATAGTTACTAATTGGACATTAAAATAGCTCAAAATATAGGCTGATAAAATTTTTGATACTGTTATGAATTTGTTGCTAATTGCTGTGAAAAATTGGATTTTTGATGCTGTGTCATACATTATATAAACAACTAGCTGTCCCGGTGAACTTCGCGTCACTTAAAAACCTTCCCTGGACTTCTATGAATATTTTAAGACCAAAATCAGCCCAATCCGTTCAGCCGTTTTCGAGTTTTAGCGCGACTAACACATTTGAAGATCCATTTTTATATATAAGAAGACTAGCTGTCCCGGCAAACGTTTCTTTGCCATATTATATAAAGTATATCGCCCGTATTATTTTATTGAATTTGTGACTAAATAAGTATGTCACCATGGCAACGTCCATCGCTATCCCGTGACACGCGTCGCATAAACAATGGTCGGGTGAATCTACTCAAAATGTTATTTTAGGCCAAAAATTGTGTTTTTTAAAAAACCCTTAAATATTGCTCTGAATGTTTCTGGTGTTAAAAGGCACCGAAATAGAATTCCCTTTCTGTAAGAGTCACGAAAAAAAAAATTAAGAGATATTTAATATTAAGTAAAAACTGTTGTTCATGACAATGACGAAATTTGTGGAAAATGACGTGTTTAGAGATCAACTACGATAACATGGCGCGCCCCTCCAAAATTCAAAACGTTTGATGTGCGTTGTCAAAACGTTTGAAGTGCGTTGTCAAAACGTTTGAAGTGCGTTTCATTAATGAATTTTCATTAATGAAAATTATAACTTTATAATTATAACTTTCATTCAAACTTTCAACCCCGATTTCACCCCCTTGGGGGTAGAATTTCCAAAAACGCTTAAATACCTATCCATTCATTTTTAATCAGCAGTCCAAAAATAAACTTTCATGTTCCTAACTTAAGAAATGACGGACTTTCACTTAAACTTTCAACCCCTATTTCACCCCCTTGGGGGTAGAATTTCCAAAAACGCTTAAGCACGTATCCAATCATTTTAAATCAGTAGCCCAAACATAAAATTTCAAGTTTCTAACTTAAGAAATAACGGAATTTCATTCAAACTTTCAACCCCGATTTCACCCCCTTGGGGGTAGAATTTCCAAAAACGCTTGAATACGTATTCATTCATTTTTAATCAGTAACCCAAAATAAAGTTTCTTGTTTCTAACTCAAGAAATGACGGACTTTCATTCAAACTTTCAACCCCGATTTCACCCCCTTGGGGGTAGAATTTCCAAAAACGCTTAAATACGTATCCATTCATTTTTAACCAGTAACCCAAAAATAAAGTTTCATGTTTCTAACTCAAGAAATGACGGACTTTCATTCAAACTTTCAACCCCTATTTCACCCCCTTCGGGGTAAAATTTTCGAAATTCCTTCCTTAGTGGGTGTCTACTTAATAAAACAACCCTACTCACCAAATTTCGTGGCTGTAACTTTAACAGTTTTTGCTCAGCGATGATGAATCAGTCAGTCAATCAGTCAGTCAGTCAGGACATGTAATTTTATAAGTATAGATATATTAATAAATACTAATATTTTGAAAAATAATACCAAGAAAGAACTGGTTAAGTTTTTGCACGCAGGTCTTATTGACAAGAAGGTAGTTAGATATAAGTCCAGTTTGTATCCTACATGGGAGAGGTATCTGCACGCTTATCCAAAATAATGAAAAACAACGATATGCATGTCGCATTCAGGACAAATAATACTTTAAAAGATCATTTGTGTCACAATAAAGACCGGATTGATAAAAAATATCAGTCTGGTGTCTATAAGATGATGATGATGATGATGTTATTTATTTTAAGTAATTAAAATTTTCGTAGATTTCCTTTTTTTAACATTTTTTATGATTATTATTAATTTATTTATTATTGTTAACAAAAATGTATTAATATATTGCCTAAAATTTTAAATAATTTTACTGATATGGCCCATTTGATCTTGTTTTGAAATTGTGTTTGTATTTTCTAATTTTATTTTATTTATACTGCTCTTAGTTAAGATTTAAATGTATTCTCGTAGTTTTAAGTTATTTATTATTATGAAATTTCTAGCTTGTTATTACTGTTATAATTAACTGGCATGTAATTTTAATTTTATTTAATTCATAATCATATTTTATCGATTTAATTGTGTTTTGATAAGAAATCAATACTGTATCTGTAGAGCTATAATCGTGAATGTTGTGTCGCCTGTTAAGGCGACGCCTTGATAATTTGGCTGTAGCGATGCCGATTTTTCTCAGCAATGACTAAAGCTAAGAAATTGAAGTTCATTGTCAGTATTCATCATGTCTTTGTCTTTGAATTGCCCATAGCATAACACGATTGGACAACTTTTATAGCACAGAATAATCAATCGAAAAGACCTCTGTAAAAAAAGGGATTCCTATTTTTCCAACAGAGGAGAGTGATTTAAGGTTCCAAAATTTGTACATAAATTGGTTCAAGCATGCACTTTAATTTGTGCATAGCTTATATGAAATGTATTTATGGTTTTTAAATTATGCGACAAAAACCATTTTGTCGCTCACGCCCTTTCCATTTTTTGCTGTTCCATTGCTTGTTTTCTATGAGAGGCCGGGCCCGCCTCTCATAGAAAACAAGCAATCTAAAACATATCCAACACGGTTTCTTACTTTAACGCTGCGTCACCTAAAGGTGCATGCATCGGTACAGATAGTAATCTGTACCGATGTTAAACACAATAATAGTAATTATTGTGTTTAACAAAGTTTTAATGTATGTACTGTTTGGTGTCCTTAATTTAAGTAAATAAATAAATATAGGATCGATTATCCTAAAATATGCGATAGTGTATACGTTGGTCAAACTGAACGCAGCTTAGAGACTCGGTTTAAAGAAAATATTATCGCGGCTTATAGAAATGGTCATCCTGACAATACTTAGTCACATTTTGATAAACCATAATCATCTTTTAGATAATAATCATACAGTGCCCAACATTATGTCAAGTATTTTGCCGCGACTTAAGACCTTCCCCCTACGAAAATTTCGTAATTTATCGTTTTTAGAGCCTTATTATAAACTCATAATTTGAAAGCTACAAAATTATTATAAAAATACAGCAATAATCTTATTATTGCTGTATTTTTATAATAATTAATTAAATAAAAATTAATTAATAACTATGAAAGGAACGTTCATATAGGTACTGATACCTATATGAACGTTCCTTTCATAGTTATTAATTTCCTATTTTTGGTTTTTATACTCATGATATCAGCTTTCAAAGTAATACCAATTTATTTAAATTCAAGCATACATTCAGTATCTCTCTAGTATTTACATAATATTACGATTATTTGAAACACACGTCAATAGATAGACAATTTCATTAGGTACATATTTGACGTTTGAATTTTTTTTAGGTCAATTTGCAACTAAGACATGTAAAAAAATAGGTTTTTGGTTCGATCTCAGCACCGCGGCAAATGTATGGTCAAGGTCGTTTGCTCAGAGGATGGCCTTAAGTGTAAAATTAAGGTTTTTAGATTTAGGGCTGTAAGGTTAGAAACTTGGTTCTACATGAGATTACTACCTTTTGACACCACGAACTATAATATTATGTACTCGTCTTGGCAACATTTTTACATGAAAATGTTTTTGGTAAGGTCTAGTTTTTTTCTTTTTCAAATATTATGATTTGATAATATTTTCGTTTATGTATGCTTTTCTGCAAGAGACGTGTACGAGTAACTCTTCTTTCTCAAGTATAAGCTCTATTAATACGTCGTTTCATTTTATGCTGCACTTTTTTATGTTTTCCACTCCTTTTTAGGGTTCCGTACCCAAAGGGTAAAAACTGCCCGTCTGTCTGTCTCCACGCTCTATAACAGCAAATACTAGTTTAAGCAAAATATTTAAGGGGGCTCCCATACAAGAAACGTGATTTTTTTGCTCGTAACTCGTAAGATTCAATAATGGCAAAATCCTAAATAATTATATTTGTACTTTAAAATTAAGTTATAATAAAATTAAAATAAAATAAATATGTAGGGAATCTCATACGAAAAACACATTATTTGCCTACTTTCGCTCTATAACGGTACAGAACCCTTCGTGCGCGAGTCCGACTCGCACTTGGCCGATTTATTTTTCTTTACTGTCACTTTTTAAGCCATTGAGGCTTTGTTGCACATAATGCAACGTTCCATAACGAGCAACAACCAGACGGTAACGTGTTTTAGTGTCAAACAAACAACCGCAGCAAAAAAAATCTTAAATCTATTACAACAACAATTTACTTATTAGCCACGAATGAAGCGCGCGGGGTGGCGGGCGGCGCGGCGGGCGGCCTGTACCTCCCGCCCGCGCCCCGCGCATACACCTCGCTCGCTCCCGATTGCTATAATCAAATCTGTCTATGTAAAATGTTTTTAGTTTTTAATACGCTTGATGATTTTTTTGGATATTTTTCTAGTTGAAAAGAAAGTTGACAGTGTACTTAAATCAATAAATAAAACAGACAGAGAAATTTTGCCCTGCTAGTAAAAATGCAATTTTTAAAAATAGTATAAATACATGGTTTATGTTTTGGATTTTCATTTTGTGGCTATAAAACTTCAATATAATGTCATTCCCGTAAAAAAGTTCGACAGAGCAATTTTGGCGTCCAAGCCACGCCAAAAAAACATATTTTATTAAATTTTGGGTGTTTCTGCTGGGATAATTTTTTGGATATTTCATACATTGTTTCTATACGTTCCATGAATATGTCCAGTGAAAAAAAATTCGACGGAGCATTTTTGCTACAAAAAATATTAATTAATTACGAATTTAGGTAAAAATACCTAACTTCTATTATTATTATTTTTTGAATATTTATACAAAACTTTTAATTAATTGATACTTTACCATGCTATAAAGTTTTTTCTGACTGAGGAATTACTCCGAGGTTCACTTGGTTCGTTTCCTACACTATAAGACTAGCTGTCCCGGTGAACTTCGCGTCACTTTAAAACTTTCCTTGGACTTCTACGAATATTTTAAGACTAAAATCAGCCCGATCTGTTCAGCCGTTTTCAAGTTTTAGCGCGACTAACACATTTGAAGATTCATTTTTATATATAAGATATGGATTGGTATTAGCCAAAATCCGTTTATCGCGCGGAAACCGCACATTTTTTCGGGATGAAACGTATCCTAAATCCGAAAAGAGGATATCAGGGATTTCACGATATCCCTAGGGATATCACGAACTCCCGGTAGATGCCGAAAATTCTTGTTTGTTACGTCTTCTTACTAAAAATATCTAGTGATATGTTATTTCACTAAACTAAATCTAGTGAAACGTCAGAAACGCGGATACTACCGAATAAAAATCGAGCCACTCATTTCTCTCGCTCGCTCTAATTCCCACACGTGACACGGGCACTAGTGGGAGTGAAACAAATGCGTCGCTCGAGCTGGCGCGGCTCGTCTAGCCTGGAGACAGACAGACAGACTAACCCTTTGGGTACGGAACCGTAAAAACTAGGATAATCGAAGAGCTGGAGTACCTGTAGTACCTGTGCCTGTACAAGAGCCTAACCAAACTAGAGATCGACATGCTACCTTCACAAAAAATATTCAACTTGGTCGGCCGCTTCATTTGACGTCAAAAATCAAAGGTCTGAAGTATCTGATGAAGAACCCTCAGTTGGTTTCAACTGTATGATTCAGAGATATGGTGATGCCCCTTCAGATCTGCTATAGTTGCATTACACGTGTGATAATAATAATAATAACTCCCACTCTGGTTTTGGTGACGGTGGCCGGTTTCATTGAAACCAGGCCAAGAGTAATTTTATAGTGCCCAAATGTGTGCGCAGTACACAAGAGCAATCTCTATATTGGTTTACTCGCATAACCTGGTGGGACAGAAGACTGACACGACCGGCGAGAGAGCAGGACCGACTTTTTACATGCCCATCCGACGCATGGATCATCTAACATCTTACTTGTCAGATTCAGATGTTAGATGATCCTATCAAAGTACCCGTGTGTAATGTGTATACTAGAGCAAGCGAGAGAAATGCGTGGCTTGATTTTTATTCGGCGGTGTCCGCTTTTCTGACGTTTCACTAGATTTAGTTAAGTGAAATGACATATCACTAGATATTTTTAGTAAGAAGACGTAACAAACAAGAATATTCGGCATCTACCAGGAGTTCGTGATATCCCTAGGGATATCGTGAAATCCCTGATATCCTCTTTTCCCTGCGACATATACATTCCTACGTCCTTTCCCGGGACTCAAAGTTGTCCCATACTGAATTCCAGCTAAATCGGTTCAGCGGTTTGGCGTGATGAGGTAACAGACACACAGACAAACTTTCGCATTTATAATATTAGTATGGGGTTATCATATTCTTTTGATAAAATGACGACCTCCGTGGCGCAGTGGTGAGCGCGTTGGTAGCTCAAGCCGGAGGTCGCGGGTTCGAGTCCCGCCGACGGAATAAAAAGTTTATAATGTTCCTGGGTCATGGATGTGTATTAAATATGTGTATCATATAATAAAAATCTTAAATATATGTATAAAAGTATTAAATATATTTCCGTTGTCTGGTACCTGTAACACAAGTCCTTCAGGTACTTACCACGGGGCCAGACTGACGTGGTGTGAAGCGTCCATAGATATTATATTATATTATTATAATATGTCTTTCACTAATCTATAATCTTAAGCCAATCAAATCGATTTTGAAATCCCATACTCAACGCCACTGTTATACCATACGAGAACCCTACCGTAAGTCAATAACCTATAAGACCCTCCTGAAACCTTTTTAATTATATAATGGCACATTAGATTACACGGACAGCCCTACTAGGGCTTCGATCCTGTTACTGAAGTTGCGAATTCGTTTAAAATAGGGCAACTAAGTCCTAAGGGCAACACTGGAAGCCATGCGTTAAACTAGCAATAAACTCGACCAACATTACGTTTTGAACTTTTGGTATGCTTCTCGAATCAGTTTTCACATAAATAAGACAACTTGCATTCATTTAACACCTTGTTGATACTTGACAATGCCCTTTTTTTTTAATTTTTATGTAAATTCAATGCTGCCGGCCGCCGACGATGACGTCATAGGTCCGAAAACTTTAAAAATTTATTTAAAAATAACTAGCCAATGAATTAAAAAGATATTTAATTTATATTCTTAAAACACCCTATTTCAACGAAAAAATATATAAAAAGTACATGTGATTTTTTTTGGACAATGCCCATTACACTTATTCTTTGAAGACTTTGAATGATTACATATTACTGATGTATTTACTATAGTTAGGGCTGTTAAAAATTTAAAGAATTCTTGGATTGTAGCAGCTTACTTCAGGTGCATTTTTGGTGCAGCTGCGTTTAAACACTAGAATTTAACAGGTTTAACTTTAGAGTTATATGTGTACACTTGTTTCAAAGGAACGACGTGCCTGTTTACTTAAGGCGACGCCTTGATAATTTGGCTGTAGCGATGCCGATTTTTCTCAGCAATGACTAAAGCTAAGAAATTGAAGTTCATTGTCAGTATTCATCATGTCTTTGTCTTTGAATTGCCCATAGCATAATACGATTGGACAACTTTTATAGCACAGAATAATCAATCGAAAAGACCTCTGTAAAAAAAGGGATTCCTATTTTTCCAACAGAGGAGAGTGATTTAAGGTTCCAAAATTTGTACATAAATTGGTTCAAGCATGCACTTTAATTTGTGCATAGCTTATATGAAATGTATTTATGGTTTTTAAATTATGCGACAAAAACCATTTTGTCGCTTACGCCCTTTCCATTTTTTGCTGTTCCATTGCTTGTTTTCTATGAGAGGCCGGGCCGGCCTCTCATAGAAAACAAGCAATCTAAAACATATCCAACACGGTTTCTTACTTTAACGCTGCGTCACCTTAAACGAAAGGCTTGGTTTAGGTATATGGCTAAAAGCACCACTTCACGTTGGGATTTGGCCTATGAATTGGCACTATGATTGGCGCAGCTATTCACAGTAATTTGAACTATGAACAATCGATTTCAATAACGAATATACTTCTCTACAGATTCGTTCGTAATCGCCTATATTTGGCCATCATGGGTCAACGTGAAGAGGCCTTAATATAAAGGCTGATACAAAGCTGAAAAACAGAATAATAACCATAAAAGTCAATAACTCAAAGAATGAAATTTCTTAGACCACATTTAAGTATGACGCCAAAAGTAAAATACTGGAAAAACTAAACTATTTAAACCCCCTTTGAACTAGTCACACAACGGTCCTAAATACCCCCGTCCCCCACCTCATTAATTAAAGACGTACCTAGCAGTCTGTTGACAAAAATGTCCTCGGGGGCGCTGCGATGACGCAGTTTTGACGTAGCCTGGCGCCCGTGCCCGATCGATACGGCGTAGGCGACCCTCGCAGACGAATGGAACTTGAGCCACTAACTACGGTTAATAACTTGCATAGAATTCTGTATCGTTTATGTGTGCTACTATGTAAGCATTCGTAAAGATTCGTATAGGCTTTGTTAAAATCTTACTGGCACCAACCGTTGGCGTTCTTTTGGTTGTTACTTGTTAGTTGTTACCAACGGATGACGTAAAACAATTTTTATTCCGGAAAATGTACGGAGCCTGCTTTTCCGCGCTACGAAGTTGACGTCAATGAGTTTATGTACAAATTCAATAAAAATAAGTAAATATAGATACAGATATCATTCAATTTAACACTGCCTTAAATTCCTCAGCTTACTTTCTTTATCAACCCTTCACTTTGTCTACTCTTCCATAGAAAAAAGTCTTTTTGTGCAGGTGGCTAAGCTAAACGTGGCTTGTTCCTCTTGAACTATATAATTTGATTACTGATATCACTCATTGAGCGCAAAGAAAGCTCATCATATTTATCAATATCTATCTACAGTAATATAACGTGAAGGGTTCATTGATATCACAGGGTTTAGGGGCTGTTTTAACACTTACTATCATCCTATCCACAACTTATCTGACAGATATAGGTATGCTCTATCTGTCAGATAAGTTGTGGTAAGCCTATCAGTCACTTATCAGTAAGTGGTGAAACAGGCCCTTACTGATGTAACTGTAACAAACCGGTTAACTAAACCAATGTTCATTGTCCAAAGTTAAATATCAATAAAAGTTAATGCATTCGGTCAGTTTTCGGTTTTCATCGCAATCGGGTTAAGTGCGTTGCGTCACAGTCAATTAGGCACGGATTCTGTTGGTTCTGCAGGAAAATTAAACGTTCTGCGGTTCATATTGAACCAACAATTGGTATTTGTTAGAAGATTCATGATATTGATGCATATTATGTATTTCTTCGGAGAAATGCTACAATAATGCGTTGCTTAGGGACTTGACATTATTTTTAGGGTTCCGTACCCAAAGGGTAAAAACGGGACCCTATTCATGAGACTTCGATGTCTGTCTGTCCGTCTGTCTGACGTCTGTCCGTCTGTCCGTCTGTCTGTCTCCAGGCTGTATCTCAAGAACCGCTATAGCTAGAGTTCTGAAATTTTTACAGATTGTGTATTTCCGGTGCCGCTATAACAACAATTACTAAAATAAAATTAATATTTAAGGGGGGCTCCCATACAACAAACGTGATTTTTTTGGCCTTTTTTGCTCGTAGTCAATAATGATACGAGGTAGGCACTTGAAACTTTCACGAAGGCCTTAAATATAATTGTACTTTAATAATTAATAAAATAAATTACCACCTTTAATAATTAATAATAATATTTAAGGGTGGTTTCACAAAAATATGGAAACTTCGTTTCCGCAGGACATTTCAGTTAAAATCAGTACTAATTATTTACTACCACAATGGGCATTGTCCAAAAAAAATCACATGTACTTTTTATTTTTTTGTTCGTTAAAATAGGGTATTTTAAGAATATAAATTAAATAATTTTGAAATTCATTGGCTAGTTTTTTCTCAATAAATTGTTAAAGTTTCGCTCTGACGTCATCATCGGCGGCCAATTGACCTCTGCAGTATGTTTTAATTCCTTTCAATCTTATTTATAATGGCTGGTTCGTCAAATGCAAGTTTTCATTATGTGAAAACTGATACGAGAAGCTTACCAAAAGTTCGAAACGTAATGTTGGTCGAATTTATTGCTAATTTAACGCCATTGAAGGTCAAACTAAGGTTAAACATATTTGTTCAAAAATATAAGTAACTAATGGGTATTTTTTTCGTTTATATACAGAAAAACGATCACTGACTTATTCCTCGAAATGTTTTTGTAATGAGCAAAATTAAAAAAAAATGGACAATCCCCATTGCTAAATGATAGTTTACAATGTGTTCAATTTATCCCCCAAATTATGTTAAAATTAACATTATATTATATATTTAAAATCTGTTTTATATGTCCCAAATGTCAGGCCCTAGGCGTGTCCGTTCTCCGAAATTTTGTGTTTAGGAATCCATATTTAAAAAAGTACTATGTTTATACTTATTTTTATTAATATTTTTTAAAATGTTTAAGTACTCGCAGCTAATTATTTGAGTATTTTGTAGTTAAAATAAACAATAATTATTTTTTCTCGAATGAGTTTAGTGTCCTCAACTTTTTGTCCTCAACTAGCCACTTACGAATTTTAAAATTTCGCGACATCATTAGAATGTGCGTTGAATATTGTTGGGGAATTTCAGAGTATTACATGAAGTTATTCTCTGACAACACTCGCTCAGCGGCGGTCATTTTATAAATCAGTGCAAAAATGAAAGTTTGTGGGCCACCACGTGGTAATTCCAGTCACTTGTTCAATCCCTAGATAAGTAATTTTGTTGTTTATTGATATTAAATTCTTATGAATTAATCAATATTTATAAGTAATACGTCGGCATTGTTCGCAATATCATATTAGACTTTATAATGTTATTTGCAACAGAATTTCAGTTCAATTTTATTCCAAAATATCAGTCCCTAGACCATCAGGCCCTAGCTTCTAAAGGCGCTCGGACTGACGTTTAGTATGAAAACATCAGTACTATAACGAAATACATATATTGTTTAAGCCTTCTCAACTGAAAAAATATAATAGACTTAAGAAAAACAATTATTGAAAATATTATATCAAAAGCTGAAACTCATCAAGAGCAGTCAAACAAACAGCTTTGGTCTGGCCCAAATGTTGAAAAATATATACTTTGATGATACAGTTCCACTCTTTATATATCCTATAAGAAGTTTCGACCAAGTAGTCCTAAAATAATATAAAATCGACTAAGTGCGAGTCAGACTCGCGCATGAAGGGTTTAAAGTTGTCAGTCCCTAGATGCGTAAATCAGCAAAACTCTAAAAATTTCCTAAAATAATGCATAAAGTGACTGGCCCTTTTAGATAAGACACAATTAATTGATCACCTATCATGTACACTAACAGGGAATTTAATAACAAATTAAAAATGATGAAGACAAAATACCTTCAAAAGTTGCCCTATTTTTGTGAAAGCACCCTTAAATAAAATAAAAAATTAAGGGGGGCTCCCATACAAAAAACACAATTTTTGGCCTATTTTTGCTCTATAACGGTACGGAACCCTTTGTGCGCGAGTCCGACTCGCACTTGGCCGATTTTTTTATTTTAATTATCCACATTTCTATAATAATTGTATAAATGTCAAAGTGTGTATGTCTGTTATCTCTACACGTATGAACCGCTAAACTGCTTGGGTAGTTGTTATCCCGGAAAATGTACGGTCCTCTCACGATAAACGAGTTGCGGGGCAACAAAGATGCCGACAATATTTTATCATAATATTATTTTAAGGATTAAAAGTGCAGTTACTGTGGTGTTCTTAGGTAAAATTTACATAATATATTATGTTAATTTTTCCTGTACATTTTTCGAATTCAATATATTGTAACATATTATATTATAATTTACCTAGGAAACCTTCATATTATATGCGACTCGCACTTGGAACTTCTGTGAGGTTTATATTGTGCTCACGTATACGTTTGCAAATAGTAGAGACGTGATGAACATGCTTAGTAGTTTAATAAAGGTTTTATGTCGTCTTCGATTTTGTCTATTGAAGCTATTGTCCTACGATATGACTTATGAGACTCCGTTTTTTAGACTTTATGTCTACCATAATCCGCTAGTTATTAGTAGAGTTGCGGTACCTGTTCTATCGTACCCGCAACTCTACCTAAGGCTGCGTTTCCACCAGAGCTGCGATTCTTTTGGTTTTCAAAAACACATTCCTCGCAACACAGCTCCGCTCAGCTCTGGTGGAAAGGCAGCCTTAAGCGGGGAGTGGAGCACCATAATTATAATTTTAGTGGGTAGACAAACGCGAGGAGAATCACACATAATCCGGCCGATATCCCCAAATCCTCGGGAATAGCTTAGTGGGTCTCTACAATTTACACCAAGGAACACTTGGTGTAAATACTTTCAAACATGCCCGTCGCTATATTTAAATAATGTGCTTATCTTTATATCTAGAAGCCTATAGATTAAATGTCATATTCATGCGAAAAGCTTAGCGATGCAAATAAAGAGCACACGTCTATTGTCCACTAACGACAAAAAGCTCTGGCACATAAACACAATACTAATACATACAGTAGCGGGACTCAGCTGTATTCTTGAAGTAAAGTTCGTGCAATACAGAAGCAAGTTATAAGCGTGTGCGACGTGGTTACAACTTACAATATTTTATATTATGTTCCCTATTGCTGATTTCAGAGTTAGGCTGGTTTTAGAGTCACGCTGACCGCTCGCTGACCGTCGGCGCCGACATCGAAATGTATGAAATATCAGCGCTGACCGCAGGGCCCCCGTAAGGGCTACTGACGTCTGTGTGCAAAAAAAGGATTTTGGCGCCCCTTTAGGCAAATTTTTTGGGTCCTTGGTCCTTTGGCGCCCCTAAAGATGGCGATTTGGCACCCCTAGAGGATGGCGCCCGTGTGCATTGCACACATTCCACATATGGTAGCGGGGGCCCTGGCTGATCGCTACGCGTTATTCAAAAACGCTTCCTACAATTTCATACATCTCGGGCCATCAGCGCCGACGGTGCGCGCGCAGTCAGCGTGACTCTAAAACCAGCCTTACGCTGACCGCTCACTGACCGTCGGCGCCGACACCGAAATATTAGAAATAAAATACCAGCGCTAACCGCTTCGCGTTATTAAAAAACGCTTCTTAATATTTTATACATCTCGGACCATTAGCGCCGACGCGCGACGATACGCGTGACTCTAAAATCAGCCTATAGTCACCAAAAATCTCGTCTATGTGTGTACAAGCGATTCAGATGGTTTAGCGTAAAGATGGTCTACTGTTTATAATGTGGTTTAGCTCCACAGCCTACTATATACGTGGAGTATTGTGTTCAGGCAAGGTGAGGGTCGTGCATTTTATATCCCGTAGAACAAAGGCCTAAATAAATGAACACCAACGCTTTCAGTGCACAATGCACATGCTGCGGTCAGAAAAGAGCAGAATAAAAGAGGGCTGTGCTTGCTGTGGATCACAGACATCTTACGTTAATGCAACTTCGATGAGTTTTCGATAAAGTCTCGATGTAATATTACTGACAACTGATCGAGAAACGCGTCCTGAAACTTCCGATTGTTCAAAACTACATAAATCACCGTTTTCGCAGTAGTAACTGGTAAGTTGTCACGTATTGTAGAACTACAATTTTTTCTTAGACCTTAGCACCACACCACAGCCTTCTAGGTTGCACAAGAGTAATTTCCTGACTACAACAGTTATTAGTCGCCTAGATCATTTCTTTTGGAATAATTTATCCAATCAGCGCATGTACCTGTTTGTAGCTTTCTAAGAGCGACATGTTTTGCGTGGGCGAAGTTTGATACAATGTCGTAACGATTATTCAACACTTATCAGATGCTATCGACTGATCTATTGAGATTCGTGAGTGGTGTAACCGTAATGGAACTCTACTACACGTTCACTGAGACAGGGTTTTCCAAAGTTTTCTTGGCTTAAGGGCTCTGCCCGTTCCCGCAATAAAAAATTATGGATGCTACTTGAAGTTATCTGTTACATACCAAGATGATACAGCGACAAATATTTGGTATTAGCGTCTTTACAGTTGAGCCATAATTGTTTTCATGAATACCAAGCTTTATAGAAATAAAAAATAAAATAGGCCGGCTTAATCTTCACCAAGCTGTCTTTAATTGATATCAATAATGATTCATGAGCAATCATCGACGAATATGTCTTGCTAGCTATTCCAGTCAGCACAGGCCGTAAAGACCAGACAAAGGGACCGCACATATTTTGTTAAAGTGGTCAGCAAGAAATGAGCTCCGACTTGGGAATAAGTAGGCAGTAGATCCATAAAATATGTATTCGTATTTGTTTGTTTTTCCGCTGTGTGAAAAGTTTAGGAACCCCTGCTCCTAGCACAACTTACAAGCACCTCACTGTATTGCTTTCGCGCAATCTATTTTGCTGTTTGCATCACCCGCGGTGGAAGCTTTAAGGAGAGCATACTAATTGATTTATATTGTTAGATTCTTGTTTTAGCCTTTTCTTTCGATGAATCTATAACAGCCAAGCTGCAAGCTTTAATAGTCCGATTCATTGAATCCAGTTCTAATATGGGACCTGCCTGTTTTGCTGACCAGAAACAGCGATAAATTCTGCCTTTCCCAAATAGTAAGGACAACGTAACTCGAGCGTCTGCCTAGTTTTTGAAGATTTTTACAGGTGTTATCGTGTTTGTTACTACTTACTAGGTAATCAAAAGCGCTAATAAACAAATAAACTCCTGACAAAACATCTTAAATAATCGGCCAAGTGCGAGTCGGACTCGCGCACGAAGGGTTCCGTACCGTTGTAGAGCGAAAATAAGGACAAAATTGTGTTTTTTGTATGGGAGCCCCCCTTAATTATTTATTTTATTTTAATTTTATTATTTAATATTAAAGTACACATATATTTGAGGATTTTGTGCAAATTTCGAATGTCTATATGTTGCCATTATGGATTACGAGCTAAAAAGACCAAAAAATAACGTTTGTTGTATGGGAGCCCCCCTTAAATATTAACTTTATTTTGTTTTTAGTATTTGTTGTTATAGCGGCACCAGAAATACATAATCTGTGAAATTTTCAGAAGTCTAGCTATAGCGGTTCTTGAGTTACAGCCTGGAGACAGACAGACAGACGGACAGACATCGAAGTCTCAGTAATAGGGTACCGTTTTTACCCTTTGGGTGCGGAACCCTAAAAACCAGACATTAATGATGAGACCACAATATTAAAGCAGAAATAATAAAGGAGAGCTACATAATATTATGTAGGTACATTCTATAATTCAGTCGCTGATTCCTAACATTTTTAGGGTTCCGTACCCAAAGGGTAAAAACGGGACCCTATTGCTGAGACTTCGATGTCTGTCCGTCTGTCCGTCTGTCCGTCTGTCTCCAGGCTGTAACTCAAGAACGGTAATAGCTAGAGAGTTGAAATTTTCACAGATTATGTATTTCTGGTGCCGCTATAACAACAAATACTAAAATCAAAATAAATTAAATATTTAAGGGGGGCTCCCATACAACAAACGTGATTTTTCAAACATTTTTTGCTCGGTATCAATGATGACAACAGGTAGGTACTTGAAATTTTCACAAAGGCCTTATACTCTGGTAAACAAGTCCCATTTTCGTCAAAACCTGATCTCATGCACCGAAAATTATGATTTTGGTCTCATTCGATTCGGAATACCATCTAGAACATTCTATCAAAATTCCAAGACGGGCTGAAAAAAAAAATGCAAAAGTTATAAACAATTAAGTAAACATAAAAATAAGGGTTTGTTTTTTTTTTAATATTTCAAAAACTATTTGAGATAATCAAAATTTGAAAATAGATCATTCAAGAGCAGGAAATTTCCTAAAAAAATCCTAGATCCTGGAACCTTACCAATAATCCTTATAGCTTTAATTGAGCGGCGAAAGTAACGGTAAAACCGCGTGGTTCGGGTTTCGCGTGATTTGCCGCAATCTGCTACGTGAACTAAAAAATATTTTAAGTGATTAAATATTAATATTAAGGAATAAAAAAAATTGGGTACTAAATAGACATATCAATAAACAATAATCCGTTAACAAAAATAAATTATCACAATTTGTTTAATTATTATGCTTTTCTTAATTTGTTAACAGTCACCATTTTAATGTTAACATAAAAACGCTGATTATTTCTAAACAAGAAATCTAGAAATTTTTATTATTCTTTTGAGCTAATCTTAAAAGGGCTTAGAAAAGATTCCCGTTGAAAAAATTCATTTTCTTTTATTTTTTACTTTTTTATTAACATTCAAAAGCATTCCAAAATTATTCATGTAAATAAAGCAATTACGGTACTTTTATATCCAATTATTGTTATTATTTTGTTTTGTTGTTGTTAGAAGCCAGATAACAATATATATTTTTATATTTATAACTAATAAAATTTAAATAATCATTTTTATTGATGAAAAAACCCTAATTGCTTTATTTACATGAAAATTTCATGAATGCCTTTGATTGTTCATAAAAAAGTAAAAAATCAAAATTATAGAATTTTTCCACCGGATATCTCTTCTAAGTCTTTTTAAGATTAGCTCAAAAGAATAATAGAAATTTCTAGATTTCTTGTTTAGAAATAATCAGCGTTTTTATGTTAACATTAAAATGGTGACTAATAACAAATGAACAAAAGCATAACATTTAAACAAATTGTGATAATTTATTTTTGTTGACGGATTATTGTTTATTGATATGTCTACTTAGTACCCAATTTTTTTTATTTCTTTATATTAATATTTAATCAGTTAAAATATATTTTTTAGTTCGCGTGGCAGATTGCGGCAATTCACGCGAAACCCGAACTACGCGTTTTTACCGTTACTTTCGCCGCTCATTTAAAGCTATAATGATTATTGGTAAGGTTCCAGGATATAGGATTTTTTTAGGAAATTTCCTGTTCTTTAAGGATCTATTTTCAAATTTTGATTGTCTCAAATAGTTTTCGAAATATTAAAAAAAATCCAAACCCTTCTTTTTATGTTTACTTAATTGTTTATAACTATTGCATTTTTTTTTCAGCCCCTCTTGGAATTTTGATATAATGTTCTAGATGGTATTCCGAATCGAATGAGACCAAAATCATAATTTTCGGTGCATGAGATCAGGTTTTGACGAAAATGGCACTTGTTAATCAGACTATTAATTATATGTGTTCTTTAATAATTAGTAATAATATTTATACAAAATAAAAATTTAAGGGGGGCTCCCATACAAAAAACACAATTTTTGGCCTATTTTTGCACTTGGCCGATTATTTATTTATTTAACCTCACTTTACATTTCTGTCTAATGGCTGGTTTACACGTATTAAGTAGATAAGTACTAACTAAATTTTAACTTAATTTGAAGTGCCTGCCCGAAATGTGTCAAGTGACAAGCCCCGCCTGCCAACTCAACAGAAAATAGTCAAAATTCTAATTTCCTTGTTTAGTACTTAACTAAATTTTAACTTACTACTTGCAACTAAATTTAAGTTTAAGTTAAAATTTAGTTAACTACTTATCTACTTAATACGTGTAAACCAGCCATTAGTGACAAGCCCCGCCTGCCAACGTAACAGAAAACAGTCAAAATTCTAATTTCCTTGTTTAGTACTTAACTAAATTTTAACTTGCTACTTACTACTAAATTGTGCCCTGGCTGCGTTTCCACTGAAGCGGAGCGGAGCTTAGCGGTGCCCGAATTGACCAATCGTGCTATTCCAGCGGAATGACAGCGAAGATTTCGAGCATGGTGATTGGTCAATTCGGCACCGCTAAGCTCCGCTCCGCTTCAGTGGAACAGTACGATACGCGTATCATGATACTTTAGTCTTGATTGAAGTTGAGTGGAACGTAATGATACGCGTATCATGATACTTTGTATCATGATACGCGTATCATTTTGCGTCCACACTAGCGATCATGATACGGCGCGATGATCGCGACGGAGATCTGATCGCGCAAATGATACAAATGTGGACGAGCCGTTAGGTGCTCTATCTTACCGCGTAGATAGAGTACTTAACAGCGACGTACAGCATTTAATCACCTTTTATGTCCACGTTTCCGCGTTTCCTTTTATATTCGCATGTCATTTGTTTTGGCACTTTTACTTTTCGCTCTGTGCCCGCCGCTCATGTTCTAGATCAGTGGTTCCTAAACCTTATCTACACAAGTTCCTAAACCTTATCTACAGTTTCTCAAACTGTCTTGATATGACTACCATCACAATAATGGCAAGGATTTTAATTTCGGTGACACTTTGGACTGTTTCTCAATAAGTTTTTTTCACACCTCCGGGCGGAAAACGTCAACTTTCTTCCCGCTGCGCTTACCGATGTTGCCGTTTTCCGCCTCCGTCGAGGAGAAAAATAGTATACGCACCATGGGCAGTAAATAAGAAAGCCCCAGATCACAATATGTTTGTTGACCTCGGCTTCTCCTCGGCCAACAATTACATGTGACCTGAGACATTTATTATTTTCCTGCCCTAGGTTCGTAATGTACTATTTCAAGTAGGATAGCAGTAGTTTTTCGAACCATTTGGGATGCTTCCAGAGACTACTAGTGGTCCGTGGCTAGAATTTTATTTCATTGGGCAAGCGTCGAGAGGGTAACTAATCTAGCTTTTTATTAGCATGGGTCTGCGGACTTGGCATGCTTCCAGAAACACTTAAGGGTTGAGAACAACTTCTCTACATGGTATTTCTTTATCATTCACACAGATTTGTACACAATGATCTCCCAAGAGCATTCGCCACAGGGAAAGTGGTTTGTCCCAGGCCCGGGAACCACTTGTTACTTTCACACCACATTTCTAGCGATACAATTCCGATTGAAATACGATTTGTCTGATCTAACAAAGGCATTGGTGATGTTTCTCTTGTTTTGCAGATTCGTTGCTAATCCTATGTTCAAATATCATAAATTTTCGTAGGTGGTAGAGAAGGGGTAACATAAAACGAGATACAATTAACTTTGACCCAGACTGGAACAAATGAAGGTACAATAAACTCTGGTATTCTATTTTTCAAATACAATTTATTAGATCTAAGACAGTAGACGATCAAGATAAAGGTTTCCCATCAAGAATTCTGTGGAAAATATCATGTCACGATTAATTTCTCTTTGCGTTATTCCATAAACCTAATGGAAAAAATTTACCGACTCCCACGCGTGGTGCGAGTAGGAGGTTGCGTGCCTCCAGAGTCCAGAGGGATTTATACACGAGATAAATGTAATGTAAGCTTACTGCTTAGGTCATATTTCGTCTCGAATTTCTTCGAATGGGGATATATTATGTGAAAGAACCTATTCAGTCCGTAAAATAGGAAGAATTGGCGTATCTAACCCTTGATACGACAACCTCTTTGCTTGAAATCGGCACAGATTACTAAATAGTTACTAGTTACTACGTAAGCAAATGGCAACAGCTGCAACAAAATTTTGTATAATAGGCATTATCATCAAGAAAACTCATTTTTGTTTGTTTTTTTTTCTGCATGGAAAGTTCAATATCTAAGGTTTTACCAGAAAATTACAACGATTAACGATATAAGTACAAAGTAGTTAGATAGTAACATGTGACCTCTTTTAAGTCGTTTGTGGGTTAGCCCTTTTTGCAGATGACCGACTTTCTGTCCCTGGCGCTGTTTAAAAAACTGCCTGAGGCTATTTACTGGGTAAAGAGCTGCTATGTCCCAAGCATTTTATTGCCAGGGCCCAGGGAAAATGAAACACTGACCCGTGGCACTGCGTGCACCCTTAAGCGGAAAAATATAATATAAACTTGTCATGATAATAATTATGGAAAATAGGTAGAAAAATAGTCTAGAATCTAAATTATAAAATGCGACCAACTTAAAATTTTAATGGTGTAAAAATATCAAAATGGGCCAGTACTCAGTTTTTTCCGTGATGCGGGAACAAACGTAATAAAAAACATTACATTTAGAGTTAAGACTTAAGTCAACAGTAGTAAGTATTTTTACTACACTTGATAAGAATACGTTTTCCGGTATAACACGTGGTACTGTTAATCGAAGTTTATCAGTACTCACTATGATGTTTTCACTTGTAGATAAGAAGCAGTCTCGTCCCACGCGGTACAATGGTAATAGTAATTGTCTGAGTTCGATTTTCACTTGCTCTTGCTCAACTTGTTTTTAGGCGCCAGACGCCAGAACAATTTGTAAGATAGAGCACCATGAAAAGTGAATTTGGTTTGCGGAATTGGTTTTATTGTAGGCGTTTTTTGATGGAAGACTAGTCTAGTCCGCATGTTTTGGCTATATAGAAAGATTTTTCTTTTAAGGTAGAAAAGACAAAGTGACAACTGACATACCAACCTAAATACACTTTTCTATTGTGATTATAATATGCAGATTATTGCATTAGATGCAAAACCATAATATTGTCTTCGTTATAAAAGTTATGCCTACCAAACATTTTCCATAAGATTTGGGGTTTACTTTATTTTATTCCTTTTTGCTACAATATTATGTTTACTTTTATTCTTTTGTCTGTAGCAAGGAAGGCCGTTTGTAACTATTTAGTATTTACACATGAGACAGTATACATTACGCCCTGTTTAACCCTTAACCACTGACGTGTATTTACTTGCATTAACACTGACGTACGTCTCACAGACGTACGCTTGATTTAAACAGCTCTAAGTCAATTATTATATAAGAAAATGTGGTTATTTTATTATATATCGTCACTTTAGTATATATTGTACTAATAAATAAAATAAGTATTCTCTTATGTTTAATATTTATTTATATTTCTCAAAACAAACAAAAGCTAATAAGAATCACCGGAATCAAAAATGTCTCTTTTCTATGAGCTCAAAAACTTAAATTTTCAGTCTAAAATTATTACAGAACTAATTATATCTTATTATTTGTGAAATATTCTTTGATATAAAAAGGAATAAAATGCACGTTTTTATGGACTTGACATTTTTTGCGACTTTGTCATAGTTTCTTCAACATGAGATTCAAAAATTGCATATTTTTGTGCTTCCCTCTATAATTCAGCTGAGGGTACATTGTAATCACTGTCTGATGAAATGAGAAGGAGGGATTTCAAAATATCTCACCTCTTCAGTCTCTGGTGACAGGATCTCATTTTCATCGACACAAAAATCATCAGTGTCCGAAAAAGTAAAGTTTTCCTCAACAAAATACTCAAAATTTTGATCGTTTATATTAATTATACTCCATCCAATAGAAGTCGCAACTTCAGCGTTAAAAAAAGTTAATAATAAACTATTTTGAAGCAGAAACAAATTTTAATTCAAAAAATAAAAACTTACATTACCACTGACAATACGTCTCACAGACGTCACGAAGATTTTATTTACCTATTTGAGTTTTACCACATTTCTGGTTACTACCGCTTCGGACACGTTACCGGTACCTAGGAAGGTACTGGAAAGCACAAGTTCATCCGACAAAGATTTTAAAAGGTATATGTATTTGTTTTTGTCGCGCTCCTACGTCTCACAGACGTACGTCAGTGGTTAAGGGTTAAATTAGTCACTCAAACAATGTCCACTCTGCTTATTACTTGCCTTTTTACTGTCTCGCCCTTTGCGAGACCCTGAGGACACCCCTAAGTCACAGCTACAGCTATTTCAAACACCCTGCCTAGTTAAAATACAGTAGACTAATATACTGTGTTTAATATTTTTCAAATTAAAAAATATTCAATTGTTTATTTGATGTTAAGCCATTCTGGAAAACCCTTCATTCTTCAATGCCGCCGCATACGGTAAAAAATAAAAATCCTTGTTACTCATAACTTGAGCAAAGTTGAGCAACATCGGAATTATATTATGCTAATGAGTTTCGATTAAATTATGGCCTTTTTATTCATATCAAACTAACACATAAAGAGGATAAAGTAAAAACGTAAGGTGCTCCTAGTTTTCCGTATTTGACTGATATCTACGTCATAGCTTCATGAAGTGTATGACACAGGGTTGACGATAGCACATTTATACATGAATAAACATAACACTCGGGATATCTCGTGCATTAATGGGCTTTCTTTTACATAGGTGGAAAAATATCTAGGACTTTTTGGGCCTTCATAAGAATTTCTGATCAGAAAAATTCTGTCGCCCGAGGATAGGCACTACGTTCATTATATGTTTTGTTGTGGACCCCGCATTCTATCAGAATTCTGACATGTCTGCCGTCCGATTCGGATGAGTGGCAGATGCCGTCGCGTCGATCGGATGGCAGAAATTTTCTTATCAGAAATTCGGATCGCGCTCTCTCTATACATTTTGTACTAAACTCGGACTCGCCGGAAGGAAATTTCTGATAGGTGTGAGGTGTGGTGGTCCGGCGGGCGGCCGAATTTTTCCGAATTTATGGGCATTTTGCCCATCTCTACTCGCAGCCCGCAGGTGGAATGATAACAGGTTGAGTGTTTCCGCTACTGTGATTGCCACATGCAAACCAAATGATCCTTTTCATACACTTATCTATGCGAGGGCTTTCCGTCAGATGCCAGCCCTGGTCATACGGGCGATAAGTGTCCAAGGGCGTCTAATTTAATCTATTTGGGCCAAGTTCAATGCGCAGATACGCCCAAATCCCCTACCAATAAACTATAGTGATTCACCAAGAACAGTAAATCCATGCTAGTCGTATAAATTAAAGATTTGTCTGTCTTATCTATCTATCAGGTTGTGTGTTACATCTTCATGCTTCCACCGCTAAACCAATGGGCATTGTCCAAAAAAAAATCACATGTACTTTTTATATTTTTTTATCGTTAAAATAGGGTATTTTAAGAATATAAATTAAATAATTTTGAAATTCATTGGCTAGTTTTTTCTCAATAAATTTTTAAAGTTTCGCTCTGACGTCATCATCGGCGGCCAATTGATCTCTGCAGTATGTTTTTTTTGCTTTCAATCTTATTTATAATGGCTGGTTCGACAAATGCAAGTTCTCATTATGTGAAAGCTGATACGAGAAGCTTACCAAAAGTTCGAAACGTAATGTTGGTCGAATTTATTGCTAATTTAACGCCATTGAAGGTCAAACTAAGGTTAAACATATTTTTTCAAAAATATAAGTAACTAATGGGTATTTTTTTCGTTTATATACAGAAAAACGATCGCTGACCTTATTCCTCGAAATGTTTTTGTAATGAGCAAAATTTAAAAAAAAATGGACAATCCCCATTCTTTTGAAATTTTATTGAGTCCTGGAATAGACGGAGTTTAGTTTTTATTCTTTAACTGAAAAAATGTAGAGTTCCTGAGATTTGTGAAAAAAATTGTAGATATTAGAAGTTTGTATTCAAACTTTTAGGTCTACGAGAGTATTGGTTATAACTGCTGATTAAATATATAAGTAGGTAACACAAAAGTTTGTTTATAGTGTTGACGTGATATGGCAAAAAGTATGTCCGCATATCATGTGCCCATAAGCAGACAGGTTAATATGTTTACGATGCTATCATTAATCATTGTAATGTTCATTGAACAAGACAAGATATTTCACATTCGGCTCAGTAGTCATGTCTTATTTAATAAGCATTAATTATTGTTATTAATAAATAAAAATAAAATACAGCAGTGAGCGTGATGAAAAAGTATTTTCATTTTTCAACCAAAATCAGCCCACCCGTTTGGATGCTACCTTACGATGCAGGGCAGAAACACACGCAGATGACAGACCGACAAACACGTTAAACTTATAACACCACTTTATTTTCGTTAAGGGCTAAAACAGACGTCTTAACTCTTACCACAAAAGATCTAAACATCTATTGAACAGTTGTTTTGAGACCATTTTGTACTGAATTTTTCCCTAATCAACTGTTCAACTGGTGTTTGTAGTTTTCTTTTGTAAGAAGACCGAGAATGTGTTAAGACTATTTAACCTATCAACCCCCATATGGACATCGGCGACCGCGACAACAATAGAATAACAATAGATTTCCAAGAATCCGCGATCGAAGGATTAATGGATACTTTTCTAGTATGGTTTCTCTCAAATTGCCTTTATGATGCCACTCCCACTAACCAAAATATGGGCTACTTTTCCATATCGTTATGTAAGCTGTGTAACATGTAAGTTGCTTCAAAACGTATCAATCATCAACACTATTATTGATTTTAATAACATGTCTGATGATTTTCTCGGCTTTGCCGCGAGCGATCGAACATGTTGCATATTGATAGAATAACTAGTTTGTAAGACCACTACGAAAAGACTATATTAAAAGCAATTATAACAAGAAATAAGCTTGACAGTAGTTCTTGTTTTTTTGTAAAAAGCATGAATCTGAAATTTCAAACGCGGGGTTTTTCATTGTGACTTTTTCGACATGACTTCTAAAACCCCTAACCTAACTTAGCCCTATGTGTTATTTTAGGATAAAACTCTACCAATGTTTTATTATTCGTAGATAAAACTTATTGTAATAAACTCATGTTTAACATCCTTTTATCGGTTACTAATGTCCGGTTTCTGGGGTTTTTACAGGAGTTAATTTAATAAGTATTCAATAGAGTTGTTGATAAGTTTACCTTTTGACGTCAGCCAATCAAAAGCTCTAGTGAATAGTTATTAGCCGATAAACAACTGTTAAAAGATCATAAAATAGTTCAAGTGCATGTAGCAAAGTCCAGACACTGAAGATGACACTGGATTTAAACTTATTTGCATGCTGGACATCTTACGAGTACATTCATACAGTGCTGATGATCAGCACTTTAATCTAGTTCTAGTGATTCTGGCCCCGTACCAATGTAAAATAAGCAACATTATAGACAAATCCTGAAAATCCAATAATTTATTAAAACCCTACTAATTTCATTATTATTTTTTTTTAATTTCAGAAATAAAGCGATCGCCGACTACTTGGGCAGCAATGGGTACAACGACGCGCTGGAGGCGTTCAAAAAGGAAGCGGAAATGACCGGCGAAATGGACCGCAAGTTTGGCGGCCTCCTCGAAAAGAAGTGGACGTCCGTCATCAGGCTGCAAAAGAAGGTGAATTATTGTGACGGTTGTATTAGAGCAGGGTTTATCAACCTTTTTCTATGGTGTCTAACAAAACAAGGGACATGGCTTTTACAATGCGCCCGCAAATAACGAAATTTGCCCCTTCGTCGCGTAGTTGGCCCGCAAATGACCAACGAGCTAAGCTATTTAATATTTTTCTTTATAACAACTGTTGCAAATATTGTATTGCTTCATCATTTGTCTTCGTAGATAACTTATAATATGATATATCGTTCTCCTTGGAGCACTTCGAATGTCTGAGCCTATCGAATTCAGTCCTGTAGTTTCGGAGCATAATTGATGCAAACAAGCAAATGCTGTGTCACTGTAGAGTTAGAGACACAGCGTTTGCTTGTTTGTTACAGAGTCTGTAGTACCTATTTTTGTTATAGAGGTTTTTTTAATTAAATTTAGGGGGCAAACGAGCAAACGGGTTACCTGATGGAAAGCAACTACCGTCGCCCATGAACACTCGCAACATCTAGAGTTGCCACCTGAAACTCTAGATAAGGAAAACAATTTATAATGAATACAATACAGTATAACAAAAAACTATTTTAACTGGAATTGGGCGTTTAGAATGTAGTGACATCCAATACCTCCCCGGCTCGCCCGATCGATACTGCGACATTTGTAGGTCAGACTCGAGCCGAGATTTTTGCCAGCTATTACAGCTCCTCTAGAATGATCTGTGAAAAATTCATCGTCAAAACCAAATATTAAAGCCAGGATTGCATGTTTGGTGGAAAATAATCTTCGTACAGTAATCTACGCCAATTTCAAACCTCATAATGTCAAGATGGGTCCAGATATCCCAAGGAATGGTCGAATTTACTTGAGGCTTTTTTCTCTATGATGCAAAAGTGGTCTTTTTACGTTGGCCCATGATGGATCTTGCAAGCTTATACGAACATAATATATGTATATCCATCTATGATGACCCATATTGATTGATATCGATTGTGCATGCTATGGACATTGAACAGCTTCCCAAACATGTTCACCATATTTAGCAGAAAATATTTCCCCGCCCCACCATAAAATTCTTGCAAAATCTAACACTGTTCTCTTCTCTTCCATATTTGGAAATTTTTGAATTATGCTCTGCCTTAACGAGTACAATATAATTTGTCTCAATCCCATTTGATTGGCACTAAATAGACATTAATTCAGTTATAAACAAATACAGTAAGCATCATCATCAAAACAATTAGTTTCTTCCTATTGAGTTTGATTGATGGTTATGCCTATAATATTGAGGCACCTTATAGGCATTTATGTAATTAAAACTCAATTCATTATCCTGTATTCGTTATTTTAATGATTCCGAGTAGCCTAAGGGCCTGTCCGCACTGCGAATTTTAACCGCGCGGATTTTTTCTCGCAATTCTGTAAGACTTTGAATGTTATGCTTATGACTTATGACTAATGTGAGTATCCGCACTGCGGATGAAAAAATTAAATGAATAAATTCGCGCGAATAAAATCCGTGCGGTTAAAATTCGCAGTGCGGACAGGCCCTAAGCAGCAACAGTTAACTACAAAGTATTCGTAACAATATGGTCAAATTAATCTTAAAATGTTCTTTGTTGTCAAATTGTTTGTGCTTGTAGTCTGTTTTAATAAGCATAATATCCTTAATTAGGCCTATTAAATATATTTTTTCACCAAACCGCGTACAAAACATTCTCATCAAACTCACGAACTAGACTCTACCTATCTTAAATCTTAATGCAAACGCAGAACATGCTTTACTTGGAATTAACAATGAAATTAAATAGTCAATTTTGTCCAATTCGTATGCGCTAGGTTAACTTCAGGTAATCGTTTTTGTTTAGTAGAAATTTCGACATAGCAATCATGCACGTGCCAAATGTTGTAAACTCTATAAAAGTATACGAAGGAATGTGAATTCCTCGTCCAAGAGATCTGATGCAATAGCCTCCGTAAAAATACTGTGTTGTTGCGTTCAACAATGCTAATGGACCGTATGCTGGAGGTCCACTTTGGTGCAACATTAATGCTGCTTCATTCCGTTTTTGATCCAATCAGTTTTCTATAAAAGACCAAAATTCTATTCTCATGAACGTCAAACGGATCTATGATCAACTTGATGATGCCCGCAACTCCGTTGCGCCAAAACTCGTTTATCGTGCGAGGACCGTACATTTTTTCGGAAAAAAAGTATCCTATGTCCTTTCCCGGAACTCAAAGTATCTCCATGCCAAATTTCAGGAAAATCGGTTCAGCGCTTTGGGCGTAAATAGGTAACAGACAGACAGACAGACACAATTTCGCATATATAATATTAGTATGGATGGATGGATAGGGAATATTATGCGACACTGTCTTTGCTGGTGCTGTCTCTGGTGTGAAAAAATTGCAGTGTTAGAGCACCTTTGGAGTTGGTTTGAAATTGCAGTGTTAGAGCACCTTTGGAGTTGGTTTGAAATTGCAGTGTTAGAGCACCTTTGGAGTTGGTTTGAAATTCCATTAGTCTATATAATAGGACTAGATGGAACAAGGAACTAAACTGAGTTAAGAAAAGTAGGATTGGGTAAAGGACCAAATTCAGGTGGCTTGGTCTTTATTGGTGGTGTATATAGTTGTAAACCAGCGGCTTGTAAGCGGGTAGTAACCGATAGCAGCCGCTAGAAACGAATAAACAGCTGCTTGTTACCGGGTAAACAGCCGCTTGTTACCTGACTTGAGCATAGAAAAAAATACTATTTTCAATACTTTTTTATTGTTAAATTATTATTATTTTTTTTTTTTTCATATTGTAACACTTACACTGTTCTTTTATTTTTGTTTTTATTAAAAAGCACCGAAAATACTGTTTATACCTACTAATTTACTTAATTCAGAGATGATTGTCGTAACTTTACTTTAGGTGGCATACGAAATTATAAGAATAAAGGTAGTTTAATTAGCTTAGTTTTGATTATCTAACGCATAATCAATAATAATTATCAATCAATAATGATTATCAAATACATATAAAAATTAAACTGTTTTGGTAGTATTTCTGTTATTTTTTAAAAACCTCCAATATTTTCTGCATAATATTAAATCGCTCATTACCAGTATATTGCTCAAGTTCATGAGATATTGTTCATGAGATTGTGTATTTAACACTTTAACATAGATTGAAATGTCATCGTTTATGTCTATTTAAGTTAAATATATCCTATTGTAAGTAAATCAGAATAAAAACCATAAAAAATAAACGAACTCATGTGATTATACCAATAAAATGTAAGAAGCCGTTACCAGCCGCTATTTATCGCTAGTATTGATAATAAGCCAAAAAAGTCGTTACTCGCCGCTTGGCTAATAATGTTAGCAGCCGGCTTCACATCTATAGTGGTGTATTTAGTATGTACTATGTATGTATGTACTGAACCAAAAGGTTAGAGTACGCATATTACTAATTTCATTAGACTGATGATAAAATTGTTCTCCTTAACATAATAATTACTATGATGTTAAAGAGAAAACTTAATCTTGTTTACACGGCCATAAAGAGAGAGCTCTTAATTTAAATTTTAATAAACATAAATATTAAATAAGTATTAAGTTGTACTATTAACTTTGGTAGAGTAAAACTATTCGTTCTCTGTTTCGCTACGAATACATAGCTGCCATTTCACTATTAAGGGCCTGATAAAGGGCCTGAATAAGGGTCATCCATAATTTATAAACATACCGAGCCCTTGGCTTGGCTCGCCACTCTACTCCGTAGGTGTAATCAGGAGTCAGAAACCACAAAACTGAAGAGCTTTTATCCAGTATTATTTACTTTATCAGTAAATTTTATATTTATTTACTAATAGAAGCTATACAATGGCTTACCGAATCAGCAAGTAGATGTTTAAACAAGGTAGTGACACCAAAAGACCGCCAGATGTTCAAGGATTAACTTATGGGGCTTCCTACACATTATGTCCAAAATGTTCTACCGCGTTAAAACGGTCATAATATTGTGTAACGCTCTTATGTTGTATAATGTATTATATTTTCTCTAATAAATATCTGGCATTTTGCCTACTGAATTCTCTGATAGATATGTATCAATTGAGGCTTGCTGATGGTGTCTTATTAATTGCCTTATATTTTATATCTTTGGATATATAATGTAATTTCACCTGCTCGTTTAGTTGGCACTCGACACGATTTTCATCTTATTGGTAAAATATATCACCATCATTCATCAGTCATCAGTCTCTAAATGTTATAGAATCGTTATACAATAATATACATATTAACTAATAAGTTAATATTTTGTGTTAATAAGTACATCATGACCTCCCAAATAGTTTTTTACTGCGCCGCATTTAAAATTGCTTTTTCTTTCCGGGACAAAGAGTATATTATCAATAATTTTAATCAAATAAATCGATTTAGCAGTTCTAGTGTGAAGACTGTTTAGTTCTTTAGGCTGGTACATAATATCGTAACTATGTAGAACCTATTCTTGCAATATTATATAGATTTAACTGTAATTATGTATATTCCAATTTCCAGGTGATGGAATTGGAGTCGAAGCTGTCTGAGGCACAGAAGGAGTTCATCGAAGGCGCTCCCACGCGCGCCAAGAGAACGCCCACCGAGTGGATTCCACGGCCTCCGGAGAAGTTCTTGCTGACCGGACACCGAGCTACTATTACCAAGGTCAGTTTAACCTATCAACCCCCATATGGACACCGCCGACTGCGACAACAATAGAATAACAATAGATTTTCAAGAATCCGCGATCGAAAGATTAATACTGAAAAAAATCTTCTTGTTTGCGTGAGACTCTGCGCGTATATATTTCTATATTTTACTAGATGACCAGTAGCCGTAAAACGGCGACCAGCGGAAATGCGAAAGTATAGACAAACTGCGGAGATAAACTTAAGGTGCGGTTCCGATCTTTTTTCGTTCCGAAAAATTCAATTAAAATGCAACTTTATGACAGACTATAGTCACAAACTGTAGAGATAAACTTAAGGTGCCGTTCCGATCTTTTTTCTCTCTGAAAAATTCAATTATTTTCTTTATGACAGACTATAGTTCTAAAAGTTCAAATAATATCCTACTTTATGACATATACTATAGTCTATCATAAAGTGGCATTTTAATTGAATTTTTCGGAACGAAAAAAGATCGGAACCGCACCTTAAGTTTATCTCCGCCGTTTGTCTATACTTTCGCATTTCTACTGGTCGGCGTGCTACGGCTACAGGTAAATTTCGCATCATTTCCCCCTTTTTTGTTAGTCTTTACTATCCCATTGCTGGGTAAAGGCCTCAGCCAGGGTCTACCACTTGTCTCGCAATTAGTAACTAAATTTAAAACATTTTCTCTTAGTAACTAAATTGAAAATACATTTTTTTTTTGTATCCTTTAGCTAAATTTAAGTTTTGTTTTAGTAGTAAATAGGCTTATTCTTTAAGGGCCTGCTGTCAAAACGCTAGCCCCGCCTACACACAACGCTATCCTCCAATCGTGATTCGTGATACAATTATTCCATGAATCGTGCTCCCGGGCAATGTGTTTTAGGCTGCAGCTAATAGTGAACAATATCGCGTAAAAACGGTTCCCGCATTATAGCACGAAAGTAAAGATCGTAAGTTACAAAACTGTTTTTTGATGATTACTTAAAAACTAAATACAATACTAATATTTCCTTTAGCTATTATTTTATAAAGTGTGTGATTGTAGTAGTGCAAGTTATTTAACGATAGTAACTCAATGAGCGTAACAGATATTTGTTGAAATGCCCAAAAAGATTCATAATTTCGAAAAATAAAACTATCGAGTCAAAATAAGTGAATCGTGTTTTCCGTTAGCTAAGTCTCAGATAAATAAACAATGATTAAATAAATCTCAATTTCATTTGAGTCAATCGTCTTCCGGGATCGTAATGCTTATTAGAAAACACAGCAAAATTGCACAGCCCGCTCTTAAATTTTCCGCACACTAAACATACTACTACTACTTATTATGTACTCTAAATTTAAATCCATGTAAGCCCTCGTTGAGCCCTATTGATTCCGACGTTCAGCCTTGAGTTCCAAATCTTTTATTAAGTTAGGTAATAGCCTAACCTCGGAACCTAATCTAAGCCTAACTTAACATGGTTAGTCTGCTTTGGTAACTGAGACCTAATTTGGCAAAATTTGCGGCTGTCATTTCATCTATACAATATCAGTGCAACGAGCGAACGCCTCCGTGGTCTAGTGGTATAGAGCGCGGCTCTTGACTCGGAGGTCGTGGGTTCGATTCCCGCGTTGGAAACATGTTATTTCCAAGTTTGGTTAGGACAAATCAGACTGATCACCTGATTGTCTGACAAGTAAGATGATCCATGCGTCGGATGGGCATGTAAAAAGTCGGTCCTGCGCCTGATCTCTCGCCGGTCGTGTCAGTCTGCCGTCCCACTGGGTTATGAGAGTAAAGGAATAGAGAGTGCTCTTGTGTACTGCGCACACACTTGGGCACTATAAAAATTACTCCTGCGTAGCTGGCCTGGTTTCAATGAAACCGGCCACCGTCACCGAAACGCTGTGGTAGCTATTATCAGTGCAAGCGCCGCGCTGGATAGATTTGAGTATGCAAAATGTGAGGACCAGCGCCCGGTCTATATCCAAATCGATTTATCTATCCTTGGCCAAGGTCTCAGGGCATCGCATAATTTAGAAAGCCCTGGTCTATGCTGTGCTTAATTGTTAAGTCTTTGAACAAAAAATATTTACTAATGTGCTATGTTGTGTGTTCCAGGTAATATTTCACCCAGTTTTCAGTTTGTTGGTATCCTCGAGCGAGGATGCTACAATCAAAGTGTGGGACTTTGAGGGTGGCGAGTACGAACGAACCCTGAAGGGACACACCGACTCCGTTCAGGACATTGCTTTCGATCACCACGGAAAATTACTTGGTAAGTTTACTTTATAATTCCGAAATATATAACAGGGCTCCATCCTGGGGCCATTATTATTTCTTATCTATGTAAACAACATCTGTCAATTAAATTTACACGGCCAACTTACCTTATATGCAGACGACACTTGTGTGTTTTATTTTGGACTGAAATTGGACGAAATTATACATCTAGCTCAAAAAGATTTAGATAGTCTATATAAATGGTTCCAATTTAATCTCTTAACAGTAAATACCTCTAAGACATCCTATATAATATTTGGTGCTAAAAATAAAAAGGTATCTAACGACACAAAGCTACACATGAACGGACAAAATCTACAACAAACCAACGAAGAAAAATACCTTGGACTGATACTGGACAAAAACCTGACATGGAGTGCACACATAAAACACATAGAAACCAAAATCTCATCTCTAATAGGGTCACTTCACAATTTGAGATTGTCAAAGAAGCAAGCTCGCTCAATATCTTCAAGAAAAAATTAACCGATCACATATTTTGTTGCAACTCGTAAAAAGTTAATCACTTGGACCACCGGCTTAAGCGCTTATTCCACTTATCCTAGCTAGGTTCCTAGCCTAGCTAGGATCCTAAATCGTTTCCGATTTAGTCAAGTGGAATAACATTTAGAAAGCTAGGTTCCTAGCTAGGATCCTACCTAGGAACCTAGCTAGGATAAGTGGAATAAGCGCTTTATATTGGCGAACTTGCATTCTCGAACACGTCTCGTTATAAAAATTTTTTTCAGACTAGCGACAAAATCGGGTCGACGTTATTTGTTAATACTATTCAACCTTATAAAACTGTAATTTTTTATGTATTGTGAACTTTCGTAATAAGTATAGTGTTAAAGTTATGATATTGTTTCTCGTGTAAGTGACATAAATTGTCTTATTGAGAATAATAAAGATCTTTAAACCGAAATATGTGAATTTTGAAGGAGATTGGCAAGTCCTGTCCTATTGTCCATTCGTATAACTAACCAATATTGGATATTGTTGAGTTTGATGGGTAGTGATGCAGTAAATGTATGGCGACTAGCCAACCTCCTTTTGCAATAAGGCTTACTTGCAGACTGGGTTAAAGTAAATTGCGGATGAAAGGTCCATAGCTCACATTGTAATGGTAACTTATATTATCATTCAAACAAACAAATGCAGAACAAATAATAAGCACAATGTCTATGTCAAAATAAGCCTTAAAAGTTAAAAATAACTGTATTGCTTTTAGTAATAACCTAATTTTGAGCTCATGCTCTTTGTAACCTAAACTGCCTTGTAAGTCTGTGTTTAATTCTAACCCTGTCTGTTTTTGTTTCTAATTTAATTAATTCAAGTTAACATTTACACAATATGTATATTAACTCCTCCATTCAACTCTTCCAGTATCATGCAGCGCGGACATGTCCATCAAGCTGTGGGACTTCTCGCAGACGTACGAGTGCATCAAGACGATGCAGGGCCACGACCACAACGTGTCGTCCGTGGCGTTCTCGCCCGGCGGGGATATTGTGTACTCCGCCAGTCGCGATAAGACTATCAAGGCGTGGGAGGTGGCTACTGGGTGAGTTGAATTATTGGAGAAGATATGGTCCTTTTTAAGGATCAGTTATGACTTATGAGCCTCAGGGCTGAGCTATTCTACTATTTTATTTCAATATTACAACGAATCATTACAGAATCCTCATCCGTCTCATTAGATTAGTAGAAGTGCTCTTGTGTACTGTTAACTGAGGTTCTGCTGAAACATAATATCTAATAAATTAAAGCTCCTCATACTCCTAGAGCTAAAAAAGTAAAATTTCGCACAAGTGTTCCTCTTATAATGTAAGCATCTGCTAAAAGAGATTTTTTTCTATAATTCTATCTCGTAATAAGTGATCAAAGTTTATAAAGCGTAAACGTGATAGTTCCGCGTGTAAGTCTAGCTTAAGCTAATAATATGACTGGCAGGCAGTGTCCGTATTTAAATATACACGAACAGTTTGGCACTACTTTATGCCCCCTCATAACTATTTTACATGAACCTGTCAAAATTAGCTTATTAGAAGTGCTCTTAGTTTTATAAGCAACTCGAATGTTTGGGTTAGGGTAATATTTAATACAAACTAATGATGAATATTGTGTGTATTCAGGTACTGCGTGAAGACGTACAAGGGTCACCGCGAGTGGGTGCGCATGGTGCGAGTGTCGGCGGACGGCGCGCTGCTCGCCTCGTGCTCCAACGATCAGACCGTGCGCATATGGAACGCCGACACCAACGAGTGCAAGGTATGACACTAAGGGCCTTATCACACTGGCGATTAGCGAGCGGTTTGAAAGCGACGCGATTGCGCACGCGGCGTGCACGTCGTGCAATCGCGGCGTGCGCGCTGCGCAATCGCGTCGCTTTCAAATCGCTCGCTAATCGCCAGTGTGATAAGACCCTTAGTGTCTAAACACACTCGTAATTTATGTGGCCGAAATTACGTTCAGCCGCTTACGTCTGATGCGACACACTATAAATTACGCGAAGAGCCGAAATTTCGCGGCGTAATTTTCGTTGCGGAACGCGCGCGTAAGTGAGTATTTAAAATTCTCAGATGTAATGTGTGCGTTAACGCTTTGGAGATAAGGTTGGATTTCCTATGTTCGGTTTTGATAATTCCGTCGCGTATAGTGTGTTGCTATACAAAACATTACCGCCGAATCGCTGCCGAACTTTACGATCGACTTGGCTCGACGGAAATTCGGCTCACGACGGAATTTCGGCATAGTGTGTCGTCTGTCGCGTTCCGCCCGTATATTGTATGGATTTGAAACGCGGCGGAATTTACGTCGGCGTAATTCAGCCTAGTGTGTTTAGACCCTAAGGCGGGCAATAGACGGACCGCATCTTGCACTCGAAACCGACTGCAAGATGCGGTCGCCATAGGGCGATCTGCAGTTTTCATACTAAATTCATATCTGTCATACACGGAGCAGCTCGAGCAGTTCTAGAGCGGTCGGTGCAAATTTCAACGCGACCGCTCTAGAGCATTCGGTCCCGACTTCAACTTGCGGTCCGTCTATGGCTGGGCTAAGGGGTCTGTAGATAGAAGACGTGCTAAATGCACTTCGCAGGAACTATAAGTGACAGTGCTTAACAGTCTACTACTCTATAGACACCACCTGAAGTCGTGCAAATTAGGCACTGTGCAGGAACATATAAGTGGCAGAAAATAGACGAATCATCGACATGAATTAATAGTGTCAGGCTATCTTATGTAATCATGTTTCTTCTGGTCATTTTGTATATAGCAACAGTTGCTGTTGCAATATTCAAGATCACTGTCAATCCTCCGCCTCTGTATTGCTGTCGTATAAAAAATTTTCACACATTAATCACACCATCACATCAAATATTTTGGTATGACGTCCCCTCCCCTAAAGCTGCGACGTATTAAGTGGATGGACCTCAATGGCAATGCTAAACGTTCTAAAGGCTTTAATACATTTTCCCATCACTTCAGATGGAGCTGCGCGAGCACGAGCACGTGGTTGAGTGCGTGTCTTGGGCGCCGGACGCCGCCACCGCCGCCATCAACGAGGCCGCCGGCGGGGACAACCGCCGCGCCGCACACGTCGGACCGTTCCTAGCCAGCGGCTCCAGGGACAAGTCTGTCAAGGTACGAGCTAATATTGTTTTAGGTAGTGGACCAACTATAGTTCGCGCGGAACTAGTTGGCCGTGCCTTAGGTATGTGAGCGGTGGGACGGAGAGGCGGGGGCGCTTGATTTTGACAGTTCTAGCTAGTTTGGACAAAACGCACACGAGATTGCAATAGCAAGATAAATCCGCCGATAAAAAGACAATCTAAGGAAATACTATTTAAAGTGCATAGGGTTTAAAAAACGGAAAGCCGGTGTCAATAATTATAATATAAAACTGATCAATTGTCTTTAATTTATTCTTTTCAATAATTAAATAATATTATTGTTCACAATATCGCGAGATTTGTCGTCACTGTCTAATCTCATGTGCGTTGCGAGCAGCAAGCAACCCGCCCCCTCACCCCCGTCCCTACCTAAGGCGCGGCCAACTAGTTCCGCGCGGACTATAGCACTACAATCTTGCATCGCGTTATCTAGACACTCGGTAAGTCAAGTTCAAGTATAACAGAACTGGCGAGCAGCACCGTGTGTAATCGAATTTACTGAGATCAACGTCTGAAATGGCTATAGTGGGCTCTGCACGACGTCACCAACTTCCGTCTCACCGGGTCACCCTTGATCACCAGCCGCTGCAAGTCTAAACAGCCTTTCTGTTTGGCATCGCTGTCATATTTTAACCTTTTTTTAATTTATTTATCAATTATGCTGCGGAGATATAACTCTCCACTGTCATAAATATAGCACGGAACTTGGTGACCCTCGACAGCGCTAGCTTCTCTCTCGCACATTTCAGATCTGGGACGTCGGCACCGGCCAGTGCCTCGCCACGCTCGTGGGCCACGACAATTGGGTGCGCGGCGCGGCGTGGCACCCCGGCGGCCGGTACCTGCTCACCGCCAGCGACGACAAGACGCTCCGCGTGTGGGACGTGGCCCACGCGCGGTGCCTCAAGACCCTATACGCTCACCAACACTTCGCCACCAGCCTCGGTGAGTTGGTTTTTTATTGGGGAATTTGAAGCAATGATTACACAGTTTTGTTGACAAGTGAAGTTTAATAAGTTTGTAAAAAGAAAAACGTATTTCGACGAAATGAAATTGCAGGCAACCTGTAGTATTGCAAACGTTTAAATAATATAACATTTTCTGTGCTTTTTCAGATTTTCACAAGAACTTGCCATACGTCATATCTGGCAGCGTCGATCAGACCGTCAAAGTTTGGGAGTGTCGCTAAGAGCATTGCCATTTTAGTTAACTTAAACTCACCGATGATATCTTTATCATTTTCACATTAAAGGAACTGCAACAGATGAGAAAATTGTATGCGGTGTTTTTTGTTGTAACAAAAAGAAGGTTAAACTTTATGTAAGCAAGTCTGGGCATTATAATTTTAATGAAGGTTTTTTTAATCACAAAATAGTAGCACAATTCTTTGCAAATGTTTTGATAGTGTTTTTTTTTTATCTATATTCTACATGAGATCATAGTGATGAGTGCCATTGTATTAATTCAGATTTATATCAATAATTATTAATTTCTATCTGCTGCTTAATGTAACTGATCAATAATAATGGCACGTATTAAACTTTCTTATCGTACAGCTCAACTTTGCTTACATAATAGTCGGTGACACCTATAGTTTTGATAATTTATTGATATTGATTCGTCCCACTCATTGTCGTGAGTTGTTACGATGTTGCTATGTTCCGTTCACCAATCGGACTCTTCATCGCTTATAGAAACACATTCCATGAAAACGCGAGTGCTCATAGTTTAGTTGTGATTAGTCAAAATATATACTCAAAGAATACGAAACTTAGTTAATATCAGTCTTTAGAGTTTAGACGGTTAAAAAGTGACATAGCAATCATCTGGTACGTTCACACAATGAGACGAGGAGTAAAAGCTGTGTTATAATTTAACATTTCATTATTCTGTTTTATTTTATAGTTATTTTTATTCGTAGGAGCGTTTAGATGTAACTTTATTTGGTATGAATAGTTAATATAATTTTCTTACGTCCACTCTAGAGGAACTCGTACCTTGTTTATTGATAATTTAGTTTTATTAAATTTTATATAAATGGGTATTCATGACAAGCTGGAATTAGTTTTTGGAAGTGATTTATCATCTGTTTTCTGTAATCTGTACATAATGATGCCTGTGGGTCTCCCGGGTGCTTCATTATGTGTGTTAGCTCGCGCCAACATCATCAATGATCGCCGTCTCGCTAATTCTGTTCGTATGGACGAGTGGGCCTCGTGTAGATTCAAAGAGACTTATTTTAAGTTTTGTTTGATTCAAAACTTTAACTATAAGTTAGAGTGTTATATTTTAAAAGGATTTTTTACTATTTATTTATATCTGCAATGTTTAATGGATGTCTCAAACGCCTGTTAGCTAGTACTCTGAATTGCTAGTGAGTAGGTCCGCCGGATCGGTTAAGTTACGCTGTCATACCAGAGTTTTACGTAAACTGAAGTGTGTGATATAATTATTAATATTATTAACGCTATTCGTGGTAGCTACGCAAATAATTACCGATGCTGTTTCTTTTTAGATATTTATTATAAATCGAGGAGTTTGTTTGCCCGGTATTCTCTAGGATTAATTGTAGATGTAATCGAGTATTGTCATACTATTAGAAGCTTGCAGTACTAGAGCATGTATATGTTAACTCAGATTATGGAGTAAACCTGGTAGAAGTGGAAAATCACAAGTGAAACTACGCCATCCTAGTATAACTACTGTGCATTCTTACCGGTTTAATCTGTACGCTGAGTGTGTAAAGTATGTTTACGAAGCCTTTCTACCGCACTGTGTTGCTAAATTATGAGTAAACTAAATTATCTATTGCGGTAGATGTAGGCGATATGCTTAATCAGTGTAGTATCCAAACGATATGAGGAGATTATATTATGATTCATAACATAGGTAGGAAAGTCCTCTTGCTCGATCCTCCTTGGTTAGTCATAGAGTAATTCTCATAATAATTTGTACAATGATTTCATACTTAACACAACTCTTTTGTATGGTTCCTTTTTGTCTATTTTTTTTCTTGTCTATCCTTCGTACATGTTAGTTATAACTTTGCGAAACATTTGGAAATAGTACCTATTATAATCTCCTTATAAATATTTTATATGCAGTAGCTTATGATTTGATGCTTGCGGATTATTGTATGTCTAACATAATATAAAAATTATTCAATTATAAAGTAAATAGTATCGCACTCATGTTAAAGCTTACATTTAACAGAATCCTCAGGCTACATAAACTCATATTAAAGTATACCGAAACTTTTCAATAGGAGGATTTTGTGTATTTAACCACTCAAACATTGTATTTTGTCTAAATTTATATAGAACTACATACCGGAACTTAAATAGAATTTGGTCTAATATTTTCTGTAAATAAATCAAATAATATGTAATAATTTAATGGTGTGTGATTTATTATTCTTTTCCCTTGAAAACCTTATATTATGTTAACTCAGCGCCGACAAATAGTTAGCGAGTGCCACTTGATTACACATGGTCGGATCCGAGTTCTGCCAAAATTTTAATTATTATTGGAAGCACAAAATCTATCTAAAGCGGGAAATTGACTACCGGGCCGCCCGCTACGGGCCGCCCGTCACGGGCAGGTCTGTCGCATGTCTGCTCGTCAATTCATAGGTACGGCCACAGACATGCCCGCTGGCCCGTGTCCGCAGCCTGCCCGCGAGGCGCGAGATCGCATTTTTCCCGCGCGGGCACGGGCAAGTCTGTACATGAATGGTCGTAACGGGCGGCCCGTCGTCATTTGCGCCTTAGAGAGCGACTGGAGTGCACTTAAAATAATATTTTAAAACATATTATTGTAAACAATACAAACACTAAACTTAAGAAAAACCAACAAAAACAATTTCGACATATTTCGTTTATTTCCATTTACCGGTCGCATCCTTGTTTGTGGAAAATTAAAAGCAAGGATTACATGAACACCGATCTACGTAACGCCGCTTACAGCGAACTTATTGAAAAATCCAAAGAAATCAATGCCGATGCTGATCTATCATTTTTTACAAAGAAGATCGAGTCCATGAGTCCACGACCGAGCTGCAGCCCTCTATCTATTCGACTGACTTGCCTGTTCTGTGTGTGTTCAATAGGGGCAAGCGGCAGACTTGTGCCAGACCGGGCAGCCCGGTAGTGAATTCCCCGCTTAAGCGATACCTATATAATATATGAGGAGCGGTCTAAGCAAAAGCGTTCACGGCGGAAGTTAAATAAATAAATAAATAATGGTTTATAAATAAATAAATAATGGTTTATTGTCTCCACTGTCTCTCAGTAAATACTAAATACATAATAAGAATAAAACAAAACAAAAGATAGGAACAGGATATTACAAAATTAGGTGCACAACCAGGGGCGCCGACTCCGTGGATGCTCGGGTGCTTCAGCATCCACGAGAGTTAAAAAGTGGGTGCCGAGCGCCCACAATAATAAACGTGTAAAAAAATTCTCTTTCTCATCTTTTATAATAACTAAATCTAAATAATAAAGGTACTGCAATAATATAAGTACATACATACCTAATACGCGCGCCTAAAAACAAAGGTCTAGCCGCTCTTCGTCAAAATACATTTGCATTGATTAAAAAATATAATAAGTATAATGTTTAAGATTTATTTATTTATTTTATTTATGTATTTTCTTGTTTATTAATCCTTCGATCGCGGATTCTTGGAAATGCTATTGTACTCTATTGTTGTTGCGATCACCGGTGCTCTTATGGGGCTTGAACACTGACCTCCATTATGCGGCCTCCACACGATGGGCCATCATGGACAATCACAGGCGATCACGATCGTGTGGAGGGCATAATCGTTTGCGATTGGCTATGATGGCCGTCGATTGTGCGTAATCGCCGTTGTGTCGGTTTTTCGCACAATCATCAAATGAAGTTCGGCCATGATTGTAAGCGTGTCCACACGATCGCTGATCACCCAGTAATTTGTATTTGTTAACGGTACGGTGCGGACGCGTGCTGTAGGTATTGTTTTCAACGATGTCGGAGACGTGGTCAAATAATGAAATATTTAAATTTATAGAATTGTATCAAAAAGAACCTGTAATTTGGAATCCTAAATATAAATATCATTAAGATAAAAATCATAAAGATAAAGATCATAAAGATAAAAACATTTATATAATAGTTATAGGCACTAAATAAGTAAATAGTAGCAGCTGCTGTTTCGACGTCAATTGTAAACCGATGACAATTAACAAATGGAGGTGCAGCGATCGTGTGGACAGATCCGCGATCATTGTCACAATTAATGGCACATTCTTGATTGTCCATGATGGTCCATCGTGTGGAGGCCGCATTATACAAGTGTATAATAGAGATCAGAGGGCTTGAAGGATTAAATAACAAAAATAAGTACATACATATAAGTAGCTAGGCATGTGACATTTACTTAAAAAAGCTGGAGCACCACGAGAATTTTAAAAACTCGGCGCCCCTGTGCACAACCCCTACACGAGTCTTGTGCTGTAGGGGTTGTAACCATGTTGTAAATATATAAATGGTTAATTATTATAAAGATGACAGAGAAGTGTATCCTACCTACCCCTAGACAAGTGTCCTAACTCCTACGGTCCGACATCTATTGTGACTACTGCGTGTGTTTCGATACCTCCCAGCAAGCACACAACTTGTTTATTAAGGCCGCATATAACGAGGACTAGTGAAATTTTATGTTTTTATTTTCACTAGAACTTTGACCAGAAGTAATTATAAGCATTTAAACATTTTTTGTAGGTTTGTTACGTTCCTTACCAAGGCCCCAGTCAGCTTAGAATTTTGATTTAAATCCATTTACCACTAAAAAAAGAGTAATAAAGAATACTATTTTCAAAATTTTATTTCGACTACAATTCAGCGAAAATAAACGCAGGAAAAAATATTTTTATACAAAAATGTTTAAATTATGATTTCGAAGGTTATGGTCAGCTTCGTTTTTGATATATAATAACAATAATAAAGATAAATCGTTTTGATCACAAATTCGAACGATTTATTGATTTTCGAATGCAACGCCTGCTTTCAATATTTGCCATAACAATTCCACAGGCGTTTTGATGGATAACAATTGAATGACATCTGCAGTGAAATCTGTCTTTCAGTGACTGATTGTCTATTACAGAAAAACTAGAGTATGTTCACAAATATATCCCAGTATACTGGCCAGAGCTCCTTAAGCCTAGAATCGCCGTGGTCCCATACTGTTGATTCGTTTCGAAATATTTGCCAGTGCATTGTCGTATACTTAAGGGGGATCGCAGACGTCACACTTTTTGTGTGATCGAGTCTGCGGCTTACATACAGTCGGCATGGCGCGCGCCTGCGGACTGTATGTAAGCCGCAGACTCGATCACACAAAAAGTGTGACGTCTGCGATCTCCCTTAATGTGTTTATTGTGATGTGATTATAATACGTTACACTTGTCTTACTAGTGGAATACCAGTACAATACAGTGCGGCGTCGTAAGATGACGTCTTGATCACTGGTAAGTAAACTGCAAAGAGAATATAATCACTACGTGGTAAGCTGGGTTTTATTTCAGAACAAAGGCAATATGTTTGGTTTACAAATATTACAATATTGTTTTGTAACCTAATATTTGGTGAGAGACTACCTTATTAGGTATCTTATTGATATATATTTGATAATTTACATTCGCCAAACGATCATTTATAGGTTTTTGGTAGGTTTGAAAGTCATAAATGCAAAAATCACAGCTAAGTCGGATAATAATGAACAGAGTGTCTCAACACAAGAGACACATTTTGAGGGATGTGTTAAAACATTGTAAAATGATAATGATATTATTATGTTAAACAACAATTTTATCGAACATGTCCAATCCATAGCAATAGAAAGATATACCTAACATCTTATAGTCAAGGAGCCCTAGAACATTTTTTTATTACTAACAAGCTAATTTTTTGTGAGTAGCTTTATTTTAATAAGACAAAAAACTTTTTTATCTGCGAAAAAATCTTGAAAGTAGTAGCTAACAGAGATAGAAAGGATTTCATAATTTGATTCGATGGTCCTAAAATATGGATTGTCTAATTTATAGAACAATGTTACTCTTAAATTATATAACTATTAACCTACCAATATACAAAAAATCAGCTGGTTAGGGTTCCGTTTTAGGGTTCTGTAATCAACAAAACTTGGTTGACTACGGTACCCTAAAACGGAAGATTTTTCGCAGATAAAAAAGTTGTTTGCACAAAAATTAGCTTGTTAGTAATAAAAAAAAATTGTTCTAGGGCTCCCTAACTATTAGCATTGGAGTAAAATCGTGAAAATAATATTATCAAGCGGATAGATCCAAATTCATAGATACACCATGATTTTGATACGATATTATGTTAAACTACAATTTTATCGAGCATGTGAATTCCATTCTTTACACAAAAAATAATATTGATCGAAATGAAAAACCTTTAAACCTTATTTGATTTTATCAAAAATATAATATTTTGTGAATAAAAATCACGACGACACTTAAAAGTAGAGAGCAAAGAAATTACATTTTATGCAATTATTAATTTTTTACTCACGATAATCTGGTGTAATGTACTGGTTTATTGGAAAGTTGGCATAATATAAGTCTTGTTCACTACCATTTTTCATTCTAATTTTGTTGGGACCCATAGCAAAAATAAACAGGAGAAAAATAATATTGTAACTGCCGTACTCAGAGATGAACATTTATAACTTCAATGTATCATAAATGAAGATTTTGGCATAAATACCATATATTTTATCTTTCTAATTCTTTATTAAAATTCTTTATTAAATGTTTGACGCTATGTAGCCGCAGGGTCTTTCGTGTCAAATGTCGTGTCAAACAGCTACTAGAACAAATTGATAGCCACTATCTCGATGCAAATTCTTCAAAAAATCGTTCATGGCGTGGGAACCGTTAATTTTTTCAGGATAAAAAGTATCCTTTGTCCTTTCTTCACCAAATTTTATAAAAATGGTTCAGTAGTTTAAGCATGAAATGACAGACAGACTATTCTAATCTAAGTATTAAACTTTGACAAATCTAAGTATTAGTTTTGTTAAAGTTTAAATATTATAATGAGGTATTTCGTAAATATTTTAAACATTTACCGGTTGTCATTATTGATGTCGAGCAGAAAAGGCCTAAAAATCGCGTTTTTGTTCTGAATATTTCAGACCTCTTAACATATTTATTTTATTTTGTTTCTATTTGTTGTTATGGTGACAACATAAATACATAATTGAAAATTTGAGCTCTCTTTAGCTACCGCGTTACTTGATATAGGTACAGCCTGGAGACAGACAGACGGATAGACAGCGAAGCTAAGACTTACTAGGCCAAGCCAAGGGTCTCTTTTGGGAACAGATTCCTTAAAAACGACAAAGAAAATATGAATATGATCTGCATAACAATAATGAATATAATCTACTATTCATTACAAATTTGTCAAGCGGGTCAAAAACGTTACCTGTATTGCAAGAGCTGTTATCGTTTTTGAACTTGTGGAGGGCGGGTGTTATATAGATTCCAGAGGATGCTGCAGCGTCAGGTACAAGTAATCGTCATGGGTCTACATCCTATTTATTAAAGGTAGGTATTGCATTAAACCCAAGCACAAAAAATATTTGAGCCATATTATAAAGTCATAAAATTACCTCAGCAGTGAGGAAATACTTTTTTTTCATGATCGTGAGTACAGAACAAACATACTAAAATAATACATAATTTTATTATAATACAAAATTCATTAAAGATTTCGTTTATTAAGTTGTGAACATGGCCTCTCTGTTAATCATTAGTCTGTATGTCGAGTTTACCACGTGATCACATTATTTCTGAAAATTATTGAAATCAACGACGGCTTGAAAACTAAATATGTACCTATCGAGCGCCATCTATTGAGCTTGTTTTCCGCAAATTCTAAAATGTCAGTTGCCTATAATCCCGCCCCAAAACAGATACAGAATTATGTCTTGAAGTCATATTATTTCTTTTAATCGTCACTAGCCAAATATGAATACTCTATAAAGGTATTTATTGCATCAAATTATGCTTACTGCTATAATATAGTTAGCAAAAAATTGTTACAATGTCAAAAATCTTAAATAAACGTAGGATAATTCTAAATTACAGCTTCTAAAACAGCTTTCAAACTTATACTAAGACTATTATCTTACATTGGTAATTAGAAAAACTTTACGCTTTAAATAAGCATTAATAAACTAATTTATAGTGCTTTTGAACGTATATTGATTTTTTGTAGGAAAAAAAGCTTTCTAAAGTCTGGCCAACGAAAGCTGAACCCAGCGAACGGCGGGAAATTTAAAAATTATTTATATGGTATCACTTAATGTAGTAGGAAAAAAAGATTTTGATCATTTTCTGCTGATGCTAGTTATTACTCCAATGTGCAAAAAATTATGCGCCTGTAAAAGAAAAGTGTAACATAATATTATAGCACTATACTGACTTAGAAAATATATTGCTAACTAAGCCTCGTAGAATTGTTTCGAAACCGGTCGTGTTTTTGATGGGTAATTAGGTCACAATGGTATGGTGGAAACTTCCTATTTCTCATCCGCATCTTCGTGAAGATTTTCAATAAAAATAGCATTTATTAAAATAAATAACATGTCTAGTATGAAAAATCAAAAGATCATAAGAGTATAAAATAATAATCATGACCAAGTATCAAGATCATGAAATCGTGCAACCGCAAACCATCGACTACTAATTTTTTTTTTTTTTTATTTATTCGTGACCATGGATACAAGTCCTTCAGCCGTAAAAACAAATAAATTATAAAATTAATTAGAATACATAACATTAGAAACATATAACGTTACAACTTGTAAGTTGTAACGTTATATGTTTCTCATTCATCAATTCAATATCGACTACTAATGTCAGAATAGTGTTGCCAGTCAAAATAAATGCTGGGTTCAGCTTTCGTTGGCCAGACTCTAATAGTCTATGGTTGTGCTAATTAAAGCGCTTATTCCATTTCACTAAAATTAGATATCTAAATGATTTAGTGACTAAATTTAGTCAAGTGGAATAACATTTAGAAAGTTACTAAATGTTATTCCACTTGACTAAATTTAGTCACTAAATCATTTAGATATCTAAATTTAGTTAAATGGAATAAGCGCTTTAATGCTAGTCCTATATTAAGGGGCCGGGTACCCTCGAAATTCTCATACATACGTAATTCCAAAATCATTTTCTCATACGAAAATATTTAACATGTTTGAGTTGTTTTTCAGTTTAAAATAGTAATTATCTAGGTTCCTGCACTAAAATTTATTTCAAAATATTTAAACATTAAAAAAAAATTTTTTGTTTTTAATTTTTTTTTTTAGTAAATTTAGTACTTAATATTTAAACACTAAAAAATAGAGTAAAACACTAAAAAATATATAAATAAATAGTAAATTTACTACAAAATATTTAAATACTAAAAAATATTTTTTAGAGTTTAAATATTTTGTAGTAAATTAACTATTTATTTATATATTTTTTAGTGTTTTACTCTATTTTTTAGTGTTTAAATATTTAGTAGTAAATTTACTAAAAAAAAATTTAAAGCAAAAAAAAAATTGTGTTTAAATATTTTGAAGTAAATTTTTGTGCAGGAACCTAGGTAATTACTATTTTAAACTGAAAAACAACTCAAACATGTTAAATATTTTCGTATGAGAAAATGATTTTGGAATTACGTATGTATGAGAAATTCCAAGTGTACCCGGCCTCTTAACATTGACTTAAATGACTTTATAACAAATAATGCCTTTGCTCCGTTTTCTTTCTGATCTATTCATCTCTACAGTATATAAGTAGCTATATTTTGATCGAAATAAAAGTATTGTTAGAACTATGAGCAATAATAACATCGTAATTTGAATTTACAAAATGGTTATTTATAAAGACGAATATATTACACTGGCTAATTTAATATATAAGAAAGGATAAAAAGGCTCGGAAAAAAACAAAAAAAAAAAAAAAACAGGCGGATTCAAAAGAAAGCTTAAAAAGGATTTAAATACTGATTTTATTAATAATTGGAGTAAACAAAAAAATATCTCCATCATCAGTGTCTTCTTCGAGCCATCTCAAAATTCTCTCTTCTGCACTCCTTGAAGCCATTATTCTGGAAAAAAATCATCACTCTAGTTAGTACTAACCTTCTTACAAATTGTACATACCAAAAAAACAAAAATTATATATAGGCTTTACCAAATGATTACGGTACCCTGCTAAACTCGATAACGATCAGTCACTATTACGTATAATGAGTTTAAACATTATAACATATTTCTGAAGCGCTGTTATATGGCTGAACATAATAAGTAAGACGTGTCTTGTATAGTGCTATACGAGCTCTAATTTTTGTAACGGCCCATATTAAAATTAACAGCACTATTATGCTATCGTCAAATGCCTAAAGCTTTAATTTTATTTGTCGCCATTAGCTTTCCTTTTCCTATCTTACAAAAAGAATACAAGTCACTATAAGATCGACTAAAAAGGGAATGAAATTATTTGTATTTTGTACGGATACCTTTATAAGCTACTTTATTTGTTAAACCTATTGCTAAAGGCTAGTTTTTATATTTGTTAAAACTATAGGTTATGTTTTCTAAAAATTTTATCTATACTTATAATATTACATGTCCTGACTGACTGATTGACTGACTGACTGACTGACTGACTGATTCATCATCGCTGAGCAAAAACTGTTAAAGTTACAGCCACGAAATTTGGTGAGTAGGGTTGTTTTATTAAGTAGACACCCACTAAGGAAGGAATTTCGAAAATTTTACCCCGAAGGGGGTGAAATAGGGGTTGAAAGTTTGAATGAAAGTCCGTCATTTCTTGAGTTAGAAACATGAAACTTTATTTTTGGATTACTGATTAAAATGAATGGATACATATTTAAGCGTTTTTGGAAATTCTACGCCCAAGGGGGTGAAATTGGGGTTGAAAGTTTGAATGAAAGTCCGTTATTTCTTGAGTTAGAAACTTGAAATTTTATGTTTGGGCTACTGATTAAAAATGATTGGATTCGTGTTTAAGCGTTTTTGGAAATTCTACCCCCAAGGGGGTGAAATAGGGGTTGAAAGTTTAAATGAAAGTCCGTCATTTCTTAAGTTAGGAACATGAAAGTTTATTTTTGGACTGCTGATTAAAAATGAATGGATAGGTATTTAAGCGTTTTTGGAAATTCTACCCCCAAGGGGGTGAAATTGGTGTTGAAAGTTTGAATGAAAGTCCGTCATTTCTTGAGTTAGAAACATGAAACTTTATTTTTATGCTACTGATTAAAATGAATGGATACGTATTTAAGCGTTTCTGGTAATGGGGATTGTCCATTTTTTTTTAATTTTGCTCATTACAAAAACATTTCGAGGAATAAGGTCAGTGATCGCTTTTCTGTATAATAAACGAAAAAAATACCCATTAGTTACTCATATTTTTGAACAAATATGTTTGACCTTAGTTTGACCTTCAATGGCGTTAAATTAGCAATAAATTCGACCAACATTACGTTTCGAACTTTTGGTAAGCTTCTCGTATCAGCTTTCACATAATGAGAACTTGCATTTGACAAACCAGCCATTATAAATAAGATTGAAAGGAAAAAAAACATACTGCAGAGGTCAATTGGCCGCCGATGATGACGTTAGAGCGAAACTTTAAAAATTTATTGAGAAAAAACTAGCCAATGAATTTCAAAATTATTTAATTTATATTCTTAAAATACCCTATTTTAACGAAGAAAAATATAAAAAGTACATGTGATTTTTTTTTGGACAATGCCCATTCTACCCCCAAGGGAGTTAAATTGGTGTAAAGTTTCAATGAAAGTTTGTCGTTTCTTGAGTTAGAAACATGAAAGTTTATTGACGTTTGCGTTTGACGTTTGCTTAAAGGGTATCGTTTTTACCCTTTGTATAAGGAACCACAAAAAGGGGAAAACTATCCATCTTTGTTATTACTTATTACACTATGTTAACGCGGACGAAGTCGCGGGCAACAGCTAGTACTATAATAAAGAATTTTAGCGAGGGCGCGTGTATTCTTTACTAATAACATGTATATTTCACCCGACAAAATGATGTGCGCAGCTAGATCTAATTTCACTCAAAACAATCAGAAATAAAGGCATGTGGCATTACTTACCCTTTCAATATTAGTTGTCACTGCATTTAATTAATTCAGGCCAACACAATACTTTGCACGACCAACAGCAGTCAGCAGAATAAATATATTTTTAAAATCATTATGTTTTTATTTTTTACCGAGGAAGTAAAACAGTAAACATTGTTATGAAATTTTAATAACGGATTGTAATTTTAAAAGCTATATATTAACTGTAATAAAGTCGCAAAAAATGCCATTTGTTTATTCCTATGCTCATATCATATAGTGCGTTTCATCAAATAGTTCCTTTGCCGCCATGTTGGCACTAATGCAAATTAATGTTGCCACATTACCCTTACTTACTACCTTAAATTAGGGGAGATAATAAAATTATGTTATCACAAAATGCACTTAAAGAAAATTGTACATAATTCTAGCAGCTTTCGCCCGCTGCTCTGCCTACGTTAACGTCTATCCCTCGGGGACCGTTCTTTTTCCCGGGATAAAAGGTACCCTATGTCCTTCTCCATACTCCAGACAACGTGTACCTATGAAAGTTTTATGATGATCCGCTTAGTACTTTATGTGTGAAGACGTAACAACCAAAGTACTTTCGCATTTACTAGCTAAAAGCCGAGCTTTGTGCGGGCTCGCCCCATCACACCTTCACTGACTGATATAATATGTTAAAGCACTATGTTAAAGCACAAATCAATAGGCGTGATAGTTTGTCCGTAAAGTGTACCACAAAATGTACAGGTTGTGAGAAGTACTAGGGCTCGCTTCGCTCGCCCTGATAATATTATTGTACTAGCTTTTACCCGCGCCTTCGTTCGTGTGTATGTAGTTTTCGTTACTAGAAGTGCGTTTCATCAAATAGTTCCTTTGCCATCATGTTGGCATTCTCTGTTAATAACGTAAACACGGTACACACGCTCTGCAAGTATTCATAAGTTTTACTGTGTTTATGGGTGAATTAACTGACGCTGGTAACCCTATTTCACTAAGCCGTAATGGCGGCAACTAGAGTTTAATGGAATTATTGGGGCCTAGTTACGTTTTTCACGTTCGCAAAACTCTTTCACTCTTAGCACCATCATTCTTTCACCACTCTTTAATGTTTTCGGCATGATTTTCTCACGAAATCACAGTAAAACTTATGAAAACTCGCAGAGCTGTCAACCTTGTTTACATTATTGACAGACAGGAATACCAACATGACGGCAAAGGAACTATTCGATGAAACGCACTATAACTGACTTTAATAATGAATTAATATGATAATTATAATGCTATTAAATAGCCTTTATACAACTCAACGCTGTCTAAAGGGGGGCCCAAATTTTACTTAAAAGAGTCGTTTAAAAGATATACAGCCGATATACGATTTGGTTATAATGCTTTGTACATTAACTCGTGCTATAGTAAGTTTGTTATAATGGCGTTGTGTGCTTGCTGGGCTATGCGATTGTGTGATTAGAAAAGGAAGATCTCTCTATCTTTAGGGTTCCGTACCCTAAGGGTAAAAATGGGACCCTATTCATGAGACTTCGACGTCTGTCTGTCCGTCTGTCTGTCTCCAGGCTGTATCTCAAAAACCGCTATAGCTAGAGTTCTGAAATTTTCACAGATTGTGTATTTCGGATTTCCGGTGCCGCTGTAACAACAAATACTAAAATCCAAATAAAATTAATATTCAAGGGGGAGCTCCCATACAACAAACGTGATTTTTTTGTCTTTTTTTTACTCGTAAATCGTAATCAATAATGGCAACAGCTAAACGCTTTAAATTTTCACAAAATCCTTAATTATATTTGTATTTTTAATTATTAAATATTAATAGTAAAATTTAAATAAAATAAATATTGGGGGGGGGGGGGGGGGGGAGGGGGCTCTCTGTAACGGTACGGAACCCTTCGTGAGCGAGCCCGACTCGCACTTGGCCGATTTGTTTACATTAGTAAAAGACCATGGAAAGATGAAAATCATCCAAAACGAAATCTATTCTTTGTCAGATCCATAGAAACTTTACATATTTGATATTATATTTGGTATGAAAACGTTTTCCTACGGTGACAATGCGACGTACGCGCCGCGTTATCGCGGCGTCTGCCACAGATTATTATTATATATTTGTAGAGCGTCTGCACTGCGCATACGTTCGTCGAACGCCTACGCTGGACAAACGCTAGTGTGAAGGCAGCCTAATAATATTTTCAGAAACCGTCTAAGCTGCCCTTTATAAAAAATCCTGTTATCTAAAAAAATAAAGAAGTAAAAGAAGTTATACACTGACGTGTGACTGCTGAGTGGGAGTTTTGCCGGGAATGTAAAAGGGTGCTGTTGTGTTTTTATATATTTTCCTAAAATTGTGTTAACTGGGTTTTTAGTGTGTAATATTGGTAGAATATTAACCATTAGATATTCGTGTTCATGCACAAGTGTAGGAAAGTGATGTAATATCCAGAAACGTGCTATTTTGTGTTCCCTCCAAAACTCCATCAAAAGTATCAGTAAAGCGTCTACCACTTTACTGAATCGACCGACTTGACTCCTTGACTGTATTGACTTTTACTTAGACTTTGACTAGATTTTAGACCTGACGATACATGAAAACGATGATGAAAATTATAATAGGAGGAATATGGTTTTCCCGCCATATTCCTTACCTTTTTACCTTGTCTGTGGCACAACATACACATCCTTTGTGTCAAGTTGCCAAAAAAGAAGAAAAAGAAAGAAAGACTGCTGAGTGTGACATTTGACATATGATTTTGACATTATTTTGAAAGAAATTCAAGACGAAGCTCGCAAGGATTGCGCTAGATTTTTGTGTAGTCGGCGTATGCTTGGAATTTACGTTGTAATTGCTGTTTTTACTTTAGTTTTTTGGTAGTTTTAGACGAATAATATATTATTTCATCAAAATAAACAATGGATATTGAGGAAGTGCAAAAAGAATGGGAGGATCTAAGAGTCGATTTCAAGAGACTGGAGGTACTGTTTCTATTAAATAAAATCAAATTTATTACAACATAAACTGCTTTCTGAACAATGGATATTTAAAATGAAATAATTCATTTATTCGTGTATTTAAATATTGCGCTAAAGCAGCTGTTTTTATTGGGTATGACAGGCATGAATTCGGCGTAGGTTATTTGTGTATGCGTTATAAATTTATTATGTGTGAGAATGTGAATAAATATACTCGTTTACAATGTAATATAAAAAATGCGAACGTCTGAATATTGCTTTTTTAGCTTAAAAAGCCTTACCAGAGTGTAGATGAAATTTGTTATAGGGATACTTTGAGTCCCAGGAATGGATGTAGGGCAGCATTCTGAGTAGGATTAAGTAAAATGTATAAGCATGAACATATTATTATCAGTAATGTATGTTTTTAGACAGTAAACAAAGATTATGCTACAAAACTTGAAGAAGTGGGAGAACTTCAAGGTGCGTGCATGAAGGAGTTAAACCATCAACGGTATCGCATGTCTCTAATTGCAAATGCACTCAAAAGGTAAGGTTATCTTTTGTTTCTTTTTACATTATCTTAACCCATCAGTCGTGGCAAAACGAGACACAATAGCTTTTTCATTGTTATTGCGGCCGGATGTGGCCGCTTGGGGCTTCATGAATTAATCCACATAATTATAGGTGATAACAAATAAATAAAAGATTTAATTCATGAAGCCCCAAGCGGCCACATCCGGCCGCGATAACAATGAAAAAGCTATTGTGTCTCGTTTTGCCACGACTGATGGGTTAATGTTGTTAGGTATTGCTAATTTCGTAAGATCGAAAGATATTCATGAAATAGATGCATGATTATCATACATGATTATTAAAATTTTCATAAATAGAATTATACACTAATAATAATTATTGGCCGATAGTTTATCTATGTTATCACTGTCTTAGGTATACATAGGCTGCTATTTATGTATCCAGAACTGGCCACTTACAAGAACAATATTTAAAAAGTAATTACAACATTTGAAAATAGAACTCTTTGGTTGAAGAATACATTTTGTTTCATGTGACTGTCAATTATTTTTCCATTGTGGCGTCATTTTGAAAATTGCGTGTCTTCATTTGCCATGGATTTAACGCGTGCACATTTTCGTGCAATGATTTACTACAATTTTCGGCATGGGCTAAATCAACAACAGTGCTTTATTCAACTCACCGCAACTTTTGGAGATGAATTCCATCAAAAACCACTGTTTATCACTGGTACAGTGAGTTTAATCGTGGGCGGTCTATGCTCACGGATGAAAATAAAGAAGGTCGCCCAAAAACAGCTGTTGTCCCACAAAATATAGATGCTGTGCAGGAACTAATAATGCGTGATCGTCATGTTACATATCGCGAGATAGAGGCGTCCTTAGGCATAAGTATGACGAGCATACATAAGATATTACACGAACATTTGGCTGTAAAAAAAATATGTTCGCGTTGGATTCCGCACAACTTGACAATCTATCAAAAACGGGCTCGTGTCGATTGGTGCAAAAAAATGATAAAAAAATACAACCGTGGTACGTCAAAAGCAGTTTATAATATCTACACAGGTGATGAATCTTGGATCTATGCATATGACCCCAAAACTAAACAACAGTCAACGGTGTGGGTGTTCCAAAATGAGCCGAAACCAACAAAAGTTACTCGTGCAAAAAGTACTTTGAAGCAAATGGTCGCCTGTTTTTTTGGAATTAATGGACATGTGGCTACAGTGCCATTAGAGAATCGTAAAACGGTTAATTCTGAATGGTATACGACCATTTGTTTACCAGAAGTCTTTGAAGAAATTAGAAAGGACAACCGACAATGCAGAATCATATTACATCACGACAATGCTAGCTGTCACACCTCAGCTGAAACAACTCAGTTTTTGGAGGGTCAAAAAATCGAATTGACTGGTCATCCGCCGTACAGCCCTGATTTGGCACCTAACGATTTCTTTTTATTTCCATACGCGAAGAACAAATTACGTGGTCAACGTTTTTCGAGCCGCGAAGAGGCTGTTGATGCGTTCAAAATGCACGTTTTGGAGATACCTCAATCAGAATGGAAAAAGTGCTATGAAAATTGGTTCCAGCGTATGCAAAAGTGTGTCGATCATCGCGGCGAATATTTTGAAAAGCTATAAAACCATATTAAATGATATATGTTTGTTTCTTTTTTTAATTCCGGATATATAAATAGCAGCCCTCGTAGGTAGTGACAAAGGTCAACATTTAACCAAAGTAACATCATAATTATTGCTTATTTTTAATCCTTCGATCGCGGATTCTTGGAATACTATTGTTATTCTATTGTTGTCGTTTAAGGTCAAGTAAATAAAAAAGTAATATTTTTAAGTATGTATTTTTTATATGTTAATTACAGAAAAGTATTAAAATTATTGTTATAAAAATATTGTAAAAAATAGTACTTAACCATTTTTTGCTTGGAAAATAAAAATCATTATTCTTTTTTTAATCAACATTCAAGGCGACAAGATTTGCCTTGAAGGTTAGATTTACCTTGAATCTAATTTAAAAAAAGTTTTAATATGTATAGTTACCTAGAGCCCGCTACTTCAGTGAAGATTAAATTTATAATTTATGCAAGTAAGTAAAACAAATGGTAGCAAAAGTTGCTATATTATTATCATTTAACTCTTTTCTGCAGTTCAGTCAAAAGTCAAAATTGATGTAGCTATGAAAATAATTCCCATATTATTAGTCTACAGATCGGAATCTGGGTGTAATTTTCAATGTAAAGAATAATATGGATAAGACTTGTAATCCCGGGAATCCCAGGAAAGTCAGAAAATGTCCGAGTACGTAATTTTAAATTTATAAATGAATCAAAATTATGGTAACTAATTTGTTTATAAAATGATTCATATTATATAAAATAGTTTGAATAGAAATTTCCAAATATTAGGGCAGAATGAAAAAGGAAACATAAAATGAAAAAAAAAAAACAATTATTCTGTTCTGCATATACATACTATATTGATATATTATAATATTAATATTATATTATGGTACATAATTTATGCTGGTAAATAAAATGAAGAATGTTCACTTATTATTTTTTTAGCTCTCCGTAAACTAAGTCGAAAATAAAAAATATGAGAGAAAAAATTATTACGATACGTCGTGTAGTTTCCGAGATATTTAATTCAAAAATAAGAGTAAGTGCGCAATTCGGGATCGACGCTTGACGCGATGACGTCACAGCACAGCACATCGCAATATTCGCTCTGTCCACACGCGCGTTTCGGTAACACTGCGTCGCCCGTATCTTTTATTTACTGAGTATTAAAGTTAAAATATGTCTAATCTACATGCTAGAAGTCATGTGTTTTAGGTAGGTTATCCGATTGCCCTTTTTAACCGACTTCAAAAAAAGGATTCGGCTATATATATTATATAGTATTTTTTTTGTATGTTCAACTATGAGGTAGGTACTCCGCCGTCTGTGGAGCCAATGTTTTAATTTTGGTTACTCGTTTTAGTAATCGATTTTCGGTGCCCAGTTTTGAAACAAAATAATAATTTTATACAGACTTTTTTTTGTGAAATCACTGTAAAATCATGCATGTTCCTAATCCTAGTAATGTGTTTAATAATTCTTTTACTACGGTTCTGGATCCCGGAGTCCGAAAAATCTGATTCCGCGAAATCCCGAATTTTTGTGGTCATATCCATATTATTCATATCAATCACACCCACGATTCCGATCCCTGAATTTATTACTCATAGTTGATATCTTAATTTTCCTTGACAGTTGTTTTTATATTATACAATGCAATAAATTGAAGCACTATGTAATCATTTGATTGATACCTTAATCTTTAAAACTTTTATGATTTACATTAGTCATTCTTAATCATTAATCCCACTGTGCATAGTATAACACACAATACACATTTAAATAAAAATTAATGCTTCAAGCCCCAAGCGATCACTGGGGACCGCAATAACAATAGAAAGGCTATTTGTGTCTCATTTTTCCATGATTGAAGTATTAATATATATGAGCACGCTGCACACTCCAAGAGCCCAAGCAGCTTATTTATCCTTACATTTTAAGTTCCCATTCAGCATGGGCATTTATACAAAGAGCTAAAGAGCCTATGTTTGGATGTTTAGGCAAGCTATCCAGGCTATTAAACCTTGGTATAGCATTAGCTATTCTTACTCTGTTTTTTTCATACTTACAATAATAATTAAAATGTTATGGGCATTGGGCACTGACAAATCAGTGTACCACATTAGATATTACTAGGTTGTTAGGATTTACAAATGATACAGGAATGATTATTCAAAAGTAATAATTATATTTTGTCTTGAATATATTAAGTAAACTTCGGACTTGTTAAGTTACAGCAAAATATGGTCATTGCACCACAGCAGGCATGGACTAATAAGTGTATTTATTTGATAAGAAATCGGTGTTCTGATAACTAGAAATCTTATATCATCACACCTTATAAAATTTTGTAATCATCAATTTATTAATATGATAAGGAATCATTGGACATGAAATCTATTTCATTTCTGTGTATTGAAGTTATAAATTCAATACACAAATAAAACACAATATTACTTGCACTTTTTCCACTATATTCATTAATTACAATTTAAACACGACCGGTTTTGAAATTTCAGTGTAATTAATGAATATAGTGGAAAAAGTGCAAGTAATATTGTGTTTTATTTGTGTATAAAATGAACTTCCACCAAGAACCGACAGTACAATCAATTACATATATTACTCGTATAAATTCAAGTACTTTATGTACAAAATTAATATTTATAGGAATGTTAGGTGAACATGGGTGTACATCGCTGTCGTAAAAAATATATTATAATATATTATTATTAATATGATGTTTAAGTTATGTTATAGATTACTAAATAGTTACTACCTAAGTTGTGCTATTGGGTGTCGTAATATATTTTTACCACTTAACTTTATCCCATCTACACCTACGTTTAGAAACTTACAATAATTGGGGTCTATAAAATATTTTATAATATCAAACATTGTGTTCATATGAACATCAAATGTCAAGCTATTACTATGTTGTAGTAAAATTCTCCTAGCGGAATAATACTACATGATAACATTAATGGCCAATTTGTATTAGATTACAGTAGAAAATTGTGGGAACTACACTTATGGATATCAATGAAATTGTCAATCATGACCCTTGACTACTTCTCAATGAGCATTAATCTAAACATAGGGGGACAGCCGGAAGGTCACTAACTTCGCCCCTATAGCTTCAGAGTTTTGCAGTTTATCGCAAATCTCTGTAAATCTCACGATTTAGACTCAATTTACACTATTCAAAATCGTGAGACGAGACACAAAAGATATTGACACAAAAAAAAGCTTACTAAAGTACAAACTCAGAAGCTAGTCTTAAAATTTTGTAAATGATTTAGTGGTAATAATTTCACGTGAAGTTTAAGACTAACCTCGTGATACAGGCCTTAGGTCTAGACTCTAGAGTCTAGACTCTAGGCCTTAATTTCAAAGTTTAAGACTAACCTCGTGATACAGGCCATAGGTCTAGACTGTAGAGTGTAGACTCTAGGCCTTAATTTCAAACACTTTTAAACCCGAAATTATAATAACGAATTATCTGTCTTTTCCTTTGATGGTCTATTCCATATTGTCTACTATAATAAGTCTAACATATTTCTTATATTTTTCAGTGTGGACAAAAAGTCAATAGAGAAAGATGAGAGGCTAGTCACGTTGGAGAAGGAGATAATGAAGAGGAAAGCGATGTTGCACGAGATAGAAGCCACGCTGCCCAAACAGAACAGCCTGTACCTCAAAATAATACTCGGCAATGTCAATGTGTCTATTCTCAACAAAAACGACAAGTAAGTTATACTAGAGCTCGACAAGGCTTTAAATGAACGTGGCGAAAAAAGGAACTAACGCTGCCATCATACAAAAATGTCATTTTTGACAGTTCTCCTTTACCAGCAGTGCCCCCGCCCACATTCATTTAAATTTTAAAGCACTTTACCTAGTAGATCGAGCTTTTTTTTAACGGGCTTTGGCCCACCACACATTCCCACCACTGTATCACCTGTGGCGCCAGGATCGACAATGGTATCCAACCACGAAAACCTTTTGATATGCCTGCCTAGCATACGCCAACGAGATATCTCACTCTCGAGATAATTAAAAACTACTCGTCTCATACGAGGGCTGCTATTTATGTATCCGGAACTGGCCACTTACAAGAACAATATTTAAAAAGTAATTACAACATTTGAAAATAGAACTCTTTGGTTGAAGAATACATTTTGTTTCATGTGACTGTCAATTATTTTTCCATTGTGGCGTCATTTTGAAAATTGCGTGTCTTCATTTGCCATGGATTTAACGCGTGAACATTTTCGTGCAATGATTTACTACGATTTTCGGCGTGGGCTAAATCAACAACAGTGCTTTATTCAACTCACCGCAACTTTTGGAGATGAAGCACCATCAAAAACCACTGTTTATCACTGGTACAGTGAGTTTAATCGTGGGCGGTCTATGCTCACGGATGAAAATAAAGAAGGTCGCCCAAAAACAGCTGTTGTCCCACAAAATATAGATGCTGTGCGGGAACTAATAATGCGTGATCGTCATGTTACATATCGCGAGATAGAGGCGTCCTTAGGCATAAGTATGACGAGCATACATAAGATATTACACGAACATTTGGCTGTAAAAAAAATATGTTCGCGTTGGATTCCGCACAACTTGACAATCGATCAAAAACGGGCTCGTGTCGATTGGTGCAAAACAATGATAAAAAATACAACCGTGGTACGTCAAAAGCCGTTTATAATATCTACACAGGTGATGAATCTTGGATCTATGCATATGACCCCGAAACTAAACAACAGTCAACGGTGTGGGTGTTCCAAGATGAGCCGAAACCAACAAAAGTTACTCGTGCAAAAAGTACTTTGAAGCAAATGGTCGCCTGTTTTTTTGGAATTAATGGACATGTGGCTACAGTGCCATTAGAGAATCGTAAAACGGTTAATTCTGAATGGTATACGACCATTTGTTTACCAGAAGTCTTTGAAGAAATAAGAAAGGACAACTGACAACGCAGAATCATATTACATCACGACAATGCTAGCTGTCACACCTCAGCTGAAACAACTCAGTTTTTGGAGGGTCAAAAGATCGAATTGACTGGTCATCCGCCGTACAGCCCTGATTTGGCACCTAACGATTTCTTTTTATTTCCATACGCGAAGAACAAATTACGTGGTCAACGTTTTTCGAGCCGCGAAGAGGCTGTTGATGCGTTCAAAATGCACGTTTTGGAGATACCTCAATCAGAATGGAAAAAGTGCTATGAAAATTGGTTCCAGCGTATGCAAAAGTGTGTCGATCATCGCGGCGAATATTTTGAAAAGCAATAAAACCATATTAAATGATATATGTTTGTTTCTTTTTTTAATTCCGGATACATAAATAGCAGCCCTCGTAATGTCAAAATCTCGACATTATCTCGACATAACTCTATAAAAATGTGTTATTTCGATGATAGATCTACGCGAGAAAAAATTTTTGTCATGCTAGGGTCAATAGAGATGAAGATACAAACTATCAAACATCGAGAAACATGTAGAGTGAGATATCTCGTTGGCGTATGCTAGGCAGGCTGATCTCAGGGAGCCCGAGAAACATGCTAAAGCTGACTTGGGACCCGCAACAAAATTCATCAGAAGAAAATAGCAGGAATAGTAGATCGAGCTTGATGAACTCTATGGTGTTTTAGAAATATTCTCTTCTGTCCGATTTCTAGGAAAGTACATGTATAAATAAATATCATAAATAATTTCAATGCACGGTTTCCCAGAAGCAAGACCTTGCAGAGAAATCAATGGCTTGAAATGCAGACGGTCTGTTTATTACCTCTTGACGGTTTTAACCGCTGAAGAGTTTTCCATGAAATTTTGGTATTAAACATACTTCGAAGTTCGAGTACAGGGAAAATGTACGGTTCCGTTGTGATAAACGAGTTTAGGCGCGTAAAAGACGTGGCTTATACTTGGATTTCTATAAATGTTTAATGGCCCGTTAGCTTTTTATGGCACTTAAATAAATCGAATAGAGCTGCTATTATCAAAGAACATAGGTACATGCTGCAAATAGCGTTTATCGTTAACTTTAATGCTTCATAAAATGTGAATACTAACGAATGAGTAAGAGAGTTAGACCCATTGATTCAATTCATATATTTAGTGTTTGTTTACGTGCTTACATTTTCAAAAGCATCACAAACATGTAGTTAAGGTGTTAAGCAGTAAACAGACACAATATAAGTGTATACAGTAGAGCGTTCTTCAAATACTAGACTACCTGAATTGGCGTATGCTCTCGTAAGTGCGTTTTCTGATAACTTTGGAAAACAAAACAACGCAGTATCACGTCGTTAGTCGTACACGTGTAAAACTAGTATCTGTGTTGAGTGTGTTGGATTTTATGTACACTTCTGAGTCATACTACTGTAAATATTTGTATTGTGGCGCTGATGTAATCGATAACATAATCGTCATGATCTCGAGCCGTTGAAAGGTCGAAATGCAAAATAAAATATGACGTCAGCAACTCAACACTAATATTATATTAACTAGCATCAGCTGCTAGAAACATATATTTTGAGATTTAACTGAAATGTTACTTTGTATCTAAATATAGCGAGAACTATACAAGTTCTGCTTGTTTTTGTCTACAGCAGTGTTTTTCAACTTATGAGGGTCGCGAAGCTTCTGTCTTCTTCGACGCCAGAAGTCGAGAGAAAAAAATCAGTTAAAGAAATCAAGAAAGATTAAAAAACTTGATGTATAATTATTTATTGATAAACTTAAATATAGCAAAGGATGACGAGGGGGTCGCGAAATATTTTTTCATACAATCGCATCAAAAAAAGGTTGTAAAACACTGGTCTAGAGCATTGGAAAAGTCATTTGACAGACTAGACATCTTCAATTATTAAATGAAACTCTACTAATATAAAACTTGATAACTCTATATAATTTTTTTCACTTCTCTATCAAGCGCCTTTTGAAATGTACCAGAGATGGACAAAATATTGTATCTAAGCTAAAGTGTAAAATATTTTTACTAGTGAGAGGTGCCTATTAATTTTTTACATGGCTGATGGCTGATTTTTGTTCTTATTTTTTGTTCCAGATTTAAATACAAGGATGAATATGAAAAGTTTAAGTTAATACTCAGCGCGATAGCGTTTGTCTTGGCGGTATTAAATTTATTAATCGACTTCAGGTAAGTCTATGTTTTTAAAACATTTTTTAATCTCACATTTTTTTAACAATATGGGGAGGTTAACTAAAGCCGGTGCTTAGTCTAAAAATGGTAGTTTGGCAGCATATTATTATTATCAGACTTAAAAATCAGTGATATATTCAATAAGTTTTTTTGCTCCAACCTTTTTTCACGCACCAACGCTCCAACATTTTTTCAAAATCTTTTAAAAGCGGAAATCTTTCAGATGGGGACGTATTGTATCGTATGTAAGCGTTAAAATTGGTAAAAATTGTGCTTGCTTGCTCTTTGATGTGTTGTGATATAGTCTGGTCGCAGAACACTGGTCTGGTTGTAGAAATAATACCTATTGCTTGTCTCTCACTCGCGCATTTACTGCCTAGACAAGATAACAAATATCTTACCCGAGTAAAGGAGCACGCAGAGGACAAGTAGCAATGGATCGCTGTACGAATTTGTTACGTACGCATCCGAGCTATGAACTTTCAGTTTTTTTCTAACTTGAATTGAACTTTGACCCCTTTATAAACTGGCTCAAATAGTTACTAGACCGCGAGTGTTTTTTTTGTTGTTTGTTTGTTTTTTTTTATTCTTCCGGTAACATAAGTCACGAATCACGATTCGATTGATATTGTTTGTAAGTTTTAACATGATTGATATTTTTTTCTTTGTTTACAAATTTTAACAAAGTATAATACTGCCAGCTTTAGTTAACCTATATGTATGGAACGTTTGTGATTTTCTTACTTTACTGACGACTAAGAAAAGAAATAGCATGCTGCCGAAAGTCAGTTGAACTAATGGGAATATTAGTTATTACCGGCTTTGCCTCATTGATCTAATAACTGTAATATTATTATCAGGCTGTGGTATTTTGGTGGTAATTTTTTTGACGTGACAACGTCTTATAATTCGATGGAGCCGGCTGCACGCACGAAAAAACATGACTCATGCGGTGTTACCTCGCTCTGAGGCGTTCACATTTAAGGCTTGAAGTGCAAGCGAGAGCGCGGAACGAGCGACAAAGAGGCACGTTGTCACGTTCAACTATCGTCAGTAAACCGACTTTACAGACAACCGTTTTTTTTTATTCGCAGGCCCCTCCAACTCATAATGATATTCCTGCTAGTCTGGTATTACTGCACCCTCACGATAAGAGAGAGCATCCTTAAGGTCAACGGGTCGAGGATTAAGGGGTGGTGGCGGATCCACCACTTCATATCGACGGCGGTGGCCGGCATCATACTGGTGTGGCCGCAGAACGAACCCTGGAACGAGTTTAGGCATACCTTCATGTGGTTTATTGCTTATATCAGTGAGTATTCGTTGTTTGGTATTTAGGGACTGTTTCACCACTCCCTGAGTGGCGGATAGGCTATCCACAACTTATCTGAAAGATGCATGCTCATCTGTCAGATAAGTTGTGTATAGCCTATCCGGCACTTATCAGGAGGTCGTGAAACAGGCCCTTAGTATTAAAGTTTTTGTGCGCGATAAGGTGGCGGCGATGATATTGTGGTAGCAATGCTGTTGCGGCGGCAATGTTGCGCCAGCAATGTTGCGGCGATTACGTTGCCACGAGTTGGACTTAGGACCATAACTAAATTGTTACCTGTCAGTGTTTCTTACGAATGGTATTAGCAAAACATACTACACCTTGGCCATAAAGAGTTGACAAAAAAGAGAACGCTAGTTTCTTCGTAGCTGTCACATTTTTGACGTTAAATGCTCAAGTATGGCAACATATTTGTGTGAAAATTTTTTAGTTTTAGTGTCTAAACACACTAGGCCGAAGAATTCTGCATGATTACGCCCGCAATGTATTTTAAATTACCGATGACACTATTCCGTCGCGTTCCGTCCGTATTTTGTATATTTATCCGTATTGCGGACGTAATCATGCGGAATTTACGCCGCGTAACTTCGGCCTAGTGTGTCTAGACACTTACTGTATTTAATTTCTTAAGTTCTCGGCCAGCTGTTAAACACAAAATTTACCGTTTTTTGTCACAAAACTAACCCTGTTTAAATAACATTTCCAGGCGTAGTCCAGTACATGCAGTTTAGATACCAGAGCGGTGTGCTATACCGGCTAAAGGCTTTGGGGGCGAGGCATAACATGGACATCACTATAGAAGGCTTCCACTCTTGGATGTGGAGAGGACTGTCCTATCTGCTGCCCTTCCTATTCGGTGGTTATATGTTCCAGCTATACATAGCGTACACGTTGTACCAGATAAGCTATCACCCGGAGGCTACTTGGCAGGTACGTGATTTTTATTTGATCCATTAATATAAAATTTCAATCGAGTCCCAAATTCGTTAGGCTGTTTGCACACCGAGGTTACTGTCTCATTTGTCAGGAGTTCATCTAATCACCAGCACTTTAGATTGGCTAACTTCAAAACATTACCCAATCAACAAGCCTGCTAAAAAGTGAACTCATGTCAAAAAACCTCTTTATTTAATGTTAATTCCATCTCGCTCTATCACTTTTTCACCCTACTTTTCGGATTGAAGCATCGGTTTGCAAACGGATTTTTTAAAATTACAAGCATTATAAAATAGTATGCATATTAGGCTTCGTCCACATTTGTATCATTTGCGCGATCAGATCTCCGATCGATCTCCGTCGCGTATCATCGAAGCGTATCAAAATGATACGCGTATCATGATACGCCCCGATCGCTATTAACCGCGTATCTGATACGTGTCGTATCAAATATGCGGATGATCAGCAGAATGATCTAATAGGTCATAATAAACTATGACACGCATACTTGATACGGCGCGATGATCGCGACGGAGATCTGATCGCAGATCTGATCGCGCAAATGATACAAATGTGGACGAGCCTTAAAGGGGAAGTAAAACAAATATGTATGTACTAAAAGTATGTATTTAGTAAACACATTCTTTCTTTACCTATGTTATTTTATTGTGCTTGTGTTTGTATGATCTAGAAATTTTAAGTTATTGAAGTAAATACCTTATTATTGGCACTATACTTTTGACCTTTCCATTATGAAAACAGGCAATAAATATTATCATGTGCCAGCAATAAGGTACTTTACCTACTAAATAAACTCTTCAAGCCGTGGACTCACAGGTATTAACAAACATTGATACAAACAAACAGGTGCCAGTGCTAAGTATGTCGTTCCTACTTATTGGCATTGGCAACACCGCAACAACACTCATGCTGATACCACAGAAGCTCAGCGAACAGGTACAAGACTGAACAAGATCGACGCATGGCAAGCATGGTAGAATCAGAGTAAACAGAACTAACGAGTTGGCCGACTCAGTGACCCTACCACGAAACCGTTTTGAGACTCAAACAATCGAACGAGAATGTGAAATGACGTTGTTAGGCTAGGGCTAGGTTCCACCTACAAGCAAACTTGCGGAAGTCTTGCGTGAGTTTCTTGCAATATTGTTTACATTTCATACTAATTCCTGCAATTTATTGCTGCAATAAATGTCGTGCGAGAAGCTCTCGGATAAATGCTATACGAAACTAGACCGTATATCTGCGGTGACCCGCAGCGAGATCTGTCGCGAGTCCTCGCAGACATGTTTAGACATGCTATCGCAACTACTCGCAGGAAGCGCTTGACAAATTGTCGCGACAGCACTTGCTACGGGGCTTACACTAATTGCAAGCTGCTGTCAGATAGACTGTCAGACACTTCTCGCAGGTGGAAATACGGCTTTAGAGCCGGACGCAGAATTCTCGTTTGATTGTTTGAGTTTCAAAACGGTTTCCTAGTAGGCCTCCAGAAGAGATAGAAGAGATTGACGTAGTAACTATAGGTCTACCAGAATCTGATGGCAATTTTTGACAGCAGATTTAAAAAAAAAATATCCTTGATCATTGGATAAATTTTTATATTTGCATGTTTCACACACAAAATAAGCCGCTAAAGGAATAAAAAAGGATGAAAATGTTTTATTCCTATTACCCCGGTATTGCTAGAGTCAATTTATTTTATCACTTTTTGCCATCAGATTCTGGTAGACCTAAGTATGTCATACTGTCGGCCGGCGCGCGCCGTACTAACGCGTTACCCAGCATTGTGAAACATGTTGAAAGACACAGTCGCGCCCAACTCGCGTATATTTGCCCGTTTGTTTGAAGTCGAGGTACTCCTTCGTTCTGTCTACTCTGGTAGTATTGAGATGAGTTAGTGTAATGCCTACTAAAACTGCCACTCCTTTGCCAAAACTGGTTTTAACTAGCTTCAAGACATAATATTGAAAAATATAAATTTTTGAAAGTAACATGGCCTAGATGCTATTTTAGAATATATTCAATAAGTGGTTTTTTATTTCGTTGTAGCATATAGTTGTCAAAAATTACATTGCAGTGTAATATTTACTTCCGCGTATTAATTACTTAACTGTAATTAAATGAAGATTTTGACATAGGTCCCATGCATAATCTGTAAAACTCTTCATTAAATTGAAGCTTAGTCAACATTAAATGTTTTTGAGTGCAGCCATTACTGTAGTGTTGCCGGTTAGGTGTGACGTCATTTTACATTTGAAAATAAAATACAAACAAGACAGTGTCTGTAAAACAAAATAATATTGTGTAGTTGTTATTACTTAATTCATCTCAATCTGTTTTTAAAATGTTTTGTTTACATTGTAGATTAGTTTTTGCCGAAACTCAACTTTGCATTTAGTACAATATTTGACCAACAAATGTATGGCTTATGAACATCTATTGTTCAACTCTGGTCAATTTTTTTTGACAAACAAATTATTTTGTTACTTTCTTTGAAAATGGAATGTTTCAGTTTTATTTCACGCAAGTACGGGAATGAATTTTCTTATTACATTTTAAATTGCATCTGATTTTTATGTGTTTTTTTTTGCACAATTTCTTTTTAAAAAATGTATTAATAAAAGGGAATCAAATTAGTTTTAGTTATGTAATTTATATTAGTAATATTATAGGCACTATATGATCACGACGTGCCTATGTACCTGAGCTTATGTTATATGTTTGTAAAAGTATATAGATACAGTCAAATGATGTCTAATGTAGAGGATTTCTGTGCAGATTTTTTGCCTTGCATAATATTATCATGTTTGAATTTGTTAAAAAATTTGGGCCACACAATCTTTACATCCTTACTAATAAAACTATTTAACTTTTAAGTATACACATGATGCGCGTATTGCGTTTTATGTACTTAAAGTTTTTTCTCTGTCTATCTCAATGTAAAAGTCGTTCGAAAGACAAAACCAAAATAGTGTGTATCTAGCTGGTTCATTGTGTAACTTTTTTTATTAGTAAGAGAGTTAATGTTTTATTTTGTTTTGAAATATTTAACTGATCATGATTATTTTTCGATTGTAAATTCACTGGTGTAGTTGTTTGTGTATTGTGTTCGATAGATCTATGGAGCAGAAATCTACTTTTTAAATTCAAATTGTTTAATATTATCTGTGTTTTGTAGCTCCACTTACAAAAATATTAAAAGTCGAATATATTTCTATATTAATTTTGTACGTAGGTAACTACAGCTTGTCGAAAAAGAGTCTAGCGCGCTGACGGCTGAAACTAAAAGTTTATATTTGTGGCAACATTACAGTACTTACCTACTGTGTCAAAAATGCGTTTAAATTTTTTAAATAAAAGTAGTATAGGGTTCCTTTAATAAAACAAAAACGCCCTCATGTAAAATGCACTATTTTTTGTCAAGCTGTAGTTACTTTTAGATGTAACGAAGGTAAACGTTGTGATAACTATTTATTTCTAATTTAATAACAGGTATCAATAATCTTCTTTAGATATAGTCTTAGTTGAATTATTTTATGTATTATTTATATTTTAATAAATTAACCAATAACGCACAAAAATAATAATGTAACTGCTGGACAGACGCAACAATCGATCAATGACCTCTCATTTTCTATCTCTTTCTTAATATGAACAGTAACTGTTCATATTAAGGCTAGGTTGGTTATTTTAAGCTTTTTGACTTGTTTTTGGAGTTTGGACACACAAGAGATTTTTTATTCAAGTCCAATGCTTTTTAAAATAACAAACCTAGCCCTAAATGTGATTCTGCCTGATAATTTTATTTTAAATATTATACTGTATAATTTTATTTGGTTGTAATTTTATTATTATGTTGTGTGTGCATTTAAAAGTGATGTAAAATTATTTGATTGCGTTCGCGTTATGATTTTATGAAAGTATGTGCGAATTGTATTTGGACTAGTCATTGAGTGGTTCATAAAATACTTTGTAAATCAAATTAAATACGTCTTGTTTTAACTCGCAAAATATGTCTTTTACAACAGAAAGTCTATGAACAAAAAATAATTTTATGCAAAAGTTAAATAACGCTAAAACAAGATGTAAATAATTGTGCTTAAACTTCGCACTTATTTTATGGCCTGCTCCAGTCTATAATTTCCTATTGTAGTTATAGTGGCTACAAGATGCTTATTTTACCATGTATTTATGAAATAGTCGTACTTATTCGCTTTGTACATTTTAGTATTTTTTATTGTTTGTATATGGTTATGCTTAATAAATAAGGTCTTTATTTGCACTCAATTATGTTTTATTTTTGTTTGGGTTTTAGGTGTGGTACTTAGTGCCTTTGTTTCTCACGTTGCACTGCTGTAATATGTACACGATATTGCGGACGTTACGTAAGAAAACCAAGGGCGACCTCAAGTTGCGATACAAATTGCGCGCGATCGCCTACAGGCTGTCCAATGAGATCGCAGTTTTGGTACGTTACATGTGTTGCCTGACCAAAAAAAGCTACCGCATAATATATGCCTGCTTTGATTTTGAATCTCAGTTCTCCCTACATCTTACTGTGACGCTGATGATATGAATCTCAGTAAATGGACGCCAAAAACGTTCCGTTCACACGGAGAAAAGGCTATTTATTATTTTATATCAATTCTACTGAGATTCAAAATCAGCATTCAGAAACTATTTTTTTTTGGTCAGGATTTGCATTCGAAACATATAAATGTTTACGTTCAGCCAGGGAATAGCTTTTGTCACTGATGGAATTTGGTTATTATTGTTATAGGGTTGCCGGTTGGATTCTAAAATAAATAAAGATTGGTGGGGGATATTAATGTTGGGAAATCGGTGGCTAAGCTTCTAGGGAGTAGAACAAAACTTTTAGATATTGGCACTAAAATCTCTAGCGATATTTCGAATAGCCGGAGTTCTAAAGGACGTTATTGGTACAAGTCTAAACTGGTTTTTATTAAGGGTGTGAGGAAAATCCACTATGGGGATTGGAGGGTTATGTGCTGTTGTGTGTATAAGTAGTACCTAAATATAACGAGGTTGAAATGTTCGGTTCAATCTTAAAAAAGTAGGTGCTTTCTATGATTTTGTTTTCAACATTGTTTTTATGCTTCACATTAACTAGTTTTTCTTGTTGGAAATTAATTTAGTAATGGTTGAGCATGTAAATTACATTAGACAGATTCCTATACTATGGCTTTGTTTAATAACGATTACCGCTTTTCTGAAAGTCTTCCCCTATCTTTAAAAACTAGTTTGATAACCTGCTAAATAAAAAACTGAGGTGTAGTAAAAGTCAAAACAATGTTTAATTTCTATATCAGGTACATTTTTTACTTTTCGTTATTTAAAGTTAATAAAAACAAATGTTAACAACTTTATTAATTTTCCAGGATCAGAAATGGCGACAGAATAAAGGAGAAGCTAAAACGGAGTGAATGTTATATTATTTTCGTAGGTAACCGGTTTAACATAAACGTATCTTTGTACTTGACTGTGAAACATTTCTATTTTCGTATTACAAATTATTACTGTTAGGCAATGTGATGTTATTTATATCTATGTAAACTAATAAAAATAAAACTCATACGTCTTATAAATAAGCTATTTAATCTTCCCAATTTTTAGGCAACCAGAAATGTCAGTCGAGAAATAAGTAAATTACATACACACAATTTGAGGCAAACAAAATAATATCCCGTCGATTGAACTTAAATACATCAATAGTAGCATCTTAGTATTATTATTTATAATATTTTTATAAACAATACAAACAATATTTACATCTTGATTCTTGGATATTTTGGTGCTATATTTACAAATACTCAGCACTTACAGTCTTTAGGTAGGTTGATCACATAAAATGATAACTTGGGTTCAGTCACAATCACAAATAAACTTATTACAACTATTAATCATTGTTCACAATTGTTCTCCTCATCACTTTCGCTATAATAATCCTGTTCATTCGTTTCTTCGACGTCCATCCTGGGTTTTTTAACTAAAAGTCCTAGTTTTTGTAATTTTTCTATACCTTCTAAAGTGTTCCTTTCCGATGCACTAATTTCAATTTTCTCCTCCACTTGTGTCGCTTGCTTTGTGCTAGTTTTCATTACTTTCAACCCAGACATGTTGCTGAGTTTACTCAACTGCTGCTGAGTATTGACCTCAGATCGCGTTTGAGTCGCCATCATCGCCTTACCGCCTTGCACCACTTTGGTAACACTAGAAAACTCAGATCTACTCGTCGACGCGGTATATTGCTCCATAGGAGTGTTACTTTTTTGAGTCGCCATGGACATTGTAGATTCCTTGTATTTCTTTACATTACTTACAATGTTTGAAGCCTCCGAAGGCCTCTTTACGTTCAGTTGCTTAACAACGTTTGGCGACATTTTCAGCTTGTTCGTAGACGGTTTTTGTTGGTTATTTATCGCGGGACCCACTTTTCTTATTACTTGCATACCTGGTGAAAGTTGATGTCTTTGTATGGGATGCATTTGCCGTACTTGACTAGGTGCATTCCGAATTGGAACTAATTGATTCGGTATCCTGATGTTACCAGGGCTACTATGTCTTATTACGTTTCCGGCAGTTCTCATCCTCATAACTCCAGGAGCCGCATGCCGCGTTACTTTCACTTGTTGCGGTGCCCTAATAGGCTGATTCCTGTTAATTTTAAGTGGTGTTCCACAATTTTGGTTGCTTGTTTGAACTACTGAATTACTCGATTCGTTAATTGTCCTTATAGTTCTGGTAACGGTCGTGATTTCTTCTATAACAGTCTCAGTTTGATATTTCTTAACCGTTTTGACGGTATTAACTTCATCTGAAGTGTTAACGTTACGATTTACCGTATTCATTTGACTAGAAGACCCACTAGTTTGTGCAGCTGTTTTAGAAGGCATGCTACTTTTATTTTCATAAGGAGTTAAAGCCATATCGTCTGGATTGTTTTTTTGATTAACGGCTTTGATAACTAAATCTTTATTGAGACATTTTATGTTATCAGGAAATCTACTTTTCGGGGTCTGTTTTTCTGGTGCATTTAAAACATTTGTTTTAATTTTTGACTCAAAATCTAAATCTTCTTCGTTAGAAAAATGATCGCTGTCATTATCCGGTGCTTCCGGTGACCGGACTACGGCGACCGCATTACACTCGCCATTAGCGGCCTCGTCAACATCACTTGTTTCTTCAGTTACTTCTGTTATTTTCACTTTTCTCACTTCGGTATCGGAGTCACTATCAAAATTGTCACTGTGTGCCTCATCCTCATCGAAAGAATTATGTTCTTCATTACTATAAGTCGATGTACTGTTAGATTTTATTGTTATGTGACTGCCTAAATTTTTTAATTTGTTCTGTATGTTAATACTTTTTTGAATTTCCGGAGTTGGTTTGTTAACTTTCTTAGGCTGATTTGTATGCGCATTACTATCTAATTTTCTTTTCATTTCAGTCTTGTTAGTAGTAGCTTTGATAGTGATGTTGGAGCCAAGATTGTGCACTAATGTGTTTGATTGTTGTGGTTCTTTCACTTTAGGTATTTCTATATTATTTTTTGGTTCCTGCACCTTAGCAGTGTCATCGCTATCTGAATCATCAATGTTGAATATTTCTATTTCATCATCAATAGCTTTTTTTTGTACCGGCTTTTCAATTTTAATTTCAGGCTTATTATTTGATGCGTGTGTACCATTTTCGTTTCCGTTTTTTGCGGCAGATAATTGTTTTAAAGACAAATTATTCACTTTGTTACCCTCAGTCATGTTTACAATAGTAGGTCTTTGTTGATTTAACTGCATTTTATTTAAACTATTATTATGTTCATGCTCCTCTTCATATTCGGTTTCTTTTGCCTCTGAGTCTAATTTGTTGACATTACTCGTGGCAGACTTAATAATTACATTTTTTCCTAAATTTTTTAACACTTCTGCCATTTTGTTTGGTACACTAATATTTTGTTGCTCAGACACATTGTTAGAAGAAACCTCGCTTGTCTTCGTGGGATTGCTGCAGACGTTTTTTGTCTCTGCTATAGTGTGTGTAACTTTATTTCCATTTTTGTTAACCTGTAAGGTTTTTGCTGATTTTATGGGTTTTATAACCAAGTTACTTAGATGTTTTAATGCTCCAATAGCTTTATTAGATGAGTTCGTTTCTAAATTATCATTACTATCACTACATTCTTCATCTGATGCACATGTATCGGATACATTGTCTTCCTTGGTATCCTCATGTAATTCACTTGTTTCGTCTCTTACTGTAGATGTATTTAGAGGAGAAATACTACTTGTTATTTTTTCATCTATCGTTGAACTTTGAATCTCGGGTTCGATTTCATCTTGTCTTTCTACCCCAGGTTCTTTGTTTTCTTCTCTTTCAACTGACTCATTTCCCTGATCATTGTTAGGGGTTTTGCATTTTCTTTCATCACTGTCGTCTTCTTTATCATATTTTCCATTTTCAGCAGACATATAGTCTTGGCAAGCTTTCTCACTATTTTGATTACTATTAACAATAGAATTAGTTTCATCTTTTGGCTCTGTAATAGTTTCTGACATGTCGTGTTTTTCAGATTCATCTTCCAAAGTATTTTGTGTGGCAGTTTTCTTGACTATTTTTATTTGGCTGTTACCTTGGCGCATTAATTTTGATATCAGTTTTTTCGGATCGTTAACTTTAGACTTGTCAACTATATTTCTTTGAGCGGGTTGATTAGTTATACACTTATTGACCGTTGGCCTAAAATTACTACCAGATTTTGTTTTGACTGTAATACCTATTTTCTGTAATTTATTAATGTCAGCATTCAAAGCCCTAGCTTTATTAGGACACTTCTTTACTTGCATTTTTTTTAGCATTACTTGGGATGGTACTTCTTCTATTCCCTGAACATCCAACCCGTCACCAAAAACATCCTTGTTCATGTTTAGAAACTCGTCAAGTGATATAGCTGCCTTTTTCGATTTTTTATGCTTCTTGTGCTTTTTACTTTTCTTTTTTTCGCCTCCTTCTTCGCCCATCATTAACTGGAGAAAATTGTCCTGAAAATTAACAAACACTTTTAGCAAAGAGTAAGAAAAAACAAGTATTTAAATACAAGTACATACAAATATTTTCTGAAGCTTTCTTACCACATCCATAGCTTCATCAGCGGTGTTGTCTTGTGAACTTTCGTTTTCAACTTTCTCCATTATTGGCGGCACCGTTTCTAGCGAAAACTCTGTTACTTCATCAGCCCTGTGTAATAAAAATAGTGTCTATGTTAAAACTACTTATCGTTTATATCTTTTAAAACTCTGTTACTTCATCAGCCCTGTGTAATAAAAATAATGTCTATGTTAAAACTACTTATCGTTTATATCTTTTAAGGGGTACCGGGTACCCTCGAAATTCTCATACATAATTCCAAAATCATTTTCTCATACGAAAATATTTAACATGTTTGAGTTGTTTTTCAGTTTAAAATAGTAATTATCTAGGTTCCTGCACAAAAATTTACTTCAAAATATTTAAACATTAAAAAAAATTTTTTTGTTTTTAATTTTTTTTTAGTAAATTTAGTACTTAATATTTAAACACTAAAAAATAGAGTAAAACACTAAACAATATATAAATAAATAGTAAATTTACTACAAAATATTTAAATACTAAAAAATATTTTTTAGAGTTTAAATATTTTGTAGTAAATTAACTATTTATTTATATATTTTTTAGTGTTTTACTCTATTTTTTAGTGTTTGAATATTTAGTAGTAAATTTACTGAAAAAGATTTTAAAGCAAAAATAAAATGTTGTGTTTAAATATTTTGAAGTAAATTTTTGTGCAGGAACCTAGGTAATTACTATTTTAAACTGAAAAACAACTCAAACATGTTAAATATTTTCGTATGAGAAAATGATTTTGGAATTACGTATGTATGAGAAATTCCAAGTGTACCCGGCCTCTTAAGACTTCTCATCAAGACATAGTCCTCGACAAACATTGTTCACAATAACCATTTGTCATTGCCATTGAAAATGAAGATTGTCTACCACCATTTGAAATAGAGGAAAGTGTGGAAAAAACGGGGGAAATTATTTGAAAGGGTTTATTTGACCGTACTGGAGCAATTTTTATATTATTTGGCACACATAAAGAATATACCACGTGAAAGGACATAGGCTTCTTTTTTTTTGCGGAAAAATGTACGGTTAAAAAAAAAAGTACGGTTCCGTGACATTCCTAAATTACGCGGGCGAAGCCGTGCGGAACATCTAGTATCCTCATAAACAACCAGGGTAAAATATGTAGATAGTGTCCAAGGGCTGCGGTACTTATCATCAGGCTATTCATTGAATCCCCAGTAATTTCTTTACCATTTGGGAAAAATTTAGTTTTGTATTTTTTTAATGAAATAATAATGTATTAAAAATACTCACATTTCATTCCTTTCACTATACTCGTCTTCCGTTGAGTGGAACATTAGATGCAGCTCATATGCATCTAAATGATGGAATATTGCTTCACATAGGGGACACTTCAACACTTCATCAGGACTCTGATTCTCATCGCTGTGATCATCTGATACATGTTTCTGAAATAACCATCAGAAAAAATTGCTGTTCATATCTAAAAAAATCTGAGAAACTTGCTGTTCTGTCAAAACCTTTCTATTTTTAATACTGAAATTCAGCAGAGAAGTGAAATTACTGATAGTTTGTTACAGAAAATAATGTCATTATGTTTTAAAATAGTGCATTGTGGCCACACAGCAATTTTTTTCTTGTTTTCAATCTATAATCAGTCGCCAGACTATGATTAGATGATTTGAATGATTGAATGGTGTTTAAGAGGATCTGAGCCAGTGCTTCATACTCTTAAATCAGTTAAATAAGTGGTTTCTAATACAGCAAATTATAATAACATTTGCCATTTGACACAGATTCTAAAACTGATTATGCAGTTGTTGTTTAATATCAATCTCTATCTCGTTATCATAGGCAATGTTTGTTGAAAGCATGGTATGTTTCATGTTCAAGTTGAACAGGAATTATAAATATTAAATATTATGTCCACAGATATAAATGCTAGTTTTATATTATGTAAAGACTCTTACATGTAAATTAACTTTGTTGTTGTATTCCTCTCCACAAAATGCACAGTAGAAAAGCTGTATCATTTCCTGAAAAACATTTAAAAATAAAAATAATACCATTTTGTTCTACTACTATAGAAATACATTGAATACAATATTCACATTGAATATAATAGTCACATTAGTAACTTACTGAGGTGTATAAATTTTTGTGTTAAAATAATTTACAAAGTATCATAATAGTTTACTGATGTTTTATTCACATGAGCACATGAACTAAGACCCACCTTAGAATACATTTTAACTTTTTTAGAACCTCCAGTCACAGGCAGTTCCGAGTCTTGGCGGTGAAAGAATTTATTATGGTATAACATTGCAGAAGGTACATAGAACATTACTTCACAGCTGTCACAGTGGAAATCTGATTTCTCTACACTAAGTAGGGAATCATGGTTTGTTTGTATATGTTTGTTATACAAGTGCTGAAACAAAAGTTTAGCATAATATCCATACTTACTATATACTATATTAATCCTTCGATCGGGGATTCTTGGAAATGCTATTGTATTCTATTGTTGTCGCGATCATCGGTGCTTGTATGGGGCTTGAAGGATTAATATAAATGTGAAAGTGTGTTTGTCTGTCAGTCTGTTACCTCCTCACGCCCAAACTGCAGAACCGTTTTGCTGAGCATGGAGACACCTTGTGTCGCGGGAAAGGACATAGGATACTTTTTATCCCAATAAATGTATGATTCCCGCGCGATAACCAAATTTTGGCGCAATAGAGTTGCGGGCGTCATCTAGTTATAATATAAGGGCGCATTTTCATTAGTCGTTAACTCTTACGGTATAGAGCATGCGGGGAGTCTATGACAACTAATTGACAACTAATGGCGCATTGTCATTGGTCGTGGCATGCGTTTCAGAAATCTCCCGCACCCCGCATGCGGGCCAGTGAAAATGCGCCATTCATTATTTATGAAGTAAGATATTGCATTTTATTAAAATTCATAAAATGCTATTCACTTTCTCTTTTACTATTGATCTGCCCAGTGATAAGGATACATTGTTCAACTACAACACCAGTGCAAAGTGTGGATCTTTTTATTAGTAAGGAGGTTTATAGACAGTCAGATTAGAAATGTGCTAAAAATAAAGCCCATTAACATAACTATCTAATTAAAAAATCATAATGGTTTAAAGCAGCAGTCGGCAATCTTTTGGCAGGCAAGGTGGCAAAACAAACTAAAGGTGGGCCGCAGGTATATTACTCGTATTAACCCTAGAAGCCCATTACCTACGCATAATGTGGGATTTTCTAGACCACAATAATTTTTAAAAGTTTCAACCTCTGATGTATGCAGTATGGCATTAGTAAAAAGTGAGCTGTCAAAAGTTGGAGAGTATTATAAGGGGATTCAGAAAATAAACAACATTTTTATTACAAAATGACACAAACAGCTACGTTTTAAGTTGCGATAACGATGGCAATGTTAGAAAACATTGTTTTTACTTTTTGATACTTATAACTTATTCTTGTAGTTACAACTTATTCTCAAAACATTCACGGGCCGCAAGTAAAACGTTCGCGGGTCGCGTGTTGCTGACTGCTGGTTTAAAGTGTCCAGTCTTTGGACACTAAACTATTAGGATTTTTTATGGACTCCAGTGTCACTGAATCTCATGATAATAATCTTTGAATATGTATTGATATTACAATATATTAGTAGATACATACAGTAAATATAGAAAATTCTAATTCATTTGGTTAAAAAGTTCAAGGGATCACAACAAAAAGATTCTCTAGTCTTCAAAACATAACTGTCTTATTTAGACACAAAATTTTGTGGTATTTATGATCACATAAAAGTTACAAAACTATTGTTCAAAAGACAAGTGTGTGTTAGGTTATACCAAACAGAACTAAAGCTTACCTTCATTGTAAATAGTTTCCCACAAAAAGGGCAAAAGTATTTGGCATCATGGTCTGGGTGTACTTTATGTTTGTGTGTAATAGCTTTAGAAATTGTTGGAAATACTTCCTCGCACACATCACAACCAACCATTTCATTTTCCTCTGTAGTCTTTTCGCTTCCATTAGGAGAATCATTAGGTGTACCGCTTTTGAAGCTAGGATCTGCATGTTTTCTAAAGTTTATCCAAGTATTAAAATAACACATCACAAATGATTTCATTCTGAAGTAAACAATAATATTGATGGTCTTACCGAAAATGTATTTGTAGTTCCTCCTTATTAGAAAAAGACTCTTTACAGAACACACAGTTGAATTGCTGTTCTGTCGTCATTGTAAGTTGTTCTTTATTTATTGTAAATTTTAAAGAAATTGCACGAGAAGTTTACCTTTTACCCAAGTTAAAATGCTCATTCTAATTTATTTATTCTCTACAAATTAATCTAACTTTTAAATTAAATAACTTAAATTTCTTGAGCTAATATACATGAATCGAATTTGTTTTATTCATTAATAACTTCAAATGATAAAACAAACCACATTATTTACGATTTATGAAAGCCATTTTGGAATTATGGTTCTTGAAAACTATACTTTTTAAATAAACTTTTTCAATGTGGCAACTGCGTGGTAAAGCCAAAAGCAGCAGAAAATTTTAATTTCTTGAATATTAATGATTATGTTTTATTAAAATCATTTAATTCAACGTATATTTTATTCACTTGGCCGATAGTTGATCGATCGGTCTTTTCCGACTCAGAGTCTATCCGCCATCGATCGGCTCAAGATCGGCTCGACCAAAAACATCGAAGGGACAACACTATATTTTGACTATTTTGGGAAATGTCATTTGTCATCCTCTTCACTCTTCACTCTTGTCGAGTTTGTCATTTGTCAATTCAAATTTTCAAAATATAATTCTGGCAAAAAAGTGGCAACTGGCAAGTTGTTGTAATCATCTTGCACTTGTTGTAATCATCTTGCACTTGTAATAATGATTAAGAAATAAATAGTTTGTGTACGAAAACACGTCTTGTTAGGCTATTATACCTACCAAATCATAATGACGTTAAGTTTAATTCTTGAAAAATATGAAGCAAACAGCGGTTCCAAAGAAGTTAATGTTATAAAAGTTGATTCACCTGTTGGTGAAATCATTGCTTGCGCTGATGAAAACCATCTGTTACTAGTAACATTCAAGGATACTAAAAACTTTGAAAAGAGGTTTGAAGTCATTGCCGAAGAATTTCAGTGCAAATTTATTGAAAAGCCGAATAAAATATTGGAGAGCTTTCAGTCCGAAATGAAGCTGTACTTTGAAGGAAAGCTTAAAAGTTTCAATGTTCCCGTTAGGACTTTCGGTTCTGACTTTCAAAAGGTAAGATTTTTTGTTACATTAACTTTGTAAATATTACCCTTTTAGGTGAACGCAGATTTAGCCGCACCGCAGTCGCCGCATTTCGAATTCTTTATATGAAGTTATAGGCAAGCTCGCATACCTACCCGCGCCGCAGTCTTCGCAACTTCTACATTCTTTATATGAAGAATTCGAAATGCGGCGACTGCGGTGCGGCCAAATCTGCGTTCACCTTTTATGTTTAAGGCTTTTAGACAACATTAAAACCTTACATAATTTTTCTTCACTTTACAAGGTTTCGCTGTTAATACAAGTTTTGCTTTGTAATAATTAAAGTAGTTTTATAATAGCTCAATTAAATTTTAGCTACTTACTTTTTTTTTGTTAGGAAGTATGGGAGAAACTTTTAAAACTACCTTACGGCTCGACACAATCTTATGGGGACTTGGCCAAAGAGATGGGGAGGCCGTCCAGCCACTCTCGAGCTGTTGGAGCTGCTTGCGGTGCAAATGCTCATCTTATTGTTATACCCTGTCACCGACTTGTGGCTTCTGGCTCTAAAGGTGGGTTCAACAGCAGAAAAGATAGGAAAGAATGGTTGTTGAATCATGAAAAGAAGTTTGCATCTTGACTTCATCTTTAAAATTATTTGTTTTTTTTTTTATAAGTAAAATAATTAAACGAGCAAATGGGTCATATGATCAAAAGCAACTACCATCGCCCATGGACACTCGCAACATTAGAAGAAGAGCTGCTGGTGCGTTGTCTGCCTTTAAAGAGGGAATACACTCTCAGTTTCCATTCATTTTGTTAAAATTTAAAACTAATAAGTTGTGATTTACGTATTATATGATTTAATAAGTACAAAGTGTATGTAAATATTCTTTATTAAAGCTGTTCCATTACTTATTAATAATGCTAGTATGTAGTATATTTTATTGAACTCATCAACATATTTTTGTACAATATTTCTCATTTAATAAAATATTATTTTTTCTTTATGTATTTTTTATTGATGTAAAATTAAACTGTTTAGAAAAATAAAAATAAATATGCTCATTATTTACATCATTTGTGAGTTGTGGCTCACACAGCACACTCATAATAAATATACTATAGCTACATTTATTCCCTACATTTGCATCAGCTGTAACCTCTTCGGTTCAAGTTGTAGTAGAGTCCCTTGGCGTTCATAAGCTGCTGATGTGTGCCACCCTCCGCAACTCGTCCGTCGCGCAAAACGCAAATAATATCGGCGTCGCGGACTGTGCTTAGTCTATGAGCGATCATTACGCATGTTCGGCCCGCCTTAGCAGTATCTAAAGCTTCTTGGACTACCTGCAAAGTAAAAGTTAAAAACAGTTTATGAATCTGTGGTGGTAAATGCTTTGTCAATTTTATTAGTAACACAGGATATTCAGATGATAAACCGAAAATACAGTAGTCAATAATAATGTGTCTTAATCAAAGTACAATCTGTTAGAATTAAGTTCAAGGCCTACTTCTATGTAACCTCTGACAGTTTTACTCCTTACTGTACTTAAGCGCTATATAAGTGTTACGCCTTCGCCAGATACGCTCTTTACCTTTTCGCTTTCGGTGTCTAAAGCACTAGTCGCTTCGTCCAACAGTAGCATCAAAGGTCGTCGTATCAATGCCCTTGCAATGGCTACTCTCTGCTTTTGACCACCAGATAACTGTGTTCCTTTGGATCCGATATTTGTGTCGTAACCCTGGTTAAGTTATAATTTATTTCAATATAAAAATATTTTGTAGGATTATTTATTGAAAATTATGTTTTCTTTATTATAAATACACTAGCTGTTGCCCGCGACTTCGTCCGCGTGGACTATAGTTTATATGTAGTTGTTCCCGTACATCGATTGAATAGTTAACGTGCAAATCATAAAACTTATTAAAAGTATATAGTGTGGGACAATATACTTTTATGGTATGATAGATGTTCCACGCGGCTTCGCCCGCGTAATTTAGGAATGTCATAGAAACCGTACATTTTTCCGCAAAAAAAGAAACATAATATGTATGTCCTTTCACGTGGTCTATTCTTCATGTGTGCCAAATAACATAAGAATTGCTCCAGTAGTTTCTTAAGATAATAAGCAATTTTAAATAATTTCCTTCGTTTTTTCCACATTTTCCTCTATTTCTTTGCTCCTATAAGTCTTAGCGTAATAAAATATAGCCTATAGCCTTTCTAGATAAATGGGCTATCTAACACTCAAAGAATTTTTCAAATCGGACCAGTAATTCCTGAGATAAGCGCGTTCAAATAAGCCCTTTCAAATAATTTCCCCCGTTTTTTCCACACTTTCCTCTATTTCTTCGCTCCTATTAGTCTTGTCGTGATAATATATAGCTTATAGCCTTTCTCGATAAATGGGCTATCTAACACTGAAAGATTTTTTCAAATCGGATCAGTAGTTCCTGAGATTAGCGCGTTCAAATAAGCCCTTACAAATAATTTCCCCCCGTTTTTTCCACACTTTCCTCTATTTCTTCGCTCCTATTAGTGTTAGCATGATAAAATATAGCCTATAGCCTTCCTCAATAAATGGGCTATCTAACACTGAAAGATTTTTTCAAATCGGACCAGTAGTTCCTGAGATTAGCGCGTTCAAACTATTACTAAATAAGCATTTCATACAATTTTCCCCGTTTTTTCCACATTTTCCTCTATTTATTCGCTCCTATTAGTCTTAGCGTGATAAAATATAGCCTATAGCCTTCCTCGATAAATGGGCTATCTAACACTGAAAAAATTTTTTCAAATCAGACCAGTAGTTCCTGAGATTAGCGCGTTCAAACAAACAAACTAACAAACTCTTCCGCTTTATAATATTAGTATAGATAATCACAATCATCATAATGCTCTAATCAACGCTTAATGCGCTGGTTTTGTAACCGAAAGTGTTAACTTATACGTACTTGAGGTAGAGAAACTATAAAGTTGTGGATATTAGCTTGTCTAGCAGCTTCCATTATTTCGTCCATGTTTGGTTTTCGTGAGTTATCACCATATGAAATGTTCTGACCAATCGTAAGATCGAAAAGGATCGGTTCTTGTTGTACGAATCCAATAGTTTGTCGAACATCGGCAAGGCGAAGTTTTGGTAGTGGTATACCGTTTTGAGCCTGAAAATACGTTGAAGTTTAGATTGTTTGACTCCCTTAGAAATTAGAACCATGTAAAGAATGCTTTTCTGTTAAAAAAAGGTTAATAGTCACTTAACTTACCACAATACCATCATCAGGATCATAGTACCTCTGTAGTAGTTGTATAATAGTGCTTTTACCGCAACCGCTTGTGCCAACCAGAGCAATAGTTTTACCCTTTTCTATTTCCAAATTTAGATTTTGTAAAACTTTTATAAGTGGCCTTGTTGGGTACTTGAACTCGATGTTTTGTAGACTTGCTTCCCCAGTACCTCTCTGCAATAGACACATTTACACAATTAAGTAAGTGGTCGATCTTTCAGCTTATTTTATACAAGTTACCAATGAATAAAAATTCTTAATGAGTGTCCTTACGAAATTCTCCACTGCTGGTTTATCGGGATCGGCAATTTTGGATTGTCTGCTAAGTAATACTATAACTCGTCCTGCTGCTTTGATTCCCTTTTGGAAGTTGGGGGCAAATGCAAATGCCTGTGCTGCAGACGACGATCCCATTAAAAGCGTCTGGGCGGATCTGTAACAATGATTTTTGGTTATAAAATTTTCATTAAACATACCTACGAATTGTACAAATTACATAAGGCTTGCTAAAACCAGCTCTACATAGGCGTAGATTATAATTTTATGCTTAGAATGTTCATAACAGCTGATTTCACCAAACCTTATACTTAGAATACTCACTTCAATATGACGGCGTAGTCAATTCCATCGTACACCATCAAGGTACCACCATAGTACAGAGTGGCAGCATACACGAAATTGAAAAGTCCTCTTGAACACCCAAAAACTATGCCTCTCCAATGGGCTGATCTCTTAGCGAGTAGTAGTGCGGGTAACAATAGTCGACCGTATTCGTTGCAAAACGTTTCTTCCCGTCCTAAAGATACTACTGTGCGAACATTAGCCACTGCTTCAACGGCTACCTAAAAGATAATGTTTCCTTTGAAATGTCACATTTTGCAAAGATGCTTCATCTGCTTTAGCTCTATACAAAAAGTTTTGTATTCATCCATCTAATCTTTTTAACTGTTGAAAGTGTAAATGCATATTTTTTCTTACCTTCGAGCTACTTTCCATTGTTTTTGCAGCACCGAAGGATTCGGCGCTGACCATCCTTCCTTCCTTATATAAGATGGCTGCCATGAGTGGGACGAATGTGAGTGCTACCAGCCCCAGGCGCCATTCATAATACAATGATACGCCTAAGGCAAACGCGAATGTTCCTATTGCTTGTAGAACTGTTCCAATTCTTTGCCCAGTTGCCTGTAAAGGACGTAAAATTAATATTAAATTTTGAGGACAATAATTGTAAATCTTAAAGTTCTATTTTCTACTTGAACAACTCACTCCTTGAACAGCCGCAGCTTCCCCCGATAGTCGGGCACACAGAGCCCCTGTTGAATTGTTCTTGTCATCGAAGAAAGCGATTTCTTGTTGTAAAATTTTTTCAAACATTAACTTCCTGAGTCTTGCTGTCAGGTATTCACCAGCAATACCATACATAAACACCTAAAACATATTTAATTTTAGATTATTATTTGTAAATGAATAGTTTTACAATTAATACATTAAGAGCGAGAAACTTTACCACGTTAAATTGTGTTATTCCGGTTAGTGCACCGATACCAACAAAAATGAGTGCCAACCTGCGTACTTCAGCTAAAACTGCATCTGGGTCTGGATTAGAAAGTACCTGAAAACGATATTTAGTAAATGTCAGATTTCTAAATATTATACATATTTTAAAATATTCAGATTTCATAATTAATATCACTTACCCCAATAAAGTCACCCAAAATGAGACCAAGGAGTGGCATAGCAAAACCACTTACAATAGAGCAAGCACTTGCAACTGTAATGGATTTCCATTCTGGCTTGTTCAGCTTGATTACATTGAAGAAGGAAACTTCTTGAGCAATAGCCTCAGGTGTTTCCTGAAATGTAGGATAATACGTAACGTACCATATTATGCGACGTGCTCTAAGTATATTCCAGTTGAAATATATTTTATTCTTTTAAATTTACTAAATACCTTCTTACCTCTAATTTTGTTGGTACGATATCATCCTCGTCTTTTTCGCTTGTGACCGATGTTGTTCTAACTACTTTATTACCATCATCTGTAATAATTTGAAAGTATAAAATCAAAGTTTATTCTGGAAATTAAAATCGTATAATATGTAATATCGAAATACTTAATTGTATGACGAACCTGTTTCGCTCATTTCAGGCGAGTATTGCATCATTACCATGTCATAGTAATGCCCTTTCTTCTTCATCAGCTCTTCGTGGTTACCACTTTCCACGACACTACCAGATTTAAAGACGAAAATATTGTCTACATTTCTTATAGTAGATAGTCTGTGTGCTACTACTACGGTTGTTCGACCTTCTTGGGCCTAAAAATAATTCTATGTTAATGTAATAGCAATAATTGTCTAAAGAACAAAAAAGTAATAAAAAATTTTATACCTTGTCAAGAGCTGCTTGAACTTTAGCTTCCGATGCTGTATCTAGAGCACTGGTTGCTTCGTCGAGTAACAATATCCTTGGGTTCCGTACTAGAGCTCGCGCGATTGCAATGCGTTGCTTTTGTCCACCTGATAAAGAAGCTCCTCGTTCACCGACCAAAGTGTCGTATCCCTGAAGTTGTTGAAAATAGTTATTTTTTTATATTCTCACATCATTAATATAGTACTCCATTTCAGACTATTGTCAAGAACTAAGTAGTTCTTACCAAGGGCAGTTTCATAATAAACTCGTGTGCATTCGCTTGTTTGGCGACTTGTTCGATATTCTCATCGGTAGCATCCTGTCGTCCGTATCGTATGTTCTCTCGTACTGTGGTATTAAAAAGCACTGGTTCTTGACCTACCAGACCTATCTGATCCCGGAGCCACCGTACTGATAGTCCTCTCACGTCATTTCCGTCGATGGAAACCTTAAAACGTTTTTTTTTTCATTTGAAGAAAGGAGCCAAAATGTTTTCATGTATCATCTTTCCTACATCATAATATTATCGAAGTAGAGTACTGAATACTTACGCCTCCATCCACCACATCATAGTATCTTGAAATAAGCTGAATAATGGTCGACTTGCCGCATCCGGAATGGCCCACCAAAGCTACCGATTGTCCACGTTGAACGTTCAAAGTGACTCCCTTTAAGACCTAAAAAACATATTGCTATTACTTCTTAAACTCTTTTTGTTATAGTTCTTACTAAAATTTCTGATTATTGTGTTTATTTTATTCTCACCGGAACATCAGGCCTTGAAGGGTAGTAGAACTTCACATCTTTCAACTCGATGTTTCCCTCTATAGTAGGCGGCGTTACCCCGCGGTTGAGTATTGGGTTTATTGTAGGCACGTTATCGATGAGATTGAAGATTTGTGCACCAGCACCTTTAGCAACACCAAACACTTCCATCAGAGTTGAGGAAATACCAAAGTTTGCCGAGCCCATCATTACACCAAAGAAAACCTGTACATAAAATATTTTTGTTTAAAGCGGTCTCATACTATGAAAAATAAGTTTTTTTTTAAGTTTTCATTAAAATTTACATACGGCAATCATGGTATCCACGTCATATGTTTCGGGTTCCTCAACCATTAGTCTATACCCAAACCAGAATGATAACGCATAGGAACCGAAAATGCAGAAAAATAATGCCCCCATTGCTAAACCGTTGAAGAAACCTTAAAAGATAAAATTAGAAGAAAAAATGAACGATTATAATAAGCAATTATAACGGTAAAATGCAAATGTTATCAATTATCATAGTTACCTTTCTTAATATTAATTGACCTAGATTCTCCTAAGTATGTTTCATATCTTTGCAATTCCTTTTGCTGTCCACTGAACGCATAAACAGTTCTTATCGCTGATATGACTTCTTCTGCTATTGAACCCGCTTTTCCTGCTGCTATCGTTTCTTTCTTTGATAACCTAGACGCAATCTGAAAGAGATTATAAACGTTGAAAACATTTGGCCATTTAGTCTAACAAAAAATAATAGATTCGTAATTTTTGGGGTTAATTTTAGACATCATAAAATAAATATATACATAAAAAAGACCCACCAAGGGTCTTTTTTGGAAACAAATAAACGCCTTTTCGTAGATAACAAGAACTGGTTTTAGACCGATTTGTGTTTATTAGTTACGGAACTTGTCTATAAAAGTGTAGAGATAAGTTTATGGGTAACCGCGGCTCTCCTAATTCCTAAATCTATTCGTTTTGAATTGCCTACTATTCTGATCTAATATTTGCCATCTGCCACTAAAGACTCTGCTTGAAACTCTGGAAAGCACCAACTTTTCTTTTAATACGAAGAAGGACTTAAGCGATAGTATGTTGCTCTATCGTAGCTAAAAATAAATAATGTTCGAATTACCAATCCAGCCATTCCAACTAGGAACAGTGTAATAGGGAATGTGATGAGACACAGCAACGCCAGCTTCCATCCTTTCACTAGCGCCATAATTATGGAACTGACGAAAGCCGATTGGAAGTATATGAATGTTCCCAGCTTCTCACCAATACCGTCTTCAACTTTCACCACGTCCCTGCAAATATAATGATTTATTAAGATTTTGGTCCTCAAACATCGCCGACAACAAGTCGTATATTAAGCAATGCCAAAAGTTTTTATATATATCAAAAACTTTTTTAATATCTCAATTTTCAAGCTATCTGAAATGGGTTCGATGCGGTAATTTAAAACTTTCGATTCGTGTTGGTAAAATCCTAAACACTTATGGATTTTTGTATGAAACTTTGTCAATTTTAAACCGAACGGGCTGAGACTTTGCATGCATAAAGCAACAATGACGTAGGCATCTCCTAAGAAAAGATTTTGATAAATTTCACCCCTAAGGGGATAAAATAGGGGATGAAAGTGTATAAATCTTCTTAGATTTTCGACTGATTGAACTGAAATTAAATATTGGAGCTACTATGATGAAGACGTTCGCTTAAATAGGATTTTGGTAAATTAAACCCCCATGGGTATAAAATAAGGCATGATGAAATTGATGGAGGATGTAAAAAAGTAAAGCCGCAAAAACTATACCTAATTATATACTTCTTAACGCGAGCGAAGCCGCGGGCCAAAGCTATTAATATATAAAATATAGGACAATAGAAAATAATTATGCATTATATTTAAATGTAATTGATTATTCTGTAGACTCTTGATGGAAATTCATGTTTTAAACGTTAGTTAAACACAATTTACGTGCACTTTTTCCACTATATTTAGATAATTACTAGTGTAGTGGAAAAAATGTACGTAAAAACACAATTATTGTGTTTTGTATGCTTAAATAAAAATTTAACTTTAAACAAAAAGTTTTATTTTATTAAATTTCATGGTACAATATCAGCTCATGCGCTTAATCCTGCTTATCGTCTCAACAAACCAACATTGTTCAAGGAAACAAATATTTAAATGACATTCTATGAGGACGAATGTAGGCGTCAACATTATTTAGATTATTGTAGAACGTAGACTGAAGACGATTAAATTCAAGGGCAACGTATTGTTACGATAGTGTTTGATATTATTGGTATGAGCATCCAGGTATTAAATTATAGATAACGGTCGGCCTAAATCACTGATGGAGAACCTTTTCGTATCTACGTGCCCTTTTCTGAAGAAATCGAAAGAAAGAAAGAAAGAAATCAGGAAGTAATAAACGTGCCGTTCAATTTTTTTGTGATTTGGTGCATATTTCAGAATTTGCCTTATTTTGGTATTCACTATGCAGAGGTAGATCTCCGATCTATAACATTCATTGTTGGTAAAATAATTTCGATATAAGTTTTGTGACCAGTAGCGTGCTCCAAATTTTATGTCACTTGCCACTGGAGGCACGCGTGCTATTGGTTCGCCATCTCTGTGTCACAGTTTTAACTAGTACAGCTTCCAACGCTAACTACTTACTACTGAATTTGTACTGAAATTAACTTAAAAAGTGTCTTAATAATTATAAGCTTTTGAATGTTACAATATAATAATTATGATTTGAAAGAAATAAATTATTATTATTATTATTATTATTATTATCTCTAGCCTAAATAACTTACAAATGAGGATGTAAACCTAAAATCAGATAATAAAATTGAGTCTGCAAAGTTAAGATAATAATAGTATAATCGCGAAAAAATAAATAATACTTAATGATAAAAGGAAATATGTTTTTATGATGTAATATTGTGTCATGAACATACCCATTCATTTTGGCGGCAAAATCACCGGTCTGGTGCGTGTCATAATATTCAAAATCTTGATTTAGCGCCGCTCTTAAATATTCCTGTCTTATTCTGTACACCTAAAATTAATTAGATACAAATGAATATCACTGCTGCCCTAGCTAAGCATAAGATTTGCCTAAGTCTAGGCTGAGTTTAAAATAGGAGCTCCTACATTTATTGAAATAACTAAACCGTTGGCCACAGACGTATGCACTATTGACTATCAGATAAGTTGATTCCTAGGCAGATTGGAGACCCACGTAGTTTGGTCGCGTTAGTGTCTAAACACACCATGCCGAAGTTCCGCGGCGGAAGTTTGGCATGATTCCGCCTGCAATGTATTTTAAATTACCGATGACACACCATGCCGAAATTCCGTCGCGTTATGTTGTATGCGTTTGACATTGCTGACGTAATCTGTAATCATGCCGAACTTCCGCCGCGGAACTTTGGCATGGTGTGTTTAAACCCAGTTTGTCAAACCCAGCCGACAGAAACAGTTAACATTGAATTGACATGATCCGACCAAATGACGTTGGTTTGTCAACTGCCTAAGAATCGATTTCCTCGATGGTGCATAATGAACCTATGTTGATATTGCCATCATAGCAAGGCAAAATGCGTGACACCAGAAGGCCCCTGCACTTTGTTATGGTTATCATACGACTATTTTAGTTTTTAGATTTACGAACTTACGTAACTATTTCTCGCTAAGATTTTTTTGTTAAACTGCAGACCTATCCTCTATGTTTTAAAATCTGTAGCCATACCTGATTAAAAGCTGAGATGTTCATGAGAACTGTGGCGCCATAAGACAGTATGACCAGCACACCGCCAACAGCGCTGTTCAGGATGGCGAATCTTCTGACGGCGTCCAACAGCTCATCTCCTTCCGGCTGACCCATAATAACCGATATCCCGAAATTCACCATGCTTTGTAGCAACGACGAAAACAGCAGCGTGTTGATGGGGGTCATGGCTCCACATATCATCGAAAATATTATGCCAAAGAATATGTAAAGCTTGTCTCTGGTGGACGCGAAACGGAACTGAAAAGATGATAGCAGACTGTCAATAGATTTTTCAAATGGGAGTTACCGGTCATCAGCATTTCGATGGCATTTGATGTATATCAAATTAATATAGATATCTGTACGATTCTACTATAAGTATTTATAGTAGAATATACAGATATCTACTGAAGAAGTTCCGAAGTCACATTTTAATTAAACAGTGGATTGGAGAAAATATAATAATACCATACAGATGAGTTTTCGAATGGATTTTACGACAAACATTTGTGTTCGAGACTGTATTCGCCCATAGGTTTTCGCCGCTGGCTCAGATCGGACTCGAAGTCCGAGGCTACACCGGTAATCTTGCAGAGCGGGGGCGTAAATAAAACACACGAGAGTCGAGGAGAACATTGCTCCCGAAACGCACCTCGCTTACCTGGCTCGGGCGAATGCCATATAGTAAGCCGCTCCGATTCGCATGTTTTCTGTCTCACTTTTGCTATCGAAGACGGCTATTTTTCCCCTATTTTCTCCATTTTCCGTGAGCCAGGTAATTAAACCGTGTTTCGGGAGATTATTTATTCATCGTTCCACAATATATACCTTAATTTAAGTATCACCACTTATATTTTAACGTATTATAGCTAAGTAAACATAAAAGTTAATAGAATTTACACATTTTACACACAATTTTCTTAATATTTTCCAAACTACATATGTTACACAACAAATTTTTCCTGTATTTATTAGATAACTTATCAACTTATTAAATTAACTATATTTTATCTCTTAGGGAGCCACAGATTTGACGTAATTCACTTTTTAAAGTCTATTTGTAAAAACACTGATTTGCACTGAGTCTATTAATCACATTTCACTTTAATTAGTTTATATGCACTCACTTTACGTTTCTCGGGAGCGAGGCCGCTGTCCTCAACAATTTGAGAACTATTTAATATTTTCTCGGAACGAGAAGCTTTCAAATAAGTGCGAAGCAACTGCACTGCGATAGCTCTGCTACGCTACGGGCGTAGAGCTTTCGTAGAAGACCAAATATCTGTAGAGGGGCTTCTACGAGAGCTCTACGCCCGTGGTACATCTGCGCGTAGACGTTTGCTCTACGGAATGGAACGCTACATTATTCTCTCTACTATGTAGTAACTAATAACGTAATAGGTTTCTTTTTTGTCCGTTATTGTTAGGTATTATTTTTATTCGGCAGAAGGGGTGTGTTTTGAGTGTATGTGTTGAAGATAGTGTTCTATTCAGGATTACATAATATTATGGTGCTTATAAAATAAATATTTATTTTATTGGCACCATATACAAGCCTAAACTGCTTGTCGGGAATCATGAATCGGGGAGTGGTCAGCTACACTTCGTAAAGCAAAGTAGGTATTTTTTTTAATGGTTATTAAGAAAAATTATACTCACTAGTGTGATAAACGATATACTCGGTACATCATTGTCAGGTTTGGCTTCATCTGGGTCACTGAAAAAAATTTGAATCTAAACAAAGAACCTCGTAAGGGTGCGTTCCGACGTGCGCGTTATTTATGGTGCTCCCACACCGCCGTTAGAAAATGTTTGTAAACATTTTCTAACAAAAACGTTCACTAACAAATGTTGTCAATTGTTACATTTTGTTAGGAACTGTTACATGTTATAAGTGCTCCTACACTAATAGAATTTTTTTACTAATGTTTACCAACATTTTATAACATTTAAATCTGGTATTGGCTCACCGCATACCCCGTTGTCCTTTATAAAAGGTTTACAAACAAAAGGTAACACAATATTATGTTTTATTTTGTTATAATTTGTTTTGTTATAATTTGTTAACTTACGTTTACTAAACATTTTTAAAATTTTTTAACATTTGTGATTAAATGTTTGCTAACAAATGTTTACTAACGTTACTAAACATTTTCTAACTGCGGTGTGGGAGCACCATTACGTGTACGGATTTAGCTCGCGTGTTTTCCCAAACGCTACAGCAGAAAACGCGCACTAATACTAAATAAAAATATTTAAATACTAAAAAATATTTTTAAGGGTTTAAATATTTTGTAGTAAATTTACTATTTATTAATATATTTTTAGTGTTTTACTCTATTTTTTAGTGTTTAAATATTTAGTAGTAAATTTACTAAAAAAAATTTATACTAAAAAAAAATTTTTTTTGTGTTTAAATATTTTGAAGTAAATTTTTGTGCAGGAACCTAGGTAATTACTATTTTAAGCTGAAAAATAACTCAAACATGTTAAATCTTTTCGTATGAGAAAATGATTTTGGTATTACGTATGTATGAGAATTTCGAGGGTACCCGGCCCCTTAAGTGGCGATAACTACTGGCAGTATTAGAAAACATTGTTTTTGATAATACGCATAACTTATTCACAAAACATTCACGGGCCGCAAGAACGAAGTTCGCGGCCCGCATGCGGCCCGCGGGCCGCGTGTTGCCGACCGCTGCCCTAAAGTTGTCATTTATCACTTATCTTCGTTACACCTGTATATATAAAAAAATGGGTGCGTGTACTTATGTACGCGCGTGAGAAGTTATACTTAATATTAAAAATTAATATTATAATTTGATGTTCAATTTTAATTTTTATCACAAACCTTTTATTAAATGTTTTATTAAATTTATTTCTTTATTTTGTGAATATTAAATAACCAATAATAAGTATTTAACATTAATAATTTAATAATATTTAGTGTTAATTATATTAAATAAAAGTATTTTAATTTATATCAATAAATAATACATACGGATAGTTAACCTCAATTATATTGGAGCACTTGAAAAAGTATATAAGCACAATTTTTTTCACTAATATTCACAAATAGTAAGTAATATCAATCAAAATATTCAATTTAAATCACTACTGAATATAATTTATTAGCACATATATAATTCGCACTTGTATGAAACTCAAACACGTGTTGTGAATGTATAAACTAGAGACATGTTGATAAATATTATAAATATGAAAACAGTGATCAGAGGTGACGAGCGTACCAACATGCGCGACTAATATCGAGGTTCAATTCCTATTTTGTTGGTAGCTTTTTTTTCGAGACTTAATGAGCGGTTAAGCAGACGGCTTCATACTGTTAATTTTGTGTCACAGGTGCGCGCGCATCTTAAAATTTCACTCTCATCATTTTTTCATAACGCGCCTAAAGAAGTATAACTTCAATAAAAGTAATAGTAAAAATCGACCACAACAGCTAGTAATAACTACTATAATGGCACCATATTATACACTTTGTTATCACCATTTCAAAAAGTGATCGCGATTTTATTGGTAAAAATTAATGCAAGTTACAGTTTAATTGTTTTCAATTGTTTTGTTATTAGGACTCAGCACTGAGAATGCGGTTTGCAACGCGTTCGACTGGAATTAATTATCGTAAAGCTTATCAATGATACATTTAGTTTCAAATTATCCTTATACTTACTACAGTAATTTGGTAGTTTTACCTGGAAAATTTTCCGGGAGTTTTGAAAATTGGTGGTTTTATAGATTTCGACGTGCTCTTTTCGAATTTTCACTTTGCCACCTCGTATCTTTGCCGCTCGCGCCGCCATATTGGAAAAATGGCGCTCAAATACAGTTTTTTGAGAATAACTCCGTTCCAAATCATTTTACGATGAAAATAGTTATATAATACATTAAACTAGAGAAAATTTCCTACACTTTATGTACTAACCGTTTTTTTTGTAAAATCAATAGTTTCAGCGTACGAGAGCCGCAAAGTTCACTCCAACACGCGTTTTGGCCAAATAACTCATTTCCACACCACCATGAGGCGGAGTAAGTGTGTGTGGAGTAAGATTCTTTACATATTTATATTATTTTAACTTTATTATTAAACTTAATTTTAAAGTACAAACATAATTTTAATTTAGGATTTTGCCATTATTGAATCTTACGAGTTACGAGCAAAAAAATCACGTTTCTTGTATGGGAGCCCCCTTAAATATTTTGTTTAAATTAGTATTTGCTGTTATAGAGCCTGGAGACAGACAGACGGGCAGTTTTTACTCTTTGGGTACGGAACCCTAAAAAGAAGTGGAAAACATAAAAAAGTGCAGCATAAAATGAAACGACGTATTAATAGAGCTTATACTTGAAAAAGAAGAGTTACTCGTACACGTCTCTTGCAGAAAAGCATACATAAAAGAAAATATTATCAAATCATAATATTTGAAAAAGAAAAAAACTAGACCTACCAAAAACATTTTCATGTAAAAATGTTGCCAAGACGAGTACATAATATTATAGTTCGTGGTGTCAAAAGGTAGTAATCTCATGTAGAACCAAGTTTCTAACCTTACAGCCCTAAATCTAAAAACTTAATTTTACACTTAAGGCCATCCCCTGATCAAACAACTTTGACCGTACATTTGCCGCGGTGCCGAGATCGCACCACAAACCTATTTTTTTACATGTCTTATTTCCAAATTGACCTAAAAAAATTCAAACGTCAAATATGTACCTAATGAAATTGTCTTATTTATTGACGTGTGTTTCAAATAATCGTAATAATATTATGTAAATACTAGAGAGATACTTAAATTAAATTCAAGCATACTGAATGTATGCTTGAATTTAAATAAATTGGTATTACTTTGAAAGCTGATATCGAGTATAAAAACCAGAAATAGGAAATTAGTAACTATGAAAGGAACGTTCATATAGGTACTGAAGATTATTGCTGTATTTTTATAATAATTTTGTAGCTTTCAAATTATGAGTTAATAATAAGGCTCTAAAAATGGTAAATTATGAAATTTTCGTAGGGGGAAGGTCTTAAGTCGCGGCAAAATACTTGACATAATGTTGGGCACTGTATGATTATTATCTAAGAGATGTTTATGGTTTATCAAAATGTGACTAAGTATTGTCAGGATGACCATTTCTATAAGCCGCGATAATATTTTCTTTAAACCGAGTCTCAAAGCTGCGTTCAGTTTGACCAACGTATACACCAGGGGTCACCAAATGGCGGACCGCGGTCCGCATCCGGACCGCCGACCCTTTGTGTGCGGACCTTAAGCATGTTCGAAGATGAACTTCGTTAAAAATAAATTTCGGTCTCGACATACTGATGAACATGTAGCAACAAAAATTGTCACTTTTCTCATTGATACAAACAAAATATACCTTTGTAATTTTCGTAATTACATTTGTTTAATATTTTTTTTTATGTGTGGACCGCGAAGGTCATTTTATTTCTTAAAACGGACCCCGAGTGAAACTAATTGGTGACCCCTGGTATACACATGTTTTAGTTTTTAGTTATATTTATTTATTTACTTAAATTAAGGACACCAAACAGTACATAAATTAAAACCTTGTTAAACACAATAATAGTAATCTGTACCGATGCATGCACCTTAACAGGCGACACAGCATTCACGATTATAGCTCTACAGCTGATACAGTATAAAAATTGATTTCTTAACAAAACACAATTAAATCGATAAAATATGATTATGAATTAAATATAATTAAAATTACATACAAGTTAATTATAACAGTAATAACAAGCTAGAAATTTCATAATAATAAATAAGTTAAAACTACGAGAATACATTTAAATCTTAACTAAGAGCAGTATCAATAAAATAAAATTAGAAAATACAAACACAATTTCAAGACAAGATCAAATGGGCCATATCAGTAAAATTATTTAAAATTTTAGGCAATACATTAATAAATTTTTGTTAACAATAATTAATAAATTAATACTAATCATAAAATATGTTAAAAAAGGGAAATCTACGAAAATTTTAATTACTTAAAGCAAATAACATCATCATCATCATCATCTTATAGACACCAGACTGATATTTTTTATCAATCCGGTCTTTATTGTGACACAAATGATGTTTTAAAGTATTATTTGTCCTGAATGCGACATGCATATCGTTGTTTTTCATTATTTTGGATAAGCGTGCGGAACTTCTCCCATGTAGGTCAAACTGGACTTATATCTAACTACCTTCTTGTCAATAAGACCTGCGTGCAAAAACTTAACCAGTTCTTTCTTGGTATTATTTTTCAAAATATCTATGGACGCTTCACACCACCTCAGTCTGGTCCCGTGCTAAGTACCTAAAGGACTTGTGTTACAGGTACCAGACAACGGAAATATATTTAATACTTTTATACCATAAATATATTTAAGATTTTTATTATATGATACACATATTTAATACACATCCAGACCCGGGAACATTGAAAACTTTTTGTTCCGTCGGCAGGATTCGAACCCGCGACCCCCGGCTTGAGCTACCAACGTGCTCACCACTGAGCCACAGAGGTCGTCAATTTATTAATATATTTTTTTATAATTTTGGTACTATTACTACTTTTGATAATATTTAAATTATTTCGGGACTATATCCGTTGCATATCGCAATAGGCTACTTGACCTATATTTAATTTCATTGCACAAATGCATATTTCTAGTAGAACTTGGCCTAGGAAACTGTATTTCACCCTTATCATCAAATAAAAGCTTATGATTGATAAATAAAGTCGATTTGAAAAAATGATTTTATATTTTTTAATTTGTACTGACGAAAACGTTTTGCGGTACTTCCGATTTGTATTTATCGCGCTCGTTATATGTAAGTTTATTTGTATATAAATAATAGAATCGTGCCCCCGAGAATTGTGCTTTGCGCTGCGGCTAATACGAGGGCTGCTATTTATGTATCCGGAACTGGCCACTTACAAGAACAATATTTAAAAAGTAATTACAACATTTGAAAATAGAACTCTTTGGTTGAAGAAAACATTTTGTTTCATGTGACTGTCAATTATTTTTCCATTGTGGCGTCATTTTGAAAATTGCGTGTCTTCATTTGCGTTGGTTTTAACGCGTGAACATTTTCGTGCAATGATTTACTACGATTTTCGGCGTGGGCTAAATCAACAATAGTGCTTTATTCAACTCACCGCAACTTTTGGAGATGAAGCACCATCAAAAACCACTGTTTATCACTGGTACAGTGAGTTTAATCGTGGGCGGCCTATGCTCACGGATGAAAATAAAGAAGGTCGCCCAAAAACAGCTGTTGTCCCACAAAATATAGATGCTGTGCGGGAACTAATAATGCGTGATCGTCATGTTACATATCGCGAGATAGAGGCGTCCTTAGGCATAAGTATGACGAGCATACATAAGATATTACACGAACATTTGGCTGTAAAAAAAATATGTTCGCGTTGGATTCCGCACAACTTGACAATCGATCAAAAACGGGCTCGTGTCGATTGGTGCAAAAAAATGATAAAAAAATACAACCGTGGTACGTCAAAAGCCGTTTATAATATCTACACAGGTGATGAATCTTGGATCTATGCATATGACCCCGAAACTAAACAATAGTCAACGGTGTGGGTGTTCCAAGATGAGCCGAAACCAACAAAAGTTACTCGTGCAAAAAGTACTTTGAAGCAAATGGTCGCCTGTTTTTTTGGAATTAATGGACATGTGGCTACAGTGCCATTAGAGAATCGTAAAACGGTTAATTCTGAATGGTATACGACCATTTGTTTACCAGAAGTCTTTGAAGAAATAAGAAAGGACAACCGACAACGCAGAATCATATTACATCACGACAATGCTAGCTGTCACACCTCAGCTGAAACAACTCAGTTTTTGGAGGGTCAAAAGATCGAATTGACTGGTCATCCGCCGTACAGCCCTGATTTGGCACGTAACGATTTCTTTTTATTTCCATACACGAAGAACAAATTACGTGGTCAACGTTTTTCGAGCCGCGAAGAGGCTGTTGATGCGTTCAAAATGCACGTTTTGGAGATACCTCAATCAGAATGGAAAAAGTGCTATGAAAATTGGTTCCAGCGTATGCAAAAGTGTGTCGATCATCGCGGCGAATATTTTGAAAAGCAATAAAACCATATTAAATGATATATGTTTGTTTCTTTTTTTAATTCCGGATACATAAATAGCAGCCCTCGTAGTGAACAATATCGCGTAACAACGGTTCCCGAATTATAGCACGAAAGTAAAGGTCGTATGTCCCAAAACTGTTTATGATGATTATTTAAAAATTAAATACAATACTAGTATTTCCTTTATCCATTATTTTATAAAGTGTGTGATTGTAGTAGTGCAAGTTATTTAATGATAGTAACTCAATAAGTGTAACAGATATTTGTTGAAAAGTCCAAAAAGATTCATAATTTCGAAAAATAAAACTATCGAGTATCGAGCCAAAATAAGTGAATCGTGTTTTCGGTTAGCTAAATATCAGATAAATATACAATGATTAAATAAATCTCAAATTCATTTGAGTCAATCGTCTTCCGAGATCGTAATACTTATTAGAAGACACAGCAAAATTGCACAGCCTGCTCTTAAGACACTAAGCACTAACTAGATATCTATCTACCGATGATATTATACCCGAGATATCGATGGTACGGGTATAATCAACAATGATTCATGAACTGCAAATGCAACTTTGTTATCCTATACATTTATATGGGATCTCAAAGTTATTCTCGAAGTTAGTGTATCTAGAAAACTGGACAGAAATTATTATGAAATGTTTAGGTTTTCCCGTGATTAAGACCAAAAGCACTAACAGCTAGATATCTATCTGTCTACCAATGATATACCGGAGATATCGATGATACGGGTACAATGATTCTTAATCATAATCTGCAAAATATGTAACTTTATAATCTTCATTTGTATGGGATTACAAATTTAGTCACAATGTTAAGTGTATCTCGAAAACTGGACAGAAATCAGTCAGTCAGTCAGACAGTGAGTAAGTGACAAAATTAAGAACGTTTAACAAGTTTCAGTTCTTAACCCTTAATCGGGTACAGGGAAGTATTTTCCCACCCTCTCATTTCTCAATCTATCTAAAATTCCGAATATCTTTGAAATGGCAACCTTTTATGGTTTTTTCTTTTCACAAATAGAATCTAAGATAAGTACAACATTATCTTACTAGCAACCCAGCCCTTTCAAGTGTCTAGTGTCAATGTAAGAATCAAATAAATGTCAGTTTTGAAGAAATTGCGCAATTTTCACATAGTGGAGACATAAATCTGCAAAGTTTCTTCAAAAAAGATTCTTATAAATAGATATTTGATTTGTTAATTACTTATTTATTATATTCTTTGTAGCTTAGTTATGATTTTCAGTGCAAAAACGTAGTGTTTATGTGGTTTTGATTCATTTGAAATACATACTTGCAAGTGGGGAAATAGTTCTCATTGTCCATTAGCAACTCCATTTAGCGTCACTATATATAAAAAATGGGGTTTTATTTTTGTCAACTTTTAAGATTTGTCAATTATTTTAGTTTATTTTAAATTTTTATTATCAATTGTTTTAGATAATGCCTTAAAAAAATGCAAAGTGGCATTATGTCCGCAGGAGTGTTTCAAACAGTTTCATTTGTCTGATTAATGTTTTTTTTTAAAACACCTCCTAAAGATTAGGTATTTTATTTTTTATTGGATGCTTTATTCGCATACTGATGCATAAGCTCGTTTTAACTTAAACAATTTTGTGCACATTAATCGAGGAAAATAAATTCAAAAGTAGAGTCAGATCAACTAACTAGTATATTTATTTATACATTTCTTTCGTAATCGGGCAAAGGGAAATAATTCCCCATCTTGGTTAGTCATGAACAGGCAAAGGGAAATAATTTCCCATCCGTAAATACCTTATTATTTTCAGTTTCAATAAAAAAAAAATCAGTAAATTTTAAAGTAAAGTTTCAGTAAATAAGTACTTAAGTATTCTGTGTTTATACAACGCTTGCTTAGCAACTGAAAATTCAAGCTTCATGTTTTATCCACAACGAAGTTTTAGGGGGTCAAAAAGAGTCTGAATTGCTTTGAGAAAAGGATGGTTAAATCATAATTTGAAAGCTACAAAATTATAATAAATATACAGCAATAATTTTCAGCATAATTATAACCTTTCTTTTTACTGTTATTTATTTCCTATTTTGGTTTATTATACTCATGATATCAGCTTCCAAAGTAATACCAATTTATACTTAAAATTTAAACATACATTCAGCATCTCCCAAGTATTTACAAATTAAGTTTATTTTAAAACACTCGCCAATAGATTGACAATTTCACTAATTACATATTTACATATTTACCGTTAGAATTTTTTTTAGGTCAATATTGAAGTAAGATAAGTAAAAAATAAGGTTTTGGTGCGATCTCGGCAACGCGACAAATGTATGCCATGGTCAAGGTCGTTTGCTCAGGGGACGGCCTTAATACGTCCTAAATAAAAATACTTGATTTCCTAATGTAACAAATCCATCAAATATTTCATTTTATATTTTTATAAATAAATAATGTACTTAACTAATTATAATAATAAATTATTATCTTGAGGAGCTCAGACTTAATCCGACCCTGCCATAGCCGATAGTTGATATTTTATGGTGTTTTTCAAGCAACTGTACAACTCGTAAACATAATTAATAATAAAAATAATTGCTTATTAACACTGAGGTAAATAAGTTTTATTAATTATTTATTATTATTATTTTTTTTTCTTTATTGGACCAAAAAACAGTTACATGTTAAAATCTTAAACTAAGTACAATTAGATAAACAATTAGACAAACACATAACCCACACTATTGATCGCGGCGTAACAAAAATAATACAAATTTTGAAAAAAAAAAGGAAAAAGTTAAATACATTATCATTAAAAGATGAAAAACATATTTTCTGATACTAAACTTAATTATGCAAATAATTTTTACACAAATAAGAAGAAGAAAGAAAAAAAAACAATTTAACAGAGCTCTGCGGATAATTTTCTAATTACCTTTTTTTTTAAATGGTCATGGACATGTTTTTTAAATTGATTATAGGATAGTGCAAAAAGATATTTTTATAGGTACTTTATTGATAAATATCAATAAAGTACCTATTGTATGTGTCCACTAAGCGACGAAGGGGAATGCGAAGACCAGCGTTAGTCTTGCAGGATGTAGTGTGAAACAGGTTATACTGACGAACTCTACGTCGATGGACTGTTCTAGGAACGGTGTAATATATTTTATTAGTTAGGGCTGAGCAGTCAAATTTATTATTGCATAGACCATGCAGCATCATGGCATCTAGGAGCTGACGTCGGGATTCCAAGCTCAGTAATTTAAAGTGATTAAGCAAGTCAGTATAATGTAGAGAAGATCGATTATATTTAAAATAAGTAGTGCGTAAGATTTTTTTCTGTACCAATTCCAAACTATTTGTATATTTGGTATAAAGAGGGTTCCATACAGGTATGGCATATTCAAGCTGGGACCTTATTAGCGTTTTGTAAAGCAACAAAAGTGTGGAAGGTCGAACGAAATCTCTTGTAGATCTAATTACAAACCCATACATGCGATAAGCTTTATTAATTATGTTATCAATATGTTGATTGAAATGTAGAGATGTATCCAAGAGGACCCCCAGATCACGAACTAAACTGACTTTATTTAAAGGTGTGTTGTTAATGGTATACGTGAAATTTAGTTTATTAATTTTTTTAGTGAATGAAACAGTGTGACATTTGGGAAGACTTAGAAATAACTTATTACGAGTACAATAGCTATGTAATCTACATAGATCTTGTTGCAAAAGTAGACAGTCTGCCATATTTCTGATCGATTTGAAAATTTTTATGTCATCAGCATACATCAAAAATTGCGAATTTTTAAAACATTGTTGTATATCGTTTATGAAAATGATGAAAAGAAGCGGACCAAGTATAGATCCCTGGGGAACACCTGAGCTAGCAAATATGGACTCAGAACGATAGCCGTTTATCACCACCCTTTGAGATCTGTTAAAAATATAGGACATAAACCAACGAAGCAAATTTCCCCGAATCCCGTTGAAGGCTATTTTATCTAACAACAAAGAATGATCAACCTTATCAAACGCTTTTTGAAAATCTGTATAAACCGCATCAACTTGCCCTTGCTTATCCATATTAGAAAATAGGTACTCGACAAAACACATAAGGTTTGTGCATGTAGAGCGCTGCTTAACGAAACCGTGCTGCTCAGGTAAGATCAGTCGATGGATAAGGGGATACACTGCGTCATGAACAAGCTTCTCAAAAACTTGAGACAGTGTAGATAATATTGAGATAGGGCGATAATTTTCCACGTTGCTCCTGTCACCATTCTTGTAAATCGGTGTTATATGTGCTTGTTTCCATACCGACGGAAACACAGACTCTTGAAGGCATTTATTATACAGTATATGTAGAGCACAAGATATGGAAGCTGCAGTTTTTATGAAGAAGAATTGAGGAATTCTATCTGGGCCAGCACCTTTCGAAGAATCTAATGATTTGAGGGCGTTTTTGATTGAGTCTTCAGAAAGTTCAAGATCAGAAATACATTGAGCGTACTCGGAAATATCATCAGAGGGTTGCCAATTAAGTGGATCAAGAGTAGATCGTTCATAGACTGAACTGAAGAAAGAAGAAAATAAATTGCAAACGTCAGAGGGAGTGTTAGCTGAGACATTGTTAAAGTACATGTTATTAGGAAAGTTAGCAGATTTTTTCTTATTTGAAATATAAGACCAAAAGTGTTTAATATTTTTAGGTATACTGTCTTCAACTGATTTTATGTAATTACGAAAACACTTGGCCATTTCACTTTGAAACAATTTACGATAGCTTGAGAAGTGTTCGTAGTCCATGCGGTTTCTATATATTTTCCACTTGACCCAGGCGCGCTCTTTGTTTTTAAAGATTCTAATTAGGTTGGATGAAAACCAAATAGGAAAATCTGAAATCTTAGACAAAGACTGACATATTATTGTACATATTATATTATTATGTAATGTAGACCGGTAAATACTTACGTGTAAGTACCTATAACTTTTAATTTTTAGCGAAGATAAAAATATATTATCTATCTCAATTAGTTTTGTGTTTTCTACGTACCCACAAAGAAAAGAAAAATTTAAAATGTAAAGAATCACGGTCCCTAGACCGTGCGGGTTACGCGGTCAAGGTCGTACTACTATATGCACGATGACGCTAATCTGCACCTAACTCGTAAAGCAAGACGGTACATTATTGCGTAAACACGGGATAGATACATAGCTTCGCTTCTAAAATTTCGGTGTTCTGGATGGTATTTCTTTTGGATATTTTGTATTTGTGGATATATTTGACTACATAACATAGTTTTGAAAAGAAATAATGCTGAGAAATTTTGCATATTAAGTTTTTATAGATTTTTAATATTTTTTTATTGGCATGGTTTTTTTTTTGGATTTTCTTACTCATGACGCCAAATGACATTCTTAAGTCATATGCGAAAAAAAATAATACTGAGAAATTTTGATGAGGTTAGAAAAAAGAATTATCATAAAAAAGCAATACTTATATTTGAAAAAAGTTTTGGATTTTTATAAAGTATCACATACTTGTATAAATAAATCATTTGGTAAAATAAATTTAGACTGAGAAATTATGGCGTTCGATATATACACAGATTTGTACTTTTAGGTATAAATAACTGACTTCCTAATGTTTTTTTTTTGGATTTTTATATGATAGTATTGGCTCATACTATTCTATAACCCAGCAAAGTTTCATCGACTGAGGGATTATTCCGGGGTCCCCATACAAAGAATCGGTTCGTTTCCTACACTATAATCTAAGTTTAGTATACAACCAACAAATAAAATTCATAAACTTGTAATTTTCCTTCCCCATTCCCTAAAATGGGGGGGTGGAAGTTGACCCTCACAGAGTTGCTTTCCGATGTGCCAGATAGTTTATATTCTCAGGATATGATGTCAATAATAGACTTAATAAACATACAAAGTCTCAATTGAATAGGTCTAATACTTTGTATTTTATTGATATCTAAAGTACACCGAAATTTGGTTATACGCCGTAAAATAAGTTTAGTAGGGGGGTAATGGAAGTTTAAATGAGACTTTCGCAAATTTTATGAATAAGGACATTAAGTTTTACACGAGATGGACATTAACTAAAAACCTCTTAATAAAAAAAAATGACTAAAAAGACTGCCTAGCAAGTAGCAACTTACAAAAAAGAGTGAAATCCCACCTACACCTACATATTATTATCAGTAAGTATGTTCGGTTTGGCTGTTACGTTACTTACTTCTGATCAGAAAATAAATATTCGCCTCACCTCCACGACGGTAGCGAAACAGCGAAGCCATACATACTTACTGATATGTAGAATTTGTAGGAGTTAGGGTCGATAGAGTTAGTCGATTCAGAAGCTTGACTCTACATTAGATCTGATGTCTTTTTCACAGGGCAAACCTTTTGTGGTCGTCGAGGTTACATTTTACATGAAATGTTTTTGATGGGATTTCACTCCTTTTTGAAAGTTGCTACTTGCTAGGCATTATTTTTACTCATTTTGTTTTTTCTTTATTAAGAGGTTTTTAGTTAATGTCCATCCCGTGTAAACCTTAATGTCCTTATTCATAAAATTGGCGAAAGTCTCATTTAAACTTCCATTACCCCCCTACTAAACTTATTTTACGGCGTATAACCAAATTTCGGCGTACTTTAGATATCAATAAAATACAAAGTATTAGACCTATTCAATTAAGACTTTGTATGTTTAATAAGTCTATTATTGACATCATATCCTGAGAATATAAACTATCTGGCACATCGGAAACCAACTCTATGAGGGTCAACTTCCACCCCCCCCCCCCATTTTAGGGAATGGGGAAGGAAAATTACAAGTTTATGAATTTTTTTGTTGGTTGTATACTAAACTTAGATTACATACCAAATTTCAGCTTTCTAGCACTTCAGGAAGTAGCATCATTTTGATGATCATCAGTGTGTCAGTGATTTTAGATATCAATAAAATCTAAATTATAAGAGCTATCAATTGAGACTTTGTATGCTTAATAAGTTTATTGATAACATCATATCCTGAAAATATGAACTATCTGCTACAACGGAAACCAATTCTATGAAGGTGCAAAAAAACGGCGAAACACTTCGAGAAAAGGTAGGTAGTGCCCTTGCGCTTCGCTTGACTCGTCTCGGCGGGTCCACTGCCGTGCACCCAGATTAGGCCTACTGGGGATACCACAAAAAAAAACCGCGCCACTTACTCCGCCTCATGGTGGTGTGGAAATGAGTTATTTGGCAAAAACGCGTATTGGAGTGAACTTTGCGGCTCTCGTACGCTGAAACTATTGATTTTACAAATAAACGGTCAGTACATAAAGTGTAGGAAATTTACTCTAGTTTAATGTATTATATAACTATTTTCATCGTAAAATGAGTTGGAACGGAGTTATTCTCAAAAAACTGTCTTTGAGCGCCATTTTTAGGGTTCCGTAGCCAAATGGCAAAAAACGGAACCCTTATAGATTCGTCATGTCTGTCTGTCTGTCTGTCCGTCCGTATGTCACAGCCACTTTTCTCCGAAACTATAAGAGCTATACTATTGAAACTTGGTAAGTAGATGTAGTCTGTGAACCGCATTAAGATTTTGTTACAAAAATGGAAAAATTATTAAAAATTTTAGGGGTCCCCATAGGTACAACTGAAACAAAAAAATTTTTTTTCATCTAACCTATGCGTGTGGGGTATCTATGGATAGGTCTTTAAAAATCGTATTGAGGTTTCTAATATCATTTTTTTCTAACCTGAATAGTTTGCGAGAGAGACTCTTCCAAAGTGGCAAAATGTGTGTCCCCCCCCTCTAACTTCTAAAGTTAGATTATGATAATTCTAAAAAAAATATATGATGTACATTACTATAAAAAGTACCAACGAAAATTGGTTTGAACGATATCTAGCAAGTAGTTTTTATACGTCATAAATAGTAAACCTTAATTTAATTTTCAGTAAATCAACTGAGATATAAAAATAAATCAAAAACCTTTTAATTTCATAGAAATAAACCTTATTGCTGCCGCGGAACCCTTCATGGGCGAGTCCAACTCGCACTTGGCCGGTTTTATTCCAATATGGCGGCGCGATCGGTAAAGATACGAGGTGGCAAAGTGAAAATTCGAAAAGAGCACGTCGAAATCTATAAAACCACAAATTTTCAAAACTCCCGGAAAACTTTCCAGGTAACCCTCTTTTTGAGCACCAAATGATTGCACTATTATCAATGTAGGGAAAAATGTAATAAAAAATTACAAAAAATGTCTTTCTTACTGCTGCCTACATTTTAAAGTACTATATTTTCAGTTAACAAAAAACTAAGAATTAGGCTATTACAGACTATCCGTGACGCACTTTTTAGTCTGTGGGAAATAGAACCTATGCAATTATATGCAGTAACGCACACGACGCGCAAAAAGTCCGCATACATATAATTGCATAGGTTTTATTTCTACAGGCAAAAAGTGCGTCACGGATAGTCTGTCGTCTGCGCTGCGCCTTATCATTATATTTTGCTAGATGACGCCCGCAGGTTGCAACTCTGTCGCGCCAAAATTCATTCTTCGCACGGGAACCGTACATGTTCACTGGTTCACTGGTTTGGGCGTGAAGAGGTGACAGACAGACACAGACACACTTTCGCATTTATAATATTACTAGCTGTCCCGGCAAACGTTGCTTTGCCATAATATAAAGTATTTCGCCCATATTATTTTATTGAAGTGACTAAATAAGCATGTCGCCATGGCAACGTCGATCGCTATCTCGTCGCACAAACAATGGTCGCCATCAGTCTCAGGTTGTAATAATTTACTATTATTTATTCAACAAATGCACTTATCAATATATAAAGTACCGAGTAGCCGATTCTCAGACCTACTGAATAAAAAGTCAGTAAATCCTCCGAAAATAAAGTTTCGGAGGAGTTCGTGGACTAACATTGTGACACGAGAATTTTATATATAAGATAAGATTATAAAAATATAAAATATTATAAAAATAAGTATGGATTGATTAGGTTATAATAGCACAGACCTAGTAGTAGATAATTTTATACCTGGATGGCTTTTAAAAAGATTAGAAAGGTATTAAAAACTACTTACCCATTTTTATCACTGTTCTTTTTCGAAAACTTCACATTTGTAATATCGTTTATTTCGTACTTGTTCTTCGATTTGCCACTGCCGAATTCTGACATGATGCAATGTTTTGATCACCTTTTAATAATTTGTTGCAACATAGGACGTCGTTTCCATTTGCCTGACGACGTAAAACTGTCGATATCTGTTATCATCGAGATACCTACATTATAGACAATTACCGATATGGCTTTTCGTTTTTATCAGAAAACATCGCTGCGTACTAGATAACGCATTCTAATAAACGTTTCACAGTATGCTTTTCTGAATATTGAAAGTTTCCGACTAGTAGAAGTTCAACCAAAACGACCTTCACCTAGTTGAAAATAGAATGAAACATTTTTATAACTAAAGTATATTAAATCAGAATTGGTTGGCTATTTTACTTTTTTGGTTTATTTTAAGCCATTTTTATTTTTACAAGGATACGAGTATAGTGTTCTATTGTGTTCTATACACGTGTTGCGAGTTGCAACTCCAAGATTTCTCACCGGACACCGATTACCTACCAGAGTATCGCTGTCATTCTTTGACATGTCAATATGAATACTGCGCATGCGCACCTTCTAGTAATAAAGGTACCTTGAATTTATGCGAGTTTTGGACGTGCGATTAAAATGTTAGGACCTTAATTATATTTCTACTCGCGTTATTCGCAAACCTCTATTTAGACAAAGTTTCTTGCAAACAACGTGTCCGTAATAAAACAGCTTCTTATTATTTTATATAGAGGTAGACACTTTTGATCATGGAATTAAAAACGTGTTACCTACTCTGCGCAAAATGAAGTTGTCGAAACAAAATATTTTTTCAGTCAGATGAAATAAAAGTAAATTTTCATGATTTTCAATATACCAGACCAGCCATCTTCTCTAGTATGTTAAGTTCGGATCTTGCACTTTATGGGTTTTCTGTGGCGTTCACATTCCTAACTTCCTTACGCTTAAACCGCTGAATTGTTTGGTGTTTTTTAGGGTTCCGTACCCAAAGGGTAAACACGGGACCCTATTACTAAGACTTCGTTGTCTGTCCGTCTGTCTGTCCGTCTGTCTGTCTCCAGGTTGTATCTCAAGAACCGCTATAGCTAGACTTCTGAAAATTTCACAGATTGTGTATATCTGTTGCCGCTATAACAACAAATACTGAAAACAAAATAAAAATGATATTTAAAGGGGGCTCCCATACAACAAACGTGATTTTTTTCTCCTTTTTCGCTCTATATCAGTAATGGCAAGAGATAGGCGCTTGAATTTTTCACACATTCTTTTGTTATATGTGAACTTTAATATGTAATAATAATATTAAAATAAAATGAAAATTGAAGGTGGGCTCCCATACAAAAAACACAATTTTTTGCCTAATTTTGCTCTATATCGGTACGGAACCCTTCGTGCGCGAGTCCGACACGCACTTGGCCGATTTTTTAAGAACGAGGGTATGGTATCCCTCTAAGGCTACACACACAATATATGGTGGCAAATAGAATATTGTTCAAACTTCAAAGTATTGATGAATGCCCATTTATTAATCTCCATCGTGTGGCGCTGTGAGAAGACTTATTAACAGCGAAGCAGGCATAAGTGTCTCATTGTTAATATTAACACCTTCACTGCGGCAAGTAAAATCTTAAACCTTCGTCTGGTGCGGCGGCGCACAGTGGTCCGAAATCGCTAAATAGTGGACATTCGCAAAAAAGTTCGATTTTGGTGTGGAAAAAAATACCATCCGATAGATTTTAAGAGGAGTAACAATAAATCCTTATTAAGTTTTTTATAAAAATGTATATTTAAGGTAAAAAAAAAAATTACGAAAATGTTGTATGGGAAAGAATCTATAAATAGATTTTTTGCAAAAACTACTAAGTCATTCTGGTTCATCTTTGAAGCAAGTAAAGTTCTAGGGGTATTTAAGGCTTAGAAAAAAATTTACGAAAATTTACTTGCAGCCTTTTGCAGTAGAGGGGTTCAAAATTTTGATATAATTTTACTAACTTTTTAGGTGTGGAAAAAATACTATTCGAAAGATTTCCTAAAGAGTAACAATAAATCCTTATTAACTTTTTTATAAAAATGTATTTTTTTAGGTGAAAAAAAAATTACTAAAATGTTGTATGGGAAAGAATCCATAAATAGATTTTTTGCAAAAACTACTAGGTCATTCTGGTTCATTTTTTAAACAAGTAAAGTTCTAGTAGTATATAAGGTTCAGAAGAAAAAATACGAAAATTTACGTGCAGCCTTTTTCAGCAGAGGGGTTCAAAATTTTGAAGTAATTTTACTAACTTTTTAGATGTGGAAAAAAACACTATTCGATAGATTTCCTAAAGAGTAACAATAAATCCTTTATGAGTTTTGCACAAAAATGAATTTTTAAGGCGAAAAAAAAATTACGAAAATTGTATGGGTATAATATATTATATAAAACGAGTCCTTAAAAAGCAACAATACTTACATTTACAAACATGAAATGTAAAAACAAAATTAAACTGAAATTAACTACTTACTGACTAAACTATTGTAATTATAATAAAATAAAAATTGTTACAAACACTAATAACTCAAACAATTTCAAATGAAACTTTATAAACAATAAATAATAATCAATTAAACCAACGCGCTTTACAAACATAGTGGATCTCCAATGCTATCATCGCCTTGTAATGACACAACTTCACTTTCTTCGTAATCTTCTGATAAAAGAGGTCTTTCAAGCAACAGGTCGACTGTGTCTGGATGAAATTCTTGGTGTTTATTTTTAGACAACTTTGGACGAATGTGAGACACATATGGATCAGAGCTTATTAAGAAGTTGTGCAAAAAATCTTCATTAGTTTCTGCTCGACTCGTCTTTCTAGTATGCATCTCTCTAGTATTTCTAAATTCTTTATTCCTTGCCTCTGAAGCTTCTTCACTCAAATAGCCAATTGGAATAAAGCCAAAATGCTTACAAATATCAGCACCATGTATAAGGAATTTGTGAACACTTGCAGGCATGTAGTACCACGGAAGGCGATGATAGCATTGGAGAACCACTATGTTTGTAAAGCGCGTTGGTTTAATTGATTATTATTTATTATTGTTTATTTATAAGTTTCATTTGAAATTGTTTGAGTTATTAGTGTGTGTAACAATTTTTATTTTATTATAATTACAATAGTTTAGTCAGCAAGTAGTAAGTTTTAGTTTAATTTTGTTTTTGCTATCCATGTTTGTATTGTTGCTTTTTAAGGACTCGTTTTATATAATATATTATACCCATACAATTTTCGTAATAAGTTTTTTTTTGCCTTAAAAAAATCATTTTTGTACAAAACTTATTGAGGATTTATTGTTACTCTTTAGGAAATCTATCGAATATTATTTTTTTCCACACCGAAAAAGTTAGTAAAATTATTTCAAAATTTTGAACCCCTCTACTGCAAAAGGCTGCACGTAAATTTTCGTATTTTTTCTTCTGAACCTTATATACTACTAGAACTTTACTTGTTTCAAAAATGAACCAGAATGACCTAGTAGTTTTTGCAAAAAATCTATTTATAGATTCTTTCCCATACAACATTTTAATAATAATTTTTTTTCACCTTAAAAAATACATTTTTATAAAAAACTTAATAAGGATTTATTGTTACTCTTTAGAAAATCTTTCGAATAGTATTTTTTCTACACCTAAAAAGTTAGTAAAATTATTTTAAAATTTTGAACCCCTCTACTGCAAAAGGCTGCACGTAAATTTTCGTAATTTTTTTTCTAAACCTTAAATACCCCTAGAACTTTACTTGTTTCAAAGATGAACCAGAATGACTTAGTAGTTTTTGCAAAAAATCTATTTATAGATTCTTTCCCATACAACATTTTCGTAATTATTTTTTTTTTCACCTTAAATATACATTTTTTTAAAAAACTTAAAAAGGATTTATTGTTACTCCTCTTAAAATCTATCGGATGGTATTTTTTTCCACACCAAAATCGAACTTTTTTGCTAATGTCCACTATTTAGCGATTTCGGACCACTGTGCGGCGGGCCAAAGTGTGCCCCCAATGGATTTTCCGCCAGTGCGGGGTAGGCCTTTCTCGACCCACCAGCACAAGGTTAGATTAAATTACTATAACTTTGCGAAAACATAATGTAGGTGTACAGTTTTTGGACTGTTGGAATAACCTTGAACCCAACTACTTTAGATTTGATTCGCCCCGGGATCTGCCAAACAGGAAATGAGAAATAAACCAGGGAAAGTGGCAGGCCGATATCGACCTGAACCGCACTAGAAAGTATTTTTAGTAGAGATGGGAAAGACAAAAATAAGGGGATATCGAAAATATATATTTTTATTAATATATTTAAATTCCTGTCTTTAAAACAAAGCCCTTTTTTGTTTGCAAATTCTGCAGTATGTTTTTTTTTAATTTCTATTTTGATTCGACACTCCTCATGGTTTCTCCGAGTTTTCCATATCACCCTGCACAATTTCGCCGTTTAACGCTCATCTCAAGGACATGATCTTTTGTTTCCTGCTATCGTGTGTTGTTAATTTTATAAAATGGATAATTATTGTATTTTAAAAAGATAAAACCGACTTCAAAATCGTACGTAATTGAGAATCAAAATTACCTATTTTAAACACTACTGAACCGATTTTGATGAACAGTATTCCCGAAGTTAAACAGTACTCAGTACAAAAAAAGAATTACTTTAATCGGACTAATAGTTCCGAAGATGTGCGAACACAAACATAAAAACATACATGAATATGTATGTCACTTTAGAAATTTGTCACATTTGTTCAGATGCTGATAATATAGACTAAAACATATCAAAACTAGGCAGTTCTGAAAATAATACATACAATATACAGGTTGAATTGTTAACCTATTTTTGAAGTTGGTTAAAAAACGCGACGTACGTCAGCTACGACTTACGATAGATTGCACATCACTAACTGGCGAGGCGGACGCTCGGTGCGGTATCGGGTCGCCATCCGCCTGCTTGTACGGCGGGCCGCAATAGGCCCACTGCCGCACTGAGTTGATTTTTGACACCTCCAGTGCGTGGTAGGCCGATAACGACCTGCCATATTTTTTTTATAGGAAAGACCTATAATTTTGAACACAATCTGAAATATATATTTGCCTCTGTCGTACCTTTACAAACACCTGAGATAATCGTTCCACACCGAGTGAGAGAACATAGTTTTCTTCGTCCGCACCAGCTGAAATTCCGCGGCAGGCCGATTTCGGCCTGCTCCGCAGTGAAGGTGTTAATAATCTTCTTGTCGATAAAAATATCGGTAAGTTCTTTACTACTTTTAAATGAATATTTATTATTTTCCTTGTATTTCCTTCAAGCCCCATAAGAGCACCGGTGATCGCGACAAAAATAGAATACAATAGCATTTCCAAGAATCCGCGATCGAAGGATTAAGACTCTCTGTACCTACCTATGTCTACCATATTAATATTATTCTCATTTATGTAGATGAGAAGAATAGAGACACGTGGAAAGAGGCAGGGGAGGCCTTTGCCCAGCAGTGGGACACTAACGGCTGTTAATAATAAATAATAATAATAATGTACATGAGAATAATTTTCTTCTCATCTATGTAAATGAGAATAATATTATGGTAAGAAATATAAGGAAATTTTATTCTCCAATACGAACGATCTGCGTTAGTATGGCTTTTTATCCGCTTTACTGCTTGTTTCTAGCTATCTACTAGTATCTGCTTTGGGTCGCCTTAATTTATAGTCCATACTATCAGTCCACATATACTATTGGATCTGACCGTAAAATCCTGCATGAATCGTTTTTTTCGATCAAATATATTTTAAAATAATCATTAGAACGTATAGAATGGATTTATGTTGGGTTGCCTTGTCAAAAGTAGCCGCAAGTACCTCTAATTAAGTTTAATGTTCATGAGATAAATGCATAAATTTGCATGTATCTTCTTTTTCAATAAATTTTACATCATTTGAAAGAAAATGACGAGACAAAATAAGATATAAATGGTTGCCAGCTCTCTGGCCGCAACCTAGGGTTGCCAGCCCGTAAACAGTCATAGTTCTTCATCAAAATTTTGTACATGAATATCCATGGTTGCCAGTTGCACGATAGCCGCAAACTGGGGCTGCCATCACTTTTGTGTATGACAAATGTTCAGGCCTACAATTATGTATTATGCCTGGCAGGATTTGAGGACGTCGAGAACCCGCAAGATTGCTATTTTTATTTAACAGGCGTTTTTATTTTTATGCGTAGTGTCCTGTCATTCCTCAATGTCATTGCTTCTTAGTTCTTACTTTTTCTATGCAAGTTCGTATTACGGGCTTTCATTTTGTTCAATTAGAGGTACTGGCGGCTACTTTTAACAAGGCAACCCAACATCAATCCATTCTATACGTTCTAAAGATTATTTTAAAATATATTTGATCGAAAAAAACGATTCATGCAGGATTTTGCGGTCGGATCTTAGGATAATAGAAATGCGATACCGCACTTAATAAAGTGCTTAAACCCTTTTGTGGTAATAAGTTTCCAATTAGCATGGCATGATGAAAACTAATAATAATTTTGGATCATTTCATTCAGATTGATCATCCTCTTTGATCATTATCTTAATTTTAACACGCTTATATTAGCTTCACTTGTAACTATGTACGTAAGAAAATCTTGGAATCTTAATTTGAGCCACTTCCCGGTCTTCGATTAGGATGAAATTGCACAAGCTCTGAGTTCTGATGACAATACATGATTAGATAAGAAACAAATCCGATATGGCGGCCTCCTCAAGATGGCGGACAGTCTATTTGAAATGCACCCCTATGATATGGGTATAAAACACTGACCTCTATAATTATAATAAGTATTATAAGTGCGTATTATAAGATAGAGGTAAGTGGTATCAAATGAAAGGGTTTGCTGTCAGGAATACGACAAAATAGTCACGTGACTTAAATCTAACATGGCGGACATCCAAGATGACGGTTTGGCTAAGTGCGTGCTTAAAGCGTGTTTTTTAAACTATTAATTATTGTGCTTTAGAATGTCTTTATGGGTATTCTAATCGATTGTTGACACATTAAAACTTTTTTAATACATTAAGTGCTTACGTCTTTTTTGTTGGCATTTTAGCGTTCTGTACGTAGTTCGTTTGTCCATCCGCTCAGTCCTAACTCCTGACTCCTAAGTCCTAGCCCCTGGTATTTCTAAATTCTCAATTATTATGAATATAAATTTGGGAATTTTTTCTTTAGTTTATAGTTTACTTACTTAATTGTGTATAGGCTATGTGACAACTGACACATCGATGATGATTGATGAAGCATTAATAAATAGATATTGTCTCTGCTAAAGGTGAACGCAGATTTGGGCCGCACCGCACGCACCGCAGTCGCCGCATTCGAATTCTTTATATGAAGTTATAGGCAAGCTCGCATACCTACCTACCCGCGCCGCAGTCTTCGCAACTTCATAATAATATGAAGAATTGCGAATGCGGCGAATGCGGTGCGTGCGGTGCGGCCAAATCTGCGTTCACCTTAAAAGGTCATCTAGGTAGAAGTTGCTATAATTCCTTACCATGAAAGTATAGCGAGGCTTGCAAGTAGATTATTTTCAGGAAGTAGGCAAGATATTTAAACTTTTAAATTACTTCTTGAAAATATTTGCACTTGATTTTATTTTAACAAGAGTTATTACTGTTTCCCACCCCATAAAAATGGCAGTAGCCAGTACCACTCATTATTATCGGAAGCTACAATTTATTTACTCTTATATTTTATAAATCACTCTACATAATATTTAATGTTTAAATTAAAATGTCGCCTTTTATTCAGTAATATGGATGCTGTGCAAAGCGTGTATGATCTGCTTCAATATGTTACAAGTATGGCGCCGATATCTCCCTGGAATACATCAACCCTTACAATAATAAATAAATAATAAATAAAACTGGAATAAATCAACTTTCTTATAGTATTAGACTTTGAAGTTTGAGGGTGTCTAGCAGTGGACAGCAAAGTTGTCAAAAATGTCCGGCACTGGAAGACGAGGTTCCTTCACTTACCGCAAAGAGTATAAGCGATGAAATTGAGCTTTACTCTTTCTCGAAGGTCAGGTAAACCTTCAGAACTGCCCGAACTAGATACCTCGTAAAGTAACCGCGACTGAAACTCCATAGTTGCTGGTCGTTCTTACCTCTTTTAGGCCGGGTTTAGACGAGTGTAACGTGTAATGTTTAGATTACGTGTAATTTAGCGTCAACAGTGTGGACGGCACACGAACTCAAAGCGAATTGTCCAAACGAGCCTTTGTGCTCGCGCGAAAACCGACAGCCGATGGATAAACCCCGAGAGTTACAGTAATGCTCGGGGTGCCGTCCACACGTAGAATTCGTGTTACATTACACGTAGGCTCACTCTAAACGTCTTTTTATAATTTTGCAATTTACAGAGATTTTGCTATTGCCCGCTAAGCAAAAATAAGCGGCGATTGATTAAAATTTTTTTTAAGATTTACATGGAGGTTAAATTAACTTTTTGGTTGAAGATGAGGATATAATATATTATGTAGTTCGATCTCTTTCAGCATGGCTTACTTTTTCCGAATTGGCAACTCACTCCTTGCTTCCATAGCATCTACTGTCGTTACTTATTCCATAATATTGTTACAAAGTGTTAATTAAATGAATGTAATGCACACAATCTTGAAGAGATATTATAATGATATCATGTACTAATAAGTATAATAACTCACCAAAAACATATCTAAATAAATAAATATCTTGTAACTAGATATGAGCGCCGATGGGTAAACGGCCGGTGGCTGCGCGCCGACTTTTCTTGGTCGGCGGCGGCGCCGACGGCGCCCGGCGGCGAGCCTCAAATGCGACTTTCATGTGTTTTTAGGGTTCCGAACCCAAAGGGTAAAAACGGGACCCTATTACTTAGACTTCGATATCTAAATTAAACAATTAAGCGTGGCTCTTATACAAAAACCCAATTTTCTGCATATTTTTGCTCTCTATTGGTACGGAATCCATCGTGCATGACACAGCGAACATTTTGTTCTTCTAATGACGACGACAAAGACGCCATTTTGATGCAAGCGTATATTGCTCCTCTACACAATGGACCATCGCTGGCCCATCAAAATATGGCGCATGCGATGGCTATTTAATGGTTGCAATGCATCTACACGATGGCCGCGTTCAGTTGTGATCTAAACGTCTTTCAAGCTGGACATGTAAGCATTAGCCATTGCGGCAATGCAAAACGCACATTTTAAAAAATTATATAACTTCACCAGATAACCTAGTAAACTTCGTATCACTTTCCCTCCTAATATGAACCTTCCCTGAACTTCTACGAATAATTATTTCGAGACTAAAATTAGAATAATGATTTATGGTTAAAGATAATAATAATTATGAATGTAATAGTAGCATCATATGCTTTCCGTTCTTAAAACAACGCCGAAACTCCCAAACTTGTATCTTTAAAGAGTCAGAAGTTCTCTCAATAGCTTCCGAACATTGGTATACCAGACAGGTACACCTCAGTGCAAAATCTTACTTGTTAGCATATTATTATGCTTAGAATACTTCCCACAAAATCGACGTCACCACATGTTTCTATATAAATTTTGAGGAGTCCCCTCGATTACTTATAGATTCCTTCATGAGGTCACAATTTTTGTGAACATGGTACCAAATTAGGATGATACCCTATAAACCAAAAGAAAAATTTTGAAAATTGGTTCACAAACGGCGGAGTAATCATTGAACACAAAACAGACGGACAGACATCGAAGTATCAGTAGGTCCTCTTTTTACCCTTTGGGTACGGAACCCTAAAAACGAACTTATCAGTCATAACACCTCCTTCATTTTGAAAGTCGGGTAAAATTTTAGCCTATGTGTATTCTGATGTATAACTTATAATCTATATGATTGTAAAGTTTTATTAAAATCCGTTCAGTAGTTTTTGAGTAAAAGAGTAACAGATGTCCATACATCCATACTTACTTTCGCCGTTATAATATTAAAATATTTAAACTTCATTCATTATGAGAGTTGAGACCACATACTCGTCATTTTGAATGAAATTCGAAAAATTCGACGTCCTTACTCGACCGCGTTCGGGCACTGCAGACTGTGGTATGGGCCACGTGTAGATGCGTACCCCCATCGCTAGGCCATTCCCTTTGATGTGCGGCCGAAAAACTGACACCGACGCCATTCCACGAGCATCGCTCGCGCCATCGGCCTCCGACACCATTACGTCCTCCACACGCTGGACCTTTGTGATGGTTCACTACGACGGGCCATCGTGTAGAGGCGCTATTGCCATAACAACGAGTTCGTTCGTACTGAATACTGATTCATTGAATCTTATTCCAAGTAGTGGAAGACGCTGGGAGCTGTGTCACAGTCTTAACTAGACTTAGTATTGAATGATTTATTTCGTATTGAAATTATCTTAAATATGCCTTATTTATAAGTTTTTGAATGTATATGATTTGAAAAAATATATCTTTCCTCTCGTTCGGCGCGCCGCTGCTTTTTCGCGGCGGCGGCGGCGCGGAGGAATTGGCGGCGGCGGCGGCGCGCCGGCGTGGCGCTCATATCTACTTGTAACATGTTGCCGAGACGACCACATAAGGCTCATTCACTAAAAACATATCTTGTAAAATGTTGCCGAGACGACCACATAAGGTTTAACCTGTGAAAAAGATATGAGCTCTCATGTAGAGCCAATTAAGCTTCATGATCTACACGGCCTAACTCTACTGAGTCTACTGACCCTAACTTAAACAAATTCTACATACCAGTATAATATTATATGGCTTCGCCGTTTCGTTACCATCGCGAATGTGATGCGAATACATATTTAGTTTCTGATCCGAAGTTAGTAATGCTTGAATTTTTTTGAAAATAAAAACTTCATCGCGTGCAAAGAATAGTTGATGCACCCAAATAAACTATACGTTATCTAGAGGTTTCATATGTCAGGTAATTTTTCAACAATTACCTAATTATAATGAAGTGCAAAATCGATATGCAGTGACCTTGACTCATCACTACCCAGCTTAAGGCTGTGTTTCCACCAGAGATGTGTTGCGAGGAATGTGTTTTTTAAGATCCAATAGAATCGCTGCGCTGAGCGAGGTCACGTCAATGAAGCGATTCTATTGGTTCCCAAAAACACATTCCTCGCAACACATCTCTGGTGGAAGGAAACGCAGCCGGCTTCAGTCTCGAAATCAGCGGGCAGCGGGGCGGGAGCGACGGCGGCGGCGCGTTCCAATGTATAGATTTATATTTTATATGGATAAGCCGTCTAGTACGCTGTGAGCCTCTCGCCGCCTGACGGCTTATCCATATATTATGTAAATTTATATTAATATCTAACACTCATATTTTTTTTTTAATCGGACCAGTAAGTTCCTGAGATAAACGCGTTCAAATAAGCCCTATAATTTCCCCCGTTCTTTTTCCACATTTTCCTCTATTTCTTCACTCCTATTAGTCCTAGTAATAAAATATAGCCTGCCTCGATATTTATCAATAGCCCATTTGGGCTATCTAACACTGAAAGAATTTTTCAAACCGGACCAGTAGCTCCTGAGATTAGCACGTTCAAACAAACAAACTCTTCCGCTTTTTAATATTAGTATAGATATGGATGTTGGATAAGCCGTCTAGTACGCCGTGAGCCGTTCGCCGCCTGACGCTTATCCATTTAATATGTAAATCTATATTTTTGATCGCGCCGCCGCCGCTCCCGCCCCGCTACCCGCTGATTTTGAGACTGAAGCCTAATACGTTAAGTGCTGGTATTTATTATTAATATGGCAACTTGTCGGAAATTTTATTAATCAATGTGTTTTCATTACTTTATGTGTTTCATACATGGTGGTACCAAAGTGATATTAGTACTAAAGTAATATTAATTGGGTACATAAACTTTGGGCACATCATTAATTATCTGAATAACTTATTAGATATTTAGACATTTTTAACCGACTTACAAAAAAGGAGGTTATCAATTTGACCCGTACATGTATACAGTAATTTTTCCAAAATTGCACAGTTTTCGTATATATTAGTCTATGTTTGAACAAATGTGCCAAATTTCAAAATTGTATGTATGAATGTTTCCTTCATTTCAAAATTAATAATAAAAAAAAAATGAAAAAATATACAGAGTCAATAATTGGTTTGTCAGAACGGGTTGCTATATTGACATTGAACATAAATAATTTTAAACTCGCCATTATTCAAGTATATGCCCCAACAGAGAGTGCAAACGAAAACAAAATAGAAGAATTTTATAAAATGCCTGATAAAGCACTGGCAATGACAAACTACAACAATATTATAGTGATGGGCGACTTTAATGCCAAAATTGGTTTCCCTAAGCCGGAGGAACACATGATAATTAAGAAATTTGGCTACGGCACCAGAAATGCTGCTGGAGAAAGAGTGATAGAGTTTGCATTCGAAAACAAGCTCTCAATTATTATTAATACATTCTTTGACAAAAAACCCAAAAATAGATGGACGTGGAGATCACCCGACGGTAAAACCAAAAACGAATTAGATTATTTCCTGTCCACCTTTCCTCAGAATATTCTCTATATTGAGGTATTAAACATTGAACACCCTTCTGACCACCGGCCAATCAGAACCAAAGTAAAAATCAAGCAACCCCACAAATGCCGAACAAGCTATAATAGAAATAGTAAAAACCAATTAAAGTCTGAAGAACAAATCTCTACATTCCGCAATTATCTACAGGAAAAATTAAATAACCTATTACAAGACCGAACTGACTATATAACATAGCAATATTATGATAAGTTGATAAATATTTCAGATACCAGCTCGCAGGGAGCCCAAAAGGGAGACATCAAGCAGGCAAAACACTCGATTATCACAGACCGTACCCGACAACTAATACGCCGCAGACACGAGTTACAGAACACCAAAACCAAAACTCGAAGCATGAAAAATGAGTTAAAAGCATTATATAAACTGACAAGTAAATATATAAAACAAGATTACACTGCCTACAGGTTGCGTACAATAGAAAAACATCTTAACAAAACAGGAAGCCTTAAAAGAGATTTAAAAAAAAGAACTGAGAACCCATAAAAACTGGATAGAGGAATTAAAAGGCCAGGAAAAGGTGCATAATAGCAGAAAAGAAATACTAGACATAGATAGCAACACGCTTTTATGCTAAGTACTCACATACGGTTTTGCTCGATATTTTTACTCCAAATCGAAGGGAATGACATATTTGACATATTTAATTCCATCGAGCCGGCTCGAAGCGAGCCTTCGAGCTGTCAGTTTTTGCGGTCCACACGGTGATTATTGCTCGATTTGGAGTAAAACTATCGAGCAAAACCGTATGTCAGTACTTAGCATTATAGAGACTTGTATAACTGCTCTACGTCTCTACCTCTTCAGGAATATCCCTCACACGATAATGAAGTTGTCGAACCCATATTGGAAATAGAAGTTATTGAACAAATAAAAAAGTTAAAGTTAGAAAAGAGCTCAGGCCCAGACAGAATAACTAACGAAATCATAAAATTAGGATGCCCGTTAATAGCAAAGCCAATAACAAAACTGTTCAATATGATTAAAGATTCTACATACACTCCCTATCAGAGTAACTCATATAATATTAACATATAAATTTGCGACCCAAAGGACATCTCTAACTATCGAGCCTACGCTAATTGCTTATAAAAATAATTAGAATGTGATTTGATCAAGCAAATTGTAATTGGCAAGAAATAAAAGGCTTTTCTATTTTTATTTATTTATTTTATTTATGTATGAATGTATGTTTTTATGTTTGTGTTCGCATATCACCGGAACTACAAGTCCGATTTTAGTGATTCTTTTTTTGTTGAACTAGGTATTGTTCAACTTAGTAACTAACATATCAGTATTCCACTGCAAATTTGAATCAAAATCGGTTCAGTAGAGATAGGGAATTTTAATTCTTAATTCATACAATTTTGAAGTCGATTTTATCTTTTTAAAATACTGTTATTTAAGTATGCGAAGGTCATTATTAATAATTGTATAGTAATAATATTTGCAGCAGTGCTAATATCAATTACCCTGCATTTTTTCTTTCTTACCGTTTAGTTTAAGGCGACGCGTTTGGCTTGTATTGGCTATTTGGCTGTAGCGATATCGACTTTTCTCAGCAATGACTAAAGCTAAGAAATTAAAGTTCATTGTTAGTATTCATCATGTCTTTGTCTTTGAATAACCCTAAAAGACCTTTGTAAAAAAAGGGATTCCTATTTTGCCAACAGAGGAGAGTGATGTAAGATTCCAAAATTTGTACATAGATTGGTTCAAGCATACACTTTAATTTGACCATAGCTTATATGAAGTATATTTATGGTTTTTAAATTACGCAACAAAAACCATGCCCTTTCCATTTTTTGCTGTTGCCGGCCGGGTCGGCCTCTTATAGAAAACAAGCAATCTAAAACATATCTAACACGGTTTTTTACTTTAAAGCGGCGTTACCTTAAACCATTCCTGAATTGATACGATTATTAAGATCTAAATATCCAAACCGTTCTAGCTGGGTTTGAATATCATGTTCCAATAACACGCATCTCGTGAACAGACGATGTTAAAAGAATAGAACATAAGTGCTAAAAAAGCTCAAATTAATAAAAGTAATAATAATAATAATTATTATTATTGACTAGTTGACCCGCTGAACTTCGTAACACTTTGGAAAATAAAAAAAAACAGTATTAATAATTATATTACGTATTCGGTATGTTCTATATCGAAATACGCGAGTTTCGTTTTTTAACGCATTAAAGTAGCAGCGCTGAAAGACCTTTTTTTTACTTTTGTAAATTGTATGGACAAGTAGACCAGGACCAATAATTTTGAAAACAAAAAAAAATCACAGTAGGATGAAACCCATTACAAAAAGAGGAGAATATTATAAAAATTAAGGGAAAAATAATTTACGGGCGATCTGAATTAGGGAAGAGAGGTTTTAAGGGGGAAAAACGGTTTATCTCGATTTCTGGCAAAACTAATATTCCTATGAAGAAAACTAAAAAAAAATCTAAAACTTTTGTATTTACACTTTTTTCCATAACTTCAAAATTTATGTGAAAATTTCAAAAAACCATGTTTTTGGTTTTTTATTTATATCTTTTACAAAAATTATTTTTGTTTTCGCAAAATTTGGTGATAACTTACATTTTCAAGTCCCAAATACGCTGTCATATATTTGATTAGAAATATTTATTTTTTCACCTTATTTTGAATTTAAATCGAAAAAATACCCTAATTTTCAATCGAAAATACGACTGTCAAAATATCAGGTTTTTAAAAAAAATTGTAATGCTCTTTATTCGTTAAAATCTCTATTTTCCGATGAGGTAAAAAAAATATATATTACACGATAGTAAATCTTCTCAGAAAATGCAAAAAATAAATTTCGTGAAAAAAAAAAATTTGTAAAAGATATATGTAAATAAAAAACCAAAAACATGGTATATGTATTATTAATATATGTATTTAGGTTATGGAATAAAAGTGTAAATACAAAAGTTTTAGATCTTTTTTTTACCTATAACTTTGCCATTTGACTTTTTTTCATAGGAATATTAGTTTTGCCAGAAATCGAGATAAACCGTTTTCCCCCTTAAAACCTCTCCCCACACTTTTCCCTAACTCAGATCGCCCGTAAATTATTTTTCCCTTAATTTTTATAATATTCTCCTCCTTTTGTAATGGGTTTCATTCTACTGTGTTTTTTTTTCACTTTTCATTATTTTTGAAGGTATTGGTCCTGGTCTAAAGGGCCCGAGCGTCACAAGTTTCCCCATACAAATCGTCTTTCAGCGCTGCTACTTTCACAGTGAACTCTCTATAAGGAACACGTTCACACCCTAAATTATTATCACTTAGTTTTGTTACACCCTGTATATATAGAAAAACTATAAATCTTTTTAATTTTATATATAAAAAGACTTAAAGATTTTCTTGGTTTTTACGCGTGTATTGGACTTGGTTTATTGTGTTGAACCCAAACCACGGAAGTAAACGTAGGTTTACGTTGTTTTGAGTGGTTTTTGAGTAAAAACAAAAGATTTGCAACACTGCTTAAAAATATAACTTCATTTTATTTTATTTCATTTGGAAAACTTACAGCTACTTACTTAAAAATAACTATAACAAACATTACTATAAAGCTAAGAGCCAATAACCAGCCATTTTCAGGAAAACACTTAGTAAACCTACTCAAAAAACCACCATTTGAGCGTGATTACGTTTAGAAACTTATGTACTGCGTCTACTCTTTCTTGACAGACTGTAAATTAGGACACGGCTGCGTGCCACCCGCAATAGCTTTGTCCACACTGTGCCTTTTTCTGTTCGTCAATGGCATGCGTTATAGCGCAGTCAACAGCGAACGTGAGGCGTGCCCGCGACGCATGCCCTCTGACCGTATCCAAAATTTCAAAAATGACGTTGGCGTTGCGTTTGTTGACGCATTCAATTATTGAATGCGCCAAAACGAAAGTTGAATGAAACAAGATGACGAAAATTTAAGACGAAAGCGCCTAGTGTGGACATAGCTATAGAATCAGTTAATCTATTTTCTAGATTTACGTGTAGTCCATTGAAATGTTACAATTTTAGGACCGAATATTGCATTTATTAGAGGACGCAATTTTATTTTTGGAATATGTTGGGGGGGTCAATAGAAGCTTAACCTCAAGTTTGTGGGGTCGCCACTTCCGGCCGCCATCTTGAAAAAAGGGGTGACAACACTATTTTCGTGATATCTCGGAAACTATAAGTCTCACAAAAAATTTGTAAGAACATAATATGTTGTGAATTATTTTGCCTACAAATGTGTTCATATAACTTTTTACCCTAAATTAAAAAAATTTAAAGTTATAAGCAAATTTTTAATTTAGGGTAAAAAGTTATATGAACATATTTGTAGGCAAAATAATTTGCAACAAATTATGTTCTCATAAATTTTTTTAAGACGTATAGTTTCCAAGATATCACGAAAATAGTGTTGTCACCCTTCTTTTCAAGATGGCGGCCGGGGGACAAGAGTGGCGACCCCACAAACTTGAGGTTAAGCTTCTATTGACCCCCCCAACATATTCCAAAAATAAAATTGCGTCCTCTAATAAATGCAAAGCAAATGTAACATTAACATACCTAGGCCAAAAACACTGAATCGTCAGGACGAACGTCATTTAAATATATTTGACAGGTAAGAACAGTTTGTATTGGAAAATAAAATTGTCGTTATTATAATAGCGACAATAAAATAGAAAAATAGTAACATGCTATAGCATGTTACTAATAGCAGTTATTTTTCAATATTAATTTCTAATCTTACAATCCTTCTCTGGACTTCTACAAAATATTATATATTAAGACTAAAATTTGTCCAATCCGTTCAGCCGTTCTCGACTTGTAGTAGGACTAACACAATTGAAAATCCATTTTATATATTTAGAGGATAGAAGATATACCAACATCCTGTAGCATAAGTGAGGTTAAGATAATATTGTAACGCTATATCAAACGTTAATGTTTGAATCGAGTCCGTGCTAAATGGTCGTCAACATAAAAATTAAAAATGAAAGTGCAAAACGTACGAGTGAATTATTTTCAGGAAATATGCGATACTTACAAACTGTTAAATTGTTTTTTGAAAATATTTTCGCTTAATTGCACTCTTACAACAGGAGGCGTTCCATTTTTGCACGCTATAAGAATGGCTATACCACTCGTTATCATCGGGAGTTACAATTTATTTACTCTCACTTATAAATCTCTCTACGTAGTAAATGTTGAAATCCATATTGCTCGTTCTATTCAATATATGGATGCTGTGCAAAGTGTGTACGATCTGCTTCAATATATTGTGGACATGTGGTACGTTTACAAATATGGCGCCGATATCTGGCGGGAATACATCAACCGGTACTGCTACATGGACGGTATGTTGGGCATGAAGTACTACTCAGATATTAAGAGCTCGCTAGCGAAGTTTCTGTGCTTCATTATTTCCCTATGGTTTATCAAGAGCGTCTACGATTATCTGGTATGGGCCTTTAGCTTCGGACCTATTATACCAATTTTGTACACAGGAGCATACATTCACATGCTAATTAAATCGTTGACAAGTATCTTTTTATCATTCAACATCATGCACATAGAGTCGCGACTGCGCACCGTCGGGGATCAAGTACAAACGTTGTACTCAAATACTGAAAATCTTTGTCCTATGACCCAAGAAGTCTTAAGTTCTACGTGGTTCTGCCCATATTCAAAAAAATCTGTTAACACAGTCATGGAATTTGTAAATGCGAAGAAAAATGTTAAATTGTTCAGGTGTTACTACTTGTTGCTGTCAGAACAAGTAAAGTTTATTAATCGAATGTTTGGAATGCGGGTAGGTTTAATTTTTTTAAATATTTGTGAAACATCTTGGAGTCGAAAAATTCTGCCACGGTTTATTTAGTTTTTAGTCAAATATAAATATTATTTATTTCAGATACTACTCAATACATTAAGTTTACTTATTGATATGGTTCACTCGATAAATCTTGCGGTGAAGGTTATAATCGGATCACAGGTAATTAAAAAAATATCTACTTACGTAAAAAACTAAAAGTGAGACGTTGCACAAAAGATTCTTGTCCGAATTTCGAAGGCTATCAAGCATCCAGCACTCCAGGCGCTAGATTCGTAGATTGTTGGAAATGGTAATTCTGCTCCTAAAGTTCTTCTATGCTTTTTCAGGAAGCGGCAGTGAAGTTTGGTCCTGCAATAGGATCTTTGGTCAAATTGCTGATGTGTGCTGTTTTATTAATCTCCATCGTGTGGCGCAGTGAGAAGGCTTACGAGCAGAGAAGTAGGTTGATGTGTCTCATTGACAACCTCCTTGTCAATAAGAAGATTGGTATGTTACCGTACTGAATTTTCGACTCGTTTTTATCAATTTAGAAACGCTAAAGTTGTTTACAGATTTACCCAATTCTATATTTGATTAAATGAGAAAGGATTTATTATTTATAATACTGAATAACTTGTCTTTGGAATCCTACTGTGGGAAATCGCGCTTATACTCAAACAAGACGTTACTGGTGATCGTATATCCTCGTTTTAAGGGCACACTTTAACAATTTCCTCCAGCATCGAAATACTTAGCGTTAACATTTCGAGCGAAATCCAGTTACGATATCATCTAGAGGGCAAAGCCAAGTTAGCCTCGAAGAAACTTGGTATTCTTAACAGAGCGAGGCAGTATTGCAGTCCGACCCAACTCCCAAAACTCTACAAGGCGCAGGTTCGGCCTCTCATGGTCATGGAATACTGTTCTCATCTCTGGGCAGTGCGCCAAAATACCAACTACTTCCTCGGGATCGTCCTACCTAACCTATCCAACGAAGAGCCGCTCGGATAGTTGACTGCCATAGTGTTTCAAACAAGCTGTGTCCTTTGGAGTTACGCCGAGATGTGGCTTCGCTCTGCATCCTCTTATCAGTTGTATCACGGGGAGTCCTCCGAGCATTTGTTCGGAATCACACTCCCTACAATTTTTTGCCATCGTTCCACGCAAAAAGTATACTATTCTCATCACCTTGATAAGTGGCAGTCTTCCACTGTGATTTTTCGCGTAGCTTTCTGCCGCGCACTGTAAAACTCGGGACCAAACTGTCGCCAGCAGTACATCCGGACCAATAGGCAATACGACCTGCAAAACTTTAAGAAGAGAGCTTATTCCCTCTTGTAAGGTCGGCAACGCTCCTGCAACTTTTTCCGGTGTTGCGTGTGTTTACTCGTTTGTCCCCTTATTTTATAAAATAATTGCAATTCAAATAGCCTGTCCGCCATCTTGGGAAGGCCGCCATATTGAATTTGTAATGACTTTTCTTAGCTATAGTCTTGTATTGTAATCAGAACTCAGAGCGTGTACAAAATTTCATCGTAATCGTAGACCGGGAAGTGGGTCAAGTGAAAAATACGTCATCATAATATTATAATTATTGTAATGCCTTGTTTTTTTTTTGCAGATGAAAGTATAGTAGAGGACATCAAGGATTTTCACTCCCTGATACAAGCTCGCCCGATCTCGTTCAGTATGGCTGACTTTGTCCGAATTGATAATTCTTTTCTTGTTTCCATTGCGTCTGCTGTTGTTACGTACTCTATAATATTGTTACAAAGTGTCAATTAAGCTTATAAACTACAGTATCACTACGCACCATTGAAATACCACTTTACATGACATTGAATTGCCTGACCATAATTTTACTATTTATGACAGAATAAAGGATGAAAAATGCGTACTAAGTGGCCTCAGCTATTTTTTCAGAAAATGAATTTAGATACAAAAAAGAAAACATTTATTGATAAACAAGATGACGCCCGCAACTGCGTTGCATAAAAATTTGTTTATCGCGCGGGAACCGTAAATTTTTTTAGAGTAGGTAAAAAGTATCCTATGCCTTTTCCCGGAACTCATAGTATCTCCATACCTTTCAACAATTTGGGTTCCGCGATTTGGGGCGTGAAGAGGTAGGTAACAGACACATCTAACTTCTAAGTTGTTTATCTTAGATCTATCTATCTTAAATATAACAGACAGATCTAAGATGTTTATCTTAAATTAGAGTAGACATCAATAATAATTGATAAACTACGAAAATAAACAGTCTGAAAAATTGCGGAACGTGTTTAAACTGACCTCAAATGTACATATTTAACACCATTTGTCGCTTTATTGATTTTAACCCATTTAACTAATTAACTGCACTGTTTAACTTCGTTTGTGCTTTGGACTTGATGATTTATGAAATATAGCGCTTAAAAGTATGAATCACAATCATTTTGTTTTAAAATTTAATAAACTTTTATTATGTATGTTATGACAATCTCCATTTTGATTTTTGATCTCAAAAATTGCTAAGATTGGTAAGACCCATACTGTGACCCCTGGAACCCAGAACTAAAATAGCACGTTGACTAAGCCTGACTCCTGAAATACCTATGCGTTACATAAGTAGGTCGTATTAAGTAAACCCAACCCACACCGGGTGCAGAATATAGTGCAGAAACAACTTTTCCGGGTTTCAGATGTCAGATAATTTGTCAACAGTTCATTATAATGAAGTTCAAAATCGATAGACCTCGACTCATCACCCACCACCCTGTTGTAATTTTGATTAGCGAAGTGCTGGTAATTATTATTATGGTACTTTGTCGGAAATTTTAGGGACCCTTATAGTTTCGGTCTGTCCGTCCGTCTGTCTGTCCGCGGTTTTGGTCAAAGACTTTTGGTCAAAGACTATGAGGCCTACAAAGCCGTAATTCGGCATGTATGACTTATGAGCATTGCGCATATCAATGTGATGCTAACAAAATGGTATATACTTATATATATAAAATCTTTAAAAAATCGGTTCTCAGGGTTCTCTGTAAAGTCAGTTTACTGATGATAATTGAACGTGACAACGTTATGAGAAAATACTGATGGGAATGGTTTCATTTTTCAAAAGAAAATTTCAATAATTTTATTATTTTGATAGATTTTTTCTTTATTTAGAAGCTTTGTCAAACATGACGATGTCGCTTCATTGGACTACTACAAAAAATGATTAAGTACATAAAAAATTAACTATAAATATATAACTATAACAACCACTTGACCACCTGAGCCAGTTGACCACTTCTACCAGCTAACTGCTAAACGGTTGCTTGTGGAAATGTGAAAAAGTGAATAGGAGTAGGGAATATGCTGAATTTAAAAGCAAAACTGTCACGGCTAAGACTTTATTATTTATTGAGTAATAGTCGATCTGCGATCAACTAAAAATAAATGAATTCGGAGAACTATAAAGGAACTTTTCATTCAGATTCCTTTGAACGTAGATGATATTGTTAGTAGAGTAACACACATAGTGGAGTTCCCAGAGCGTAAAAATCGTGCAAACCTCAGATTTTTGCAATAGTGGATGAAAATTGAAAAGAAAAAAAGGAATGTGTAGCTGATAACATAAATAATAAAGTTTACCTATTGAAAAGTTGTGCTTTTGATTTTTAAATTATTCTCTTCCACTTCAAGTAAACTGTAAAATTTTGAAGAAAATTTGCATATTTCTTTCTTTTAAATATATAGCAAAATAATAAAATATATTTTAATTTTTTTGATTTGTATCGTTGCTTATATTCCAAAGAAAGAAAATAAGTTGAAAAAATATATAATTTAGATTTAAAATTAATATTTTTGTATGTAGATGAGCATACCTCCAAATGTGCTTGTTGTGTGCCTCGCCAGGTAAATGGCGTTCCTATTTTTGTTTGGTTTTAAATAGGAAGTTTAAAATTATTTTTTAGGCTTAACAAAGCCTTCTATTTCTTAATGTGTATAACTTTTTAGCTCTTACTTTATTAAATTTTCTTAAAATGTAGCACAAACTTTTCACGGATATTTCAAAGAAAATCTGTATTTTATTTCTTTTGGTTAGGTTTTTACAGAATAAAATTGATTTTTTTTTTCGTTAATTATATACAAAAAATACAAATTAGGTTAAGAACTGATATTTTTTGTATTCAGGTAAGCATTTTCCAAACACAGGTCGCAGCTTGCGTCTTTAGTATGTACGTGAGATTTGTAGCACCCAATTTTTTTTCTGGCTTTAAGTAGGAAGTTAAATATATTTCAAAGACTAGAAAAAGTCTTTCATTTGTCGATGCATTTAATGTTTTAGCTCTCACTTAAATAAATTTTCAACAAATATAGAAAAATATTTTCGGTCTATTTTACACATTTTTGGAGATATTTAAACGTTTTTAAGTACTTAAAATTTACCATTTCTCTAAAAATTAAATACGCACAACAAGTAAGTTTAACACACTTTTCGTTACAACCCTTAAATCCACCCAAACCCTTTTATCTTGGTTACGACGAGCGTTAATCTCTAAAAACTTTGCAAAAACCTTATAGTTGTATTTAGCTTAGCAAAGCAAACTTTCTTTTTTTAAAATTGTGTATTTGGTTAATTTTCAACGTAAACAATCGGATAAGAGTCATAAAATAACAGGAACAAGAAAAAATGTTTTTTTCTGGACCGGTTTTATATGGTGAAATATTAATTTTTAATTAAGTAACTAAAAAATTAAAAGCACAAAAAAATTTTTGGTAAACTTTACAAGTTATAGTGTAAAAAAGAAAATGACACCTCAAAAACAAAAATCCATTCACTATTACAATTTTCTGAGGTTAAAACCTCTGGCGACTGCACTAACATTATATAAATACATGTTATGTACATTCATTGACCATACAAAAATTATCAAAAACTAGCGGTACTACGGAACCCTATATTGTGCGTGGCCCGATACGCACCTGGCCAGTTTTTTTAATCAATGTCTGAGTTTTCATTATTTCAGTGTTTTATACATGATGGTACCAAAGTAGTTTAGTAAAATAATTTCCGTATAGAATCTGACTTTAGGCACATATTATTTATTATTCAGAAATCAATTTAGGTCTGATAAAGACATTGATGCTGCACTGTTACCCGTGTCACCCGATTAAGTTTCCTTTGTTTTTCTTATTATTAACTAGACGTTCCTTGCGAAGCGTACATTTTGCTGCAAACAGTAGCCTTCTCCGTGGTCTACTCTATACCTGTGCCAAATTATATAAAAACCGGTCCAGTAGTTGAGATTAGCGCCTTCACGAAAACAAAATAAAAGCTTTAGCTTTTAATATAAGTAAAGATAAAACATTAGATTGTTTTAAATACATACCTACTAATATTATAAATGGGAAAGTGTGTCTGTCTGTTCGTCTAATACCTCGTCACGCTTAAACGGCTAAACCGATTTTGCTGTTTCGTGTGGAGATACTTTGAGTCCCGGGAAAGGACATAGGAATTAGGAACTACTAATAAATAAAAGTGATAATATTATTATGTCAAGTGTCAACATCCTGTACCATACGTGAGTTTTAGATATTGTGACATTGATAATTTGGTGCTTAGGTATATCAAACGTTAATGTTTAAATAGAGTCCGTGCTAAATGGTCATCAACCACTCGTCAACATAGAAAGTATTTTGATTGTTATAAGTAAAAATGAAAGTACATAACGTGCTTGAACTGAATAACTTTCAGGAAATATGTGAAACTTACAAATTGTTAAATTATTTTTTGAGAATATTTTCGCTTAATTGCACTCTCACAACAGGAGGCGTTCCATTTTTGCACGCTATAAGAATGGCTATACCACTCTTTATCATCGGGAGTTACAATTTATTTACTCTCACTTACAAATCTCTCTACGTATATGTTGAAATTCATATTGATCGTTCTATTCAATATATGGATGCTGTGCAAAGTGTATACGACCTATTCCAATATTCTGTGGACATGTGGTACGTTCACAAGTATGGCGCCGATATCTGGCGGGAATACATCAACCGGTACTGCTACATGGACGGTATGTTGAGCATGAAGTACTACGCAGATATTAAGAGCTCGCTAGCGAAGTTTCTGTGCTTCATAATTTCCCTATGGTTTATCACGAGCGTCTACGATTATCTGGTATGGACCTGTGGCTATGGACCTATTATAACAATTTTTTTCTCAGGAGCATACATTCACATGCTAATTAAATCGTTGACAAGTATTTTTTTATCATTCAACATAATGCACATTGAGTCGCGACTTCGCACCGTCGGGGATCAAATACAAACGTTGTACTCAAATGCTGAAAATCTTCGTCCAATGACCCAAGAAGTCTTAAGCTCTACGTGGTTCTGCCCATATTCAAAAAAATCTGTTAACACAGTCATGGAATTTGTAAATGCGAAGAAATATGTTAAATTGTTCAGGTGTTACTACTTGTTGCTGTCTGAACAAGTAAAGTTTATTAATCGAATGTTTGGAATGCGGGTAGGATTATTTTTTTTTAATATTTTTGAAACATCTTGAAGTCGAAAAGTTCTTCCACGGTTTATTAAGTTTTTAGTCAAATATAAATATTACTTATTTCAGATACTACTCAATACTTTAAGTTTGCTTATTGATATGGTTCGCTTGATAAATCTTACAGTGAGGGTCGCAGTCGGATTACAGGTAACTAAAAAATATTTTAAATATAACAGGTATATTATATTTAAATAAAAAACGAGAAAAAAGATATTGCATATAAGGATTATTTTCCAAAGTTGAAAGGCTACTAAGCGTCCAGGGCCATATCCGTTGGAAATGGTAATTCTTGTCCTAAAGTTCTTTTAATTTTTTTCAGGTAACGACTGTAACGTTTTACCCTGCGATAGGATCTTTGGTCAAAGTGTTGATGTGTGCTGTTTTGTTGATCTCCATCGTGTGTCGCAGTGAGAAGGCTTACGAGCAGAGAAGTAGGTTGATGTGTCTCATTGACAACCTCCTTGTCAATAAGAAGATTGGTATGTTACTGAATTTTTTACTTCTTTCCAGCAATATAATAGATACCTTATAGGTATTGTATATTATCCTGTTCGAATTGAATGAAAAAGGATAAAAAATACTGAATAACTATAAGAAAACTGAAAAAATAATAGGAAGACGCGAATCAATCACGTGGGCTTCGGCCTGAACGAGCATACCACCTCGCTCGGTCGGAAGATCTTCCTTTGCGGCCTCCACGCATATTCCCGCAACGTCATCAGTGTTAATATGAATTTGTACCTAATCCCTTATTTTTTTGCAGATGAATGTATAATAGAGGACATCAAGGATTTTCACTCCCTGATACAAGCCCGCCCGATCTCGTTCAGTATGGCTGACTTTGTCCGAATTGATAATTCTTTTCTTGTTTCCATTGCGTCTGCTGTTGTTACGTACTCTATAATATTGTTACAAAGTGTCAATTAAGTTTAAAGAGTATCACTACGCTGAAACACTACTTTTAGCCTAGTAAACGAATGCCCAAAATGGGGGTCTGCTTGGAAAAGTCGAAAGCAGAAATTTTGACTTTGGTACTTTGTTTGGGCTAGTTAGGAGACCAACATACTAAAAGTCCTGACCCCTCTAAGGTGAGCCCGAGGGAAATAAGGTCCCGATTTTTGGTTTTTTGCTTACTCATAAAAAACTGTGCTTCGTACGAAATTCTCTTGTACTACATAATCAAAGCTAATTAAATTCTCTACAACTTTGTCTTTTACACGTTGAATCTGTCGCAGTCATCTGGTTCAATCTGCGATTCGATTGAATGACTAGCGTATTCATTGAATGACACCATTCAATTGAATGACTCGGCCGAACGTCGATTGAACGATCGTCCCTCAACCAGCAGGGCAATCGCGCTAAATTTTTTCAACTGAAACGCAAATGAAACTCGGACGTTGATCGACTTTTGGAACGATTCGGTATCGCGCTAACGTTTTGACAGCTAGTTGAGACGTTACTGAACCTCAGCCCGAGCGCAAACGCTGTCAAAACAAAAAGTTGATACAATGCAACTTTTACTCGCACGTTTCTGAAACGTTTCTTATTTTGGTGTGTTAAATTGACGAAAATCGATGGAAAAATATAACATAAGCTATAATCAAATTATAATATAAGCTTATGTTTTACTTCAAAGCTGTAAAATAACACTACGGACTATTTTAGTTTGTTAAAAAGTGAATTGAATTTTGACATTACTAATTACTTCTTTACGTAAATATTTTCTACTTTTGTCACAAGTCACAACTCACAAGTCACTATTCAACACTTATATGGCGTTTGTAAAATACATAATATTATAGTAAAACAATATTATGAATTCAACTACGTAAATTAAAAACTCCAAGTACTAATCATTCACATTCATATTAAGTTCTACCAACACAACTTCACCCGTGTCATATTCATCCATATGTAAATAAACAATTTGTCAATTGACCAATTAACACATCGGAAAAAATTTGTTCATATTTAAGCCAATCAAAACTAAATCAGAAGGGCGCTGATTGGTCCGCTGCAATGTCTGTCTAAAGGTCAAACGTTGCGCTTCGTTCGAGTTCCATCTAAGGTTGAGTTACGGTTGAAACCACAACCACACCAAACCAAACCACAACCAAAGCAGATGTGAACCTGAATTGAAACGTTTAAAAATAACGCGATTGCCTTGCTTGGCTCGAAAAACGTTATATTTTTCGAAACGCTATCGCCTTAAATACCTAAAGAACGTTTCATTTCGGTTTCGTTCGGAACGGAACGCTTTTCGGAACATTTTTTGAGAACGTAATGATTTTGTCGTTTTTGATCCTTAAAACGGTTTTAAACGGTTTTTCCCGTTTCCTCGATGAAAAGTTAAATATATAACAAAAACTATTATTTTTCGGGCATTCGTTTGCGGCGAGCACGGCGAGGCAATAATAGACCAAGTGCGAGTCGGACTCACTCATGGAGGGTTCCGTACCGTTACAGAGCAAAATAAGGTCAATAATTGTGTTTTTTTTGTATGGGATTTATTTTATTAATTTTTTATTAGTTTTGGTTAATTAATAAAGAACTCATATAGTCAAGGACTCTATGAAAATTTCAAGAGCCTACCTATTATCGTTATTGATATCGAGCAAAAACGGCCAAAAAATTACGGTTGTTGTATGGGAGCCCACCTTAAAATATATGAAATATATTTTGTTTTTTAGTATTTGTTGTTATAGCGGCAACAGATATACACAATCAAATCAAGTCCAGCTATATCTCAGTAATAGGGTCCCGATTTTTCCCTTTGGGTACGGAACCCTAAAAATCAGGTTCAGCATAGATAAAAATAAAAATTTGGGATCGATTACGTTTTACCCTTTAATTTAAAATTGTCATACTACGTAATTGCGCTTTTAGGGATGGATTTTTTTACCCCCCTTGTTTTTAATTTTTCTTATCCCTTTTCCTAAAAATGCAGATTTAACCATTCTGGCTTAACTAGTTGTGTTTAATCAGGTAAAAAAAATGTTTTTAATATTTGTATTTATGATTTTTTATTATATAACTACTAGCTTTCTCGACAAAATATGTTGTTTTGCCATATAAAGTGTTTCTACTTCATCACGAATAAACTTTATTAATATAAATAAAAAACTTATTTTTATAAAAAAAGCCGAGGGAAATTTTAATCGAAATACAGTGAAAAACATTTAAAAAAACATTTAAAATTAAAATAATATAAATATTTGAGGGGGACTCCCATACACAAAACACAATTTTTGGCCTATTTTTGCACTGTACCTAATGGTATGGAACTCGGAACCCTTCGTGCACGAGTTCTGCTTGCACTTTGCCAATTTTTTGTATATTAATTACTTGTCTAAAAACAAAACACGTATTCACCTATAGCTCACTAATTTGAAATAATATTAGATGGTATTTCAGAGTAGTACCTAATTTGTTTTTGAAGTGAAAACTTCTTTAGCGGCGTTGAGCACTTTTGTGGGATGGGTAAAAACTGTGAAACTCGCGTCAGATTCTCGTGCTGATCGAAAAACCGTAAGACGGTTGGAGAGTAGTGTTGTAACATCAAAATCGATTAATCGAACAATCGATTGTTTTTTTTCGATTGTCGATATTTTTTAATCGATTGTAAGGGTTTCGATGAATTAAAAAAATCGATTTTTTAAAAATCTATTTTCTTAAAAAATGGGTTAAAAATTTAATCGATTGTGAGGTTTCGATTAATTAAAAAAAAAAGATTTTTTAAAAATCGATTTTCGTAAAAAATGGGTTAAAAAAATTTGTAAAGGTTTCGATTAATTAAAAAAATCGATTTTCATAAAAAATGGGTTAAAAATTTAATCGATTGTAAGGGTTTCGATTAATTAAAAAAATAGGTTTTTTTAAGATCGATTTTCATAAAAAATGGGTTAAAAAAATAATGCACAACGTTAATAATCAAGTTTTCACTTCTGCCGGCACTCCCGGAGTGCAACCCGTCTTTTTTTTATTGACTTCTTTGGTAATACTAATAAACTTATAGTTTTTTAGTTAATTATGAAAAACAACTTTAAGACAATAAGTATTTTTCTCACGCAAAATCTTTGATATTTAATTACCTATAACTCATTTAATTATTGAATTATCAAAAAATTGTACATAACAAATTATTTTTGTGTGTCTATTGATTTCTGGGGCTTTTTCAAAAGCGCAAGAAGGTAGTATACCACTTTTATTTCTTAAGTTATCCCCTTATACTCACCAAAGAAAATCGTTTGAGGTTCAACAAAATCGGTGAAGAAACCTATAATTACTGTCTGCCCTATGTCCCGCTGTGTGGATTTAACCGTTTTATTTCGGTTTTCAAAACGTTCTCAAATACGTTTTTGTTCCCAAAAACGTTATTGCAATGAACCGTTCCGAACGAATCAAAACCGTTATTTAAAATAACGTTTTCGAGCCCTGCCCTCAACGTTCAACTAGTTAGCGATTTGTAGCATAGCGTTTTGAAGATAGCGGACATGAAATCAGTCAGGTAATTAAGAGTCCGTACTATCTTTTCTACTGCTCTCTTCACACTCACGCCCGTCTTTCATATGCCAGGTGAAAAAGGACGATCGCCAAGTTAGCGGGCAGTTATAGGTATTCTGTTTTTAAAGGGTTTTTTATATGGAAGTGGTAAAAAGTAATTCCAACATTGTATAGACGACTTTCTCAACAGTACATTGTATTTTTTTCATACCGTTAAGACGTCAATACAATCCATAAAAAGGTGATATTCTAAACCTTTTACAGCAAAAATCACAAAACTGTCGCGGGTTTGAGTTGGATTATTTAAAGATACTTAAAAAAAAAATCTAGCTGCAACATTAGATTATAATTGAAATGATCTTACATGTTGTGCATTGAAACTTATAGAAATACTGTATTTTAACTGTTAAATCACGTCTGTTAAATAAGCGAAATCAGCAAAATTTCGTATACGGACTCTTAAATGTATTTAAATTTCTTCCTACTGCGGCGCTACTAGTCACTAAAACAAATATGGCGTCAAACAGCTCGCACAGCTGATAGCACTGTGTTGATATTTTATCGATTATATTTACATTAAAGTGCTTTATTTGTAATCTAAATATATAAAACTCAAAGGTAACATGACTGACATGTTGATCTATCAACGCACAGCCCAAACCACTGGACGGATCGGGCTAAAATTTGGCGTGTAGGTAGATGTTATGACGTAGGCATCCGCTAAGAAAGGATTTTGATCAATTCTACCCCCAAGGGGTTAAAATAGGGGATGAAAGTTTGTATAATATAATAATACTTCTAAACGCAAGCGAAGCCGCGGGCAAAAGCTCGTAAGTAATAAAATAATATGAAAGCGTGGATTTATTTTTAACCATCCCGTCAACGGCTATTTGAAAAAAATATATAGCATCCCATTTAACGACTTCGCTATATGACTCTTAGTCAAGATGTTAAACGTTACAGTCAACGTCTTGACGAGTTGTCCTTTAGTCATTCAATTGAATGGTGTCATTAAATTTATTTATTTATTTATTTATTTATTTATTTTAATCTTATAGTATACTTAACAAATACACACTTCCTGCAAAACTGCTTACGCAGTTTAACTGCAAGTTACAGTCTCTTTAAACTTTTAAATATCTAAATAAATATACACTTATGTTAAAAAGTCGCTTCTGCTAGTGTAGCCCCAGTAGGTATCGCAATATACAAAACTAAAGCTAAAGCGTCCCCAACAAAAACTCCCTCAACATCCTTTTAAATTTACATAAATTAGGTTCCAGTCTAATGTTTTCAGGTAAGCTATTTAGTAGGTATGGCAAGCGTTTTTTTAGTGTTCTGTCTCCAAAATAGTTATTCACTATGGGGACCTCATATTTACTACTAGATATCGATCTGGTACCCCATTTATGCTGTAACAACGATAAGTTACAATCTCGACTGCCATGGTTGTGCACTGCTAAAAGATATTTATGTTTTAAACTCGCTGGTAAAATTTGATAAATTTTAAATAATTTTGTGTAATCTCCCTTACAATTATTTTTTGTTTTATCGTTCACCATTAGTTTTAGGAATCTTACTTGTAGTGCTTCTATTTTTTCTATATATGTCTTAAAAGTGAGTCCATAGCAATCGAGTGCGTAACTGATTATAGAATCCACTAAAGCAAAGTATAAACATTTTAATATTTTGGCAGGTACTTTCAAACTTAAATGATAAAATTTACTCAGTAATATTCTTAACTTACTACATATGTAGGTAATCTATATGGGATGCCCATGAGAAGCTGGTGTCAATTTTAACACCGAGATATGTAATACAATTCACATTTTCAATCGGTTTACATCGACAGTTTAATCTATTGTTATGAAAGCAATCAAAAGTATGCGTGATAATATTCGGTGAATAGTCAACGGGTCGCAGATAAGGCGAGTGAATAATAAGTAATTTAGTTTTGTCTGAGTTTAATATAATGCCGTTATCGTGACACCATTTTACCACCGCATCTACGTCCTGCTGTACCAGACTACATGTCTTATCGAGGTCGGTGCCAGCGCTCAGCGTGCACAGGTCGTCGGCGAACATATGACCGGAGCTGTGCCGCAGGACTCCGCACAGGCTGTTGGACTGCATCAGATAGCAGACGGGGCCACATCCCGAGCCCTGCGGCACACCGCAGTCGACGGTTTTCTCCTCGCTGAGGCTGCCACCCACCTTCACGCGGTAGGAGCGCCCCCTGAGATCCGCACTCCTCCATTCCATTCAAGAGGGTTTCCGTCTCTAAAGTTTCGAAAGCTTTTTTAAAATCGTAAAAAATAGCAACTATAATTTTTTTGTTTTCTAAATTTGTATTAATTTCATCCGTAAATTTTGCCAATAGTGTGTTTGTGCTTTTATTTTTCTGAAAACCATGTTGACATTCATTGATTACTTTATTTTTTCTTAAATAACTTCCAATCTGATTTACTATGCACTTTTCTAATATTTTATCGATACTCGAAAGTATCGATATCGGTCTATAATTTGAATATACCTTTCGGTCACCTCTCTTATGAATGGGACGGATTAATGCTTCTTTTAACTTTTGTGGGAATTTATGTTTAGTAACAGAAAGATTTAATAATTTTGCTATAACAGGTCTAATTTTATCGTTAATTAATTGAATATCGGACATTCGTATGTGGTCACTTCCTGGCGACTTGTTTTTGTTCATTTTAGTAATTATTTTTTTAACATATTGACTATTCACAGGCTGCCACCTCATAGAAGTGTCCGACATATTGACATAAGTGCTCCTCTCTAACCATTTTTCATTACACGAGTGCTTGATATTTTTAATTTCGGTTAGAAACGTATCAGCAAAATTATTACAAATTTTTTCAATGCCCCCACTTTTATTCATATTTTTCAGTATCAGTTCATCCAAAGATTGCTTGTTATTCCCTAAAAGTATATTAATTTTATCCCATACTTTCTTAATATTATTATTACAGTCTAATATAGTTTTTTTATCGTGCTCAACATTACATTTAAAAATCTCCTTCTGGCATTTATTCCTATATTTAGTATAACATAGTCTCTTAACCATATTTTTTGGATCGTTGCACCATATCTTAAACAATCTATCTTTTTCTAGTATCATTTTCTTAAGTCTGCTATCAATCCAATATTTTTCGTTTCTTACATCTCTATTCCCTGAGGTGTTTTTTAATTTATAACATTGATCGTAAATATTATGGAACCTAGCAACTAGTGCATCGTACAATTTGAGCGGGCATTCAAAACTCAACAGGTGGTTAAAATCGGTTTCTAACAGCTTTTTTCTTACTAACCTATTATCAAGAACTCGCTGTCGGGCCGGGCTCAGCGCGCGCGGCGCGAGCGACGGTCCGGCGTGAGGGGAGGCGGGCGGGCGCGGCGAGACTCCCGCGCACGCCCGCCTGTCCTCACCCGTATCAGCTGATGCAGTACTAGACGGCTGAGCTTGTTTCCATTGAACCGCTGCGGCGATTAAGTAATGATCAGAGATTTTATGTTTTATTATTGCAGAATCGATGATTGACGATGGCGACTTAACGTAAATATGATCGATGCACGATTCGACTAAATTTTCATTTAAAATTTCTCTTCTCGTTACGTCCTCAATACATTTAACGAAACCACTTTCGGCTAAAATATCCTCGTAAATTCTGACATTATTATCCTGTCTTTTTAAGAGGTTAATATTAATATCTCCACAAATGATTACTTTTGCTTTCGAGGGTTACGATTGTAGTAATTTTTGTATATAGTTAAGAAATTCCTTTAATTTATTCTGATTATTATACCTCGGCGGTCTGTAAATCGAAATAACATAAATTTGTTCGCCACGCCAATCGTAGGTAATGGAAACGAACTCCGCCGCACGTTCATTATGATTTGTAAATATAGGCATATTATTAACACGCGCTGCTAAACAAGTTCGCGAATACACTAGCACACCTCCACCCTTCCCCCCTGCCGAGTATGTGCATGGAGCTCAAATCCGGCAATATTATAAAATGACAATAATGAGAAATTGATGTTAGGTTCTGTTATGACTAAAATATCAATGTTAAGCAAGTAAGTGTTAAGGGCCAATAAAAGTTCCGAAAAATATTTTTTAATGGAACGTATGTTTAAGTGTATAATGCGTAAGTCCTTATTATGGATAGATTGTTTCATCCAATGATCTATGTCATCGACACAAACCTGATTGACTGACACATTATTAGTTATAAAATCTAGTTGATTTATATCAGTGAATTCTAACAAGAGAATTAGATACAATAAACAGTAAAATATATTATTCTTTACCTACAGTGAACATTATTTTTTGTTAATTAATTCTGTTATATCATTTTCATTATAAATGCGTATGGATTTCTCACCATCCGATTTTTTAACAAGAATTTTACCGTTTGACACCCAAATATATTTATAAATAACTAGAATGCGCTAGTCATTCAATCGAATCGCAGATTAAACCAGATGACTGCGACATATCTATCTCCAATCATTGCCTCGCTATGAGCTTCTAAAATTGGCCGATTTTTAAAAGTGTGTTTTTTAGGGTTTCGTACCCAAAGGGTAAAAACGGGACCCTATTACTGAGACTTTGATGTCTGTCCGTTTTCCTGACCATATGTCTGTCCATCTGTCTGTCCGTCTGTTTGTCTGTGTTTTCTGTCCGTCTGTCTGTCCTTCTGTCTGTACGTTTAAATTACAATGAAACTAGTTTACAAAAGAAAAAAAAATCATTAGTATAAAATTATCTCATAACAAAGTAGGTACTTACAATGCTTATGGGCGTACCTATACAATGAGGAGCACACTTGTAAAAAAAATTGCTATCAACGTTGGGTTTTAGACACGTAAACATTGAAATGTTTGGATGCGCCAAAGTGGAAAAGATGATGGTAGAGTTGGAGTGGAAAAATTCAAAACTATCAAACGTTGTTCTGTTAAGGCGGGCATAAACCCCAATTTGTTATTCCGTGACTCCCGGTTTACAAATAGTTCCAATATAATAACGAAATGTAAAAAAATATGAGATATAAAGCACAATATTGAAAAGACTTTAAACCATAAACATTTTTATAAAACGTAATACTTTGGCTGTAACTAATTTACAAACTCACCTCCGAAAACAATCTAATTCATCGAAATATAAGTATTAACTAGGATAATTATACATTTTATTTGAATAAATTGTTAGTAAATCTATATTAAAATATCCTTAACCGAACAATTTTGTTTCTTAATATTTATTTCCAAAGATATTAAAAAAAAAACATGAAAGATAGAGAAGATCCGCCCCTAGTAACTACAGCTTTATGCTAAGCTAAAATGAATCTTACTACGATGCGTATACGCTTGGTCTTTGGTTGTGAGCAAGGTTATCGTTTTGGATTGATCCCTGCCTTAACGACTCACAGGTCGAATAATCAGTAAAGAATGTGAAAGTATCTAATGTATGCTTCACCATTAAATGGATGTAAAGGGATGACTCAATAATTGTGAATAACGTCTATGATATTATTACGACTTTCCATTGATGAGAAAAAAAAAACGCTCGATAATATTCCTGGGGCAAGTACTCAAAAGATTTATAATACGAGTAGGATTTGTAAATAACGCTCCATTTAATGGTAGTATTAGCAAGAATCATTTCAATTTTGAAAATTATGGTATGAATTCATTTTGTTTATACCTAGATGGACAACAAGTGCCTTCAAAAACTGTACAACCATCCTTCAATGGTAATATGTTTATTTCAGTCTATCATACAATATTATTTTCCGGCACTGTTATACATTTCCTTAATGAAGGAAATGGGATATCAATTGATTCTAGTCTCTCTCAAACGATTAACTGTATTGTATTTGCAGAGTTTGATAATGTTATAGAAAAAAGATAAAAACCGTAATGTAATTACTGTAGACTATAGTAGTCAAGAAAAGTCACATGTATGATTCATTTGAGTTATAATGTGTAACGTGTGTGTGTACCTAATAGTGTGTGGATATTATGAAATAAAATATTGTACCAAAGTTATGTTTCTTTTATTTATTCATTCATTATTTCACATGGAATACCCCTCTTAGTAAATACATAAAGCGCACATAGTACGGATATGTGATATAAATACAAGATCCATAAACCAGATTGGTTCTGTGATAATACGGTATGAACACAACAGAGATCCGTAATTAATTGAGAAGAATTTGTGAGGGCTTAGAAGATAATGTATACGCTGCGAATCGTCTGCCTATATAATATAATATGTTCAAACCCCTACATACATTTATTAGCAATTTGGATCCTGATTTATGTTACACCTAGCCCCACTGGATAGCCATCAATGAAACATCAATGAAAATTACATTACATAATATACTTTGATTCCTGCGGGCGCGCTCCCATCCGATATCACAAGGCTTTTATAGGGTGAAACTGTAAGAGATGGGATCTACAAAATGATTTCACATCAGTTTGTGGAGAGTATAGTTTAATATATTTGTATTATAAGTTCAATGAGGAAGGTTTAGTAGAGTTTCAAAAGTTATTTAGTAGCAACACTTTGTGTAATGATATAATATTGTACAGTATGTTCAATACGTGTTTTCATGAAATAAAATAAATGTAATGAAAAATGTATCAAGTTTTATTATACAAATTACAATTACAAATTCTCACTCTTACGTGTCTATATATTTATGAAGTAGCAACATATTTTGTCAAACAAAGAAGTCCATCGAATGATCGGGTGACCGACATAATTAATTATTAGGTACTTTTAATTTGCAATAATTCATTAGTTAATTATCATTCATATAACATATTTATTTAAAATCTTGTAAGAAATTAAGGTGACGTAAGCGATAGCCCAGGTAGTCATTACGAACAATAGGACACTGAGGCGAGCATAACAATGCAATAAGTAGCGATTGTAATTATGAAGGAACAATGGAGCGTGGAGATAGTAGATAATGAGGGTTAAACACAAAAGCTAACTTTGAAACTAGGGCATATACGCAGAAATAGATCACATATATCGATCGGGCATGGTCGAAAACCCCTATTTTGAGACCAAACTCTTTTTTTTTTTAGGCGATGTCGCCGCTCGAACCGACAAAAAGTGATCGAGAAAGTTTGCGAGCCGCGAGCGGGGGGAGGGGTGGACCCAGAATCGTGATCCAGAACCCGCGAAAACATACTACTCTGTTGTACGTTTAAAATCGCGAATTTAGTTATGTAAAGCATTTTAATGTAATCTTAAAGAGAATAATATCTTTATAATCACTGTTTAAGGGAAAGTGGATTGCTTTCATCCTTGTTAAGGTCATATAAAATGTTAGCATTCGTTTGTTGGATAGATGTCTTAGTAAATGCCCCTATAAGTTAAAAGCATTATTAGTTACCTTGTGCATTACTTTTATAAGAATAATTGACCATATTAAAAGCTTTTATATGTCTTTGAATATTATAAGGCTAAAAAGCAATGTAAATAGCCACTATAAGATGAACATATTTCGAAGCCTTATAGTTGCCGTATAAATTAGGGTTATTAATGTTTACCCAACCAAATTATAAGAATAAAGGTAATATTAGCCAAATCTCCTAATAGTGTGCCATTATAAGTAACATTGGCATAATGAATGCTCTCTTATATTAAGTATAAGAGTTTAGACCTTATTGAGTTAATTTTATAAGGTTAGTTTGTTTGTTGGGATACTAAAAACAAAATAAATTAAATATTTTATTTTGATTATAGATATCGAGCAATTTTTTGCTCGATATCTATCATGGCATAAGGTAGGCTGAAATGTTCACAAAATACTCAGATATATTTATACTTTAAATAAATAATTTTAAAATAAAATAAAATAAATAATTAATAATTAATTTTTAATTTTGAATTCCCATACAAAAAAAACAATAATTATTGTTTGGCTGTTTTTGCTCTTTAATGGTTCGGAACCCTTCGTGCGCGAATCAACTCGCACTTGGCCGATTTTTTCTTTTTAGCACACTGCATAGTTAAGAAGTTATAGCATAGTTAGCTTAAAAATGTTAGGTTTTATTAAACGAAACTGCACATCCTTCAAAAATCCGCTTACCGCTATACTACTTTATAATGCCTTGGTACCGAGCAAGCTCGAATACTGCAGTCCGGTTTGGAATCCACACTATTCCATCTACTCAAACCGTCTCGAGAGGGTCCAAAAACGCTTCCTGTTATATCTCACCCACAAACATGGTTTAGTCAAAAAACTTCCTCATTACTAGTGATGAGCAAAGCAAGACCAAGACCAAGACTCGACCAGTCTTGGTCTTGGTCTTGGTCTTGCTTGTGCAGTCTTGGTCTTAGTCTTGCTCAAATCCGTCTGGTCTTGGTCTTGGTCTTGGTCTTGCAGGCCTAGTCTTGGTCTTGGTCTTGCAAAAAGCAAGACTCTTGCAAACATTTTTCAAAACTTTTTGTAAACGTTTTAATTTCCCTAAACCTCCCTAAACCTAAATTATTACTACTAGCTACATGATCTTATCTTAACTTCTTAAGAGAATGATTCTTGAATTGAAAATACTAATGAAAAGTCGAGAGCCAACTCAACATAGGCTGTTCGTTAACGACAATAATGTCCTTAAGAAAAATGAAAATTTGGAAAAATAATAACTTTCGCTCGGATTTCTTCTAGAGTATTTTTAGGGTTCCGTAGCCAAATGGCAAAAAACGGAACCCATATAGATTCGTCATATCTGTCTGTCTGTCTGTCCGTCCGTATGTCACAGCCACTTTTCTCTGAAACTATAAGAACAACTATAAGAGATCTACAATTATTACTATACAATTAAAACTTGGTAAGTAGGTGTAGCACAGAAATAAGATCTAGTTAGAAGCGCTGTGTCGCTCCATTTGTACGAACACGAGCGTGTCACTTTTTTCATACCTACTGTGACGTCACAAGAGCGCTTTAGTGATTTATGTACCGTACTTATCGGGAATAATACCCGTACGCGCAGAATCGATTCAAAGGAATCACCGCGCCCCGCCTTTTTTGCCATTTTAATAGGTATATCGATTTTTTAATCGATTATTATTCAAGTTCATAGACAGAGGAATGATAAATCTTAAGATACGTGCTTGCCAGGACAGCTAGTAATCTAATATATATAAATCTCCTGTCACAATGTTTGTCCGCGATGGATTCCTAAACTACTTAACCGATTTTAATGTTTTTTTTCAAATGTGTGCTTTTTTCCAACTTGAGAGATAGGATAGCTTAGATCTTTAATTATAGTCGCAATTTTATTTTATTGCAAATTCGATCGGATATAAAAATCGGATCAGTAATTTTCGTGTGATAGTGGAACAAACATACAGACAGACAGACAGACAGACAGACAGTAGACAAAAAACTAACGACAGTTTTGGCTTCTATAGCGATGTAGTGACACCCCCCGCTTATAATTTTTTTAATACCTGTAGTGTACAGAATTTTTTTAGTGTACAGAATTAGTAAAGATTTTACTTGAAGAAAGAAACTTAGATGGTGTTTTGGAAACGAAAACGACAACTAAAAAGGAAGATGATGCGAAAGCTCGCTCAATTATAGTGCAATGTTTGTCTGACAGATATTTAGAATACGTCAAGAAATGTACGACTGCGGCCGACATGATCCATCAACTGGACAAGATTTTCGAAAGAAAAAGCGTATTCAACAAGTTATATCTTAGAAAAAGATGTTTGTTGGGATACTAAAAACAAAATAAATTAAATATTTTATTTTGATTATAGATATCGAGCAATTTTTTGCTCGATATCTATCATGGCATAAGGTAGACGGCAAGCACTTTAAAGCTAGTAAGCTTTAAAGTGCTTGCCGTCAGACAAATTACAAGACCACTTTCTGAAATTTGACACAATGAGTGCTGACCTCGAAGCTACTGGAGCTAAAATAGATGAAAGTGACAAAATATGCCATTTGTTACTTACCTTGCCTAACGAATATGATACAGTTATAACGACTCTAGAAACTATGAGCGATAACAAAGATTTAAACATAGAATTTATTAAATCAAGATTATTAGATGCAGAGTTGAAATCAAAAGGTGAAGAGAATAAGCAACATTTCAACAAGGTGGAGTCCAGTTTCTTATCCTGTTACAAATGCGGACAACAGGGGCACATACTCGTATCCTATAATTGCAAGAATGGTGAGAGATTTAATGATATACAAAATCGAGAGAAAAGTCGGGGCAGAGGCCGGTCGAGGTCCAGAGGACGAAGCTTCAGAACAAGATCATCAAGAGGGATGTCGGTAAACTATGCGCAAGAGAATTACAACAAAGAATCAACATTTATTGCATTATCCGCACAAAATCAGATACATGAAGAAAACTCTATTATGTTTGTTGTCGATTCCGGGGCAACTCATAACTTTGTAAAATCAGAACATGAAGAAATAATAAAAGACATAAAAATGCTAGAGGAGCCCATATACATTCGAGATGCAAATGGACATAAACTAGTGGCCGAGAGAAAAGGTATTTTAAGGTGAGAATGTCAAAATAATCCTGTGAAAATAGAAGGATTGATAGTTGACCATCTTACACACAACTTATTATCTGTGAACAAATTACAAGAACAAGGACACACAGTTGTATTCAAAAAGGGCCAACTAAAAATACATACCGAGACAAAGACCTACTATGGAGAAAGAATGGGTAAATTACATGTGTTAAAATTCCTGCGAAGACAGGAACATTACATTGAGTACACAAATAGGGTTGACAATAAGTGGCACTCAAAGTTAGGACATTTCAATAGAAAAGGTTTAGCCATTATGAAATTACCCTATAATAATGACCCATGTGACACATGTATGAAAAACAAGAGTACAAGGCTACCATTTAATAAAGTGGAACATGCACAAGCTCATAAAATAGGAGAGCTCATTCATTCAGATGTTTCAGGACCGACTAGAACACCCACAAAAGAAGGCTACAGGTATTTTCAGACCATTATAGATGATTACTCGCATTTTACTCAGACATATCTAATGAAAAATAAATCAGAAGTTGCCTACAATCTAATAAAATACATAACGGAAATTGAACTTGAAAATGATATAAGAATAAAAAGAATTCGATGTGATAATGGCGGGGAGTATTCGTCTAATATATTGAAAATTTTTTGTCAAGAAAAGGGAATAAAAATAGAGTACAGCTTGCCATATAGCCCACAAATGAATGGCAAAAGTGAAAGAATGAATAGAACAATATATGACAAAGCAAGAACTATCCTGGATGAGTCAAATCTGCCGCGATACTTATGGGGCCATGCTGTTCTGGCTGCGACATATTTGATAAATAGATGCCCATCAAAGGCAATCCATTTTAAAATACCGGCTATAATATTTGGAAGAGAATTCAACTTGAAAAAGTTAATAATATTTGGAAGTCAAGGTTGGATGACAGTCATACCAAGAAGAGACAAATTTGACTCCAGAGCAAAAGAAGTAAGAATGATAGGATATGGAAGAACCGGTTATAAAGTATGGGACCCTGAGACTGATGAAATACAAATTACAAGAGATATAAGGCTTAATGAAAATAATATAAGATATGACACCAGGACAAGAGAAAACAAAGAAGTACAAATTCAGATGGAAAAAAAAGATCAAGACAGTGAAAGAAAAGAAAATGATTATATCGAAAATGAGCCAAGAAAAGTGAGTAAAAAACAAGAAGAAAGAAAAGAAGATGATAATATGGAAAATGAGCAAAGAAATGTGAGTAAAGACCAAGAAGAAAGAAAAACCAGAAGTGGCAGAACAATTAAGAAGCCAAAGTGTTTAGATGAATATGAACTAGTCGAAGCATACTGTTTACTTAACGATGAAGAAGAACCACAAACCTATGAAGAGGCTGTCAATGAAGGATGGAAAGATGCTATCAAAACAGAAATTGATGCACTAATAAAAATGAATACATGGACGGTGACAAACTTACCAGAAAATAAAAAAGCGATTGACACAAAATGGATCTTTAAAACAAAGGATAATGGTATGAAAAAAGCTAGACTAGTAGCACGCGGATTCCAGATGAGAGAACAAGAAGATTTTGGTAAAAACTATGCTCCTGTTGCAAGAATTTCAACAGTAAGAATGTTATTAGCACACGCAGTACATAACAATTACAATATGAAACAGCTAGACGTACCAACTGCATTTCTTAATGGTACATTGGAATCAGAAGTATATATAAAAGCTCCTCAAGGGGTTTATGTAAAAGAAGGAAAAGTTTTAAAACTAAATAGAGGATTGTACGGGTTGAGAGAAAGTCCAAAGTGCTGGAACCAAGGATTCAATGACTTTGTAGAAAGTAAAGGATTTACACGATCACTACATGACTTCTGTCTATACTATGGCAAAGAATATAATGTATGGATGGTGATTTATGTCGATGATATTATTTTGACTGGCCATGACAAAGATATGGACATGATAATAAAAGATTTAAAAGGGGAATTCCACATAAAAGATTTTGGATTTCCTAGTCTGTTTTTGGGTATGGAAATTGAAAAGAAAGAGAACACTCTGAAAATTACACAAAAAGGACAAATACAGAAAATGCTTGCAAAGTTTAATATGATAGACTGTAAGAGTACAACTACTCCAATGTTAAAGGAATATCAATATGATGCAGAAGAAAACATAGATGAAGACATTCCATATAGGCAGCTGATTGGAGGACTGATGTTTATAGCAACGGTTAGTAGACCTGACATAGCATACCCAGTATCATATCTCAGCCAATATTTGGACAAACCAACCAGAAGCTTATGGACTCAAGCTAAACGAACATTAAGGTACTTAAAAGGAACTTATAATACAGGATTGACATTTAAAATTCAGAAAATAATAATTTTGAAACTTATTCTGATGCTGACTGGGCTGGAAACCACACTGACAGGAAGAGTGTATCTGGATCTGTTACTCTTTACAACGGATGCTTAGTATCTTGGTTTTCCAGAAAACAGACATGTGTGGCACTGTCTACAGTGGAAGCAGAGTATATTGCTGCAGCTGCTAGTGCTTGTGACTTACTATATATAAGAGGACTATACAGTGATATGAGTGGACCAAATAGTGACATAAAGTGCATACTGTATATGGACAATAAAGGTGCTATACAATTATCTAAATCATATGAGAATAGTAAGCGTGCCAAGCACATTGATATTAGAAATCATTTCTTAAAAGATTTAATAATTAAGAAGGAGATATCAGTGGAATACATCTCTACTAATGATAATGTCTCAGATTTGTTAACTAAAACCTTGTCTTGTGAAAGGTTATCTTTTATGAAAAAGACTTTAAATATTGTATAAGTTCTTCGTTATAAAACTTTAAGATTGTTTCTTTTCACTTATATCAAGTGGTATTGTTATTAAGTAGTAATGTTATAAGTTTTTTTTTTTGCGATTGATCTTACAAATTTGTAAGAAAATAGTTTCAATCGAGGTGGGGTGTATATTGTGTTCCCTATAATATAGAGTTCACTGCGAAAGTAGCAGAGGCAGCTGAAAGAATGAAGTAAGTACCTATATCAATTCGAACTCATAAAAAGTTGGAGATTATCATTCTAAGGGCCCGTCCACATGTCCACGCTACGACGTTGTCAACGTGGAACAGTGCGGTTACGTGGCACGGTACGTTGTCGTGACCTGAAAATTTACGTCAACGTAACGTAAAAATGTACGTCACGATGTAGCAACATTGTATTTTTCACTACGTAACTAGGTATGGACAGCACAATACGTATTCTGCTTCTGCTATGAAGACGGAGAGACAGATTTAAGAAAAAAAGGCTGTAAAGAGTTACCAAGATGTTTTCCTATGAAATATATATATAAATATATTTAATATATAAATATATTTAAACTCTAAAAAATATTTTTTAGTATATATTTAAAAAATATTTTTTAGTATATTTTTTAAATATTTTTTATTTTAGTGTTTTACTCTATTTTTTAGTGTTTAAATATTTAGTAGTAAATTTACTGAAAAAAAATTAAAACAAAAAAAAAAAAAATTTTTGTTTAAATATTTTGAAGTAAATTTTTGTGTAGGAACCTAGGTAATTACTATCTTAAACTGAAAAATAACTCAAACATGTTAAATATTTTCGTATGAGAAAATGATTTTGGAATTACGTTTGTATGAGAAATTCCAAGGGTACCCGGCCCCTTAAGTGCTAGTTGACTAATATATATTTTTCAAAAAAAAAATAATGTGTATTACTACCCTTACAATTATTCGCTACTATTCTACGCCACCCAACGTCACCGTTGCGTGTCAAGTGTCAAGTGTCAGCGCTACCTACGCAATACTTCTGCGCCACATCAGCAAAAATTGGCGGCGACCCATTCTCGATAATTTTATTTTCCCGCCATTCACTTGACACTAGCCGTGGTTTATGCAGCTGTAGCCCGTCGCGTCACGTTAAAAAAAAGCGTCAAATGTGAAATGTCAACTGTCAAGTGTAAACTGTCATTTAAGTTTGTGCAATGGTTGTTTGTGTGTTGTGTTTGAAGACTTTTTATCTAATTATTTATTGAATTTCTGAAGTAGCCTGAGTGCTATATGATTTAGTTCCCGTTTGAATATTCAACTGGAAATATAACGTTGTATTATAAGAATATTAAAACAGTGTAATGCATACTATCTAACGTTACTCTTATAACTCCAGCTACAATAAAAACAAACAAAAATGGGAGGATGTCGCTGCACATATCGTAATTGTACTGTAAAATCTGATGGACAAGTCCATTTGTTCCATTACCCTGTGTTTGACAAATTAAGATGCCATCAATGGTTGATGAATGCACATAGGCTAGATTTCCTAGACTTACGAGTATCGCAGCTCAAAAATAGAGTGGTGTGTCAACATCATTTTGAGGATCACAATTTTATGAATTACAAGGTAATTTATTACAGTAAACATAGAAACATTAAATGCTTAAAAGAGTTATTGTACTATCAGAGAAGTTGATTCCTCTGCAGATTGTGGACCTAATTAAGTCAAACCCATCCGACCGATCACAGCTAACATTGATTTGACAAGAGTTGACCAAATGATGTAGGTCCGTCAACTGCATAGGAATCAATTTCCGTGATGGTACACACTACACATAATATATTTGGACAGCATACTATGGATTTTATGTGTGCATTGATGATACGTCTGTTCTACCAAATAGCCAGTCAATACTAACATGTACATAAAAAATGTATGTATGTATGTTTACTTGGAGGGAAGAGTTGTGTTTGTATTACAACTTGTTAGGAAGTGTTGTAATTACTGTACACAATAGTGTATGGGCCATCTAATAACAGTAAACAATGCATATTGAACACTTGACTTCCTTATAAAAAGTAAATATATGTCCCTATGCACTCCCTGAATAGGGACATATTTTTAAGAACAATAATTTCTTTTTATTACACTATTTTCAGCGAAGATGTGAAAAAGCTATTTAAGAATATATATTTACACAATTATTATACAAATACAATTGTGTGTGTTTCAGAAAGACAAACTCAAATTTGATGCCATCCCAACTAAAGATGGACCATACTGTGACAAAAGCGAGTTGAGCTCCCGACCAGTAGATGTTAACAAGTTGTGTCCAATCGTACCAGAAGATATTGAGAATACCTACTGTACTACTTATGATAAAAAAACCAACTATTCTTTGAAGTATAGTGACTTCCTCACTAACAGCGACCCATCAGAAATAAGTGAGTTGGAAATAAATAGTAACAATAAGTTTGTTGATGAAAATCCACTACATAATATACATACAATTGCAAGAAATAACATAGTATTGAAGGTTGAGCCTACTTTTTTTGACCATAATCTGAATAACAATACTTCGCAAGATGTAAATAAATTAGAAACACTAAACAACAATATTCAACCTCATGACATGACACATTCAAACAAAACCCCTATCACCAGAGGGAAGGTTAACAAATCTGGAATTAAAATTATATCTGAGAAAAAAATAAGAGATCCAATACCTATAAAAGGTAAGTTTAAAAAACTACCACCATCTGTTATATTGCCACCTCCCAAGAAAAAATCCCAGTGTGCAGTACCTGACATAGTACCTGAAAAAGTTATGGATATAGAAAATAAACTCAATAGTATAAACTTTGATAAGAGCTATGTTGTACAAGTGGAATTTGATCCCTCACATAACATACGAGATCCGATGGCAATTAATAATAACACTTCAGCAAACATTGTTCAAGACAGTTCAATCTTGCAATACCCTCTAAGTGATGTAAATCTTACTGAAGATAAGGACAAACTCCAAATCTCGTTTACTACACCCAATATTCCGAAAGAAGCACCTATCTCACCACAGTCGAAACGATTGCTACGCAAAGTAAATTTATCTCCAGAAAGGAAAGCTGCTATTCATTCAAAAAGAGAATTCAATAAGCTGCTAAGAAATGTTATACAGGCTTGTTTAGAAACAAAGGATGGCACAGAAATCAGTAAAGACTGTGCAGAGACTGACAAAATCGAAGAAATAAAAAAACAGTTAAGCTTAGATCTAAAAGATACCAAGAAAGAAAACAAAACAAAAAGTACACAGAAAGTGATTAGGACAAAGCCTACAGTTGAAAGTCAATCAATTCTTAAACCGAATACACCAGTAGATTCAACTGACAGCTTACTAACGTTTTTGGAGGCTAGGTTGCAAACAATGGAAAGCAACATATTGAATAAAATAGACAAAAACGCAATAAATATATCAGAGATAAAGAAACAGCTATCTACAGGACCTCCGAAAGATTCTTCCACCCAAACATATGAGAATGAAGAAAGCTACAAAAAGTTTCTTTTTAAAGAAATATCACAGTTTTTAAGTCCCAGTTGTAATAGTTCAGTATATGAGGAGCTTTTTATAAATAAATATAGTCTCAAAGAAGAAACTACCCAACCAAAAGCAAAAAGACGGAAACGGTAATACTACTGAAAATTTTATTAATAGTAAAATAATTAACTAGAGGGGAATTGATAGTATAAGCAGGCTGACCTAATTTGGTTGCGTTATTTGACTTAATATGATGGTCTCTGTTAAGCTTAACTCACAAGAAAAATGTTGAGTACTGTCTTGTTCTAAAATCTAAATGATCTAAAGAACATAATATTAAATGCATTCATAAATCAATACGATTTTTTTTTGTGTGATGACGATGAGTGATGACTGATGACTGATGAGTCATCAACAACACACATAACACAACAACACATAAATGCTTAAAAGGGTCCATATAGCCCAGCCATTGATTAACACAGGACTGCATCTGTCTATAAATAAAGATACGTCATCCTACTATTCCTACTAAAAAGGCGAAAGTTTGGATGTATGTATGGATGTTTGTTAGTGTCTAAACACACTAGGCCGAAATTACGCGGCGTAAATTACGTCCGCAATGTCAAACGCATACAAAATACGGGCGGAACGCGACGGAATAGTGTGTCGTCGGCAATTTAAAATACATTGCGGGCGTAATAATGCGGAAATTACGTCGGCGTAACTTCGGCCTAGTGTGTTTAGACACTAACTCTTTCACGCAAAAACTACTGAACGGGTTTTAATGAAACTTTGCAATAATATAGCTTATACATCAGATTAACACATATGCTACAATTTTAACCGACTTTCAAAATGAAGGAGGTGTTATGTTCAACGATTACTCCGCTGCTTGTGAACCGATTTTCAAATTTTTTCTTTTGGTGTAAAGGTTATCATCCCAATTTGGTACCATATTCATAAAAGTGGGGACCTGATGAAGGGATCCATAAGTAATCGAGGGAACTCCTCAAAATTTATACGGAAACATGTGGTGACTTCGGTTTCAAAAGCAGTATTCTAAGCATATGCTACCAACAAGTGAGATTTTGCACCAAGGTATACCGTGGTTCGGAACTCCTGACTCTTTATAGATACAAGTTTGGGAGTTTCGACGTTGTTTTAAGAACGGAAAGCATATTATGCTACTATGCAAATTACATTCATCATCATCATCATCACTACCATAAACCATTATGGAACCATGTATCGTCTTGTTTTGATCATATTATTGGTACTTTTCATCACTTAAACCGCGGGTAACACCGCGGGGCACAGCTAGTTTAAAATATTTATAGTAGTTTATACATATTTTTATGGTGTGTCCAATGTCCATAAAGAAAATCAAATAAGCCTTACGTAAAAAAATACTTTTTAACTGGTTTTTAAATTTTAATGTTTTGCTTTGATTTTTTAAACAAACTAAGTTTTACAGTTTTAGACTAGTAATTATTTATTGGTCTTATTTTAAATGTAACGACAAAAAATTATTTATTAAATTGTAGTATAGTAGTTGATAAATTAAAAACTTATGAGGTGATAGCTCATAAAGGATTCTGGATGTGACTTGTGAGTAATAAAATGTATTTTTATTCATACTATTATCTGTTTCATTTCTTACATGCATATCTCTTTGATTAGTCAAAAATGTGAGACACAATGCATTAATATGGGCCTTTGCCTGTTTCAAATAATTGCACGTTTTTTCGCTCGTGTAGGTGTGCTATTTATTGATTGTTTATTGACTATGGACTCAAACAGTGATAGAGATTACCGATTGAACTTTAAATAAATAAAAATACGCTTTGTTCAGTTCAAAAACTAATTGCTTGGCAAATTGAACTGACCACAAAATATCAACGAACTTTTGTAGTAATTTTTAATTTTGTTTGGCATAATTTGCTGCTGCTCGTCACGTTGCGTCTCGTTGTAGGCTTAAAACACGGTTCTTTAAAGTCGCAAGAGACCCCTTTGCAGTCGCATGTCCGTACACACTTCCCGCCCTTCCCTTGACCCACAAACAGTCTCATATATTTCACGCGAATAAGGCGTATTAGCATTTACCACTCCACTTTAATTATGCAAATACATAAAACAAACGAACCGCACCCTCGGAGCGCGCGAAGTGCAGCAGACGAATCCCACGGACCACGGCCCACGCTGCCACATGGACGCGCTTAGAAGTTTCGGCCCAGTCTGGAAGTGTACTCCTACGGAGCGTGACGCGTAAATCGCGACCTGCTTATCACTTATCATTATAAAAATGATACATCGAGTTACCTCACGGGCGATAACGTTGTTGGTAGTGCACTAGATTCGCTAGGCGTATAATGTGATTTTAAATTTTCAAAATGTTGAAATTAATAGTTTTGTCGGTGGTCGTCCTCAAAGTTTTATCCAGCCCGTGTGCTGAGGACGAGAGTGTGGATGTGAGTTTGGGGGAGTGGCTCTCGAACGACTCCATCGTTCATGCCGGGGTGGAGTACACGAGCGGGACCTGGTACCAGAATGAGAACGGTACCTTCGGGTGTCCATGCCTGGTGCGGATATGTCTCTGGAAGTGCTGCGGGGAAAACCAGTCGTATTTGAACAGATCGTGTCAGGATACTACTTTTGACGAGCCGTTCGATCCGCCGGTGTACAATGGGACGGAACCGACGGAGATTAGCGCTATTCACCACTTCTACTACATGTATAATATCAAGTGCGACAAATACTTGGTGGACTCCAACTCATCGGCCGAGGATATGTATCTTCAGGAGGTAAGAACAAAATCATACTCTGATTGATTTTTTAAAGAAAAACACATAAGTTATGTGTTTTTCTTTAAAAATATCTGACATAAGCAACACTTCTCAATATGTAATGTATGAAATAAAAGCCGGTTTTTATCGCTGGGTCAGTTCCTGAACCGATGGTATTAGACATCGTAATAGGTACGTTTTCATATCATTGTCATAACTTGGGTAGGTATGGAGTAGACCATAATTTTCTTGTTACAAACAGCCAATAACAAACATAAATCGACCCTCTTCATAAAAGTAACGCTTTGTTACAAGTCTTATCAAAATCGCACAATCCACGCCAACTCCTAGAAATGAAAATTACAAGCAATATTTGAATTATCAATATTAAAGTGCTTACGCAATAATTTTATAAATTTTTAATTTTATTACATTTAAGCATTTGCCTCAGACCTACGCTTATAAGAAATAAAATAAAGTATGTATAAAGTTCTCAAACCTCCCACGTAATACCTCGGCTTTATATAAGCTTTATATGTATTTACCTCTTCACACTTAAACCGTTGTACCATCTATTATTTAGACAGACCGATAGATCCCGGAAAAAAATAAAAATTTACCGTCTCCTACGCGATAAATGAATTTTGGCGCTGCGAAGTTGCAGGCAACATCTAGTACCTACTTGTACTTCTAGAATGTAGTCGTACTTCTTTTAAAATTTATATAAGAACTTAGGTACTTTTATTAGAAAGTTGAAGACTACTCGTTTGAACACGCTAATCTTAGGAACTATTGGTGTCGAATTGAAATAATCTTTTTCTGTTGGATAGTTCATTTTACATTCATCGAGGAAAGCGTTTGGCTAAATACAATTTTTCCAATAAGAGTGAAGAATCTATGGTATTTTTTTTTTAAATAGGGAAAATATTTCGGTCTATATTTTTATACATTCTACTGTAACGTGTTGAATGAAGTCGCGGGCAACAGCTAGTGCAAAATATAAAGGCAAGTTTACAATAAAATTAAAAATTATACCCCAGGGATAAAATTTACCGCTCTCCTACAGCTTGTAGGCTACAAGTAGGCAATTTTACATTACGACTTTCGTTAAGGTGACGCAGCGTTAAAGTAAGAAACCGTGTTGGATATGTTTTAGATTGCTTGTTTTCTATGAGAGGCCGGCCCGGCCTCTCATAGAAAACAAGCAATGGAACAGCAAAAAATGGAAAGGGCGTAAGCGACAAAATGGTTTTTGTCGCATAATTTAAAAACCATAAATACATTTCATATAAACTATGCACAATTAAAGTGCATGCTTGAACCAATTTATGTACAAATTTTGGAACCTTAAATCACTCTCCTCTGTTGGAAAAATAGGAATCCCTTTTTTTACAGAGGTCTTTTCGATTGATTATTCTGTGCTATAAAAGTTGCCCAATCGTGTTATGCTATGGGCAATTCAAAGACAAAGACATGATGAATACTGACAATGAACTTCAATTTCTTAGCTTTAGTCATTGCTGAGAAAAATCGGCATCGCTACAGCCAAATTATCAAGGCGTCGCGTCGCCTTAAGTATGCGCACTGCTTATGTCCTAAGGCATATTGTCGAGAAAATTGCGACCCTTCTTGTAATAAAGTATTATTAGACTTCCGAATTACACGCTCTCCCGTTTGTTCTCTACTCAACTGGCAAAATTACGTGCTATCATAACGAACATTCTTGTGGACACGCTAATAAACAGTTTCCTCTTTCATTAGGCTTTTTTATCCGGCTTTCAATAGGAGGTTGGGTACTATGTTATTTTTGTACGTTTTATTTATATCTGAATGAAAGATTTCCCAGTTCAAAAAAGCTTTCAATTTGCTTTTCATAAAATTGGCACGGGAAAAGGACACCACGGGCAATGACAGCCAACTTCTTGTTGGCAAAAGAAAGGGTTCCCCCGAACAGAATTTTGTTATCATAGTATTGTTTCCTACGCTCTTTTTATTGAAAAGTTAAAATTAAACGTCTTCTTTGTGACTGGCAGAGCCTAACAGCTCTACATACATTAGGACAGCTCTACAAACATAGGTACTATGGTACTTAAAATACCTATTTTTTGTATCTAGGTCTAAGACACTGGCTACAGTTTAAGCCAAAAGGCATCAAAGGACAACAGTCGACTTTTCTACATTTTAGAGGGCCCAACAACATAAATTTGTTACGACAAATAAGCACCCTGAGATGGTTCATGGTGGTAAAAAGCTTGACCATAGTATAAGGAGAGGATACCCCTCCTTTTACTATGGCTTGACACTTCCTAGACTTGCGTTCGGGGAGCGTGTTAAATTGTTGATGTCTTCGCGGTGCGTCACTTCAGGCAATTAGACTGCTCGTTTGCCCTACAAACAATCCGTTTTAATAAAAACCATAATATTATGATACGAGATCTATTCACGCCATACGGTCATAAAACTAATTTGGGCTTTGTTTTCGCAACCTCGCGGTAACCTCGCAGGTGAGAAGAGTGGATTATAAATATCTTCATTCACCAAAAACCTGAAAAGCCAGCCGGCCTTGTGAATATTTAACGTATAATTTAATAGGTCATGGGTCGCGACCCTAACGTTATTTTACGGTGATTTAACAAAGACCTCAAATTGCGCTTAATATAGCCCTCAAATAAATTTTCCCAAGCCCTTTGGGAGTGAGGGGCTTGATTGATACAATTACAACCAGTTATTTTTATCAACCAATTGCATTAGTTAATAAAAGTATTAACCAATGCAATGGTGTTTTCAAAGTATTATAGAGTTTTAAATAATGGTTAAGGGAGACGCATAGTCTACACTCTAGGTACAGATTAAAACTCTATATTCCAGTTCCAGCAAGTTAAAGGTATTCTACTAGACGTTCTGCGCGGCTTTGCTCGCATAAGAAATTCCAAAAATACGGAACCGCACATTTTCCTGTAAACAAGTATTCCCCGTGGACCGTGGTCTACTCTAGGTATATCTGCGGCACTAATTCTAGGACCATAAGTGCTAAATTACATAAAAATCAGTCAAATTAGGTAGTTTGTGATTGTTTTACATTATATAATGTCATCCATTAATCATTACATAATGATCTACCTCGGTGGATTTACTAGCTCTTATATTATAGTCTCTAGAGTCTAGACTATAAGAGCTAGTAATCCATTTTTATTATATTATTATGTATTTGTTATCACAATAGACCTATTTCCTGCCTGTATGTAGACTTTAGATAAATCAGTTCAAGGATTTTTAAAATATAAATATGGAAACCATTAGCTTGTGCTGAGACGGATGTGACGTCATACTCACAACACATGAGAAACAATATTATGGTATACTCCATGTTAAAATGTAAATAAACAGCAATATTTTGACAAGCAGCTGTTTTGATAAAGTGTTTTAGCTAGATTTGTTTGTCTTGTAACATCTGTGATCGGCATTCCCATGAGTACTTGTACTAATATGTATTTTGAATTCTGTGCCATGAGCTTAAGACGCTCCCCCTACGGAGACGCCGCAATTTACCGTTTTAGAGCCTTATTAACTAATAACTCATAATTTGAAAGATACAAAATTATAATAAAAAAATACAGAAATAATCTTCAGTATATGAACGTTCCTTTCATAGTTATTAATTTGCTATTTTGTTTTTTTTATACTCATGATATCAGCTTCCAAAGTAATACCAATTTATTTAAATTCAAGCATACATTCAGCATCTCCCTGGTTTTTACAAATTACGGTTATATTTTGAGACACACGCCAATAGATGGACAATTTTGAACTAAGATAAGTCAAGGACGTTAGCTCAGGGGATGGCCTTAATTGAGGTTGTTTTGACATTATTTTGTATTACACAGACACACAGTACACCTAAACCTTATTCGAGTTACTGCAGCCACTTTAACCGGAATATATTATCTCCCCTAGCATTGAGATACTTGGCGTCAGCATATCGAGCGAAGTCCAGTTCCGATATCATCTAGAGGGTAAGGCCAAATTAGCCTCGAAGAAGCTTGGTGTTCTTAACAGAGCGAGACAGTACTTCAGTCCGGACCAACGCCTACAACTCTACAAGGCGCAGGTTCGGCCTCATATGGAATATTGTTCTCATCTCTGGGCAGGGGCGCCAAAATACCAACTGCTCCCTCTGGATCGTATCCAACGAAGGGCCGCTCGAATTGTTGACTGCCATAGTGTTTCAAACAGCTTGGACCCCTTGGAATTACGCCGAGATGTAGCTTCACTCTGCATCCTCTATCGGTTGTATCACGGGGAGTGCTCTAAGGAATTGTTCGGAATCATACCACCGGCAACTTTTCGCCATCGTCCCACGCGAAAAACATACCATCCTCATCACCTTGATGAGTGGCAGTCTTCCACAGTGCGTTTTTCGCGTAACTTTCTGCCGCGCACTGTAAAACTCTGGAACGAACTGTCACCAGCAGTATTTCCGGACCTATACGACCTGCAAACCTTCAAGAAAAGAGCGTATTCCCTCTTAAAAGGCCGGCAACGCACCTGCAGCTCTTCTGATGTTGCGAGTGTCCATGGGCGACGGTAGTTGCTTACCATCAAGTGACCCGTTTGCTCGTTTGCCCCCTTATTTAATAAAAAAAAATGTTTGGTTTTTTCAGTATTCTAATTTAAACTACGGTAAATGAGTTTATGTGTAGGTACATAATAGAATCTATAGTAAGATAGGAAGTATAATAATTATTATAGTTTTATCAAATTCTATGTACGTACTACTCAACAAATATTTAGTCATACGTGGTCATACTTTTGCTTTATCCGTTATCTACATTCTCTAAGAGCGGTTGAGAATGTTTGTCATGTGTTTTCCAATAAACAATGACGTGTCGAAAATGAACAAAATGACGCCTTCCAGACACTACGACTATCTTGTCTCTCGACAACTCATGAAACATCAACAACGTGGTTTACAGAGGCTGTACAACTTAAGTACGTCAAACGTCGTCATGGAATTTTGATTTGAACGTAAAATAACGGAATAAAACTCGACCAAATTATCGATTTAATTGCGCAATATCACGTATTGTGTATTATTATTGACCGTAAGGTGCATTGGGGTAACTTCGGAAGAAAAAAAAATGGGGATATTTCGAAAATGGCAACTAATTACCAAACAGAAAGTAATTTTGAGCTCTGGCCACATTTACCGAGACGCCAATTCCATGCAATTTAATCACCTCCCCCGCTACCTTTCCCTCGAGCCGTCAGCCGGGAGTGCGTGTGCGCTAAGTTCAATTTTTTCGCGCCAAGTGCAATTTTATGATTTTTTGGGATTATCGAAATTACCCCGTTTTGTTTTACACAGAAATTAGGTAAGTTACGTAATATTTTGTTTGTTTTAAAGAAGCTTTGACGTTTTTTGCTTTCTTAAGAATAGGTTATGTTGCTCTAGCTATGATTTTTAACAAACATTCTAAATAACCCCAGTGGGGTAAATTTGGTAACGAAATTTCCCCAATAATTTTTTCATAGTCTTTTGCAGGGGTGCGCAACATAATATAAAATATTTACCTGCCTTTACCGACAAACATAAAAGAATGAAAATACAGAGTCCAAACTTGACTCGACTCGTACAAATCATGTCGATTTTCGACATTGAGAGGTTCAAAACGTATTTTTGAATAGTGTAGAATCAATTTTTATTGTTGTTAAAATAAAAAATAAGAACAGTTTTAAAGATTACCCATAATCCGGGTTCCCAAAAACATTTTTTTTATTACTATCCAGCAAATGTTTCGTGAGTAGCTTCATTTTGATAAGACGAACAACAATTTCCTTTGCGTAAATTCTCGAAAGTGGTAGCTAACAGAGATAGAAAGGATTTAATATTTCTATTTGATGGTCCTAAAATATGGATTGTTCTATATTTTGTAGGACAAGGTTACTCTTGAATTTTATAACTATTAACCTATCAATATACAAAAAATCAGCTCGTTAGGGTTCCGTTTTAAATAGTCGTTTTAGTTAAATAATCAACAAAACTTGGTTGACTACGGGACCCTAAAATACAACCCTAACCAGCTGATTTTTGTATATTGATAGGTTAATAGTTCTATCTCTGTTAGCTACCACTTTCAAGAATTTACGCAGAGGAAATTGTTGTTCGTCTTATCAAAATGAAGCTACTCACGAAAAATTAGCTTGATTGTAATAAAAAAAATTGTCCTAGGGAACCTGTACGACTATATAAAAATGGTTTATGTGAAGAAGCCACTTTAATTATTTGCAGGTGTCAACTGCTCGGGTGCTGATTGCTGGCGTGGTTTTTAAATGCAGAGCTAAGGCGCGCCTTTCCTCTGCAATTGAAAACAACTTCCTTTTTTTAATTTAGTTTTAATTTTGATTTAGCTATTTACGAGACTGAGTAAAAATTATTTTTATTTTTAACAAAAAATGCGTTCCTATTTTATTTCGTTAGTTATAGTTTTGTTGGGTATTAAATAAATACAATAATATCTAGTGTTGGCTTTTCTATTTCTTTACTCCAAATGTTGAGGATATCTGCATCCCCGATGGGGTAATTTCGAAAATTTTGCAGTCTAAAACTTAGTTTGGTGTCTTCTATGGCTTGTATGCACAATGTTTTTGTATGGGGTAAAATAGAATAAAAATAAATGTGTGCCTTAAATGTATTTTTACAGTAGGTCGTGTTTCGCTGTTATTGGAAATTACCCCTTGAGTTTTCGAAATTACCCATGAAAAGTAAAAATAGGGGTTATATTTTAAAGGGGTAGTTATACCACAATCCGTAAATACTTTTGAACTAAAAAAGATACAATTCACATGGAAATATGTTTATCATTACTAAAATGTTAGAGTTATAGGTAAAAATATATACAAATTCGTCTTCTTAAGTAATTGAAACAATGACACAATAGCTCACTCTTCCAAAAACTTTACGAAATTACCCCAATGCACCTTATAGGGTTGATATTGAACATCGCGCGCCTTCAACCTAATTGTCAAATAAACTGTGCAATAAAATTTAAGCGTGATATTGCACAATACAATTATTGATCGTCTAGGGACCACCAACGACTGCTCGAATGGGGATTGTCCATTTTTTTTAATTTTGCTCATTACAAAATCATTTCGAGGAATAAGGTCAGTGATCGTTTTTCTGTATATAAACGAAAAAAAAATACCCATTAGTTACTTATATTTTTGAACAAATAAGTTTAACCTTAGTTTGACCTTCAATGGCGTTAAATTAGCAATAAATTCGACCAACGTTACGTTTCGAACTATTGGTAAGCTTCTCGTATCAGCTTTCTCATAATGAGAACTTGCATTTGACGAACCAGCCATTATAAATAAGATTGAAAGGTTTAAAACATACTGCAGAGGTCAATTGGCCGCCGATAATGACGTCAGAGCGAAACTTTAAAAATTTATTGAGAAAAAACTAGCCAATGAATTTTAAAATTATTTAATTTATATTCTTAAAATACCCTATTTTAACGAAAAAAAATATAAAAAGTACATGTGATTTTTTTTGGACAATGCCCATTAGTAAGTATCACGTTTACCTCTTTCGTTTTTCATATGAATGAAAGAGAAGACATGACAATTTAACAAAAATGCTGTTAACAGTAACCTAGGCGTTGGTGAAATTAGACCTTCGTTTATATCAAAATTAACCTAAACGGCATAATAACAAAATATTAAAACATAACAAGCTCTTTGTTTTATTTCGTGAAACAAACTAAAACTAATTTTGTTTAGTGAGTCAGTGCTAAATGAAGCAAACTGTTTGCACATTGTAATGGTCTATTTGATGTTGGCTTAGGTTTGTAAACTTGTAGACCAGAATCTCGTTAAAAATACCACTAAATAAGGTGGTCATTTCAATTTTGATGACTTATGGGCCCTTTCTCCCTAAATTAGCAGGTCGATTGTCTGTCAGTGCGAATATCGACGTAAATAACATTAAAATAACATTCATAACAGCGCGCCTTGTACGGTGGCGGTTACGACGCTCGCCGCGTCCATGATAGGGCGAAATAGGAGAAAAAACCTTTTTAAGGCTTAATATAATACATATTTCAAAAAAGTAACAAAACCAAATTATTAACTTATGTATTGCAAAGCAGTAGATATTTTTTATATATTCTTTTGATAAATAATGAAGGAGTAAAGTGGTTTCATTCAACGATTTGGAGGTGATTTGGTTTTTAATTTCTTTATTATGTGATACCGATAGAAAAAATATGGCAAAACCACGTTACGTATCATATCATGTAGATTACTAATGATTTTTTTCAGATATAATTTCTCTGTTAATGCCGATGAAAAGTGGTTTCATCTGCACGCTTTTTTAGCGAGAGCAGCCTTAAGTGGATAACCAACATTGTATAACGTAAGGGCTATTACTCATTTTTTCCCTGTATTGTTACAACTTACTACTGTAAGGTTGTTGTTGTATGTTTCATAACCCTGTATCTTACCCACTTCATCATCTGGCTATTAATATGTCTGACTACTACATAAAATCCACATTTTTTAAATTTTAATTCACTAATCGGCCTAAACCATCCATTTTGGAAACAAGGAATATTTTCAAATTCTAAGTTACCCACTTCGTCCACTCACGTCTTAATTTCTGGACCTTTTAATGGTCTGGACAAACCAAACAAAAAGATGGGATTCTACGAAACACAAAGTGAGACCGGTCAAGCTATTAACATCTTAACTGCGAGACTGATTTTTTTGTACCTAGAATACCATGCGACACCAGTTATTTTCGATCTGGTAGTAAGTTTTCATCGTATGCGAACGAGATTTTAATGGCCTGGTGAAAGTTGACTTTCACCAGGCCATTAAAACCTCGTTCTATGGATCATTTTTCTATGATTGATCATAGAAAAATGATCCCAGGATCAACAAGGCTAGGATTGAATGAATTAAATTTTGCGTGTATAAAGTTCATTAGTGGACCTATTTGAAACTACCTTCGCCCGGGAATTGAACAGAAACTTGATGCATTTTTTAAAAAAAGAGATACCAGGTTTACCAGACCTGTTCAAGCACTACAAAGATATAATAATATGGATGGAACAGTAAAGCAAATGCATCATATCGACAATTTTTTTTTAACTAGATGACGCACGCAACTTCGTTGTGCCAAAACTAGTTTATTGAGCGGGAACCGTACGTTTTTCCAGGTTGAAAAGTATCCTATATTGTTTTTTCCCGGGAGTCAGACTATCTTCATATCAAAATTTCTGCAAAATCGGTTTGGGTGTGAAGGGGTAACAGACAGACTGACACATTTCGCTTATTTTATAATATTAGTACGGATAATGATAAGAAAAAACAGATTCAATGCTGTGCTGATGCTTAATTTTCTCGAGCTGAACTTTTCTTTTCGATTTTTTTGGCTTAACAACAGGTCTAACGGGAATTATATCAAAGACTATGTCACTAGTCAAAGAAATATTATTTGACGCCATTTCATAACAATTTAATGCACGCATTATGGTGTATTCCCACAAAAATGGAAGGTAGCCCATATTGTTCCCATACACAAAAAAGGCTCTCGTATGGACGTTAAAAATTACAGGGGCATCTCTATTTTAAACACTGCTGCTAAAGTAATGGAAAAAGTAGTACTCAATTTTATTTATCCGACACTTCACCGATCGATCCCCTACCAACAGCATGGTTTCCTTAGGCATCGCTCGACGACTACTAATATAGCCTGTTTCACTTCCTTAATTTTAGAGAATATGGAACGCGGTGGACAAATAGATGTTATCTACACAGACTTCGAAAAGGCGTTCAACCGGGTAGACCACCTCATTCTTCTACAAAAGCTCCAGGAGCTAGGTATTCACGGGGATTTACTTCGTTGGATAGAATCTTACCTATCGAATCGTTCCCAGGCTGTCGTAATGGGCGGTTATCGCTCAGACTATATCGAGATGCCCACTGGAGTTCCACAGGGCTCACACTTGGGACCATTACTTTACAACGCCTATTTGTACGATATCGGTTCGTGCCTCCAACATATTTTGTACTATCTCATGTATGCGGATGACAAAAAAATCTTTTGCAAGATTAATTCTATCCAGGACTGTTTACAGCTCCAAGCAGGCCTAGACAACTTGTTTAATTATTATACTCGCAACAATATCCATAATTATTACATGAATGGTGTATTAATTCAAAGAAAACGTATCGTTAAGGACCTCGGTGTATATCTGGACAGTAAAATGACTTTTTCGGACCACGTTGAAAACGTAATTTGTAAAGATTATAAGAACTTGGGCTTTGTTCTCCGAACGTGTAAGTCATTCTTAAGCATTTCAGCACTCAAAATCGTTTATTGCGCATACGTGAGGAGCGTTTTGGAGTACAATAGTCCGATATGGTCCCCATGACATTATATAGAAAAGTCGCATGGAACGCATTCAGAAAAAAATTATAACTTACCTGACTTACCGCTGTGGTAAAAGATTTGATTCCTATGACGAGAGCTGCGCTGAGTTCGATCTCTTGTCCCTGGAGCAGAGACGTACTGTTTTAGACTTATGTTTACTGTACGATATCGCTAATAGTAAAATAGACTGTCCTCACCTCGTGTCACAACTTACCTTCCGAACGCCCAAATTCCGTACTAGAAACACCCCCCTATTGCACATACCTGCATCAAACACTAGATATGGACAGAACTCTGTTATCTCACGTATAAGTCGCTCATACACAAAAAGATTTAATACTGTAGACCTATTTGCTTACAATTCTAAAAGGAAATTCAAGAGTGAAGTTATAAAAATATTAAAAAAGGATGATTAAAGAAAAAAAATATTATATTTACATAAACATGTTGTACAAACCTGACATGCGGTACCCTAGTGGTATTTTTCACTGATCCCAAGACTTCGTGTCGTAGGGCTAGGGTGCCGCACATGCACACACACATACACACATACACACACACACACTCTTATTATATTAAGCATAACTATATCATTAATATTAATTAGGAGACAAAAATATTTTATTAAAACCACCATACTGGGAGTTGTTTAGCTTATTTTATTATATATTATAGTATCTCTGTCAAGAATTCATTGTGTCGATAATTACGAGGACGGTGTTTTTTAAATTGTTTTTATTATTATTATGTTAAATAGCACTACTAATTGTTAAACAATGTAATACCTGTTACTGGCCATACTAATTGTTACATGTTTAGTGTTAAGTTCTAATTGTAATACGCTGTTGGTATTGAATAACGAAAAATAAAATAAAATAAAAACTATATGACTAGATAAAAGTAATTATTGTAATAAGTACTAGAAATTATTAGCCATTTCTACGATCACGGGTGCAACATCAAAATTCTCAAATCTCTTAAACGTGAGGTTCAGTTTTTTTTTATTTTCAGTTGTTTATTATTTATTACAAAATTAATCGTCTAAATCACTAAAAACGATTGAATAGTGTAATTTATACAAAAGATTTCGACTTATTGCTGTATAAGTATACTACAACTAAACATTAATTTGAAATATATGCTATTTTAATGAAATTATTTTTAACAAAAAAATTAAAACCGACTTCCAAGGTAAAAACAATAGTAATATGAACTAAAAACAATTAAATAACTCTTACTCTTTAATAGTGCCTTTTTCAGAATTCGTCGAAATCTCAACTATTTCTGTACATACTACAGTCTTCATTACTTTGAAGTCGGTACCAGCTAATTAAAGCGTGAGTTCAGTATAAATGTCAGAATATCTGAAACTTTTAGGACTGGTACCGACTTCAAAGTAATGAAGACCGTAGTATGTACAGAAATAGTTGAGACTTCGACGAATTCTGAAAAAGGCACTATTAAAGAGTAAGAGTTATTTAATTCTTTTTAGCTCATATTACTATTTTTTTTACCTTGGAAGTCGGTTTTAATTTTTTTGTTAAAAATAATAATTTCTCTTTTTTTAGTTATCTGCAAAATAAGGCTTTATGCATAAATAACCAATACGAAATATGTTAACTATTCACATTATGTTACTGTAAGCGAAATTGTGGTAAATGCTTGCAGTTATACAAGATGTTTGTGTAAACACCGTTGTCCTTGAAACCATCAAATGAGCCCGTCAAAATTGACAACTTTTTCTATGAGAACAATGCTGGGAATTAAAAAAAATCTGTCTTCATACCCATACAAAGTGCCGATCCGGGCATCCGTATGGGTATGAAGACGGCTTTTTTTTGAGTTCCTAGCATTGTCCTCATAGAAAAAGTTGTTCATTTTGACGGGCTCATTTGATAGTTTCAAGGATAACGGTGTTTACACAAACACACTGTATAAGCGATGCTGCAATTTCCAAACTTTTATCTTTAAAGGTTCAGGAGTTCTGTTCAGTGCCTTTGGACCAAGAGACACCTTCGTATAAAATTTCTCTTATTCGTAACAAATGTTTAACTTACTAGAAACAACATCTTAACCACTATGAGTGTTTTAATAAATTTCAAGGATTTCCCTCGATTGCTCATAGATCCCATCACCAGCTCACCACTGTCGTAATTGTTATACAAAATTAAGATTATAATTTATATCCTATACAGTAACACGAGAATTTTGAAAATCAGTCCACAAACAGCGAAATCATCATCAAAAACATCTGCTTAGATGCAAAATATCACGAAAAGTACCAATAATTGGGTCATAGTGTGATGATCCATGGTATAATTTTATTTGTGATGATGATGATCAATCAAATTGATGTGCTGGCTTATGCTTTCAGTCAGAAAAAATCAAAATCACTATATGTTTCCATACAAATTTCAAGGAGTCCCTTCGATTCTTCAAGGATCCCATCATCAGATCACCACTTTTGTGAACATGGTACCAAATTCGAGTTAAACCCTATACAATACAAAAAAAATGTTTGATAATCGGACCGCAAACGGCGGAGTAATCGATGAACATACAAATAAAAAAAGAAAAAAGAAACATACAGCCGAACGTATTACCTCCTCCTTTTTGGAAGTCGGTCAAAAATATGGGAAAAAACATCGCGTCCCTTAGATGATATTGCTAAAAAACGCTCTAAATTATTCGAATTCCATTTTTTATCGATAAAAGTTTTTGTTAGTAAATACACATCTTCTTAGGTATATTCCAATTGAAAAATGTAACTAATGTCACATTTTAAAAATTCTCGTTAAGGGCCGTCTGTAGCGGAATGGCCAATTAATAAGTTATACCTAGATGACCCTTTTCTCCTAACATTCTCTAATAGGCTTCCACAAAATATTGCAAGACTGGCCAAATTGGTTCAGCCGTTCTCTAGTTTTAACGAGTCGAAATTTTTTTAAATGCATTTAGGTATACAAAACTAAATGATAATATAGGGGACATACAAACGTATGGGTCCCCTATATTATTTAATAGAGTTTACTGTAAATTAGCAGCGCTTTTTTAACTTTTGTATGGGAAAATTCCTGACGCAGGGCGCTTGCCCATACAAATCACAAAAACAATTTTGCTCCTTCAGCTATGAAAGTAGCAGTACTTTCATAGCGAACTCTACATAGGTGCCCCATACACACCCTAGTGTTATCACTTAGTTTTGTTACATCCTGTACATTTTTATCCCGTACCATACGGATATTATCAATCGCGCCTCTACTTAGAAACCTACAAATATTACAACCTAATTTTATGGCAATTATCAAAACATCTGTAGAACAAAGGCGATCAAAGATGCAACGTTTGACGTGATGCGTTTTGGTTTTATGTGAAACTAATTGTTTGTTATAACAAAATATGCTCGTTACTTACATGTTGTCAGTTGAGGTTTACCACATGTTATCAACACAGTAGCTACATACATGATAGCGTTTTACAAATTCGATACTTTTAACAGTTTTAGCAGCTTGCCGATAAAAACTGTGGGAAGTGTTTTTAAAGTTAATGGGCTCATAGTCAGTTGATTGGCGATTGCAAATAATTATTATTATTATTGGAGAATCTTCGAATAGTGCAAGCATTAAAGTGAAAAATAAAGAAAATGTTAATAGTTCTAACTAACATGAAAAACGTTCCAACTACATATTTAGATTGCATGTAAAACTTCACTTTTAATATATTTTAGAGTTTGAAAGAATGTACCTAGTTTTAAATTTAAAGCATGTTAGAAAATAGTTTGTTTTTGTCTCAGTTGTTTAGCCTCGGTTGTTAGAGTTAGAATATAATAATAAATTGTTATTTGTAAAAAAATAGAGATTTAAGACTGAGATTACCCAGTATACCACCACCCAGATCTACTATCTTGTATCTATATTAAATAAGCTTTATAAATCTCTCCATATTGTGTTGTATAATGTATTACTTATTTAGTGTTTGCTTACACTATGTTAAAATTAAACTCTGTTAATAATAATATTTAAACCTAAATGCGGCTGAAATATTACGTAGCTAAAATATGTTAATACTTAATAGTATACACAATGCAAGTCCGTATAGTACATCCAGAGAACCATAGTCCAAAAAAATGATCGTGTTAAAAACCGTAGTCTCCTCTTTTAAGAATGTTGCGTCTTGAGAGACCTTTAATTTGAGTAGCATTTGAGTTATCGGCCGTCGTACCACTGAAATATAGATCAATGCCACCTTATCTTGCTTGAAGTAACATACTGTCCATGAATAAAATGTTTACGTCTTTATCGCTCGGTTGGATTTTTACAAACGAACGTTATTTCGACTATGGGTCACTTAGTTCAAGATAAGATTAGCAGACGGCTTTAATGTTTCGCAGATATATTAGATTGGCTATTTAACTGTTATCCAAAACAGACTAGAGGCTGAAATAATGTTTTTAAACGTTACCGTCACCAAATGCTTTTCGAGTTTTTCTAGTAGACTTCTAGTGCGAACTACGGGCAAAAAGCAAATTAGGTACTTCTATACTTATTATAAAACAAAGTCGCTTTTTTTCCCTCATGTCCCTTTGCTCCCTTTAATCTTAAAAACTACGCAACGGATTTTGATGATTCTTTCAGTGTTAGATAGCCCATTTATTGAGGAAGGTTATAGGCTATATTTTATCACGCTAAGATTAATAGAAGCGAAGAGATAGAGGAAAATGTGGAAAAAACGGGGAAAATTATTTGAAAGGGCTAACTTGAACGCGCTAATCTCAGGAACTACTGGTCCGATTTGAAAAATTCTTTCAGTGTTAGATAGCCCATTTATTGAGGAAGGCTATAGGCTATATTTTATCACGCTAAGACTAATAGGAGAATGTGGAAAATACGGGGGAAATTATTTGAAAGGGTTTATCTCGCGAACTACTGGAGCAATTTTTATGTTATTTGGCACAGATAAGAAGTAGACCACATGAAGGATCGTGATAGGCTATCGATTTTAATCATTTTTTCAGTGGCTATATATTTTATACCCGTGCAACGCCGGGGCGGGTCGCTAGTACTACATATTTTACTCTATGGTACTACCTAGTAGAGCGCTCAAATTTAATTTGAGCATGTGTAGATAAGAAGTTTTCAAACAGTGTACTATCTGGGGTAAGGTACCTAGAGGTCTCTACATAGACAGTAGCTAATGGTCTTATAAATCGTCTTTGTTTATAAAAGAATAGAAGATGTATAAAATAATATACCAAGAAACTCGAAAACCATTACAATATTGTCGCATTATACCTACCTATTGGGAAATCACTCACACAAACAAAATACATACACAAAGATAAATATCATAAGACTTTCATCTCAACCAGTTCCCATCTTCCAGAATGGAACCCTCTACGAGATCTCCTACACCTTTCACCGCTGGTACCCGGCGTCGGGGTTCTGCATGGAGACGATGACCGACAGCCGGTCGCAGCGCCTGGTCGCCGGCGTCTGCTACCCTGATGAGGATGAGGAACAGGACGAGGTGCTGTTCATCGGACATGCTGTTGGTGAGCTAGCTATAACATAGCATAGTAATAGAAAGGTGTGGAAAAATCGCGGATGCCCATACTAATGTAAAATATTATAAATGCGTAAGTGTGTCTGTCTGTCTGTTACCTCTTCACGTACCAACCGCTGAACCGCTTTTGCTGGAATTTGCTATAGAAGTCTCGTAAAAGGACACAGGGTACTTTTACCACGGAAAAATGTGCGCCGCGCGATAAATGTATTTTGGCGCAACGGAGTTGCAGGCGTCATCTAGTTTTGTGTATAGTAGGTACGATCCACTGTTTAGCTTATGTATTATGTAATGAGAAGTGAAGGCAAAAAAGTAATTTAAATCTTATGGTACCTAAGCACAAAAATCATACCGTCGCACGGCGCACCCGGGAAAATGTTATGTCATGTTACATGTGCAGTTCTTCAAATTGTTGTCCAAGTTGGTATCAGAACGAACCCAAAAAGTAATTCTTCTGTTGTTACGAGTAGAACTTTGGAGCCATTGAAACCGAATGAGTATTTCGGAACAGCTACAAATCTCAATAAGTGAAGATTGAAAATAAAACTTTCTTTTTAATATTGTGATATTTTTAGTTTGGTGTAGACTTTTTTGTTTATGTGAATGATGATAAATTTTAAAAATGTCTTTTTGTAATCGCACGAAACAGAATTATGATGAATTTTGTACCCGAATCAGAGATCCACGTGTCATTTGGCGTTATCGTGTTTTGCTAATGGAGTACGCTTGTCACGGACCGACAGAGAATAATTACACACATAAATTTTACGATACCTTGACTGGAATACATCCTCGCACCCACAAGCCACAAGGTCTAAGGATGCTTCTCGAGCTAAAATCCATCAAAGTTTAAGCTATAAAATATGTAGGCTGTACTGTAGGTAGGTAGGTCGTATTTTCGCCCTCTGCCTATGAATCTATTTCTCCGATAGTACATTTAAATGACACATCATTCATAATTTTTCCTTCTATCTTTAAATTAAGGTGTGTTCCAAAATTCAAACTGTATACCGGCCAGATAATTTATTACCTATCGTTGGCTACCGAGCTTCAAAATGGTAGCGATCAGCACACCGTTGAAAGCTTTAGAACCTCGATATTAAATCTAATATTAGATTCATACTACTTACCATAAAATTTCCTATAAAGGGCTCCATATAATTGCCTCTCGTAGGACCAATAAAAGGGCAAAGGTTGTGTACCTAATTGGACGTGTTAAGCCGCAAATAAACTTTATTGCCTTACCGAACATATTATGTATTCCCTTAAGAATACATGCCATATATTTTGTTTATATACAGTACTTGTGATATCGAAATTAGCACAATAACGGCATTTAAGCTCTTGATTTGAAGTTTTGGACTAAAATAGATTCATGTAAACTGACCCTAGGCCCTATCTTACACCAAGACGCGACGACGATGACAAAGAGTCGGTTACCATTGATAATACTACATTTACTTCACAAGCAGATGTATTTTAAATAATCGCCAGACTTGCAGAGTTCCATCACAGCTAGTCTTTATGGGGAGGTCAAAGAACAGACAGTCAACACACAGTTGACTGTTTCAAAAAACACTTCGCCACATTGCAAAATGATCCAATCCACATGTTTTATTTTCAGGCCTCCTGATATCAGTGCCATTTCTCATAGCGACGTTCGCGGTGTACGCGTTTGTGCCCGACCTCAGGAACCTGCATGGCTTGTGCCTTATGGCGTACACGGGCGGTCTAATAGTGGCATACATCATGCTGGCATACCTCAAACTGCATACCACAACACTTGGAGTTGGCATGCACGGGTGTTATGCTTCGGGTAAGTCATTTTTTTTAATTTACATTAGAGAAGGCTATGGGCTTTCCGCCCACATCCTTTTTTGTCTTGTCAGCTTTTAACCAACCAACCATTGGTCAGTCAAAGTTAGCAATTTGAGAAAGCTCGCGAAAGCTTAACGAAGATTAATTCATGAAGCCCCAAGCGGCCACATCCGGCCGCGATAACAATGAAAAAGCTATTGTGTCTCGTTTTGCCACAACTGATGGGTTAATGGTGAAGAAATGTTTCAGCTTTCTCCTTGTTGTGAAATTGAAATACCACATATTTATAGAGACGATATAGTTGTAGCATTTTTTATCATTGTATGATATACGAAAGTGGAAGCGAAGGACAAAACACAGCAGTAATAGTCTAGAATCTAGATTCTAGATGGTCTGTCATTCTTGCTCAGTATCAGTATAAAGTAAGCTTCAAAAAACTTACATGAACTTTTCGTTTCTTTCTTGATTTGGAAGGACGCCTAGGAATGACATACAAAAACTAATAACACCTTTTTTGTTACGAGTTAAAAATAGACTCTTAAATCATATATTTAGCATACGGGCCATACAAGGTAGGTCTACGACACAGTAATACATTAAACGTAACCTACAGGGTGTTATCAATCTACATAACATAGCCACAATAGACATAACTACATAGCGTCACCGAACACATTAGGAGTGACACATTTTTGGGTGAAAATTGTAAATAGCGGTGCCCACGTCATCGTGGCCCTCCCACAATTGAATAATTTCGTAATTTTGAGTGTAACATTAAAGCTAATGACGGGCGTGGTCGTGTTTTGTCAGGCCTAATGACCCCCACTGTAACACAAGACAACTGTTGATATAAGTTCCAATTAGGAAGAGTCAATTTGAATGGCATAGGTTGTTTTGAAAGCATGTAGGTTCTTTATAGGATGATTGTACTATAGTCTATACTCTATAGTATAGTACCTATATGAATGGAGGTCTACTCCCTGTTTAGGGAAAATTGCTGGAACTATAAGATAAAACACTGCAGTCGCCCGCGTCGCGCAGATCCAACATAACAATGTTGTGTAAAGCCCTCTGTACACATTGGGCCAACGAATGGAGCCACGGTATTGGGCAATCGTGTAGACTGTAGAGTACGGAATGTCACTCCCACTTATGGCCAAGTAGGCCTCTATACGTTGGCTGAATGCGCTGGCTCCGTGCGTTGGCCCAATATGTACAGCAGGTTTTAACCCTCCTGGCTGAGCAAAGCTGTCCCTTGGCTATCCCGCTTCACAGAGACCACTGGAGCACCATGCATATCATGGCTAGAGATTTATGATGCTTAGATTAAATAACTCGGTCATTGGGGTCCAGTCTCTGGGGGCAGACAATAAATTTTCTTCAGGCACTTTCGTTTATTAACGCATCAGTGAAAGAGACAACTACCTATAAGTCAAGGGCCGAATTTTTTCGTCATCTACGTCCCAACTTTAGCAGTTTAGGAATCTTATCATCATTTTTTTCTTTCAGCGCTGATCATTTACCTCTCATTTCAAACGAGCTTTTTCTGGCTGAACGTGATGTGCTTCGATATATGGCGGACCTTCAGGTAATCACAGTTTGGTTTGCTGTAAAAAGTTTTATCGAAATATTTTTGTATCAAAAGTTCTATAAATACACTCTCAATACTTTCTCACAAATAAATGGTTATTTTTATCACTCTCCGTAAAAATATTTTTGCAACAATATTTCACTGTTTTTTTTAATAATTCAAACTTAGAAGATACTACAGTTAAATAATTTTAGAGTAATATGTTATTTGTGCAGTAAATAAAGTTCAAAAATGTTTAGTCTATTGCTCGCGTCACGTATCTGTGTGAACCGACCCTAAAATAAGCACCTCAAATCTAAAATTAGATTTCCGTTATAACCGTAAATCTGAAATTAGATTTGCGTCAGTTTTAATTAAGTACTTACTTAATTTGTTTATTTTGGTCAAGTAAACATTAAAATAAACATTCTATGGATTTTTATCAAGTATTTTCTTTTTTCGTGTGGTAAAATTTAATTAAGAAGTTAATTTCTCTTGTTATTTTTTATAACCTCAATATAAACGGCTATGAAACCTTAAGTGCTGTAATAAATTTTCAGAACGGCCGTGCCAGTTATGCCATGTTTCAGACAAAATTCGTAGGTTTTTACTTTTGTTAATCGGAACGTCTGTGGCATGCTGTTCGCAATTTTCCATCCCCTTCTAGCACGTCGTAGATACGTGAGAGGGTCGAGAAGATGCCAACATACGACTTGCAGTTAAACCAGTTTAATAAAGGACAAGGCTTTTCTATCTAATGTCTGACAGCACATGAAAAATTATGATACTCGGTTTTTTATATAACTGATTTCTATTTGTCCATTGACACATTTAAAATTGAAATAGACAGCCCTAGCACCGCAGGCCTTAGCTTGACCCTAAGGGGCTCCGTTAGCTGAGGCACAAATGTATAAACGGCTCTGAGGCCCCAAGGACTAGGTATGTCGCACTCCTCGACTCTCTCTTCTAAGCTGTCTCGCTGCCTCCTATTTCTAGGCCCTTTCAAATCGATGTTGGTGTAGAATGTAGATGTTCACAGTATTGTATCGTTACTGCACTCCTTTGTATTTACCTAGGTATCATTAGAGTATTTTTGTTTAGCCGTAGCCATAATTTATGTCGTACAGTGCTCCAAGGCTGTAAATGAATGTAGACGGGACGCTGCTGGTAAAGGAGAACTGTCAAAAATGACGTTTTTGTATGATAGAAGCGTTAGTTCCTTTTCTCGCCACGTTCATTTAAAGCCTTGTCGAGCTGTAGTTCTCATTCCCATTATTTTCCTAATAATCTTAATCAGTACTTGGGCTGATTTAAGTCCCACACTGTCCGCTGAATGCTCTCTGACCGTCTACGCAGACACAGAAATTATGTGTGACTGAATTAATAACAGCGATGATTGCTACTGTTATCCAAAATGCTCCGTAGAATTTCAAACATAATAAGTTGCCATCACTGCCTTAAAACTAATGACGACCACGCGATAAAAGTTTTCAGCCGAACATTCGGCTTTGGCGAAGGCGACAGAAAATAAAACTTGAACTGTTACCCAAGATGTTTCTTTCTGTACCATCGAAGAAATTGATTCATAGGAAGGTTTGACATAAGAGTACTTACCAAATGACGTAGGTCCACCAGCTACCTATGAATCAACTTCTCTGATAGTACATATTCAATATTAAAGTTTTCACATCTCACATCAGCTATTCCGACATACTTAGAGATTTGACCTAATTTAGACTAGAGTTAAAAGATCTAGAAATATGAAATATCTCAAGTGTTACAATATTGGCGGTGTCAGTCCTTATTTTTGTCGCGCGCCAAAACAGCGTTAAGGGTAAAGTTAATTCACTCTTTATGGGTTTTTTAATTAGAGGTTAATCATATTAAGTAATTAAGGTCAATAATAACTTTTAACTTGAAAGTTCTATTAATTAACATTATCACGCAATAATTTAAAAGCAGTTTGAAATTACTGAAATATTACGGTTAAGATAATAAACATCATATTTTACTAAATTGGTTATGGTTACGATAACTTAATCCGGGCTTAATGGAATTAGGATGCCTTATCCTTTTAAGCCCATTGTTCTACATAATACATAAATAATTTATCATTTTGGCGCGACTGTTTGTATGTAATGCATAATTTTATTCCGTCCTATTACGTCAAACTAAAGGATAGCAATAAAATTTAATAACAGCAACTTATAATAAAATGGCATAATTAAATACTTATTGTTTTGAATTCGTTACTGCTCAACAGTGTCTAGGTGGCCGTGAACTAGATAGAAAAAGTAGAAACTTTTTTTGTAGAAACTATAAACTATAAGAAATACAACCCTTAAGGCTTATGCTAAGTACTCACATACGGTTTTGCTCGATAGTTTTACTGCAAATCGAGTAATAATTACTGCGTGGACCGCAAAACTCACAGCTCGAAGGCTCGCATCGAGCCGGGTCGATGGAATTAAATATATCGATTTAGAGTAAAACTATCGAGCAATGCTGAATGTGTGGACGAAAGCCCGAGCCGTGGTTTTTGACCGACTTCCAAAAAGGAGGAGGTAATACGTTCGGCTGTATGTATTTTTACTCTACGTGATTGCTCGATCGAGCAAAACCATATGTGAGTACTTAGCCTTAGCGTGACAACAGTAGAAACACGAAACTCGAAAGCATATAAATTTCTTAAACATGCAAATTATTTGAATTTAATTGAATAGAAACACTGCCGGATTTTGGGGATAAAGTGACAGAATTATTATATTTTCTCTGATCTCTGATTGCCCACAAGTCCAACTTAGCATGGGATTAGACGACGTGATGTACACTGTCTAATTTGTATAATAAATAAATAAATAAAATAATTTTGAAGGTCTGTCTTTGTCTGTTCTGCCATAGAATTTAGAAAGAAACCCCTTCTATGCTGGTGCTAAGCATGTAGTCGAGTGGGCAAAAAGTCGTTAGAGAAGAAAGTTTGAAAATTTAGGAAGGAAAAATTAAACGAAGTTATTTATTTATTACCTTGACTTTTAATAATTAATTAGCGATTGGCATGTAAGACCCCGCATGTTGATATCGTTAGCTTGTGTTGTAAATGTACTTTATTATGTTATTATTGTACTTATTTCATGAAGTATTTTAACATTTTCTCCGTTTGTGTAATGCTTGTCGATGTCAGGACGGGAGGGCTAAATTTACAACAAATACAAAGGTAAAAACAATAATTTAATTCATAATAATGTTACTTCCCTAAACTTTTATCAATTGAAAACGATACTCATGTAGTTAATTATTCTAGGTTAATGATATATTTGAGATTGCTTGTTTTAGTGTCTCAACCGTGTTAAAAATCCTTTTTATAAATAAACAATATTTTTTCTTTATTATCTTTGGGTATTATAAAATAATAGATATGAGTTAGGCGCTTACTTTGAGAAAACAGCGTTAAAAACTAAGTGATAATACTTAAGGGTGCGTATGTGTTCCTTATGTGCGTAGGTTGCACTCCGGGAGTGCCGGCAGAAGTGAAAACTTGATTATTAACGTTGTGCATTTTTTTAACCCATTTTTTATGAAAATCGATTTTTATAAAATCGTTTTTTTTTAATTAATCGAAACCCTTACAATCAATTCGAGTTCGAGTTCGAGTTCGACACAAAACACTACTCTCCAACCGTCTTACGGTTTTTCCAAGGTTTTTCGATCAGCACGAGAATCTGACGCGAGTTTCACAGTTTTTACCCATCCCACAAAAGTGCTCAACGCCGCTAAAGAAGTTTTCACTTCAAAAATGTTCACTTTTGTATGGGGAAAGTGGTGAAGATGGGGCGCTTGCCCAATGCCCATACAAAAGTTAAAAAAAAATCACCGCTGCACTTTCACAGTGAACTCTTTACAAGGAACACGTACAGAACACGTACGTTGTTACACCTTGTATAATGTATATTGCTGTATTGCTACGCCGTAGGGGTCCTACGCCCTACGGGCTACGTAGCTCGTAGGGCGTAGGGCCTCTACGAGCTACGGTTTCGTAGCATAATCGTAGACCTTTTTAACATTTCTTTCGAGTTTTGGGCTGTTTTTTGTAATTAAAATTAATTTCAACTACATAGACTATAGAGTTTTAATTACATACCGTAATTATAAGCAGTTAAAGTTTCATTGTTGTAAGGTAGGAGCGCGCTTATTTACGTTTAGGTAGGTTTAATTTTTAAGTATAGAAGGTTCTATCACGAGACGAGATGAATCGCTGTAGGCTGATGATAGCAATAAAATGAAATAATTTTTAAGCGGCGTAGCTCTATTTGACATTTCTATATTAATACAACATCGCGTCTTGACTCGTTTTGGTGTGAGAGCCTAAAGATTGTAAATATGTATATTTTGGACTATTTGGACAGATATAAATATGTAAATATTACATGATAATTGAATTAAACTAATGACATAGACTCTAATTTAAATGTGGGTAGATTGAAACAACAAGAAAAATATAGAGGTCGTTTAAAATATAGACACATAGTTACATTAATTTGACGCAGAAATAACTATGTTAATTCCAAAAGTTTACTTTCTGGCATTTACAAGAATAATTACCTACTCATAATAATTCGTTATTTTCATATTCCTTGTCTTGCTGAATTTTAGATCTGAAGGCAGGGTTTGTTTTATCCATCTCTACTTAACTATACTAATAGTTAAATATGAATAAAACACATAAAATAAAACAAGATGTGCAATCGATTCACCCGAAGCATATAGCTTACAATATTTCTTCGCAGCTCGCACAGTAATATTAATTTCGTCTGGTTAAGATTGCTTATACATAAGTTATAACCTATAGATTACATATTTTAACAAAGGATTTCCAGGGACTATTAACTAAACAAGAGAAAGCTGCAATTCCCCAGTTCCCATAATACCTTGATCACACCTACCGAGTAGAGTGCGAGACAGTGCACTCGGCCGAGCACTCGGTGCTCTCGGTCAATTACTTGGAGAGCCAACTCTGGACTTAATATTTATGTATAAACAGTATAATAGGCCATGGCCAATGGGTGGCAGCGTCCTATGGCGTCATAGGATGACGGCAGAGTTCGTACAGCAAAATTAATACTCATAAAAAATACATATGCCCTGCCGAAAGCACTGTCTTGTCATTCTTCTCGGTAAGTGTAATCTAGACCTAAAGCACAGTCGGCATATTGTTTAACATTTCAGCGGCTACCGCGCCAGCAGTAACCGGAAGAAGGACATCCGCCATTTCCTGTACTACGGGATCTATGCGTGGGGAGTGCCTCTGATCCTCACCACCATCACCGCCGTGATGCAGTTCCACGAGGGTATACCGGATAACATCATCACACCGGGATTCGGACATCGACGGTGTTGGTTTATTGGTGAGTAACAAACTTGTTATATTTTCAGCTAGTGTTGCGGCTGCACCGCGCAGGGCGCGTTCTCCTAGCTGCGCATGCACCTTATGCGCGAGCGCACACTACACAGCTGTATTAGTTATACGTATAGTTTTGAGTTTTAACAACTGTTCATTCCATATTTGTGATCGTAGGCAACCAGAGCTCACCTAATTGTAACATTTTACTTAATACAGTCCACTGTTAACTTCCTCATCTTTTAATTAAAATCTGGTAGCCTACAGCTAGCTAAGAACACTCCTAAGGTACAGCTTTTCACAACTTCTAGCGCCTGTGGACTAGGCAGACGTATAATATGTGAAAGATAACCTGGTGAAGGAGCTAAGAATAATATGTATAAACGTGCCCTTATATTTTGTGTTGTTTGTATTTATGTCTACACGGCCCGGTTATAGGAAGGTGTGAAAACGCTCTACGTCCTCTCCCTATCCTGCTAACTTTTACTACACTTTCGTTACCCAGTAGACTTTCCTTACCCAGTGGAATGCATCACAAACATCTATAATCTTGCGCTACCTATTTTTATGATAAAATGTACTGATTGAGAAAAAAACGGGAAAAACCTCACTATCGTACATTTGACCTTGAATTTTTTTTTTGCACAAGGAGGATCGCCGGAGACTTTTGAGGTTTCATTTATAATCGTGTATTTAACATCTCTCTTCAGCTCTTTGCGAACTATGCCGAGGTCGAATGTTTAATTTTCCTGGGCTATATACACTGTTACAGGATTACCTTCGACGTGTCCTTGGAAAAGATATAAGACACCTTTCTTTTCCAGGACTTTTACAATTTTCGGCTATGCATCATCTATAGAGGTAATATAATATCTACGTTTTAGACTGGGTAAGCGAGATGCTGTACTTCTTCGGCCCTGTGTTCCTGCTGGTGGTTAGCAACGTGGTGCTGTTCGCCGTCACCGCCTACCGCATCCGCTCCATTCGCCAGGAGACCGCCATACTCAAGGGCTCAGAGTCCTCGCGCAGTGACAAGCTGAAGAAGGATAAGCAGAGGTAAGAGTTAATATATTATCCTTAGGTCCAAATTCACCAACGACTGTTAAAGTTAGCTCTTTCGTTTTTAAAGTATTGAAAGAGAAGACATGATATTTTATAACAAGCTTTCCCCCCCTCGTCAACACGGGTAAAACCTCTAACACAAAAAGACCTTAACCTATTATATGATTGGATGCAAAATAACCTACTTACAATTAATACATCTAAAACAAACTACATTATTTTTTCCGCAATAAATAAAAAAATTCCAAACTATCCCTCACTTAATATCAATAATGAACCTATAAACGAAGTTAGCAAAGAGCAGCAAAAATACCTCGGTTTAATTCTTGACAATAGATTAAATTGGAAATCTCATTTAGAATACACAAAGAAAAAACTAATACCACTATGTGGCACTTTTCGCTACATATCCCATTGTTTCCCTAAATCGGTAAAATCTATACTAATATTATAAATGCGAAAGTATCTCTGTCTGTCTGTCTGTCTGTCTGTCTGTCTGTCTCGCTTTCACGCCAAAACTACTGAACCGATTGTAATGAAATTGTGTACACAGATAGTCTAAAGCCTGAGAAAGGACATAGGCTACTTTTTAACTGGAAAAAAGGGTTGTAAGGGGGTGAAAATGCGTAAATTTGTTCAAATTAAGTTAGTTCCAAAAATTCATAACAGATGGCGCTAAGAGTCGCCTACATCTCGCTATCGCTTGCTCATAAGTCTTTCTATAAGAGGTGGCACCATATTGAGTAAAGTTTTTCGATTCTTTCGATTGTTATTCACGTTGTTAAATAACTCACTACTTTATCTATGCAGTGACGTAACCTTAAACCTACCAATGATAAATAGTTTATGGGTAAAGCTAAAGTTGTGTAATGGGGGGCTAAATAAGCTTTAAATTTGGTATGAATAAAGTTTACTTAATTTAAAAAATGAAATATTATGTGCACACTGCACAGCTGTTTTTGGGTATTTTGATTTAAGGGGTACCAGGGTTTTAAAAAGCTTTTAAATTTGACACCAATTTTGTTGACACCGCGCGCTATAAACTGAAGTCCACGCGGACGAAGTCGCGGGCAACAGCTAGTACTTAATATATAATTCGACGGTAAGGCCCCACTTAGAATACCTAATAGAAATATAGGGAACTGCATTTAAAACTGATCTCAAAGTGCTTCAAACAATGCAAAATAAGCTAATAAAAGCCCTATTTAACTATAATTTTTTAGAAAATATAGAAAAAATCTATGAAGATACAAAAATTATTACGGTAAACCAAACTTATAAACTTAATACATGCATTTTTTTGCATTGCATGCATTAAGTAATGAAATAAATACCCAAATAAAATTTACTACTAAAGGTTGTTTTCAAAAAATCAAAACTAGACAGGCGAATAATATCTCTTTAAAAAGTCCTAGGACAAACTATGGAAAGAAGTGCATTTTATTTGAAGGAGCGCAAATTTACAATAAACTACCATTAGATATTAAGCAGGCAAAATCTTTAAATACATTTAAAAAGAAATTAAAAGCACATATCTTAGAAAATACCACAATTACTTAAGATTATAAACATAATATTTAAGTTATAAGTTTGTATTGTACTGATGTGTCTTGTCTTAGCTATTAAGGTTTAAATTCACAACAAGAATGAAATATCGAAATCAGGTCACCCGTTCTCGAGTTTAGTGCTAAGAAACACATTCTGATATCCATTTTATTTTATTTTTCAATTTACAGATCAAAATTAGCATCAATAATAAATTAAATTAATAATAATATATATTCTGCATATTATTATATTATATCTTGACAGTGTGCGAGCCTTAGATAACAAAGAGCTCGATAGTTTTATGTACCCTACACTTTTGAATACAAAAAATTATTACAGTAATGAACAGAGTTTTGGCGGGCATGTGAAAGAGTGCTGTTGTGTTTTTGTATTATTTTCCTAAAATTGTGTTAGCTGGGTTTTTAATGTGTAATATTGGTAGAATATTAACCATTAGATATTCGTGTTCATGCACAAGTGTAGGAAAGTGATGTAATATCCAGAAACGTGCTATTTTGTGTTCCCTCTAAAACTCCATCGAAAGTTTCAGTAAAGCGTCTACCACTTTACTGAATCGACCGACTTGACTCCTGTGACTGTATTGACTTTTACTTAGACTTTGACTAGACTTTAGACCTGACGATACATGAAAACGATGATGAAAATTATAATAGGAGGAATATGGTTTTCCCGCCATATTCCTTACCTTTTTATCTTGTCTGTGGCACAACATACACATCCTTTGTGTCAAGTTGCCAAAAAAGAAGAAAAAGAAAGAAAGTAATGAACAGTTATAAACTTGTAATTGAGACAATTTGGACTTTGTTGTATTCTCTAAAGATATTAAAATGTAATTTATAATATTAATAAGTTTATGAAAATGTATAACAGAAGTACCAAAATGTGGATCATAGGTAGGTTGTGCAGTGTAGTTAGCCGGCCCGGCCGGTGTGTGATGTGCCGTGCCGTGTGTGCCATGTTAAACGAATTTCTTTGGCCTATATTGCAGAAAGATTTGTTCAAATTATAATAACTGTACTTTATTGTTTTGTTATTATAACATATTGTTTATTTATTGTAGTGTATTGATAAATAAAGATGGCCGCACTACCAAGGAGTGGGTACTTGGAGAATATGGCCGCCAGACATGAGAGCTGTCGTCCACTTCTTACCGAGATACGTAGTATCTCTAAGTAGTCTGTGTTACCGAGCCATCGCCGACAGTAGAGCGTTCAGAGATACAGTATTCTGTGTTTAATTTACTCCTTCAACGATAATGTACCAATGGTACATTTATGTTATATAAATTACTTAAGCTGTGTCTTGCGCTAGAATAAGTTTGCTTATTATTATTCAATGTTCTCAAGTAAGTGAATTATTGTAATTCTTTTTGAGAAATAAAGTCTTTAACCGTAACTGTAGTTAGTATTAAACTCGTTTTCCCCTACAGGTATAACCTCTACCTGTAGTCTGTAATTAAACTCCTTTTTCATTGCAGGAATAACCTCTACCTGAAATCTGTATTAAGCCCCTTTTCAGTATAGGCACAACTTCTATCTGTACCTAGGATCAGAGGCGGCGCAAGGCGTGGGCGGTGTGGGCGACCGCCCACGTCCTCGCGGTCTAAGGGGCCTCGCGTCCCTTGGACCACGAGGTTTTCTTAAAGGTTTTACGAGTTGTGATACTCAAATACTTATTCATAAATAAAAAGTTTTATAAATAAAACTTTGAGTATCAAAAAATTATTTATCTCAACAAATCCGTTCTTTAGCGTCATCCATCAGGGGGCCTCGCAAAATATATTTTAGGGGGCCTCGCAAGATATATCTTGCCCACATAAAATTTAGGTCTTGCCCCGCCACTGCCTAGGATGTCCTAAACCTATTTTCCCCTGCAGGTACAGCCTCTACCTGAAGCTATTCCTGGTGATGGGTGTGAACTGGACGGCGGAGGTGGTGGGGTTCGCGGTGGGGGGGAACAACTGGTACTGGATAGTGCCCGACATCACCAACATTGTGCTCGGAGTCTACATCTTCTTCGTCTTTGTATGGAAGAAGAAGATCAGGAATCTCGTTGTTAAGAGGTAACTTTTTTTTTTAAATGGGTGACCCGGTGGACTTCGTATCACTTTCCTCCTAATATAAACATTCCTAGGACTTCCTGATCATTTCAAGATTAGAATTAGCCAAATCGGTTCAGCCGCTCTCGAGATTTAGCGGGACCAAATTTAAAATTCATTTTTAGGGTTCCGTACCCAAAGGGTAAAAACGGGACCCTATTACTGAGACTTCGATGTCTGTCCGTCTGTCTGTCCGTCTGTCTGTCTCCAGGCTGTAACTCAAGAACAGTAATAGCTAAAGAGTTGAAATTTTCACAGATTGTGTATTTCTGTTGCCGCTATAACAACAAATACTAAAAACAAAATAAAATTAATATTTAAGGGGGGCTCCCATATAAAAAACGTGATTTTTTTGGCCTTTTTAGCTCTTATCCTTAGTTTTATGTGCATTTTAATATTTAATAATAATATTAAAATAAAATAAAACATTAATGGGGGCTCCCATACAAAAAACACAATTTTTGTCCTAATTTTGCTCTATTATGGTACGGAACCCTTAGTACACGAGTCCGACTCGCACTTGGCCGATTATTATTTATAAAGGTTTTTAAGGTTTTAGCTTAGAATACTCTAATCACGTAAGCTTTCAAACAATAGTATTCAAATAGGTACTTTGGTGGTCTTTAAAAGAAATGTAGAAAGAAAAAGGTTAAAACATGAATAGGCACTTATTTAAAAATAATAATATTTACTCGTAAGAAAAACGAAACAAAATGATTAATAATTATTTTCGAAAATTCTGGGTAGGTACCGCCTAATGTAAGAGGCTGAAGTTTCATAAAAATATTGCATCCCTCGCTATACAAGTATTAAAGTATTTCAATGATTTATGGTCACATCCAAGAAACCCTTAACCTTTATTGAGGGAAAACTTCAGGAAATTTTCTGGTGGAACAGATATTTACGAGCGATTTTTCGGTAAGGTGGGTAGAATATTCGGCCGAGGCCTTGTCAATAATATTTATGAAGAATAAATTGCCTCGTATCAATAATGAACCCCCGACTGAGAAAAAATGTCTTGCTTTTCTCGGCCAGATATTAATGGTTTATATTAAGACGCTGACAACTGCCAATAACCTTGATCTCGCATCACTCTCGCACCACTGTCGATTTCCATGCCAGAGAGACAGAGATGTGAAGTGTTCCCTCGGTAGCGTCCCAACTAGCAAAATTTGGTCATATAATTTTCGCGACAACGTTTTGGTTATAACTTGAGGTCAGGCCTTTTTGGTTATATAGCATTCGTATTAACCTTTATATGACGCGAAATATGCGCAAAATATATAACTTTTATTTGTACAGCGATCGTGTCATGGTCGTTTTAGTGGCTAAATATTCGTATAGCAGTCGTAAAGTGATTAATTTTGTAACCGTTTTGTCGTATTCTGATCCAGTAGACGTTGTATAAACATTGGGAAGTAGTCACCAGCATTACCTTTTTGCGGATACTAATTATTTAACAGTTCTGTTGAAAGAAAAAGAAGCCATTATGTTAAAAGAAAAAGAAGCCATTATATTTGTAAAAGTTTGTCTGCCATATTTATTATTGAATTAATGCTATTTACTATAATGTATTTGGTGTTCGTCGGTAAAAATATCTACTTTTCTAAGGGAAATTAAATTTCTCGACGATTGTACGTTTTTTAACAAATATTTAACGCCCCCTTCGAATAATTGCAAAATAATATTTATGAATTTAATTTAATTTAAGATTATCTGTACTTTTACAATTACACGATTTTAGGTAATGATGATGACTTTTAAATGATGTCTCATGACTATAAGTCGCATATCTTACCATTTATTTATTTTATCATCCGCCATTTTTAGGGTACCGTAACAGAGTGGAAACCCATGCATTTTATTGAATTCTCTATATGGTGATGAATTCTGATGTCGAAAATTTTTTAACTAATTAACGATTTGAAGTAATTGGAAAGTTCTATATTTTAGGGTTCCGTGCCAAAAAGGTAAAAACGGAACCTTATTACTAAGACTTCGATGTCTGTCTATCCTTCTGTCTGTCCATCTGTCTATCTTCAGGAGCTGTATCTCAAGAACCGCTATAGCTCGACTTATGAAATGTTCACAGATTTTGTATTTTTGTTGCCGCTATAAGGAAAAATAATAAAAACAAAATATTATTTATATATTTTAAGGAGGGCAACCATATAAGTAATAAACATGACTATTTGGCCTTTTTGCTCTAAGTATATTAATAACTAAACGTTCCGCGTGGCTTAATCGCTCGCATAAATTAAGTATTTCACGGAAACCGTACATTTTTCACCAATTAATAACCCAAGTTTCACGTAGTTTACTATGTATATTTGTGGCAAATATCATAAAATTTGCTCCAGTAGTCCGTGAGATATTAAGACCTTTTAAACAATTTTCCTCGTTTTTTTCACATTTTCCTCTGAATATTCGCTCCTAATTGTCTTAGCGTGATAAAATATAGCATAATATAGCCTTCCACGATAAATGGGCTATCAAACACTGAAATAATTTTTTAAATGTGATCACTGATCAGTAGTTCCTGAGATTAGCGCGTTCAAACCAACAAACAAACAAACAAACTCTTCAGCTTTATAATATTAGTGATAGATCGTATAAAGTAGTTACATGAAATTTTCACAAAACCTTCAATTATATTTGTAGATTTAATAATAAAATTAAAATAAACTAAATATTTAAGGGTGCTCCCATAAGAAAAACAATTTTTGGCCAACTTTTGCTCTATAACGGTATAGAACCATGCGTGCGCGGGTCCGAATCGCACTTGGCCGATTATTTCTTGGCCGAAGTCGTAAAAGAGAAACATGAAAATATCATTAAATAACTAAAATGTCTTATAACAGTAAGTTTTAAAAGTATTTTAAAATCATAACTTAAGTTAGTTATTTAAGTTCTCAAAATATGAATATTAGGCTTATAAACATTTTATAATAGTCGTACAAAGAGAGTCGAAAATCATGTAAGAAATGTATATTTAAAGATGTATTTTATAACAGTTAAATATATGGACTTTATATGACAGTTATGTAGAAATCTTGTTACTGATAAAGAGTAGTGTTATGGTCGGCATTACAACCAGATTATGATTGTTATATAAATTAATTTTATACAACATCAAATATGTATTTTAAAGGTCACAACTGCGATATTTATAGGATAGTCATATAATTTGGTCGTGTTAACGATTACAGGACTAAATTAAATGACTAAACTCTTATACGACATATTGTTCGTTTAATATATTGTTACACGATGTTGGAAACTTTAATTACAACTATAAGATTTCTATACGACTAAATGTCATTTAGGCTTTTTGTTAAAGGACTATTTTGCTAGTTGGGGTGGATACATTTTTCGTTTGTTAGAGGAAAAAATAAATATTATGGGAAATCTAGATGTCAGAACCGAAAATTAAATCTGGCAATCTTTGGATTTTTGTAAAAGGTATCAAATAAACAAATTTTTAAAGCATAGATTGTATTATTACTTTAGTTAGAACTGTTTTAAGTTCCTGAAAGATGTGACTTTGGTTTTTTTTTTCATCCAGTGGGAGTACATTATTTTATTATTTAAATTAGACAAGCTTTTCCAAATATAATCAAAAATCACATATATTTTTTTTGTGCCAATCAATGAAATACATACGTCTAGAAAACTGCACAAAGATGTCGAATTGGCAGCTGTCTTCGCCTTAAACTGGTAATTTTACCCGTAGACTTTGCTAATTCTTCAATATCAACTGTAGATGATATTGAAGAAGACTTATTGCCTGTCACTGAGGCGTTGAAGCGAAGTGAGACCAATGCTTAAATTATGCGGGAAATATTTTACTACTTATTAATAATAATTTTTGTTTGTTGGATTAAATGGGACAATGTCGCAGCTGACTTTTAGCGTTTATTATAATTTACATCGGGCTGTTTCGTAAATTGCTCATTCCACAACGATTTATAATCCTATTGTATTAGTCTATAAGATGTATTCTTTACTTTCAAAGTTCTAAATTTTTTCCTACGTTTCGGATTACGGATTACTTGAGCACAAGTTAAGGATCGCATTCGACATCCTTATGGCACAACAGTGATGAGCGGAAGAATGAAAGAACACGATATTTTAGCTATTAATATGTGTTATTTTAAACACGAATTTATTTGCTCCTCCAGTTTTGCAAGCGATCTAAATATGCGCGGGGCCTATACTAACTTTAGTTTACTCGTTCCAACTACAGATGGCGCAGTATCCGCGGCGTGCAGGCGGCGGAGTCGAGCGCGGCGAAGTGGGCGACGCGATCCAGCGCCGCCACTGAGGACACCCGCATTTCAGGGGACGACTCCGCCATCAGACTCAAGGAGGTGCACTAGAATGTGTTGGTCTACTCCTGACTCATGTGTTGACAGTGGCGAAACAATAGTGGCAAGGATGCCACGGGCCCCCGACCTAAGAAACATACATTAACTGTACGTGTTTTATTATTAACGTGATGATTTTTAGTGATAGGGGTCACGAACCCAGGTAGTAGAGTTACGCCACTGTGTTGAACAGATATTTAAAGTCAAAGTCAAATTGTTATAGTTTGTGGTATGCCCGGTTTCTGAGGACTAAAATGCCGTTCCGATCTTTGCCGTAAGCGCCCACGACCGACAAGAATTCAAACAATATGCTACTTTTATGACCTAGGCAGGGTAGGCTATAGGTTTCCTTTTGCTCTACGTCATTATAAAGCAGCGGCAGCATGGGTCGCTAGACCCATCGGTCTAGCGACCCATGCTGCCGCTGCTTTAGTCAGACATGAGTTTATTCATTCAACAATCAACAGAGTTTCTAGCATAGAGGAAAATAATGTTTCTAGCTCATAATATTCTGAAGTTACCCAATCAAAATAGAAAATTACATAAAAAACTTTTTTTACAACAAAACAATAAGTTCAACGCCGGTTCTATAGGAGACCGTGGTGTTTCGTGCTGAAAGTTCTCCCACGTTTATAACTTTATGCTTGTAAGCTTCTTGTATTCGTGATATTCATTGTGAGCCATTATTCGTGTGCCAGTGCTTGATACGGCCTCTCCACGTTGGACCAATACAGGCGATTACGAACGTGTGTGTTGTCATTGTCAACAGGGGTGTAGCAAGTAGTACCGCCGTATCTGCCCTATAAATTATTATACGGATTACGGGGCACCCAAAACACGAGGGTGTAACCTAACCCAACGTGCGTTAGCAAATAATATTTTAAAAAAACTTTCACACTCTCCCAAATCGGCCCCCCAAATAGGTTTTACACGGAGCCCCGCTTAGGAGCTACGCTTCTGGCTTCAAAGTCCATGATCGACGTTGATTTGCATGCTGAAGGCTGTGCGATCATAGTTGCAAGTTTGAGTTTTGACGACCTCTGTCCTCTATAGCTCAGCGCGTGATAACTCAGTCGGGGGTCGCGGGTTCAAATACCGCCGACGGAACAAAAAAGTTTTCATGTTCCTGGGTCACGGATGTGTAATAAAAATCTTAAATATATTTCTAAAAGCATTTAAAAAGTATTTCCGTTGTCTGGTACCTGTAAGTCTGTAACACAAGTCCTTCAGATACATATACTACGGGGCCAGACGTGTGAAGCGTCCATAAATATTATAATTATCCTATACCTATAATGGTCCAACGCGGAATAGGCCTTTATAGAGCCAAAATAATTATTCGTCTTATAAGCTATAAGTTACAAAAAAATTTAACCTAGTCAAGTAATCGCATTACATCTAAAATAGATGCATTTTTTTATTAAGTTGATCATAAGATTTTTAGCATTTAGGTAGAGATTAGTTATGACACCAACGATAATATGATATGAGCATTTATTATGTATATTTCAAGTCTAAAATTACCCAATTCGGTTCAGCCGTTCTCGAGTTTTAGCGAGACTAACAAAATTTGAAAGTCGCTAATCGCTGTCGCCAATCCATATTCTGTTTCTCTGCACGACGCACTACACAGTGCGTTGTGCATTGTCCAGGTCATTTTATTAGAAGGGTTGATATTTTTAATAATATAAGAAATAATACGTAATATTAATAAGTTGTGTATGGCTTTTAATGTAGTATTTATGGTCTATATTCTATAATATAAACTTATTTATCTTAAGTATATTACAACCAAACAAAGTTTATCCATTAGAATATAAGAGACATTCCTACTTTTTTTACTTTGTGTATTATCTGTTACAGTGAATTTTACAATCTTTGAGCTTTATCCTCTAAATAAATTAATAATAATATATTGCCCACCGCTCTCTTATCCCCACAATTTGGTAATATTTTTAACATAGATGTATTTTTATATTTAATATTTCTGGCATTTATAAAATCTGTACAAGTTTAGTTTTTATGAAAACTGGAGATTATAAATACTGACATAGTTACTATTATACACAAATAAGATTTATTAAAATGTTTCAATTTACTTCATTTTATTTCGAGATCTTAACATGTAACTATTATTAAAATAAATATAAAATTAGTAAGTGCTTTATAAGGAGTTGTTTTACGGACGCATTCAGATACATTGAAGGCTCAACTCACACAGGCGCATGAAGCGTCGCGACGCCTCATGTTTTTCGACTAGCATATTCACCTTTATTGTTCTACATATTATTACATATTTATTTACAAATCTTTGCTATGAAAATACGCTAGAAGGCGTCCGGCGCGTGTCTCATTGCAAAAATTTGACGCGCGTCGACGCTGCCACTCTGCGCTAGTGTGAGGCGAGCCTAATGATGATTCAACTTCAATTTAATGAAGACAACAAAATGTATTGGGCTTATGTCAAAATCTTTATTCAATTACAGTTAAGTAAGTAATAAATATTCGTTTCCGAATGTTACAGCCTCTTATGTAATAGGCATTTCGTGTGCATTCAATCCGTGGTTTATCGAACGTGTGTCGAAGTCATTCACTACGCAACATTAAGTTGCTGTTGAAAGGCTACAGCTCGACAAGGCTCTAAATGAACGTGGCGAGAAAAGGAACTAACGCTTTTATCATACAAAAACGTCATTTTTGACAGTGCTCCTTTACCAGCAGCGCCCCGTTCACATTCATTTAAATTTTAAAGCCTTGGAGCACTTTACATAGAATTTTGTCCATCCACAATCGACAACATGTCGCTAGAGAAACTAGTATCGATGTTCGTTCTTTTATTAAACATCGTCGTTGACATTAACCAGCAGAAGCGGTCTACAATAATTAGGACGGTGGTTTCGACGCAGACGACACGGGTATATGCGACTTCGCCGTCAGAATATGCATCGTCAGATGGCTGAGGGTATCAAAATGTCTCAAACACAGTTTGCACATGAACGACGCGGCGCACTTGGTCTGATGAGTTCTCAATTGTCCATCGCTTTCGAAGGCACGATCGCAGAGTTGACATTTCGACTTTGGTTTCTCGTCGCTCTGACTGTCGGCAGGCGGCGTGGTTTCGGCATCCTCTTTTCTGGGACTATGTGGCTCGATTTCTGAAGAAAATATATTTTAATGGAATAGAGCCTTATCACACTAGCGTCCATACTACGTCGCGGGCTAAGGGCCAGGCCCCAACACTGCGTTGCGGCGTCGTATCGCAAAAACAACCTTTGAAAAGCAATGTAGTTTGCGATGCGACGCCGCAACCCAGTGTTGGGGCCTGGCCCTAGCGACGAACCCGTCGCAGACGCGATGACAGCGTATTGTGCTTTGTATACTCGCTACAAACAGTGCCGTAAATAGGGTGGTGCAACGGCACAGGGCGTAGACTCTGGGGGCCGCAAGATTGACCATCAGAGAGGCCTATACATAGCATTGCTCTGGACATCTATATCTAAAAAAACAAGCGCGCAGTTATTGAAACTCGCACAGGGCGCGAATAAGACTATTTACGGCACTGGGCCTACAAACACGCTATAAAAACGTTGCGTACGCTACGAGTTTGCGACGTATTCGCTACGCGCCCGTTCTGCCCTCAATGAGCGGCAACGGCCATATAGCCTAGAGCAGGGATGATGAAACTTTCCATTATCAACATGTCATATTGTTCTGAAGAATTCTTTAGTGATGTCATGATAGACATGCCATCAAAAAATATTTTTCTTTGTAATCCTGACGCGTATTTAAAAATATGTATAATGCCCCAAGCCTAACTTGGCGCTTTTGTTCAATAATTCGGTAACTATAATAATTTTGTGATCAGTAGCGTGTTACAAATTTTATGTCGCGTGGTACGTCGCGTGCCACTGGCCACTGCCCACTTGTCGCCATTCCTGGCTTAGAGTTTAGACCATATTATCCATAGTTTACGAAAATTAGTTTATGTATTGAAAAGTCGAAAGCAGAAACTTTGACTTACGAACTTCGTTTGGACTACTTAGGAGATAAACATACTAAAGTGACCCCTTTATGAGTTTTCATCCAGACTAGACTAATAAGGCCCTTAATCCTTATTAGTCTGGTCAATGACTCGCTTATTATAAAGGATTGTGATTCACGATTCCCGTTTGACTCAGATTAAGAAACTTAACGCGATGTTATTGTTCAACGCTTGGCGCGGCAAGTAACTATTATTGGCTGTTGCAAATCAGGAAAACGAGCAAAAATATCATCCAATGATAAGCTAGTGGAATTACAATTTGTAGTTTAGTAAAACTTTTAATTTCGCTCAAAGCATAAGTTATTGAGGTACTTACTGACAGATGTTTCATATTCTTGATACTTGACAATTCCAAGGTTTTGAGGATCCACTTCTACTTCAATTTCTATTCTAGGTTTGGGTGGATGTAATGAATCATGTTCATTGTGATCTGAAAAAATACAAAATATTAGGAGCTTTCGCACGACACCGCGGCGGCGGCAGCGTTCTTCTTTTTTTTTTGCATTTTTTACTTCAGTTTATTTTAAGGCTGTTTAAACATATTGTTATAGAGGAACTGCTGCCGTGGTATGTACATTTAGGTGCCATAAAAATGCAAGGACTAGTGCAGTGGCATAATATTGTGTTAACAGCCTTAAAATAATTGAAAGTAAAAAGTGCAATGTAAGAGCGCTTACAGACGAACGGCACGTGTCGGCGGCACGCGTCGGCGGCAGTCGACGGCAGACGACGGCACGTGTCGGCGGCAGACGGCGGCAGTTGACGGCAGCCGTCGACAGTTTATAACGCTTGCAGTTGTGACGTAACGCGTAAAGGTAAGCGTCCACAGGTCGGTATAGTACCTACGCAACGGATATTTTTTTACAGTACGTCTCACTGTATCGGCAGCGTACGGATTACCGACTAGCTAGTATGTTTATCTTCAATTTAGTCCAAACAAAGTTCCTAAGTCAAAATTTCTGCTTTCGACTTTTCCATCCATACCCCCCTTTTGAGCATTCATTTACTAGGCTAAGCAGTAATCCGTACACTGCCGATTCAGCGGACGTACTGTGAAAAAAATATCCGTTTAATGCGAGATATCCGTTGCGTACGATACCGACCTGTGGACGCTTACCTTGCGGGGGTACGTCACAACTGGGGGCCTACCACCACCTCTACTAACCGACATCGTTTGACAGATAAGAATTTATTACTTTAACGTCAAGCTAGTGATCTTAAAAAGTTGATATTTCACAGCGGATTTAACATTGTTTTGCATTTTTTACTGTTCTTTAGTAAAATTATATTTAAAAAGTGAGTACGGTAATGTTGTTGTAATCTTACAACAAAGTGTTCTGGAAACATGATCGTAATAGGAAAGGTCGTGGTAGGCCCCCTGCAAGCGTCATAAACTGTCAAAGACTGCCGTCGACTGCCGCCGACACGTGCCGTCGTCTGCCGTCGACTGCCGCCGACACGTGCCGTCGTCTGCCGTCGACTGCCGCCGACACGTGCCGCCGACTGCCGTCGACTGCCGCCGACACGTGCCGTTCGTCTGTAAGAAGCCTTAAGGACTACAAAAATTGCACATGTTTAAGGTTACAATCAGCCCCGAACATAAATCTGGAGTCGTATGGCAGCATCCTCGGGGAATGACAGATTTTGTACATGGGGCAGCAGAAAAAAGTGGCCTAACCTCATAAAAATATGAATCCTTATTTATGACTAATATACAGGCAGCTTATTGATCAAGATCGGAATTTGTAATTACGAGTATTATAGACTTCATATTATGAGGAAGCAAATAGAAAAGTAAATGCTGAAAATGTCACACCTGATGGATTTTCTTCTTTCTCTATTTTTATTGGAGTTATCTCATAAGATCCTTGGCTTTTTGGTGAGTTCTGGTCAAGAGTATCCATCTTATCGGTGGTAGTTGGAGTATTTACTTCACCACTTTTCTCTGCAAAAAAATATCATATTAGGCAAGCATTATATTTTATTATTTTTTAACCTATTCCTAATTAACCTATCAAGCCCCATAAGAGCATTGGTGATCGCGACAACAATAGAATAACAATAGGTTTCCAAGAATCCGCGATCGAAAGATTAATGAAACTATCTCTTACAAATCTTCCTTTGATAAATCACTTCCTTCACATATGATAATCAAGATACATGATTTTTGTTTTCAAATTTCTAAGAAATCTTTAACAGTAGGTATTCATTACTGTAAACATACCTTGTTGTCTTTGCAATTTTTTTACCATTTTTTGTTGATCATTTCCTTCGCAGTCGAAAGCTAGCATTCCACAAATGATATCATTTGTATTAATAGGTGTATATAGATTTGTTTTCTCTATATTTTCTTGCTTTCCGGTGTCGCGATCCACACCACTCAGTTGTCGTTCTTTTCTTTTCTTGCCTTTATTTGTTGCAGTTGTTGCTTCATTCCATGGAAACCTACTTGGCACTGCATCTTTTTTTAATGCTAGCCTGGCTGAAACATTGAATGAATATAGTTGTATAAACTATAAAGTGAATTATATGATGGTAGCAGACTTTATTATACACTCTTACACTTATACCAATGTGACAAATAAAATTTAATTTAAATGTAACGAGTTTAATGTTATGTTGATGTTTAACTTAGGTGACGTCAAGTTACACGATCACTGATCAGTAAGAGACTTATAGAACACTATATAATATTATATACTATATAATATATGTAGGTAATAGAATATAATATCATAGAACACTGCAATACTTACGTTTTATTAAGTATGACTCTTTAGGTAGTTCGTAATCATCTTTAGTGAAGTGATCTTTACATACACGACTATAATACGAAGGCGTATACCGTTCTCTACGAATAGCCACAAGCCATTGTTTTAAACGTATTTCATCCTTAGGAAACTTATGACCTCCCGTTTTCGTTGAGCACGTAGGAACTGCACAACTTTGTGGCATTTCGATTCTGAGTTAATACTAAGTTAAAGTGTAGTTAAAGTATTTTATAAAAGATAGAAAATTATTAGACTACGTGTCTATATAATATTTTATAGGCGCTATGACACCTTCGACAGGTGGACATGACGTCTCAGTGCTGCCGCCTATTGAATATTATTTCAGAAACCCCAGGTGGATTAATAAATCAATTTTAATTATTAAATTACAAAATAGACGCAAAATAGAGTCGTTTGTTTACTTTTTATAAAATACCAGTGACAGAGTGACAGTTGACAGTTGACACTGAGAACTGCCAAGTATTTTTTTTTATGGAGGCACTTCACATGGGCGGTGGGCCATGGCTATTTGTATTTGCGTATTTGATGTATTCGCCAAAAAATCACCATATCAATGACAAAAGAAACAAGTGTTTCTTTAATCATTGCACCATAATATTGTGTAGACACTAGACGGTATGTTTGACAAGTATTGGCCGGAGTTTTGGCGGGCATCTGAAAGAGTGCTGTTGTGTTTTTATATTATTTTCCTAAAATTGTGTTAGCTGGGTTTTTAATGTGTAATATTGGTAGAATATTAACCATTAGATATTCGTGTTCATGCACAAGTGTAGGAAAGTGATGTAATATCCAGAAACGTGCTATTTTGTGTTCCCTCCAAAACTCCATCGAAACTTTCAGTAAAGCGTCTACCACTTTACTGAATCGACCGACTTGACTCCTGTGACTGTATTGACTTTTACTTAGACTTTGACTAGACTTTAGACCTGACGATACATGAAAACGATGATGAAAATTATAATAGGAGGAATATGGTTTTCCCGCCAAATTCCTTACCTTTTTACCTTGTCTGTGGCACAACATACACATCCTTTGTGTCAAGTTGCCAAAAAAGAAGAAAAAAAAAAAATTGACAAGTGACAGTTCACAGTTGACACTTGACGGCTGACGCGCTTTTGCTTATGTTTTTATCTGATAAATTTTAAAATGTACAATGTCTTTTGGATTTCAATGATAACGTTGTTTATTTCTGTAGTTATCTCATATTTTTTTATAAGTCATTGTGGTAATTCAGTCCTCGATAGTTCAAAAGCAGGTAAGTTTGATGTTGTGTACTGTGTACAGAACGAGCCCAATTTTGAATACATAACTTGTGTTTTGCAAACTCCGAACTCGTATGATTGTTTTGGCTTTTAGTTACAATGGCTAATAATGGAATACTCCTAATATCTAATGCGGCAAAGGCTCATAAGTTTTGTTCAAAAGTATCCAACCATGTTAAGAAAATTTTGTACATAAGCTATAATGAAGGAACAGACAGTGCACTCAAAGTATTGAATAAACAAAATGTTGATATTTATTCTAAGGTAAGTTTTCTACTACCCATTTTATTATGTCAAACTAGTATAAGAGCTATCTGCTGAAGACATGTTGGTATAATTTAATTTTTAACCCCTTACCCCTTGGTTATGGTTTTGTAAGTTTTCATTTTCTTTTCTTGAAATCAACCTAAAAAAGATACAACCAAACTTGACAACTTATCGATATAATTGGTGTAAATATATGTAATGCTAAGTACTCACATAAGGTTTTGCTCAATAGTTTTACTCCAAATCGAGTTATTATTACTGTGTGGACCGCAAAACTGACACTGACATGAGTACTTAGCATTAAGTATGGTTTATTGTTGTTTTTTACAGACTACAGATTATAGTAATCTTGATGTAAGGCTCATTTTAAAACCCAGAGGAAGTATCAATAAAATAAAAACAAACCATCCTATAGATTTAATACTCTATGATACAGATGCATTTAAAAAAGGTGATAATTTCGCTAATTTAATAGAAAATGGAAATAAAGACATAGAACAAGTGCCCATTTCCCATCTAGGTGAGTTATAATTTAAGATTTCATATTATAAAATTTGTCTATCCCTATAATTATTAGTCTATTTAATCTAAGACAATACAACATGCAAGCATATAGATTATAGGTATTATGTTGCATAATAATACATCCTATATTATATTGTAATTCGTAATACAATAATTATTATAATAGAAAGCAAGCTTATAAATAATTTACTATAAATTTCTTTTAGATAGTCACAATCCTGATATTTCCAATGAAGAGCCTGTAAAAACTTTTGAATATGTTGCGCTTGGTGGGACATTTGACAGGCTACACAATGGGCATAAAATATTACTGTCTCAAGCAGTATTAAGAGCTACTAAACATGTCACAGTTGGGGTGACCGATGTAAATATGATAAAATGTAAGTTAATATAATAATAAATAATAACAATAATATTCACACCACGTCAGGCTGGCCCCGTGGTAAATACCTGAAGGACTTGTGTTACAGGTACCAGACAACAGAAATATATTTAATACTTTTACTACTATTATTACGTATATTTAAGATTTTTATTTTATTGTTACACATATTTAATACACATCTATGACCCAGGAACTTTGAAAACTTTTTGTTCCGTCGGCGGGATTGAAATCCGCGACGCTTGAGCTGCCAACAGCCCACCAACTGAGCCATAGAGGTCGTCAATATTCATTTATGTATCATTCTATGATAAATTATATCGGTGCATTTATGCTATACAAATAAGGCACAATTACATTAGCAGGAGCGTCTTTGTTGGTGCGATTATTAAAGTTAGGTAGCCCTACTCAGAAACCACTCTATTTGGTAAAAAGTGCTATAAGTGGTTGCTATTGAGTATTCTCAATAATTTAAGTAGGTGTCTTCTAAGAATCAAGATAATATCAATTTTAATTCAAAATAAACCAATTTCATTAAGTTTATTATTTAAAAAAAATGGCAGTGGCATAACTATAGGGTGGCAGGGGTAGCAAAATGCCATGGGCCCCCGACCCAAAAGGGCCCTGGCCCAAGAGGCCGTGAGGTCAGAATTTTGTTATACATTGTTTTATTATACTAATGTGACGATTTTTACTGAAAGTAAAAATCGTCACCCATAATTTGCCACGGGCCCCGGATGTTATAGTTCGCCACTGTATAATTGGGAAGTTAAATGAGGTGGACTATAATAATATAATCATTATAACAATGTTACAGCGAAAATACTCTGGGAACTAATAGAACCAGTAGAGAGGAGGATCGCAAATGTTTTGGAATTTCTTACGGATATTAATCCTGATCTTGAATACCATGTTTTGCCAATTCAAGATCTGTATGGACCGACTAAAGACAATCCCAGATATCAAGTGAGTTTATATCAAATCAAAATTATTTTATTTAGAGCTAAATGAAGAAGTTTAATGGAGATTACATTTTTTATCTCAGGTGTTATAAAATACTAAGATAACATGGCCTTGTTTTAACTGAATCCACATTATTTATACATACGCACACACATACATAAACCTTATTTGCGTTTTGTTTGAACACTACGTAAAACATTTTGTACTTCAAATAAACATTATCTACTATCTTTTAACTAAAACACTAAATGTACCTTCAGAGAAATTTATTTATAGGCAAATAGCGGTCCTAATTTATTTGGTCAACTTATGTCAATCCAATCAAATCAAATCAAAATTGTTTTATTTCTGAATAAATTTAAAATAAATATTTTCAGAATGTTCTACATGATGCCTACCACCGGTTAATGTTAGTCATGGTCACATAGCCGGTATAAATAGTCAGTACTCAAGATGCATCTAGGTTTCAAGACACGGTTCAGGCTCTGTGATTGGTTGGCTGTCAAAATTCGGACCAATCATAGAGCCGAACCGCATCTTGAGATCGAGATGCATCTTGAGTACTGACTATTTATACCGGCCAGTTACATCTTCGAACGCGCGCACTCTAACGCTTTAACGATAAAACCAGCCATAATGTGACCAAATTACGTAGGTCCACCATCTATGAATCAACTTCTCTTCTCTACTTTTATGGTGAAAAATGAGAAATATCTTTATCTCTTTTTTATTTTGAAATATATTAGCTTATAGTTGTCAGCGAGGAGACGCAACGCGGTGCGGTGAAAATCAACGAGAAGAGGAAAGAGAACGGCTTGAATCCTCTCGAAACATACACTATATCCCTGGCTGCCGATCAGAAGCGTTCGCCCATTGAGGAGGACAAAGTTAGCTCGAGCAATCAGAGGATTAGATTGTTGGGAACACTACTCAGGGAGCCTAAGGTGTGTAAGCTCATTGGCCGTTTACATTCAGCCACTGCCGAAAATACTTCCCTGAATACTAAGGACCAACCCACACGTACCACAACCACACGACAACCACAACCACATCACGTGGTCGGGAGTACATTTCGTATTGTAAATGAACTGGACCATTCACACGAACCACATTTTGCAGTCGTAATAATAATAATAAATAATAAATAAATGTTTATTTCCAACATAAATATATATACATAAATACATAAATATGTACAATAATTGAGTAGAACACATAGTCACCTAGTAAGCTCACGCCTGTATCAGGTGACCAGGAGTCAGGACCACTTGTGTGATACCGACCACATCGCAACAAAAGCTGCAGCGACACCATTCACACGTAACCACTGCTCGACGACATTTTGTCGTTGCGATGTCTGTGGTTGTGGTACGTGTGGGTTGGCCCTTAGTACTCACTTGCCGTGTTTGGCAGCGGCAGCGGAATGACGATTGACAATTTACAATATGATAATATATTATATTAGTTTTTTTTTATATTTCTTTACAGCCGAATCCGGATATACCAAAATGGCCGTACGTAATCGGCATCGCTGGCGGGATTGCGAGCGGGAAAAGTAGCATCACGGAAAGACTAAAGTGAGTTATACCTTTTGTCGCTAGTTAGTGACTCAAAGCCAAATGTGTGTGCAGTACATGGCAGTACACAAGAGCGCAGTAGCGCTCTTGTGTACTGCGCACACATTTGGGCAAAAATCACTGTGTAACTGGCCTGATTTCAATTAAACCGACCAACGTCGCCGAAATCGGTGTGGGGGTATTAAATGTGTAATATTCATTCAATCATTGTGTATGTTGTAGAAAGAAAGGTGCAACAGTAATCAACTGCGACCTGCTGGCGCATGACCTGTACAAGCCGGGGCTTCCCCTGAACCGCACGATCTCGGCGACCTTCGGCGCTGACGTCATCACGGAGCGGGGCGAGGTGGACCGCCAGCGGCTGGGCCAGATCGTGTTCGGCGACAAGGTGAGCTGACAGCCCGTCTCGCTCCCACACTGTAGCGGTGACGTCATCACGGAGCGGGGCGAGGTGGACCGCCAGCGGCTGGGCCAGATCGTGTTCGGCGACAAGGTGAGCTGACAGCCCGTCTCGCTCCCACACTGTAGCGGTGACGTCATCACGGAGCGGGGCGAGGTGGACCGCCAGCGGCTGGGCCAGATCGTGTTCGGCGACAAGGTGAGCTGACAGCCCGTCTCGCTCTCACACTGTAGCGGTGACGTCATCACGGAGCGGGGCGAGGTGGACCGCCAGCGGCTGGGCCAGATCGTGCTTGGCGACAAGGTGAGCTGACAGCCCGTCTCGCTCTCACACTGTAGCGGTGACGTCATCACGGAGCGGGGCGAGGTGGACCGCCAGCGGCTGGGCCAGATCGTGTTCGGCGACAAGGTGAGCTGACAGCCCGTCTCGCTCCCACACTGTGGCGGTGACGTCATCACGGAGCGGGGCGAGGTGGACCACCAGCGGCTGGGCCAGATCGTGTTTGGCGACAAGGTGAGCTGACAGCCCGTCTCGCTCTCACAATGTAGCGGTGACGTCATCACGGAGCGGGGCGAGGTGGACCACCAGCGGCTGGGCCAGATCGTGTTTGGCGACAAGGTGAGCTGGTAGCTGACAGCCCGTCTCGCTCTCACACTGTAGCGGTGACGTCATCACGGAGCGGGGCGAGGTGGACCGCCAGCGGCTGGGCCAGATCGTGTTCGGCGACAAGGTGAGCTGACAGCCCGTCTCGCTCTCACACTGTAGCGGTGACGTCATCACGGAGCGGGGCGAGGTGGACCGCCAGCGGCTGGGCCAGATCGTGTTTGGCGACAAGGTGAGCTGACAGCCCGTCTCGCTCTCACAATGTAGCGGTGACGTCATCACGGAGCGGGGCGAGGTGGACCACCAGCGGCTGGGCCAGATCGTGTTTGGCGACAAGGTGAGCTGGTAGCTGACAGCCCGTCTCGCTCTCACACTGTAGCGGTGACGTCATCACGGAGCGGGGCGAGGTGGACCGCCAGCGGCTGGGCCAGATCGTGTTCGGCGACAAGGTGAGCTGACAGCCCGTCTCGCTCTCACACTGTAGCGGTGACGTCATCACGGAGCGGGGCGAGGTGGACCGCCAGCGGCTGGGCCAGATCGTGTTTGGCGACAAGGTGAGCTGACAGCCCGTCTCGCTCTCACAATGTAGCGGTGACGTCATCACGGAGCGGGGCGAGGTGGACCACCAGCGGCTGGGCCAGATCGTGTTTGGCGACAAGGTGAGCTGGTAGCTGACAGCCCGTCTCGCTCTCACACTGTAGCGGTGACGTCATCACGGAGCGGGGCGAGGTGGACCGCCAGCGGCTGGGCCAGATCGTGTTCGGCGACAAGGTGAGCTGACAGCCCGTCTCGCTCTCACACTGTAGCGGTGACGTCATCACGGAGCGGGGCGAGGTGGACCGCCAGCGGCTGGGCCAGATCGTGTTTGGCGACAAGGTGAGCTGACAGCCCGTCTCGCTCTCACAATGTAGCGGTGACGTCATCACGGAGCGGGGCGAGGTGGACCACCAGCGGCTGGGCCAGATCGTGTTTGGCGACAAGGTGAGCTGGTAGCTGACAGCCCGTCACGCTCTCACTTCACGCTTCAAGGACAGATACTACAAGAATATTTTGACACTTAGTTCATCCTTAATGCCAATTATATTTAACGCGCCCGAGAGTCCCAAAAAAAAACAATTTTCAAAATTACTTTATTGAAAAATCAAAAATTTAAAAATCAAAATCAAACATTAAAATTACGTTAAGTACAAATGGACTTGCTCGAGGTTAGAGGCTAAGTGAGGTGGAATCCAAAGCGGCGATCCAATTTCGAAGTCAACGCGAAGTCAGCAGAATGTTTCCCTGAATGTTACCGATGAGTATGTTATACGCAGAGGCGACCATAAAATATACCAAAGATTATGTAATGGTATAGAGGCGTTATTAACTTGTAGATTTTACTATCTTGAATCTTCTAAGTGTAAGTATCTTCGGATGATAGGCTTGGTGGTATATAACATGCCTCAAGCCCCAAGCGGTCACCGGCGACCGCGATAACAATAGATAAGCTATTGTGTCTGGTTTTTCCACGATCGAGGTAATATTATATTATGATGAAAATATTATGATGAAAAGTAGCTGTTAGTTAAAATTAAATTACTTCTATCTTAATTCCAACGTCATTTTTGGCTGTAATATAACGTTATCTATCGCATATTATGCTATAATTAAAATTAAATATACATTAGTACGCTCAAGGCACGACCAGAGGAAATTGATAAGGCTTGTCATGTAATTATTACGTGTTCGGAATTTGATTATAGTGTAAATTATTTTATCTAGGCGGTGGAGCAAATTTTTGGGGGTCATTAATCTCAACTGAAAATCTTAAACGATTTTTGGGCTTAGTAGTTAAAATGTTGTGGTTATTAAACTCCATAAATGCAGAGCATACCACAATATAGCAAAACAACAGTACATACTACCGAATTGGCGGTCTTCACTTAAAATTAGCCAGAAATAGGACCATTAGTTCGTATAAAGCTTTTGTTGACTATGAGATATAAATAAATAGATTTATTTTTAATGCTCAGGCGCAGCTCGAGAGACTAAACTCAATAACATGGCCGGCGATCGCGAAGGAGGTGGTGGGGCGGGTGCGGCGCGCGGGGGAGGGCGGGGCGCGCGTCGTCGTGCTGGAGGCGGCCGTCATGGTGCGCGCCGGCTGGCAACGCCTCTGCCACCAGCTGTGGGCGGTCATCGTGCCGCCGGAGGAGGTCGGTGACACACCCCCTACTGGCTGGCTTCTCACGGCGCGTAATATCACGGGCCGCGCCGCGCTGAGCCGATTTGTACGAGCGAGCACAAGCCAACAGACGCGGACGACTACCTGTTCTCACTGCGCGACCTGGCGCGCGCGGGAGCGGCGCGTGTTGGACCCGGCCGCTAGAATTATCTACTCTAAACTCACTCACGTTGTCACGCGCCACTCCGAGCGCACTCGAGTCTCCACGAGCCCGCTCGAGCCGCGCCGAGCCGCACATTTGCAGTTACCGACTTCAATCGAATCGGACGCGCCTGCTCGAGCCAGACCGCGCTATCACGAGGCACCCCTTCACACGGCGCGTAGGCGCGGCTCGGCTCGTGATATTACACGCCGTGAGAAGCCAGCTTAATAATATAAAAAATCCACTAAGTTTGGAGACGCTGCAATTGCGCTGGCAACTTTTCCTGTCATGCGTTTTATAGTTTGTGAACATTGTTGCAGGCCATAAAGCGTATCCAGCAACGCAACAACCTGACGGAGGAGCAGGCCCGGCAGCGCGTTGAGGCGCAGCCGGCCAACAGCGAGCACGTGGCGGAGGCCCACGTCGTCTTCAGCCCCTACTGGAGCTACGAGTTCACGCAGGATCAAGTGGACCGAGCTTGGGAACAGCTCGCTGGTGTACTGAAGAGGCATTGAGGTTGGTGAGGGTAAAAGGAAACAGAATGCTTACGTGTTTGTTAGGTTAGGGGTGTGTTCCAAATATAACCCAGTATACGAGGAAGCATTGAGGCAGGTCACTCAGTAGAGGATAGAAACGTCAGACTGCTTATATTCGTGTTGAGAAGATATTATTAGTTCCTGACATGTGTTCCGTGACCCAGTTCTCGTGACGTCATAAATCTATGTGCTATTGATTCCTTCCGAAATGTACGTCAGTGCATTGACGTTTATGACTTTGTTTGGTTATCATTATTAAAAATTTTACACATTCTGCGAATATGTCACAGTTGTCTAAACAATATAACGTCGCGTACAGGATGTCGTGAGCATTAGCCAGTATACTGGGTTAAATTTTGTAACACAGTGTCGTGAACGGGGCAAAATCAGTACGCCAATATCTTGTAAAATGTGAGGAGACCAGATTTTATAGGTGATACTGTCATCCAAGTGCCAAAAGAGCCTTGTAGAATTGTAAGTGTAATATGTCAATAATCGATATGGATTTTGCATCCATTGTCAATTTAGAATTTACATTTAAAGCGGATGAGTCGCTGTGACCTTCGATCGCACTCGCACATGTGTGAAATGCAGAATTTTATATTAATAAGTAATTTTGTAACTACGTAAGTCGTAACCCCAACCGACGGACACATAACGTTTACTTTACATAATCCGATAAAATTACTTAGTTACGCTATGTGATAATGAATCAGTTCATCAATTTGAATTGGCTATAAGGGACAAAGCCAAACTTGTCAATTAAAAAATTGGTAAAAGAACCAAAACCCCAGTTGGGTAAGCTCACACCAAAACGCGAAGCGTCTTGGCATTTTCAAATGACTTAAATTGACCTTTATTTACTACAAAAGTTGATATAAATTTAATTGCAAAAACGGCACATCCTGCTTTGCGATTCTCTTTGCGATCTTGCCACCGGTAAGCAAGCGGATATTATTTATTTTTTATCTGTTAACCGCAGAGCCAGCGACAGCCAGATATCTTCATTTTATAAAAGGTAAAAGTTTTCCTATATACCTACGTGAGAACGACCAGCAACTATGGAGTTTCGGTCGCGGCCATAAAGGGTCATATAAACAGGTAAACTTTCAGCTTTCATAAAATGACGAAAGTCTGGCTGTCGCTGGCTCTTGGGTTATGTCGAAAATAGGGAGTGCCTCCGCTGCCGGCGCCGGCTCCCAAAAATATCAGTAATGGGAACCGGCGGTAAGTACACTGCCGGCAGCCGAGATATGAAACAACGGCTGCCGGCGCTGGCACTCAAAATGGGAGCCGGTGATAATGCGTAAAGCTACCAAAAAGTAAGATTTTGCACCACAGCTACAGTTATAAACCCCGTGGTATACTTCCGAAGGTACTGCAGAGAACTTCAGATTCCTTATACATGTTAGAGAGTTTCAGCGTTGTTTAAAGAAGCAAAGATATTGTATTATGCTACTATGCAGATCACATTTATCAGCATCATCATCACCACCATTAACCCATCAAGATTCAAGCCCCATACGAGCACCGGTGATCGCGACAACAATAAAATACAATAGCATTTCCAAGAATCCCCGATCGAAGGATTCAAATATGCATCCTTACAATATGACTATTTATGACCTTATTATTTATTTGTACTTTTCATAGTCCTATAGCATAAGACTGATGTTTTTGATCATTATCCTGTCATTTGACAAGCGATGTTTGCCGAATAGGCGCCGGCAGCCTTTTCGGCAAACATCGCGTGACTTCGGCAAACTTCGGAGTTTGGAAAACGGCGCCGGCAGCCATTTCAGCAACCGGCGCCGGCAGCCATTTCGGCAACCGGCGCCGGCAGCGGTGGCACTCCCTCGAAAATATTGATACAAAAGTTTGAAAGATAGCAGATATTGTGCAATATCTGCTGTTAAACCCCAACCGTTGCTTACCTGTCGCAAGCATAATCACTCTGCAGGTGTAGTTCAAAATTCCAACTTAAGCAATGGAACTTGTATTTTGTGTATCAAATAAAGTTCAACATTGAATCGCTGTCTTGAAAAGAAAAAATATTAAAAATATTGCGCTTTATTTGAGGTTAAAAAGAAGACAATACTCGCCATTAGACTGCGCAAAATTAGTTAGGCATGAAACGTTCCTAGTTTAATTACTATGGCGATTTTATGTTTTATTGCCGCACTCTTTTTAGGGTTCCGTACCCAAAGATTAAAAACGGGACCCTATTACTGAGACTTCGATGTCTGTCCGTCTGTCCGTCTGTCTGCCTGTCCGTCTGTCTGTCCGTCTGTCTCCAGGCTGTAACTCAAGAACGGTAATAGCTAGAGAGTTGAAATTTTCACAGATTATGTATTTCTGTTGCCGCTGTAACAACAAATACTAAAAACAAAATAAAATTAATATTTAAGGGGGGCTCTCATACAACAAACGTGATTTTTTTGGCCTTTTTTGCTCTATATCAATAATGGCAACAGGTAGGTACTTGAATTTTTCTAAAGGTCCTTAGTTATATGTTTACTTTAATATTTAATAATAATATTCAAATAAAATAAAAAATTAAGGGGGGCTCCCATACAAAAATATTTTTTGGACTAATTTGCTCTATAACGGTACGGAACCCTTCGTGCGCGAGTCCGACTCGCACTTGGCCGATTATTATTATTCGTAGCCGCACTCAGGGTACTTTATTTTATAGGGCACTTGTACTTTATTTTAATAAAGAGTTTGTCAGAAAATGTATAGAGCCTATGTGAAAATTTTTATTTAATTTAAGTAAGTAATTATTAAATCTGAGTGCGGCTGTAAGCTTAAGGGGTAAGGTGTTTGGTGATTGCATTTATAAAAATACTAAATTGTAAATTGGTTATATTAGTTAAATTGACAACTAAGAAATATAAATTGATATATTTTGTACAAATTAATATGTGTAGATAATTCTTATTTAAAATTTTTGTTCATTTGGTTATTTATCTTTGTGTGATACACAAAGACAAATTACTAAAAGGCCGTGTTCACACCAAACTGACTATGCGCCGCTGAATGTGAGCGAGCGTTACGCAGTTTATTGTATTTCCATACATATTAACTTTTTCGTTCACACCTAACTGACAATACGCCATTACGCTATGCGTAGGCGCGGACATTCGATACCGTATATTTTGTATGATTTTCACGTTCACACTGGGGCTCACAGTGAGCCTGCTCACATTCAGCGGCGTATAGTCAGTTTGGTGTGAACACGGCCAAAGATTATCTGTAAATTCTTCATTCTATATTACATAATCTTTTCATTGCTATATATTGTAGTAGATGTTATTGACATGGCATCAGGTAAGGTTTTGGGTAGAATTATTGCTTGACGGGACTGGGAAAATATTTAAAATTATAGTGTTCAAGAGAGAGATGGCAATAATTATAATAGGTACTACTACAATTTGGAGAACCATTGAGCATAGAGTAAATTTTGTTTTTTTTTTACTACTAAAGGTCAATTCAGCCCACAACGTGACGCGTAGATGCATGTAATTATTGACAGATTTCAATAGGGGAGTTGACATACTTTTTAAAAATAGTTTTAAGCGCTTCAGTTGTTTACAATAATACCTGTAAATGAATATTTTATTCATTATAATGCCCTAGAATGAGTTAAAAATTATTTTAAATACTGAATTCAAAATATGTCACAAAAACGCGGCATTATGGTCACGTGATCACGTGTGACGTCATCGTTCATGAAACAAAACAAGCGTAGACAGAGCAAAAGTGAGTAAGTGTTTAACGTAACAACTGTCAATTTTGTTTGACACTGAACGATGACGTCACTGCTTCAGATTGACGTTTCCAATCACGTGACTTACAGTTAATAAATTCAATTTTTTTCAATGTAAAATAAAATAAATCAATATTTTTTTTTTGTTATTTGTATTGTTTTAGAGTTTTTATCAATAAATTTATAAAATTTAATAATTATTTTAAAATTTTAAACATACTGTCAACTCCCCTATTGCGTGAGACGTCTCACGTCTTTCAAATCTGTCAAATCCATACAAAATTTGAAATGCATCTACGCGTCGCGTTGCGGTCTGAATTGACCCTTATAGACAAAGATTACTGCTCGATGGACAGACGAATTACGCTTTTAATATCAAACGGCTAAGGCCAAATAAAATGTTTTAGGATCGCACAACTTTAAGATTTATTAACAGGAATTACATATAAACAAAATATAAATTATTTACTGATAATAACCCGTCTGATAACTAATCCACCAATATTGTATATCCGTACGATATACCCACCAACCTAAACCCGAACTGCGCTTTCTATTTCCATTTTTGCTGAACGAGTTGTGCGCGGCCTATAAAGACGAGACCGCACTAAGCGACACTAAAGCCGTGTTTTCACTAGGGGACAATCGGTCCCTAAAAAGGGAGGTCGCGAGAACATGTCGCCCGACGTCGCAGCGACATTTACGGGTTGCGGGACTTGTCGCTGACGACATAGGTACTGTTCACCACTGACTAGTGTGAACAAGTCATATTATGTCGAGGGACAAAGTTGCAGGGACAAACTACGTGTTGCAGGGACAAACTACGTAAATGTCGGACGACTTGTCTCCGCGACATGTCCCTTACGGCTGTTCCCAATATTCAATCTATCTCAGGTTTGACATACGACCGATCGCAACTAACATTGAATTGACATAAAATATATGTCTCTAATGTCTAATAGCTTTGTCCACATGATGCCTTTTTCTATTCATCAAGGGCATGCCTTATAGTGCTGTCAACTGCGAACGTGAGGCATGCCCGTAACGCGCGTTGAAATCGTAGCGCGCGCTATGACACTTTTCTTTCAACGCGGGCACAATAGACATAACTACCAGTAGTTCGACTGCAAAGAAACGGACAGGTTTCAATATCTGTCAAATTCGTCGGGTTTCACTAGGATTATGAACGGAATGTGCCTCGCGCTGGCTGGTATAATTTATTTTTAAATATTTAAAATAAAGATTTCAAAATTGGATTCTGTCAATTTTAATCGCAAGTGCCAAAACACAAACAACAATACGATCAAAGAGGAACACGTCCAGCGAATATGTCATAGTTTTAAATTCGTAGGTAACAAGTTAACAACCCTAGCGACGATTTTCGTCATAATACGTCAAATTTAAAAATTTCAACATCAGTTCTAAGTCGGCATACTCTAAAATTCTGTCTACTCTGACGCGGGTGGATTTTGACGCGCGTCACGGGCATGCCACACGTTCGCTGTTGACAGCCAATTGACAGCGCTATAAGGCATGCCCTTGTTGTACAAAAAAAAGGCACAATGTGGACAAAGCTAATGAGAGCTATTCCTATCTCTAGTAGGGCAAAACCAGAGATACTTTTCTTTCAACGCGGGTGGATTTTGACGCGCGTCACGGGCATGCCACACGTTCGCTGTTGACAGCCAATTGACAGCGCTATAAGACATGCCCTTGTTGTACAAAAAAAAGGCACAATGTGGACAAAGCTAATGAGAGCTATTCCTATCTCTAGTAGGGCAAAACCAGAGATACTTTTCTTTCAACGCGGGTGGATTTTGACGCGCGTCACGGGCATGCCACACGTTCGCTGTTGACAGCCAATTGACAGCGCTATAAGGCATGCCCTTGTTGTACAAAAAAAAGGCACAATGTGGACAAAGCTAATGAGAGCTATTCCTATCTCTAGTAGGGCAAAACCAGAGATACTTTTCTTTCAACGCGGGTGGATTTTGACGCGCGTCACGGGCATGCCACACGTTCGCTGTTGACAGCCAATTGACAGCGCTATAAGGCATGCCCTTGTTGTACAAAAAAAAGGCACAATGTGGACAAAGCTAATGAGAGCTATTCCTATCTCTAGTAGGGCAAAACCAGAGATACTTTTCTTTCAACGCGGGTGGATTTTGACGCGCGTCACGGGCATGCCACACGTTCGCTGTTGACAGCCAATTGACAGCGCTATAAGGCATGCCCTTGTTGTACAAAAAAAAGGCACAATGTGGACAAAGCTAATGAGAGCTATTCCTATCTCTAGTAGGGCAAAACCAGAGATACTTTTCTTTCAACGCGGGTGGATTTTGACGCGTGTCACGGGCATGCCACACGTTCGCTGTTGACAGCCAATTGACAGCGCTATAAGGCATGCCCTTGTTGTACAAAAAAAAGGCACAATGTGGACAAAGCTAATGAGAGCTATTCCTATCTCTAGTAGGGCAAAACCAGAGATACTTTTCTTTCAACGCGGGTGGATTTTGACGCGCGTCACGGGCATGCCACACGTTCGCTGTTGACAGCCAATTGACAGCGCTATAAGGCATGCCCTTGTTGTACAAAAAAAGGCACAATGTGGACAAAGCTAATGAGAGCTATTCCTATCTCTAGTAGGGCAAAACCAGAGATAGATCAAATATTGGGAACGGCCGTTAGTGAAAACACGGCTTAATCTGCAGCGGAGCGAGGCGACACTTCACCTTCCAAGTTCCAACAGAAGTGACGTTTTGTATCGCATATCTTCGCTACCGCGTACTGCGTAGTACGGCTCAGCTCAAACGATTTCATACAAAGGACATTTGGCCGTAACGTGTCGCGTTCCGCTGCAGCGTAATGTCGCTTAGGCTACCTTCACATTCTTCTTATATACTAAAACGAGCCAGCCGCGCGACTCTCTTTTGTATAGAAGTCGCGCGGCTGCAGCGCTGCTGCCGCACTGCTTGCGACGTAATGTAAAGGCTCTCTAAGTGCGGTCCATAAAGTTAATATACCTAGCGGAATAGAGAAACAAAGGCCTGAGCAAGCGAGATGTTACTTATTACTATCAATAACACTGCGTGGTAAAAAGAGACTCGTGACACATGACAGCAAAACCAATTTTTTTCATCTATATTTTGACGTCCAATCGCCACTTATCGGCACTTTGACAATTTAATCTCTTAGAAAGATGCTTGTGTAAGTGTATACGTAAACTAATTTTTATGGAGGCACTTCACATGGCTATTTGTATTTGCGTATTTGATGTATTCGCCAAACAATCACCATGTGTAGATAGTTGACAAAGTATTGGCCTTATTTGCCTATTTGACAAATATGACCAATACTAAATACACGTATCCGTACCTTTGTCGGTTTTTGACGCACATCAAAAGAGTCAAATAGGCAAGTAAACAAAATCAAGTAAAAGTTTGGTATATTTTGACGTCCATGTTTGGAAGGCCGTATTTGCCTTTATTTGCTTGTTTGTATATGTACGTCAATAATTTTGCCAAATGCAACATGCCATGTGAAGTGCCTCCATTACACACAGACGTAAATCAATTTTCGGTTTCGTTTGACAGCTCGAGATTGTTGCTCTATTCCGCTAGGTTTTACGGTGCGGTCTCACCTTAAACGTTAATTTTTTGCCATTTAATTAAGTAGTCATTGTTGATATAATTTTGTACTTGGTGATATAGAATTTATAGATCATAGGGCGTTTAGTTTGTACGAAATAATTTTTGTACGGGGTTAATAATATGGAATTGTTTATTGGACATATTGTAATGTTGTTATTATGGTGAATATAGTTTATTATTATTGTAAAATTTCTTGTTTCATTTAACCACTTGTAATGGAAATTTAATTTATTGTAAAATAATTATTGCATAAATTAAACAAGTTCCTGGCATTAAAGACAATGATGTATGAAAGTAATTACAAAATCTGATCATCGTTTCTGAATTATTAATCTTATAAATCGTTAGTCCTGAACTTTGCCCATTATTGTAATGACTTCATATTATGATCAGACGTTATAGAATTCAGATTGATTTAGGAAACCTAAGGGAAAAGAAAAAATGACAAAATTTTTGAGTCTGTTTCAGCTTTTTCTACTCTTTCAACTTGGCTACACATCAAATTTCAAAATCTTCTCCGAAGGCTCAACGGATGTTACAAAAATAGATATGTTGGTAAGTAATTTTAATTTATTTAAACAATGAATTTTAACTTTATGCAAACTTCTTTTATCATATTAATTAATTTCAGCACTAACTTTGATTTAACAGTGATGGTATTAAATTAATTTAAATATTTAACTAAGCAACATTTAAATTCAGCGTAAAAGTTATGAAATATTTAAAGTTATGTTTTTATAGCTTGTTCTAAAATTGTTGTTCCTAATTATAACAATATATTTTATATAATACGTAAGTGAGAATGTCTATTAAGTTTAAGGTTTAAGTGTCAACCCACACGTACCACAACCACAACCACACGACATCGCAACGACAAAATGTCGTCGAGCAGTGGTTACGTGTGAATGGTGTCGCTGCAGCATTTTGTGGTTGCGTTGTGGTACCGACAAAATGCCGACGTGGTTGCGTTGTCGCCAGTGGTTGCGATGTGGTTACGTACGAAAGTCAATGAAACGGAGGGGGGGAAGAGTGCGGGCGGAGTTCGCGCACTATCGTTGCACCCACGCAACGTTGTGGTTGCGATGTGGTTGCGACGTGGTTGTGATGTGGTTGCGACGTGGTTGCGATGTGGTTGCGTCTGACAAGTGGTCGACAACGACTGCAAAATGTGGTACGTGTGAATGGTCCAGTTCATTTACAATTATACGAAATATACGCCCGACCACGTGGTGTGGTTGTGGTGTGGTTGTGGTTGTCGTGTGGTTGTGGTACGTGTGGGTTGGCCCTAAGGTTCACTGTAGTGATTTTATTTTAACTTGATTTATATTGTCATTCTTTTTTTCAGGCGAATATAATGACGAATAATTTTAAAACCAACGGATGGATTAACCTGCTCTTTATGGGCGATCTACCCGACCGTTTTTACGAGAAAATAAAGAACATAGATAATATGACCGTCGCCCATTCCAACTTAGAATCAGAGGATGACGAATACTTTGAAGATGCCGTACCGTATCATTCCAACGTTATACTTCTTAGCTGCTTAGACTTTGAACAGTTTGAAAAGTTGCTCAAGAAAACATTATCCTCGCCGTACTGGCATCCACTCTCGAATATCATCCTATACTTTCAATTCCCGTGCGACAACGATTTACTGGCGAAAGTATTTTTCACTCTATGGTACTATAAAGGTATAAATACTATCGTCATCCACGAGAACAACTCCACCCACGTTCACATCTCGTACTTCAGCCCGTATATCAGCGAGGAATACAAGCTAGACCACCACTACGGCTGCTCCACGAACAGGCGAGTGGGGATGTCGATAAAAGATTATAGGAAGGACTTCGACTGCGCCGATACCTGCGAAAATATTACCCTTCACTCGGTGCTACGAACCAAGAACCTCGGCACGTGCCTGGGTCTCGCTACTCACACGTTCTCCTACGACGATCCTCAGGTGGCCAGGCTAGATTTATTCCCGGACAAAGTGAAAAATTTGCACGGATTCGTGTTCAAAGTTTTCATGATAGAGGTGCTACCGTTCTTGAGGATAGACGAGATGCCCGACGGCAGCTACCAGCTGCGGGAGAGGGACGGCCTCATCTGGACCACGATGGCCGACCTCATGAACTTCAAAATAGACCTCTCCGGGGCGAAGAAGGCGAAGATGAGATTCAGCTACGACTTCACCGTCCAGAAGATTTTCGAGTACACCGAGAGGAAGGCGGACCTCATCCTCTTCCCGGTGTATCAGTTCGACCTGATCATCGCGAAGCTGGACAACACGTTTCCGTTCATGGAGAGTGGAGTATGTTTCATCTCGTACCGGGCGCCCATGGAGAAGTTCCTAGTCGACATTAAGATGATCCAGAAGCTGTACACGTTTATAATAGAATTCGTCGTGTGCTTCGCGTGCGTTTGGCTCGTGTTTCTGCTCTACGACGTGCACGAGAACAGGGGCTCGAGGTTCGATCAGATCGGTCGGAGCTACTTAAACACGGTCCGCCTGACCCTGTGCATCAGCCTCCACAAGCCTCAGAAGCAGGATGGGTTCCGGATATTCCTGGCCGTGTCGATATGGAGCTTCTTCCTCATCAACTTCGCGATGCAGGCCCAAATAATATCGTTGTACTCGTCTTCCAAGAGGGGCAAAAACGTGGACTCTTTCGAAGATGTGATCGAAAAGGGATACTTTATCGAGGGCATCGGTTCCCCCGACGTGATGCTGCCGGACACGGACGAGAGATATCGCAAGATTAACGAGAAGCTCGTCAGCAATCAGGACATATTCGAGTGCATTCGGAACATCAGGAACGACAGCCGAAGATTCTGCCTCATGGACTGCGCCCTGGGCCGGTATTTGGAGCTTAATTTGTTGAATGAAAAAGGGGAGCAGTATTTGCACGTGGCGAGACGAGACCGAATGCACAGCCTGTATCTGAATATGCTGCTGCAGCTAAACTCTCCGCTCTTGGACAACTATAACAAGTACATGATGGCGCTAGTCGAGGGTGGTATCATCAGGAAATGGATGCAGTACAGGTACAGGGTGGTGGAGGACGAGGTCTCCTTCAAAACGCTCGGCTTGGAGGATCTGGAGGCCATTTTTCAGATATATCTGGTGCTGGTTTTGTGGAGTTTCGTCGTTTTAGTAATAGAGGTCGTCGTAGGTAATAGAAGGAAACTGCGTTTCTGTTGAAAAGGAAATATGAGGTTTGCTGGTTTAAAAGAATTTTTAAAAGGAAACTACTTGCGGAGATATCGACGCAGATGAACGAGTGTACTACAGCCTATGACTATTAGTGTAGGAAATGAACCGATTCTTTGTATGGGGACCCATGCATTAATTCCTCAGTCGATGAAACTTTGCAGGGTTATAGAATAGTATGAGCCAATACTTACATATTAAAATCCAAAAGAAAAAACACTAGGAAGTCAGTTATTTATACCTAAAAGTACAAATCTGTTTATATATTTAACAGAGTAATTTCTCAGTCTAAATTTATTTTACCAAATGAGTTATTTATACAAGTATGTGATACTTTATAAAAATCCAAAACTTTTTCCAAACAAAAGTATTGCTTTTTTATAATTTTTCTTTTTTCTGACCTCATTTTCAAGGGAAAATTTCTCAGTATTTTTTTTCTCATATGACTTAAGAATGTAATTTGGCGTTACGAGTAAGAAAATCCAAAAAAAAATCATACCAATAAAAAACTATTTAAATCTGTAAAAAACTTAGTGTGGAAAATATCTCAGCGTTATTTCTTTTCTTAACTATGTTATGTAGTCAAATATACACATAAATCCAAAATATCCAAAAGAAATACCATCCAGAACACCGAAATTTTAGAAGTGAAGCTAAATCTATCCCGCGTTTACGCAATAATGTACCGTCTTGCTTTACTAGTTAGGTGTAGATTAGCGTCATCGTGCATATGGTACGACCTTGATCGCGTGACCCGCACTTAGGGGTCGCGGTCGGTGTGTGATTCCGTACCCAAAGGGTAAAAACAGGACTCTATTACTGAGACTTCGATATCTGTCTGTCCGTCTGTCCGTCCGTCTGTCTGTGTGTCTCCAGGCTGTATCTCAAGAACCGCTATAGCTTCTTCTAAGACTTCTGAAATTTTCACAGATTATGTATTTCTGGTGCTGCTATGACAACAAATACTAAAAACAAAATAAAGTTAATATTTAACCCCATACAACAAACGTGATTTTTCTTGGCCTTTTTGACTCATGATCCATAATAGCTACATTGTAGACAGTAGACACTTGAAATTTCCACAAAATCCTTAATTATATGCGTACTTTAATATAAATACATAATAAAAATAAAATAAATAATTAAGGGGGGACTTCCATACAAAAAACACAATTTTTTCCCTACTTTCGCTCTATAACGGTACTCTCGCACCAGCTGGCCAATTATTCTTTTCTTTGTAGGTACGTAGACAACACAAGAGTAATCGAGATAGATTTATGTTCGCTTAAAATAATTAAAAGTTATAGGTACACGTAAGTACTACCTACTACTACTACATAACATAATACAGGGTGCAATTAAACCTTCCTGCCAAATTTTGATATATTGATCCTTGTTAAAAATAAAAATCGGTTGTCTGTAAAGTCGGTTTACTGACGATAGTTGAACGTGACAACGTCATAGCCTTAACCCCTCAGTTCCGGGAAAAATCTATGCAAAAAAGTTGGTAGGTCAATGTGCAAAAAAAATGGCGCCCGGCCTACCCTCTTTGTAAAATTAATGTAATATCCTTACATACAATCCATATTTTATGTTTGTGTGAACTACATTATAATATATTATGTTAAATTTTCTATCTATCAAGCCATCATAATATAGTATTTAGTCCGATGTGATAGTGGTTTCTCAATTATAAACTTTCGAAACTATAATTAGTGACTTGTTCAGAAGAAATAAACGAATACTTTATTCTTCATATATTAAGTCATACCTTGATACGTAGGAAATAGAGCACAATTTTGAATAGCCGAAATAATACTAATAGCTCACAGATTGTTTATTTATTTTTCATTCAGAGTGTGGTCAATGTATCAAAGATTATAACTAACCAAACTTCTTCATACAAAAGTATTCTCTAAGTCATCGAAATACGTAATATAATCGAAACAAAGAGCGCGGCCCAGGTGGGCCTTACGGTTGTTGAGAGACTTGAGAGTGTAAATGGAACGCCTCAGAGCTGTCAGCGAGGTAACGCCGCATGAACTGCCATGTTTTTCGGGCGCGCACCCCATATCGAATTATAAGACGTTATCACGTCAAAAGAAAAACTTAAGTATTGTGTGTTAAAAAATGAAACATCAAAATAAATACAATGAACACCCGCTAGTTGAAGTTCACAATAAAATTATTGGTTCAACACCTGACTAGTGAGACTGGCACACCCTATATTATATCAATGAGGATGGAATAAAATGTTATAAGTTATAACGTTATACGTTTTATATATTAGATTGAGGTATTACAAATATTATATAAACAGACTATAAGGTGAGACTGCACTAAGCGAAACTACGCTCCAGCATAACGATGTGTCACATCACTTTGTATGAAATCGTATGAGGAAAGCTGCACTACTCGACAGCGGTTCTAAGCGACACAAATCTTCAGTGCTATAGAACTCAAAGTGCCCTGTCGCTCTGCTGCGTAGTGTGCGTCACAGTACTCACTAATACGTACGGTTATGCGTGTTGTCGTGCGGGTGGTGATGCTGCCTGCGGTCGAGCAGCGCCGCGGCCGCCATCGCGCGGTGCTCGCCTCAGCGCGCGCCGCACACCGCCCACTCGCACAGCACGCGCACCACAGAGTACGAGCACAGGTACTCCTACAGGCATAGAGTGTAGACCATAGTTTCTCAACCTTTTTTTGCTCACCGCCCACTTTGAGAATATGTTTTTTTCTAGAGACCCCCCCCCCTTCTTAATTTTACTTACCATCTGTCGCGAATTTAAAACAGCTATTGCCACGATTATATTTAAACGTAAGATATTATATTATAGTCGTAAGATAGAAATATGACCCCTATCCTATTTCTAAGTTTAAAATGAAGAATGAAAGAATAATGTTTCAATGGGAGCAATAAAAACGCATGCTTAGTTATATTGAGCAATATTTTGCATATATAATACGTGCACACGTGATAAAAATGATTACAATACCTACAATAACAAACATTAAACGATATTAATTTTTATTTTACTTTAGTACGTGATTAGCGTGTATTTTTTTTGCCTTTTTAGACTATATTTTTTAATCTACCCACGCCCCCTCTGCGCCATCTCAATGCCCCCTAATTTTCTCTGGGTCTTCTACTGCCCCCCCCCGAAAGTCACAAACGCCCACAAGGGGGCGTTATCGCCCACGTTGAGAACCTATGGTGTAGACGATGTCATAGACAATAGATATATGACAAATAACCTTAAACAAACTCTAGCATTTTTAAAACTGTTTTGTAGTAGATATTCGCATTTTCGATCGTCAAAACGAGAAGTAAGTTTAAAGCTTTCAATAAAACATGTTCATATTGCAGATCATATCAATATTAAATTATTATGTATACAGAATACAAAAGCATCAAAGAATAAAGAACATATTAAAATGTTAGTTCTATTCTCAAATTTAATTAACAAATCATATTTTGTTTTGTATTTTAATAACTTACCGGGTCTTTAGGGTCGAGATTTGAGTCTTTAGGTGGCGTACAGTTGGCAAAGACTTCTTTGTACAGTGTATCCAGATTATTGTTTGGGTCAACTCTGTCAAAACAGTGACGATCTAATGCTTCTAGAACCGCCAGCACTCTTGCTAAAAAGTTACAACAAATTGATGATAATAAAAACCTGTCTTTTTAGTTTACAATTACTAACAATGTCAGTTCAAAAAATCGACCCAGATAGAGTTCAGGCCTTATTATATCCGAGGCTACTGTATAAATGCAGTAGTTAAACTCACATTGATTTAAAAACCGGCCTCACTTTGTTTATAAAACTCTATGAATTGTGAATAGTTTTTATCCGCTCTAAACTAGCTACAATGAATTTTGTATATAAATGTAATATTGATTTATGTCACCTTGAGAGCTAGTCTGCCATTTATCAGTACACCATTTACTTTCGGCTTTCTTGCTCCTAGCAGCTATCTCTTGCTCGGCTTCATATACCTGCAGAAAAATAAGATAGAACTATGATAAGATAAATTAAACATAACTTCATTATATGTTTTTGATTAAAACATGAACTTCACATTTAGTTATTCCATATGGCTTTGTCTCATATTATTATTATTATGTTTAAAGAGCCATTTGACAGAAAATGTCCGTCATAACTTGAAATAATTAATATTTTTATTAATATGACCCTTTAGATTAATTTGTATCCTTATTTGGTTTTTACAAAGTTTCAACATTTCGGATTGAATGTTTAACGACTTGGTATTACCATCTTCCTATGCTCCTCAGTGACTTCAGAGTCCATCTGCGGCATGGGCAGCGCGGAGGGGGGTAGGGGGAGGTAGTCGAGCGGCGAGCCCTGCATGGACGACCCGCACCCCGACCACACCATAGCCGTAGGGCATTCTATGCAGATTATCTGTAAAAGGATATTATAGATCACTAGACGTTCCATGCGGCTTCGCCCGCGTAAATTAGGAACTTCACGAAAACCGTACATTTTCCGCGAATAAATAGCCTATGTCTCACGTGGTCAACTGTATATCTGTGCCAAAAAACATAAAAATTGCTCCAGTATTTTTTCCTCCGCTTTTTTTTTACATTTTTTTCTGTATCTTCGCTCATATTGATCTTAGCGTGATAATATATAGCCTATAGCCTTCCTCGATAAATGGGCTATCAAACACTGAAATAATTTTTCAAATCGGACCATTAGAATTTTCAAATCGGATCGTTAGATAGCCCATTTATCGAGGAAGGCTATAGGCTATATTTTATCACGCTAGTACTAATAGGAGCAAAGAAATAGAGGGAAGTGTAGAAAAAACGGGGGGAAATAATTTGAAAGGGCTTATTTGAACGCGCTAATCTCAGGAACTACTGGTCCGATTTGAAAAATTCTTTCAGTGTTAGATAGCCCATTTATTGAGAAAGGCTATAGGCTATATTTTATCACGCTAAGACTAATAGGAGCGAAGAAATAGAGGAAAATGTTAAAAAACGGAGGAAATTATTTAAAATTGCTTATTTTCTTAATAAACTACTGGAGCAATTTTTATGTTATTTGGCACACATGAAGAATAGACCAAGTGAAAGGACATAGGTTTCTTTTTTTGCCGAAAATGTTCCTAAATTCCTAAATTACGCGGGCGAAGAATCTATAGTTATTAAAATATGGATATAGTCCCAAAATTATTAAAAAATTAAATTGAAAAATAAAAACAAGAAAGAACTGGATAAGTTTCTCTTTATGGCTGCACCCATGCATGTCGTTCACGACAAATAATACTTTAAAACATCGTTTGTATCATAATAAAGACTGGATTAATAAAAATATCAGTCCGGTGTCTATAAGATCGATTGTCCTGAATGCGATAGTGTATAATTACGTGGGTCAAACAGAGTCAAACTGGACGCAGCTTTGAGACTCGGTACTACTAATATATATTCTGTGACTCGGTCTAAAGAACATAATATTATCGCGGCTTATAGGAATGGTCATGCTGATCCATACAGTGCCTGATGGCCATTCCTGTAAAGTTTTACATAAATGCGATATAAAGGCTTTCGGCTGAGGAACAATTAGCGATCATAAAAGAAAAGAAAAATAACATACTTGCATTGTTGAATGACCAAACTTGCTTGACTACACCACCGCTTATTAATATTATGTTCGGGGGTACTGGTGAGGGTATTGGGGGTAGTGGGGATAGAGTAGTAGTAGGGCTCGATAGTCGATAGGGTATAAAAGGCAGTGATTTGGGCGGTGGTGGCATCCTGTTGCATGCTCCGGTATTGGGGCGAAACGCGTGTCGAGTCGTCGAAACCTGAAAACCTTAATTTTGCACTTAATTTGCGGCAAAATACTTGATATAATGTGTCAGCCACACGAGAAGAATCTAAAAACTCTACACATTAGTTAAATTGGGTGGCTTGGCCATTTCGTTATTCGTCATGCTATGGGCTCTGAACTGTTGCACTCAATAACTTTTATATTAACTGTAACCAATAAAAATCGGCCAAGTGCGAGCAATAAGGTTTATTTTTATGAAATTAAAAAGTTTTTTGATTTATTTTTATATTTCAGTTGATTTAATGAAAGTTAAATTAAGGTTTACCATTTATGACGCATAAAAAAACTACTTGCTAGATCTCGCTCAAACCAATTTTCGTTAGTAGTTTTTATAGTAATGTACATCATATACTTTTTTTAGACTTATCATTCCCCTACTTTAGAAGTTAGAGGGGGGGAGACACACATTTTACCACTTTGGAAGACTATCTCCCGCAAACTATTCGGGTTAGAAAAAAATGATATAAGAAGCCTCAATATGATTTTGGCTTATAATTAACTGATCACCAGAAATAGTAACATTTCACAGACAAAAATAGTAAACGATCACCAAAATACAGACCACCAATTTAATGTAAAATGATAACCAAAGATTTAACATTTCGCCATCCTATTTATGTAAAATGACTTCAAATAAACCATTGTAAAACCAAAAATAGTAAATGATCACCAAAATTTGTAAATAATCACCAACATTATACCAGCATTTTAATGTAAAAATATGATCACCAAAGATTTAACATCTCGCTATCCTATTTATGCAAAATGACTCCAAATAAATCATTGTTAAACCAAAAGTAGTAAACGATCACCAAAATTAGTAAATGATCACCAACATCAAACTATCATTTTAATGTAAAATTATAACCAAAGTATTTTCATTTTGCTATCCTATTAAAGAAAAATGAACCAAAAAAATTATTGCTAACCGGGAAATAATAAAAAATAAAAACCAAATTTGAACTACATTTTAATGAGAAACAAACGAATTACATCTCGTTATTTGACTATCGTAAATAAATAATAATAATATAATACTGATAACGGGACTCAGTATAAGTAGGGTAGGGTAGGTGTCCGTCTGTTATCTCTTCAGGTCCAAACTGCTGAATATAACATAATATGGAGTTATTATACTTTTTTGTCAATTTACATGTAATTTACAAAAATTACAGTTTTTAGGGTGCGTTTCCACTTCATTGACCAATCGTGCTATTCCAGCGAAATGACAGCGAAGCGGAGCGAAGATTTCGAGTATGGTGATTGGTAAATTTGGCACCGCTTGGCTCAGCTCCTCTTCGCGTCAGTGGAATCGCGGCCTTAGATTCTTCTCGTGCGGCTGACACAATATATCAAGTATTTTGCCGCGACTTAAGTGTAAAAGGTAAAGGTTTTTAGATTTAGGGCTGTAAAGTTAGAAACTTGACAAATAAAAACTTGGCTCTACATGAAATTACTACTTTTTGACACCACGAACTATATTATGTTCTCGTCTTGGCAACATTTTTACATGAAAATGTTTTTGGTGGGATCGAGTTCTTTCTTTTTCAAATATGATTTGATAATATGTATTTTCATTTATGTATGCTTTTCTGCAAGAGACGTGTATGAGTAACTCTTCTTTTTCGAGCATATGCGTTATTAATCCGTCGTTTTTTTTATGCTGCACTTTTAAGGGTTCCGTAGTCAACAAGGAACCCTTATAGTTTCGGTCTGTCCGTCCGTCCGGTCCGTCTGTCTGTCCGCGGTATTTCTCAGAGACTATAGGACCAGCTTTGTAAGCTCTAATTCGGCAAGCAAACAAATGGCAAACAACAACTAGCATTTATTAACCCATTAATCCCCATAAGGACACAGGTGACCGCGACAACAATAGATTTCCAAGAATCCGCGATCGTACACACGAATGAATAGCGCGCGGGGTGGCGGGCGACGCGTCGGGCGGCCTGTACCTCCCGCCCGCGCCCCGCGCATACACCCCGCTCGCTGCCGATTGCAATATTCAAATCTTTCTATTGTAAAATGTTTTTAGTTTTTAATACGCTTGATGATTTCTTTGGATATTTTTGTAGTTGAAAAGAAAGTTAACAGTGTACTTAAATCAATAAATAAAACAGATAGAGAAATTTTCCACTGCTAGTAAAAAGGCAATTTTTAAAAATAGTATAGTTACAAGGTTTATGTTTTGGATTTTCATTTTGTGGCTATAAAACTTCAATAAAATGTCATTCCCGTATAAAAAATCGATAGAGCAATTTTCCGGTCCCAGTCAAGCCAAAAAAACATATTTTATAAAGATTTGGTGTTTCTGCGTGGATATTTTTTTGGATATTTCATACATTGTTTCTATACGTTCCATGAATATATCCAGTGAAAAAAGATTAAACGGATGATTTTTCCTAAAAAAGATATTAATTAATTACGAATTTAGGTAAAAATACCTAACTTCTATTATTATTATTCTTTGGATATTTATACAAAACTTTTAATTCATTGATACTTTGCCATGCTATAAAGTTTTTTCTGACTGAGGAATTACTGTGGGGGTCCAGATGGTTCCTTTCCTACACTATATAGCTGCTACGGACCACAGTTAAAAAAAATGTAAATGTATATTTTTCTATACAGATATTTCCCGCAACTTCTGGTAGAAAGTTTTCGGGAAGCGTACATTTTTTATCTTTTACCGGAAGTCAAAGTTTATCCATACCCAATTTTACCCTAATCAGTTCAGCAGTATTTAAAGCATGCAGTTGTAACAGACATACATTGTTGGTCGGTTTTCCTGTCGTTTTAAATTAGCGGACTCAAGCTATACTCAGTTTCGATAAATTTTGTTCTAAATATAAACAAACCTCAGAATGGGCGGCTATAACGCTACTAATTTAAAAGTCACATAATATTAACCACGAAATTATAATACAAAGGAACATTAATTTGGTTGATTTTTCTATTTAAATTTAAATCAAAATTATATGAAACTAAGTATAGTAATATCTAAGTATAGTAATATGTAAATGTAAATGTGTGTGATTGTTATCACGGTGTTATCGGTATTGTTATCATGATTGTATTGGAGTGGGTACAATCTTTATCTAATGTTATCTAACCCTATTTTAAGGTAATTGCCCAAAATTGTACCATAATACTTAAATGGAAGACTATTTGAGTATAGAGAATATTTGAGTGTATGTTTGTCACTTTTTGCGCAATAGGTACTATAATTTAGGCTCTGGATTAACATACGTTAACAGTTAACACATAGGATTTACTCCGAAAAAAAAATCGGTTGTCTGTAAAGTCGGTTTACTGACGATAGTTGTACGTGACAACGTATAACGTTGTCACGTTCAACTATCCTTAACCCCTTAACCCTCGCTTCCGAATCTCTATAAATAGAAACAAACTTTTTCGACTGTAACCTAAAGTTATTTCGATGTATTTCTTTCAAATGATTGTCTAAAAATATATTTTATAATGAGTAAAATAAACTATTCGCAATACAAAACGCTACATACATTCGAACAAAGACGAAATCCAGTAAAATCTTCGAACAAAGCACAAGTCATACCTTGACACGTAGGAAATAGAGCACAATTTTAAATAGCCGAAATAATACTAATAGCTCACAGATTGTTTATTTATTTTTCATTCAGAGTGTGGTCAATGTATCAAAGGTCATAACTAACCAAACTTCTTCATACAAAAGTATTCTCTAAGTCATCGAAATACGTAATATAATCGAAACAAAGAACGCGGCCCAGGTGGGTTGAGTACGGTTGCTGAGAGGATAAATGGAACGCCTCAGAGCAGCTGTCAGCGAGGCAACGCCGCATGAACTGTCATGTTTTTCGGGCGCGCACCCCATATCGAATAATAAGACGTTATCACGTCAAAAACAATGTTCTCGGATATTTAAAGAAGCAGATTTGTCCGTGGCTCTGTCTCACATATAGCTAGATTTTTCTGAATATATTTATTCGAATGCACTGATAAATATTGCTTTGCAAGCAACGTACACGATCTACGAGAAAGTTAACGACTTTCTCGTAGATCGTCTACGTAGCGATGCTACGGCGTAGTAGCACCCTATTCTCTTGACGTAGCGTGCTGCGTGAAGCCAAACGAGCGTAATTTGTGAGTTGTGACTTGTGAGTCGCAGAATTTTTGTCGCATAAATAAATATCTTTTCATACAAATCATGACGCACTTAAATTACGCTCGTGTGAATCAAACAGGACTTTTGTATGATATTAAACACAGCAGAATTTTTGCCAGCCGAAATTTTGCGACTCACAACTCACAAATTACGCTCGTTTCGCTTCACCCTTAGCTGTGTTAACTTATTGAAATAAAAACATGAACGAAAATTACTACATTTTGTCGTTATTCAGATGATCGCAATGATCTACTGGCACTCAATATAAATGTATATCTACATTTATCACGATACGTACACCCTATATAAATACAAGTCACTGTAAGCATTTTTACAATATACAAATAGTACTTAGCTTAGTCACAAGACAGAATATAAAATGAAGCCTTTTACAATCTTAGCACTTTTGTGCTATATTCGAAACATTTTTGGGCAAAATATTTTGAATATGAAGTCTGATGATTTAAAAATACTCGACATGATTGTAAGTGTTTATTTCACGCTATAGTAAAGTACTTAAAAATTACAGTTCATTTAATTATGTAAGTAATTAATTTTCTCTGGGTGTGGCAGTAAATTGCTCTGAATAATAATTAAAATAACACTTTTTCAGGCAAACATTGTTCTTCGAAATTTGAAAACTACCGGTTGGAATAATATTTTATTTGTTGGAGAATTTGAAGACATTTTGTATACGAAACTGATGCATTTGCATTACACCTTTTCAGTGGTTAAGCCTGACACAGAAATGTTCTTTAAAAATACTTCCATAATCCCGTACCATTCTAATACGATTATTTTAAAATGTGAAGATGAAGAGGATTGTCAAATAACGCTTATGGTGTTAATAACTCATCCGTATTGGCATCCACACTCTAATTTCATACTGTACTACAATAATACCTACAATAAACATATTATAACTGCAAAAATATTTTACATTCTTTGGTATTATAAAGTCATGAATTCTATCATCATTAGTAAAAACAGAGTAATAAGTCTTTATACGCCGTTTATAAGTGAAAAATACTCTCTTGATGATTCCTTTTATTGTTCGCTCAAAAACAGAAGTATGGATGCTGGTAAAGGGTTCATCTGTAAGGAAAATTGTGGCAAAGAAAGAGAATATTTGCCTTTAGAAGTCGAAAACTTTGGAACTTTTATCAGCTTTGAAACCATTGAACTATCTGACGATTCTGAAAATTTGAGGAAACTGTCTTTATTCGAACATAAAGCTGATAACATGCACGGTACTACCCTCAAAGGATATGGAATAGATGTTCATCCATTTTTAAAGTTAAGTAGTAATCAAGGAACATTTAAAGGAAGAGATGGTTTACTTTGGAAAACGATAGCAGAAGAAATGAATTTTACTATACGTCTTGAACCAAATGTAACAAACAAGTTTAATTATAAAGAGCGCATTAAACGTTTGAAAGAATATAGGTACAGAAGTCTTGATCTATTTCTAGTACCTGTGTATCAAATGGACTTAGGTGTTGAGGTAGATTACACCTTTCCTTACGTCCAAAGTGGAGTGTGCTTCGTATCCCACAAGCCCGAAACCAAAAAGATATTGTTTGGGAGCTCTTTCGTGGAAAACAACTACAACATCGTGATAGAGTTCATCTGTATATTCTTCTTTATGTGGCTCGTGTTTTTTCTTTACCATTCGGAGCAAATTGACAAATTTAGCTACGATCAAGCAGGTAAAGATCTCATGAATACATTCCGAATGTTTTATTCCGTCGGTGTACCAAAGATACCTAAGCGCAAATCGTTCCTTATTTTCTTTGTAATAGCGCTATGGGGATTGGTGGTAATTACCTTTATCAATCAAGCATTCTTCTTTTATATGTTCTCTACGACGACCCGGGGCAAAAATATCGACACGTTCGAGGACGTATTAGAAAATATCAACAATGGAATGGTCCTCGAGGGTGTGGCTTCACATGATGTGTCGATAGCAAGAATGGACTCCAAAATAGATAGTGTTTATGCAAAACTGAAAAACATAGATGATAATTTTGAATGTGTTAAACTTTTAAAGGACGACACCAACAGAATATGTCTTATAGACTGTTCTATTGGACGTTATTTGGAAAGAAGTGAAATGAATGATGTGGGCGAACAATATCTGCATGTAGCGAAAGGAGACCAAATTCACGGACTATATTTGAACATGGTCCTGCCTAAACATTCACCGATGACTGAAAGTTTCAATAAACATGTAATGAGGCTGGTGGAATCAGGAATTGTAGGTCACTGGATGAAAGGCAAGGAGAAAGTTCATGAGGGTGAAAAGCTTTTTAAGGAAATAAGCCTCAGTGACCTAGAAGGGATATTTGAAATTATGTTTATTTACGATGTCATCAACATTGTTGTGTTTACCTTGGAAGTGATTTTTGGTAGAAAGAAATAAAATAAATAATAATATTATTGTAATGTCTTAAGGGTCCCGCCGCACACCCAATACAATACTGTATTAGGTAGGTACCACCGAGGAAATTGAGTGTTGACGGACCTACGTCAGTTGGTTGGCTTATTTGGCTTATGGCAATTCAATGTTAGCTGTGATCGGTCTGAATATATTGGGTTTGACTTATCGCGACCAAATTATTAGGTCCGCTATCTGCATAGAAATCAACTTCTCTGATAATACCTAAGTCAAAAAAAGATTTTTTTTTCAAAATCGTCGAAAAACCATTATCAGCTCATAATGGGTAAGTGACTTTTTGCTTATGGTCCTGGACTCCTGCCTGGTGGTAACAGCACAATGAATAATACCTATAATCGCCTTTTACTACACACAGCATCACCTTGTTTTTCGCGGCTTGCGTTGCATTTTTACCTTTTTTGTTGTAAAATTTTAAAATGTATATCCTTATTAGATTAATCAACGGAGAGCTGGCGACCAAATTCGTCATGTAGCTTCAGCTGTATTAAAACTCCGTTAGCTACTTCCCTGAACAACCCTCTGATAATGGGAAGTTTTCTTATTTTTTTAATTTGATTGTCAAACAGTTTCCATTTTAGTAACTAGATGGCGTATGGGTAGACAACTATCGGTAATACCAGGGAATACCATCAATAATTGCTACAAAACTGGGCAAAAGCATGTAAAACTTGATACATTTCAATTTGAAAAAGACACAATAATATTCCAATGAATAGGATAATAAAGTTATAATAACGATGTTTTAGTTAAAACTCACGGAAGAAATAGGCCTATTTACCGTTGTTCACACCAAAGTCACAGGAATTATACATTTTGGTTTTGACAACATCTTACCTGCACTTGTGCAAGATAACGGATATTTAGTGGCTAATATTTTACCAATAGTGAACATCAAAAACCCAAATAACACAATTTGGGGGAAAATAATAAAAACCACGCCGACAATAAAAAGTAGAAGTAGAAAACTCTTTCAGTTGTCAGTTTTCAGTTTGACAAGTGCAAGCGTGTTCCTAAGCTGTTACCAGTATACTGGCCTAATTGCTTAGGCCAATGATCGCTTAGGAGTATGATATTTTGATTGATATTACACTTGACAGTACACTGATATTTTTTAGAAACACGACCAACATGTAGCCAGTAATGCCAACCTGCAGATAATTTCAGATCGGTGGGGAACCAATAGAAAATTAATGAGTGTCTACCGTCGCGCCGTCTGGTGGAGATGATAAAAAGAAAACACCCCATAATCTGCGTGCAGGCAGGCCGTGGGCGGTGGGTGTGCAAGTAGTGGCGGTGCGGGGTGGGGAAAAAAAAATGAAAAAAAAAAATGTTGGTTCAGCTGTAATAAAACTCCGTTAGCTACTTCCCTGAACAACCCTTTCTGATAATCTGCGTGCTGGCAGGCCGTGGGCGGTGGGTGTGGGACTGGTGGGGTCAGGGCTTCAAATATCGTTATTTTTAAATGGTTTTTTTTATATTATTATATAATATTATATTCCGATAGGTATATTAACTTTATGATTAAGACGTACATATGGTATGCAGTATAGGCGACTATTACCTATATACTATATGTTATTGGGCTTGTTTGTTTCTATCAGTGTCGATGTATTTATATTGCTATACTCGTACTTAAGGAGTAAACTCCAGTCGTGCGTCGGAGCTGACACACTTTTTTTTTGTATGTTCAACGATTACTCCTACGAAATGTGTCGTATCGAACTGGCAACGTCGCATACCAATAAATAACGGTATACTTACCGGTAATCATAACGTTATTTTTATAACTATATTTTTATAATTTTTATAACTATATTTAACTGGCGCAGATTACACTGATGATGTAATAGGCCGAATCGCAGTATCGCAGTCATAAATAAAGTATTATAGTATAGATGTAATCTTAGCCCGTCATCGCGTGGCCATTTTGTGCTTATTTTCATACAAGTAGTGTGCGTGTATTTTCTTGAATATTTCTATTTGTCGATCATTTTGAAGCACATTATAATCCAGAAAGGAAAGTCATTGAGTTCATAATATCGATAATCAAGTATAGAGAATCCGTAACCACACGTAAAACGCTATGCAATTTTTGTAGTCAAATTATTAATTGATGTGACATTTTTAGCACTAATGCCTTATAATTTATATAGCACGAATAAGGGATTATTAAACTTATAAATTATCTTTTTAGCTGACAAAAATTTCGATTGAAAAGCCCAAAAAACGTTGTTTAAAACTTACGTATTTAATGTTAAATCCACATGTTTGAGGCATTGTCTGGCCATTTTTATAGTTTATTATTTAGCGGAACCACAAAACTCATTAATATCTAGCATAAAATGTTCACTAAAAACCTTTATTAATACTTTTATTACATGAAATATGCAGACCGACTCCTTTGTTACTCGGACATAACATTACACGCTTTTGACGCTTATACACCGATATAAGGCTCTCTCCTAGTGTATATATTATCTCAATGATCGCAGTATTATTTGTGAATCCCGTGATACTAGAATCGTGATAATATTGACCGTGTAATTTAGGCCAATGAGTTAAACTAGATATCGTTAAAAAAAGTAACGATAACTGGCTACCATTATGAAAATAACGGTACGTAACGTTATTTTTCTGGGTGGGGCGGGGAAAAAAGGAAAAAAAATGTATGTTCAGCAACTTTGATTTTTTCGTCTGTCCGTCGGTCCGTGTGTCCGTCTGTCTGTCTGTCTATCTGTATGACTCCAGGCTGTACAAAAATGTATCTCAATGGACCGCTATTATAGATAGACTTCTGAAAATTTCTCAGATTGTGTATGTCTGTTGCCGTTATAACAACAAATACTAAAACAAAATAAAATTAATATCTAAGGGGGACTTAAACTCATAATAATAAGGTTGATTTTTAAATAATCTATTTATCATAGACAACAAAATTGACATGTGGTATGCTGGCAACACTTACTTTGTGTCATAGATAGTAGACCAGTATTATGGTGGAACGGGTACTTGTCAGAACTCAGAGTTTACGAAAACCTTGTATTTTCAATATTTTGCACAATTAGGTTTTAGATTAGATATAGTTTAATGGGAAACGCGAATAACAAAAGTACAGTTTCTGGAAGAAGCGAAAGCAGTTTCTTTAGTTCAACTCGGGAACCTCGCGCTTTTTCTAGCCAGGTACATTTTGCATGGATGATGGATGTAATGAAAACTTGCTAATGTCATTCTCAGCTGAACAGACGTAACATAACAAAAAAGCTTCGTAATTCGATGTTGTTGTTTGATAATTTGCATTTTACGTCTTTAGTTTTATTCTAGAAATGCGTGCAGAGTGAAATATGAAAAGTTCTTTGTGTCCGTTCTTTGTTTAGTGGATTGTGTTTAAAATAGATATTTTTGTTGATACTAGTTCAGTTTGTCCCACTTTGGTAATCTCAGCGGCCGCTCCTTCGCAAGTGTAACAAGTAACCAGTCGGTATATAGCGCATCACGACCTTGGTCTCGAGTTTCCAGACGAAGGTTAGTATAAATTGCACCAAAATCCTTCAAATTTTCAAAACACACGATTTAGTTGTCATGGACAACCTTTGGGTGGTGTTGAGATCATATTGAGTTAGGGAATTATTTGATCACAAATGTATTTGGAATCTCTTCACCCATCATAACTTTTGTATTCCGTTAATGCTTTTGTTTTTCAAATCATAATAAGAATTCAATTATCCAAGTTACGGACTTTATTGCAAACATTATAATTGGCCATGCTGCGCCAGTATTGTGTAAAATATTATTGATGCTGATTACATAGATTTTTACTAACAGTTTTGAAATCAATGTGACTGCAATCATCGTAGACTAGTCATAGATAAATTAATTAGAAGAATGTTGCATCAATTCCATAAAAAACATGCTGTGATCTATTCCATTGAAATGGCTTATAATCATGACAAAAAAAATATTAAATCAAACTTATATTTATTTCACAATATTTCATCAGACATTTAAAAAGGATTTCACAAAACTTAGTCATAAAAATTTGTTTTCTTGTAGTGAATTAGTATCAGTGTTATTCACCAGCATCATCTACTCGTCCAGTAGTCTTTACTTGCTTTCTTCTCCTTAATCCTGTAATTTTATGGTTCCGCACCCAAAGGGTAAAAACGGAACCCTATTACTAAGACTTTGTTGTCTGTCCGTCTGTCTGTCTGTCTGTCTGTCGCCAGGCTGTATCTCAAGAACCACTATAGCTAGACTTCTGAAATTTTCACAGGTTATATATCTGTTGCAGCTATTACTACAAATACTAAAAACAAAATAATATTAATATTTAAGGCGGGCTCCCATACAACAAACGTGATTTTTTAGCCTTTTTTGCTTGATATCAATAATGGCAACAGGTAGGTACTTGAAATTTTCACAAGGGCCTTAAATATATGTGTTATTAAATAATTCATAATAATATTTAAATAAAATTAAAATTTAAGGGGGGCTCCCATACAAAAAACACAATTTTTGGCCAATTTTTGCTCTATAACGGTTTGTGCGCGAGTCCGACTCGCACTTGGCCGATTTTTTTGGCGAAATTAAGACATTATTATCTTATAATTTTTGTTACAGATGGAATGAATCAACACTAAACAGCCCATTAGAGGCAAGTAAAACCGCTTGGCCCGTTGCAAATAAGGAGTCAATATTCTTACCTGAATTCCCAATAACAACAGACCTGCAACAAAAGCAATTTGTGATAATTAAAACCATCGCCAAAGGAGCTTTCGGAGAAGTGTACAGAGTGAACAATACGAAGGAAAACAAAGAATATGCACTTAAAGCTCTAAACAAAAGCCAGGTATGTGTGTGTGTTATTCTTATTGATCCATTTGCAGTAAGGCCTCCGTCCATAGTCCGAACATCCAAAATATATACATTTTTAAAGGCATGATAAAATGCACAAATGTAACAGTACAAAGATATGCATAGTGCATACCATACCTATAACAGAATGGCGGAATACCTTGCGGGGCGGTTAAAAACAATATGTGTACACTGTAGTACTAAAGATGTCCAACTCGGCACTAGAGTGCAGTGTTGCGGCTGCGGTAGTGATTTGTGCGGGGGAAGGGTGGTCGTTTGTATTATAGAGGTATTTGGATTATCAGGGGTTCGGATTATTGAGGCCATTTCATACCTCACTACTCTAGACACGCAAAACAAAATTGTGCAGGAACTATAGGTTTTCCTACAGTAAAAATAGCCTACATCCTTTTTGGTGACATATTTTTAATATGGGTTTTATTGTTATCTGACTGTGCTAGGAATATTACGTTTTTGAATATAATATGTATGTACGTAAATCTCATAGCACATTCTTCAACAGCATGTTGATTTGAGCTTGAGAGGAATCGTAAGATATTCCTTGACCACAAGCAAGAGCTATATTTATACATATATTACAGACTTAAACATTTTAAGAAATTAAGCAACCATAAGGCTGTGTGAGCGGAGCGGAGCTTAGCGGTGCTCGAATTGACCAATCGTGCTATTCCAGCGGCATGACAGCGAAGATTTCGAGCACGGTGATTGGTCAATTCAGCACCGCTAAGCTCCGCTCCGCTCTGCTTCAGTGGAAACACAGCCTAATACTGAGTTTATTATTGTCAATAATTTAAGCTTATTGACCTAATTAAATGGAAATTAGCAATATCAAGTACACAGAATTATATTAACCCATTAACCGCCAAAACGAAACCAATAGTATTTTTATAACAAAACTTGCATTTATCTGCAGTTTATATGTTATATAAACTAAAAATAAAAGAAAAATTTAAAAAAAAATTTAATCCTCCCCTTTATCCCAGGTGTGTACCCAGTGTACCCAGTTAGGTACAACAGCGTGTTATGGGGTACTTAGGTGTGATAAAGTTTAGAACTAACTTTTTTGATAAATAGTTTTATATTACATTTTTTGCACTGACAACGAACTCCTGTATGATGTTTTACATTTTGAAACTATTTACAAACATTTTTGAGGTAGTAATCGATACAACCTTCAGGTAAACTAGGGACTGACGAGGATAACTTCGGTTTTCTTGATATTTTCTGACACAATTAAAATGTTACGATATTTCGTCGAAACAGAATATAAGCCATGCTATCATCGAAAATCGTAAGTGGTAAATGCAAACGCTAATCATTGACAATAACAAAAAAAAAAACATAATTCAAATAAGTAAATAAAATCTATCATCATCTTTACCCAAAGAGGTGATTTGCGTTCCGTCTTTTCTCATAATTAGTAGTAGTATCTGTAGCTGAAGCTAGTAAACTTTTGTCCTTGATATCCACTAATAGGTATAAGAAGTAAAAAGTATACAGGATAATTTCTGGAGTCATATTTCTTACTTACGAAGGAGTGTGTATATTAGCTTATGTTACCATAACACTTTGCAAGTGACAAATTTTGTAGTATTATAATATCTATTCCAGTTGATACTTGCTTCATTGTTACTGACAAGATAGATTCCTCTTACAAGGTTTAGCTACGATCAAATCTTTTAGCTGCTATTTTACCTGCGTTTTTCTGTCTATAGCGTCGGTAATTTTAGGACAAAGAAATGTGTAAGAAAGCGGACATTTACGCTGTGATATGAGTTTTCTGGATGTATATGATAATTTTTATTTATAAAAGGAGCACAAAATAGCTTTCCCTTAGTATTCATAACGATATAAGATGTTAAAATTGATCAAACTCAATATTAAAAAATTCTGAAAAAAGGAAAATTTTGCTAGTGGATTCGGCCGTTGTACCCAACTACGTACAGTAGTGTTTGAATTACAATTTTTCCGTCTATTTCAATAATCTACCACTAACTTGTTATTTATTATATAGATAACAATGTATTGAATAAAAAAAAAACAAACACATAAAGTGGGTAAATACTATGCAATTAAAATAAAGAGAGAATTTATGAGCTTACTCCTGCAGGTCGCAAAATTGTAAGTTTCAAACCTACCTTATGACTAAAAATATTGGTTGCCAGTATAAATTTGCTAAAAATGTTGAAGCTTTATCTTTAATCAAATATATAAAATAGAAAACTGAGATGTGATACCACAAAATTTTTAACTATCCTTAAAATGTATGTGTACCCAATTGGGTACAGCGGCGGTAAATGGGTTAATGATTTAATGATAATATTAACACTCATTATTATAATCTGTTGTAATTAAATAATTAAATACATAAAAATTCTGCCACATGTTTTTTTGATAATGTTTATTGGTACAAAGGTTTGTTTTTATGATTAATAACATGAGTGGTAGTAAACATAGTTAGACAGTTTTTTATTTGTATAATAATATTTTCTTAAAAGTTAATATTTTCAAACAACATTTTGCCTGCATTGTACCGAAATTCGATTTTATTGCACGGGCAACATTAGTATGGGTTTTATAATTTATCTGGCGAGAGTAAAAAAGTCCTCGCATCTTGATGCGAACATGCAAAATGTACCAAGTGTATGTTAGCTTTAAAAAACCTGCTCACGAATGGTAGTCGCTATTACCAAAAAATTCCATGTAAGGTGGTAAAATTTTGCATGTTTCAACTGCAAGCCGAAGTCACAATATAAATATCAAACAGTAGAGTATCTCTGCCTTGTCCTTGAAATCAAAGTTCAAACAAAGCTGGTTTGGTGCTCATTACTTATTATTATTATTATTATCTGCACCCTGTCTCTACTTATTCATGCAACACTAAAGCAATTTTGTTACTTGTTTGATCTTATCCGTTTCTTATCAAACAGCAAAACAAACGTTAATTTCCTGGATAACTCATGTATGTAAGGTTTGTCTGACATATAGTTTTATATCCTAAGTTTACTAGTTTTATAGGAAACGGATGAAATCGAATAAGGGCTCCCACACATAACTGCGAATCGCATCGCAATGTCATTTTTATTATGAGTTTTGTCGCAGATATTTGCGATGTGAATTCGCAGTTATTATGTGGGAGCCCTAAGGTTTGTTACATTAATGTTGCACATTAATGTTGCACATTAATGTTGCACAATATTAGAATTTAGGTACATGCTTTTCTTGTGTGCGTTAGCTGATTCGAACGGACTAATACGAAGATGGTCTACTATATATTTTAATTTTGTGACGAAGCTTTGCATTTTTATTGAAACGCGGAACTAGGCCAACGCGCGGTTTATTGATAAACTTGTTTGAATATCTATCGTCGCTAGTCCTTGAATACTGATTAAATAATTACCGCTGTCCACCGAATGTGCCGAAGCACATTCGTCTATTGTTTTAATCGAAGGATTAAAACAATAGACGCTGTCGATAAAGTAGCGTCTTCCGGTTGCAAACAAGTAAAATTTTATGTGCCATATCATGACACGTAGATAAACCGTAAACTCATAGGCATAGGTGAATACTTCTGATCCGACATTAAAGTAAACCTGATTATTAAATTGAAATTCAGACTATTCATACTTCCATACTAATATTACAAAATATACGAAAGTGTGTCTGTCTGTCACCTCTTCACGCCCAAACCACTAAACCAATTTTACTGAAATTTGGTATGGGGATACTTTGAAGTTTTGAGTCCCGGGGCGGGACATAGGATACTCTTTATCCCAGAAAAATGTACGGTTCCCGCACAATAAACTTTAATGATTTTCGCCTAAACTATTACATATATTTTGATCAAATTTGGTATGGAGATACTTTGAGTTTCGGGAAAGGACAAGGGATACTTTTTGTCCCGGAGTTGCTTCATCTAGCTATTATTACAAACGCGTAAACGTGTCTGTCGCCTCTTCACGCTTAAACTGCCTAAACTGCTGAACCGATTTTGATGGGTATAGCAATTACTAATTAGCAATAGCACAACGCAGCGAAATGTTCGGTTCGAATTCGGTACAAATGAATTTCGGCTCCAGGATGTTGCAGCCATAATCTAGTAATCAGCCTTTCCCAAAGTGGGCGGTAAGTCCCCCTTGTGGGCGCTGGAGGTCGAGAGGGGGGCGCTGTGGGAGCCTGAAAGTAATGGGAGCATTGTGTAGAGACTTGGGGGGTGATTTATTTCATCTGGATTCATTTTAAATTGAAACAGAGGGGGCGCTAAAACATAATTTGTTCTCAAAGTGGGCAGTAGATAAAATAAGTTTGGGAACCCGGAACCCCCGATCTAGTCTTTTCAATTCTTTTAATTTTATAATGTGAACAATGCACATCCATACTAATCCATACATCCATACTAATATCCATGCTTCCATACTAATATTATAAATGCGAAAGTGTTTGTCTGTCCGTCTGTCTGTTACCTCTTCACGCCCAAACCACTGAACCGCTTTTGCTGGGTGTGGAGATACCTTGAGTCCCGGCAAAGGACATAGGATACTTTTCATCTCGGAAGAGGTACGGTTCCTGCGCGATAAGGCGCAGCGCAGACGACAGACTATCCGCGACGCACTTTTTAGTCTGTGGGAAATAGAACCTATGCAATTATCTATACTTATAAAATTACATGTCCTGACTGACTGACTGACTGACTTACTGACTGATTCATCATCGCTGAGCAAAAACTGTTAAAGTTACAGCCACGAAATTTGGTGAGTAGGGTTGTTTTATTAAGTAGACACCCACTAAGGAAGGAATTTAGAAAATTTTACCCCGAAGGGGGTGAAATAGGGGTTGAAAGTTTGAAGGAAAGTCCGTCATTTCTTGAGTTAGAAACATGAAACTTAATTTTGGGTTACTGATTAAAAGTGAATGGATACGTATTTAAGCGTTTTTGGAAATTCTACCCCCAAGGGGGTGAAATCGGGGTTGAAAGTTTGAATGAAAGTCCGTCATTTCTTGAGTTAGAAACAAGAAACTTTATTTTTGGGTTACTGATTAAAAATGAATGGATATGTATTTAAGCGTTTCTGGTAATTCTACCCGCAAGGGGGTGAAAGTGGGGTAGAAAGTTTGAATGAAATTCCGTTATTTCTTAAGTTAGAAACTTGAAATTTTATGTTTGGGCTACTGATTAATAATGATTGGATACGTGCTTAAGCGTTTTTGGAAATTCTATCCCCAAGGGGGTGAAATAGGGGTTGAAAGTTTAAATGAAAGTCCGTCATTTCTTAAGTTAGGAACATGAAAGTTTATTTTTGGACTGCTGATTGAAAATGAATGGATAGGTATTAAAGCGTTTTTGGAAATTCTACCCCCAAAAGGGGTGAAATCGGGGTTGAAAGTTTGAATGAAAGTCCGTCATTTCTTGAGTTAGAAACATGAAACTTTATTTTTGGGTTACTGATTAAAAATGAATGGATACGTATTTAAGCGTTTTTGGAAATTCTACCCTCAAAGGGGTGAAATTGGGGTTGAAAGTTTGAATGAAATTCCGTTATTTCTTATGTTAGAAACTTGAAATTTTAGGTTTGGGCTACTGATTAAAAATGATTGAATACGTGCTTAAGCGTTTTTTGAAATTCTACCTCCAAGGGGGTGAAATAGGGGTTGAAAGTTTAAATGAAAGTCCGTCATTTCTCAAGTTAGGAACATGAAAGTTTATTTTTGGACTGCTGATTAAAAATGAACGGATAGGTATTTAAGCGTTTTTAGAAATTCTACCCCCAGGGGGGTGAAATTGGGGTAGAAAGTTTCAATGAAAGTCCATCATTTCTTTAGTTAGAAACATGAAAGTTTATTGACGTTTGCGTTTAACGTTTGCTTAAATAGGGTCCCGTTTTTACCCTTTGTATAAGGAACTACAAAAAGGGGAAAGCTATCCATCTTTGTTATTATACTATGTTAACGCGTACGAAGTCGCGGGCAACAGCTAGTATCATATATGCAGTAACGCACACGACGCGCAAAAAGTCCGCATATAATTGCATAGGTTCTATTTCCACAGACAAAAAGTGCGCCATGGATAGTCTGTCGTCTGCGCTGAGCTGCGCCTTAACGAATTTTTCCGTAACGAAGTTCCGGGGGTCATCCAGTAATGGATAAAATTAAAACAGAACATTTTTACCACTTTAGCGTTTTTTATTCAAATGTATGTCACCAGTCGTCATTTGCAGGTTAACTAACTATTTAATTTTAATTTATTTATTACAAAGTATTATAATGCGATAAGTTTTTCCGTGGTTATTCCTATCGGTCTTTATATGCGGAAGTTGTGATAATTTATCGACGAATTTATTTATTTGTTGGTAAATAAAATCATTAATCAATCGAGATATTGTTGTTCCTTGTTTAAAATTGTATTTGGTGGATGGGAAGGCGCCTCTTCACGTTGGGCCATCCATAATCCATATCCATATTAATCTTTCGATCGCGGATTTTTGGAAATGCTATTGTATTCTATTGTCGCGATCACCGGTGCTCTTATGGGGCTTGAAGGTTTAATATTTTAAATACGAAAGTTCGTCTGTCTGTCTGTCTGTCTGTTACCTCTTCACGCCCAAACCGCTAAACCGATTTTGCTGAAATTTTTGTATCCTATGTACCGGAAAAGGATATAGGATACATTTTGTCCCGGAAAAATTTGCAGTCCCCACGCGTTAAACGAATCTTGGCGTACCGGAGTTGCGGGCATCGACTAGTTTTGATCATGATTACCACCATCATCAATCATAGATCAATATGCCTCTAACACGTTCGTCATCGCTTGTAGTTGAGAGGTTCACCGAAAGCCAACGTCCAAATACCTTAAAGGTGATCGCACATATTTTGTCAGCAAGCACGCGCCGTACGCGCCGCATTTTAGAATTATTCGTTGTATCATGTATGAAATGATGTGAAACCTCGCACATTCGTCCGCACCGCACCGCATTTCGGTTACTATGCGGTGGATGTGACAAATGTGCGAACAGCTTTATAAGCTTACTGTCTAACTCAGAGACGAATAATAATGGCTTAACTGTAATTAAATGAAGATTTTGACATAAGCCCCATACATTTTCTGTCAAACTCTTAGGCCGGTATAAATAGTCAGTACTCAATATGCATCTCGGTCTCAAGACGCGGTTCTTCTCTATGATTGGTCCAAATTTTGACACCCAACCAATCACAGAGCCTGAACCGTGTCTTGAGACCGTGATGCATCTTGAGCAGTGACTATTTATACCGGCCTTAATTAAATTGTAGCTTAATCATCGTTAAATGACTCTGAGTACGGCCATTTATTCTATGCTATCAAGCTCGACAAATTTTGATCAAAATGATGTATCTTTGCCCGCAGGTTGTCAGCGAGAATGCGATCAGACAAGTGAAGGAGGAAGCTCGAATACAGGCGGCAGTCGGTCATCACACCTTCATAGCTGGAGCGGTGGCGCGGTGGCAGACCAAGAAGAGACTGTATATAGGTGAGTTTGATCCTTAACACGTTGGCTGCAATGAGCATCACTGGTGGGATCACATTTTCTTCTCTGTGTGGCCCTGAGCTTCAACGGTGGGATCAAAATACTATATTTTGTAAATTGTATGGGGAATGGGAGTTATGGGAAGGTGTAGTATGGTGGGCAGCCAATGCGACGTGTTAAACTGAGAGCACAAGCATGTTTAATCAAAAATATTATGATAAAGCCTTAAGCCGGCCAACATAGCTGGTATTAAAGTATATGAATTTCAACAGACAGTTAAATCCAGGATCTAAACTTTCTGGTAGTCAAATCTCTCAAATCCACTCAGCTTAGTCATATCATTCAACCTCACAAAGTTTGGGATTCATATTATAGCAGTCATATTTTAAATAGGTTGGGTTGGATCCGTCCTGGATTTGATTATTTGCCCATTTTTGTTCGATATCAATTACAGATTCAAGTAGACCAAAAATATCCAGAAAGTACCCATAACCCAGCCCCATAAGGAACCCTTCGTGCGCGGGTCCGACTCGCACTTGGTCGGGTTTTTTTGTCTGAGTCGCCAATTAATAATGTTCAACGTTTTTCCTTGAGCTTTTGAGCACTGCGTGATAGTCACACGTTGAGCTTGTGATGTGTTATCGCGCGCTAAATACGGTAGGCCGGGATGCAATTTATAGGGTACGATATCGCTGGCTATACGCAGTATGTTTGAAGAGTCATATTGATTTTAAGTTCTTAACAGCTTTAAAATCAGTTTGGTTAATCCAGCCTAACGACTTTTACGTAAATGCGAATAACGAGGGGAATCATCATATTATTATAATCTACTATGTAAATTATACAAGTGGATTAGTCCGGTGACCATTTAGGAACCGTCTGTTCAGGAAAATTAAAGATTACTATTGCAATTAACCCATCAATCCCCAAGCGGCAGCCGGCTGCCGCATAACAATTGAAAATCTATTGTGTCTGCGATACCCACGATGGACGTGCTACAAGTTAGAAGCTTTTATAATCGGGGATAGAGACGTTTATAGTCAAAGCAAGGAGCCATCTTAATCAGAGCGAGATTATCAATTGTATAACGATAAAAGATCCTACCAGGAAAATGAAAAGGAGTCTACTTTTTGCTAAAAGTTAGAGCCTCCTTAATCGAAATTAAGGATGTTCTCAATCAGAGCTAGCGGCCAACCTAATCAAAATTAGCAGCCAGCATAATCACAATATGCTCACTGTTTTTAGGAAAATAACGTAGACATAATAATAGATCGGGAGCTGATTAGAGTTGAGTGTGCAAAATATGAGGACCGCATTCTATAAATAGTTTTGAACTCAGAAAAGCTTGCAGATTATGATTCTGAATGTTGCCAGGAGATTTATTGGTCCGTTTTTTTACCCCTCCCCCTTGGATATCGAGCAATTGAACGGAACAAATGCTTTACAACAATTTTAATTGTTGTTTTATTGAAACTATCCAATTGTTTTTAGGGTTCCGTAGTCGACGAAGAACCCTTAGAGTTCCGGTTGTCCGTCCGTCTGTCTGTCCGTCTGTCTGTCCATCTGTCTGTCCGCGGTTTTTCTCAGAGACTATAGGACCTACAAAGCTGTAATTTGGCATGAATGCACATATTAATGATGCCGACAAAATGGTACATGAAATCTTAAAAAAAATTTTTTCATGGCACCTTCCCTACACATCAAGCGGGGATGAAATATTTTTTTTCGCGTCCACCCCATCTTGTGGGGTATCGTTGGATAGGTTTTTTAAAAATATTATGAGTATTCATACATCATTTTCCGATTTAGAGATCCGTTTGTGAAATATTAAGTTTTTAAAGTGGAAAAAATAGTTAGAGTCCTGTGTCCCCCCCTTCTACCAGCTAAACGGTTTTTTTTTTAACTTTTATTTATCAATAATAATTACAAAAACAATGTTATACGGCGCAATATAAGCTGGTTGCTTCTGGAAATGTGAAAAAATTCACGGGAGTAGGTAATATGCTAATTTTAAAAGGAAAACTATCACGGCAAAGAAGACTTCACGAGTTCTTGAGTAATAGTCCATCAACTAAAAAAAAATGTATTCGGTGAAGCATATAAGGAACTTTTCGTTATATAATGTAACCGATTTAATTTATCGATCGCGGATTCTTGAAAATCTATTGTTATTCTATTGTCGCGGTCGCCGGTGTCATTATGGGGGTTGATAGCATAATGTAATTTAGTAAAGTGTCTTATATAACATCGTTATTCCATTACCTTTGATAAGAGCAGGTCGGCAGACAGAGAAATACTTCTAATGTCGCTATTTCGGGATCTTGAAGGACGCGGTTATATAAAGAATGTTGACTGCGTGCCGAATATTTATAATACTCTAACATGTATGTTTCCTTTAAGGAAAACTGTCTGAGGAACAGATGTAAATGCTTCCAGATAATTTTCTTCTGAGGTAAAAGCTTTTTTGCGTTTATTCGGAAGAGATACGACTAAATACATTCTTTCATATATCACACTGATATTATAAAAATGATGTAGGTTTGTTTCTTCTTGTTAAAAAGTATTTAGCATCATGGTATTAGGATCTGGAATAACACACACGCAACTCTTTATCGAGGGAAAAAAATAGTAAACCTTGAGACAAAAAGTCAGGCTGTTGCGTAAAAAACGTAAAAGTCGAATATTAATTGGAGACTAGCAGTACCGGTGAACTTCGTGTCACTTTAAAACCTTCCCTGGACTTCTATGAATATTTTAAGACTGAAATCAGCCCAATCCGTTCAGCCGTTTTTCGAGTTTTAGTGCGACTAACGCATTTAAATAACCAAGTTTATATATAGGATAGAGAATGATGGATGGCTGATCAATGTGGATGAGACGAATTCAGGCATGCTCCAACACACGCAAAATAAGTATGACTAAGAAGTAGATAATTAATATTATTATGAAGAAGTAATAAACTGTAGTCACGTAGTTTTTATCGATGTAAATATTATGTAAATAGTCAATACGTCTCAGTCGAATGTGTAACTACTTAACTAGGTATCTGGATAATTATTGTGCTGATAACCCCGCCCAGACACAGTGACCTGTCATGGATTCCCTAATGCCCACTTATGAATGAAATGAACGGGATTCATCCTTACTAACATTATAAATGCGAAAGTATGTCTGTCTGTTACATCTTCAAGCCGAAACCGCTGAACCGTTTTTGATGAAATTTGGTATGGAGATACTTTGAGTCCGGGGAAAGGACATAGGATACTTTTTATCCCGAAGAAATGTACGATTCTCGAGCGATAAACGAATTTTGGCGTAACTGAACTGTGGGCGTCATCTAGTAGTTATCTAAAGGAGTGTGAATTCTGATTCAAAACTCCAGGAATTAGGATAGAAAATATTAAACCAATTAAATCACTGGAAGTTGCTTAAAACCTTTCATGAATATGAACCCAACATTTCCAGCACTAATAGGGTTGGATCGAAAGGCTGGAAAATTAAGATGATGATTGCTAAGATTTAAAAACACTCTCGATCGTTTCGGCTTTCAAAAGATAAAACTAGCCAACTACGAAGCCACGGACAGAAAAACACTCAGAGACAGACATTAGTCGGAACAGACACGTCTTAATAACCCCTTTTTTTGTTGTCGATGGTCAAAAATGATGAATAAGATGTTTCGTTTGTTTAAAGCTGAAAACGGTGAGCCAAAGAGAACGAAGTCTCTTGGCCTTGAACTGAAATCGAAATCCTGACTCAAAAAAGCTTCCATATTTAAATCTTTTTTGTCGCACTTCGCTTGTAGGTGTCACAAAAAGAGGTAAAGTAGATTCTACTCTACCTCTGTAGAACACAAAGTTGCCTTGGCAGGCTTTGGAACTAAATCGAACTTTTCGTTCAAAAATGCTTCCAAATTCAAATATTTTTTGTCGCACTTTGTGCAGCTCAGATACAAAGCTGTCCTTGAACAATTTTAATTATGACGAGATATAATTCGACAGCTGTTGTAGAGAACACAAAGTATTCATACTCTCATTGTAAGGCACATGTATAATATAATCAGTTTTTTATCGTATACGAGAATGATCCTTAAGCATTTGGCATAAAGGTATCGTCAGAGGTAAAATAAGTCTTTAACTCTGGAACGAACTGTCACCAGCAGTTTTTCCGGACCTATACGACCTGCAAACCTTCAAGAAGAGAGCGTAGGTATTCCCTCTTAAAAGGCCGGCAACGCACCTGTAGCTCTTCTGATGTTGCGAGTGTCCATGGGCGAAGGTAGTTGCTTTCCATCAGGTGGCCCGTTTGCTCGTTTGCCCCCTATATACATATTATAAAACAAAGTCGCTTTTTTCCCCTCATGTCCCTTTGTTCCCTTTAATCTTTAAAACTACACAACGGATTTTGATGATTCTTTCAGTATTAGATAGCTCATTTATCGAGGAAGGCTATATTTTATCACGCCAAGACTAATAGCAGCACAGAAATAGAGGAAAATGTGGAAAAAACGGGGAAAATTATTTGAAAGGGCTAACTTGAACGCGCTAATCTCAGGAACTACTTTTTAATTAATCGAAACCCTTACAGTTCGAGTTCGAGTTTTCGAGTTCGAGTTTTCGAGTTTTCGGGCTTTCGAGTTTTCGAGTTCGAGTTCGACACAAAACACTACTCTCCAACCGTCTTACGGTTTTCGAGTTTTCGAGTTTTCGAATTCGAGTTTTCGAGTTCGATTTCGAGTTCGTCACAAAACACTACTCTCCAACCGTCTTACGGTTTTTCTATGGTTTTTCGATCAACACGAAAATCTGACGCGAGTTTCACAGTTTTTACCCATCCCACAAAAGTGCTCAACGCCGCTAAAGAAGTTTTCACTTCAAAAATTCTTTGTGTTATAGGCTATATTTTATCATTATCACGCTAAGAATAATAGGAGAATGTGGAAAAAACGGGGGAAATTATTTGAAAGGGCTTATCTCGCGAACTATTGGAGCAATTTTCATGTTATTTTTGGCACAGATAAGAAGTAGACCACTAAGGCTAGTAGATCATCTAAGGCTATCGATTTTAATATTTTTTTCAGTGGCTATATATTTTATACCCGTGCGACGCCGGGGCGGGTCGCTAGTTTTATATAAAAAAAAAAGTCTGAATGGAGTTTATACTTCGTGCAAAGTTTGCACTGCTAACCACCGCACGCCTGAAAATATATGGCACCGAATTACACCAAGGTTTATTTGACGACCGACGTTATATTTCGACGACCTCCGTAGCGCAGTGGTGAGCGCGTTGGTAGCTCAAGCCGGTGGTCACGGGTTCGAGTCCCGCCGACGGAACAAAAAGTTTATAAAGTTCCTGGGTCATGGATGTATATTAAATATGTGTATGATATAATAAAAATCTTAAATATATGTATAGTATAAAAGTATTAAATATATTTCCGTTGTCTGGTACCTGTAACACAAGTCCTTCGGGTACTTACCACGGGGCCAGACTGACGTGGTGTGAAGCGTCCATAGATATTATTATTATTATTATTATTTGCACATTATTTGCATTTCTTTTGCGCTGTTCGTAATCATCAGTTAGTCTGTTTTCCACCGACCACTGACACTTAGGTCCACTCATGCCGACCTTGGCTAATCCTAAAATATTATCTTCTCTTTCACGATAGATGACGATTGATGACATATGATATTATGCCATTTGACAAAGAATCAATATGTACAAAAATATTTCTTTAATCCATCCCAGACTGGCACGAATCATAATGAAAGTTCTTTGTAACACGTTCGTCAAGTTTTATTTTTCGATGAGCGTGTACAACAATGATATATTATATAAAAAAAAAACTCAAAGCAGATATGTTACTACCGCGCGCGTTGTGAAGCCACAAATACGGGCCAATTGGGTCGTATTTTATTTAGTCTGTCTCTTTTATGTAAATGGTATTTCGTATCTTTTGTTTCACTTATCTGTCAAATTTGTCAATGTTGTTAATGAAAATAGTATGAACGTAACAGATCTGTATAAGTAGAATATCATTGGTGTACAAACACAAATCCTTTTAAATTTGCTAAAGTGTACTGCAAACATGCATTTTCGCTATCACCTAGATTCGTTAATCTTGCCTTTTAGGCTGCCTTTCACTAAGGGAAATAGGACGAGAGGCGTGCGGCGTAAAATAGCGTATGTGACAGTGTGACAGGTGGTGAATACTATACTTATTTTGCGTTTGACAGCACCCTTATGGCAACGACATAAGAGTCATTTCAAAGAAACTAGGTTATATCTACTGTAGCAGTTGTACGGCGCGTGCTACAAACGCAGACCCTTATCGCTAACGTAATAAAACATGCCCAGCCGTTGACCCCTATGCAGACGTTGGAAAATAAAATTATTAAAAAAATAGTAACGGTCGATAAAAAGTAGGGAAAATATACCTTGGGTCTATTTTACAGTTCATCAAAAGTGGTTCCGGAGATTTTGTCTATTTGCTGCGTTAGAGGGGAATATTATTTTCGGAATAGTAAGGTAGAGCGACGCGTACGTTATAGCTAGTATTCATGTAAAAAATTGTTTTACCCGATTGATGCAGGAGCATTATTTATTTCAAGTAAAATAAAATATAATAATATTTCTTTCGCACGCTTCAGGGGCCTTTAACGGTTTGCATCATTGCATTCGTTTTGGTTTTGAGAGTAGCAGGCTGGTTTTTTAATAGAAAGACTACTCTACCTATCGTATTAAATCTACTAGTATTCAATATTAAAATGAATGACGAATGTGATAACGCCTCTGATAAAAATTTGAATGTTCGTTAACATTTCGGCCTACATATTGTGTTCGTATTTGCGTCTATTCACGGTACACCTGAACAAATACGCAATATGTAAATTATTTTTTACGCACGTTGACTGTTTCAATGAGAAGCAAGATTTTAGCTATATGCACTGGCCAAAGTTTTGCAATATACGGCCTTTTTTCCCCTAGTCCCGTGACCCGTCCCAACGGGTCTTGTAATTTTCACCCCCTTACTAATAATGTACGGTCGCATCGTAAAACAGTGAACCGTATTTCACACTTATTACTATAACAATAATGCTCAAAAGTGTAACACCGTTCATGATTATTGTTTGCCATACAAGCATAAACGCTGGCCAGTACGTTTCCATGACCTTATTAATTCAGAGGCCGACAGGAGCCCATTGTGTGGGGCTCATCTTTTTTAATCAGCACTTTAGGTTGTACTAGTTACCGTATTTTCAGCGGTTCAGCGCTTCCGTATTTTTCAGCCTTCGACTTACTTTACTAGTAAATTTGGTAAATTCATATTATGCTTGATATTGTAAACGCGAAAGGGTCAGTTTGCACACTGTCATATTTTAAGTTGTTTCGATTCCCGCGATGGAAACATGTTATGTATTTCCAAATTTGGTTAGGACAATGCAGGCTGATTACTTGATTGTCTAAAGGGGGTGACAGACACGCGACGCGAGTAAGTTCGCGGACTTATGGCTCGACGATCTTAGGGTGAAATCTATAGAGCGATCTTAGACTTAACTCAGACTTTACTTCAGACTTTACTTTACAAAATCTTAGCTAAGCTTAAGCTTAGCAAAATCTTAAGTGAATAGGAGGACCCAACATCCATTGTTGGGTCCTCCTATTCACTTAAGATTTTGCTAAGCTTAAGCTTAGCTAAGATTTTGTAAAGTAAAGTCTGAAGTAAAGTCTGAGTTAAGTCTAAGATCGCTCTATAGATTTATCCCTTAGTCGCCTGTGTGCCAGCAAAGAGCCGCGAGCCGCGAGCCTGGGGGCATGGTAATTCAGTGTGAGTGATTCTCGTGTGTCACCGACGCGAGCCGAGTAAGTTCGCGAACTTAAAACTCGCGTAGGTACTTTAAGTTCGTACATGTGTCACCCCTTTGACAAGTAAGGTGATCCATGCGTCGGATGGGCATTGGGCATGTAAAAAGTCGGTCCTGCGCCTGATCTCTCGCCAGTCGTGTCGGTCGTCCGTCCCACTGGGTTATGAGGGTAAAGAGAGTGCTCTTGTGAACTGCGCACACACTTGGGCACTATAAAATTACTCCTGCGTAGCTGCGTAGCCAAAATTATTTGCTGTCTCCAAAGTTATCGTACCTACTGCTACAATAGAAAAAGCGTTCGATAAAATAAAATCGTCATTCGACTCGTGTAATACGTCAATTCCATACATTTTGATCGGCGATTATATAAATAAGCAACAAAGAAAAAATTTTGACTAGGGGCTCTGTTTTCTTTTCGTCGGTACAGATTTCTATTCTTGCAGTCAAGTGCAGTTATCGTCAAAGTGGTACTTACTCCCAATTTTATAAACGCCCTTTAGTGTTATTCGTTTCAAATGTCGTGTATTATTTGTCATCAATACGAAAGATGAGGGAGATTGATATTAAAGGTGAACGCAGATTTGGGCCGCACCGCACCCACCGCAGTCGCCGCATTCGAATTCTTTATATATGAAGTTGCGAAGACTCCGGCGCGGGTAGGTATGCGAGCTTGCCTATAACTTCATATAAAGAATTCGAATGCAGTGACTGCGGTGCGTGCGGTGCGGCCCAAAGGTGAACGCAGATTTGGCCGCACCGCACGCACCGCAGTCGCCGCATTCGCAATTCTTTATATTATGAAGTTATAGGCAAGCTCGCATACCTACCTACCCGCGCCGCAGTCTTCGCAACTTCATAATAATATCAGAGTAGACAGAATTATAGAGTACACCGACTTAGAACTGATGTTGAAATTTTTAAATTTGACGTATTTTGACGAAAATCGTCGCTAGGGTTGTTAACTTGTTACCTACGAATATAAAACTATGACATATTCGCTGGACGTGTTCCTCTTTGGTCGTATTGTTGTTTGTGTTTTGGCACACGCGATTAAAATTGTCAGAATCCAATTTTGAAATCTTTATTTTAAATATTTAAAAATAAATTATATCAGCCAGCGCGAGGCACATACCGTTCATAATCCTAGTGAAACCCGACGAATTTGACAGATATTGAAGCCTGTCCGTTTCTTTGCAGTCTACTAACACTAACATAACTACTGGTAGTTATGTCTATTGTGATAATATGAAGAATTGCGAATGCGGCGACTGCGGTGCGTGCGGTGCGGCCAAATCTGCGTTCACCTCAAATCTGCGTTCACCTATAATCCACTTTTAACGGGCGTTGATGAAATTGGCGCTTAATCGTCTCATTAATCAGTGGGTACCTAATCGGTCGTACCGTGGGCTCCATTTGAGCGTTGAGCTGTCAAACTTTGTTGTTCTCGTCAATGCACTTCCGTTAGTTTACGTCGGAACGTGAGAAACTCATGCTGCAGTTGACGGATTAACATAATTTTTTTTTCTTTATTTAAAGGCCATGTGTAATTGTGTCCATCTATTTTGTCTGTAGAGAACTGTGATCGAAGGGAAACATCGCCAACCCGGGGCACCATGGGTGCCCCGGGTTGGGTTGTTTTTCCCCTGTTGTTGGTTGGGTTTCCCCTGCGCATCAAAAAACTTGGCTTGACATATTATCTCGACCAAATTACGTAGGATCAACTTTTCTGATAGTACATGAATCCTTAGATCGCCAATTCTTGGAAATCTTTTGTTACCGCGGCCCACTTGGGCCTTACGGGGATTGATAGGTTAAACAGTTAAAATATTTAAACTCAGTCATGAGCTACAAATAGGTATAATTTTAGCAAGGTTTACCATAATACCTACTCACTCAAAAGTTTTTTGTGTTAAAACTACGTTTAATTTTGTTGGTATACAGTATGTAAAATGTCCATTGACATTATTGTTGTTATTGGCTTGACTTTGTTATTAACTAGCGGTTATAATGTAAATTAGATGCACCAAAATTCCAATTTATAAATCAAGGTTATATTTTATAAGCAAATTATATATTATTAGGTATTTTTGTGCTTGCAAATTTAAGTTATTTATATTATACACATTCCTAGCGGGTGTTTTGCGTCAGATATATTGAACAGTATTAGGGTAGAGGTCTAAAATGATAAAGTTACTAATAATTTCTTATTAGTAACTTTTTCACTAACATTCTTCGTTCAAAGCCTTTGTCATTTTGCGTAGACGAGTTATGAATTATCTCTGGTGTCGCACAACAAAATCCCCATGCAAAAACCCTTGCAAAATACAGATCTTAAGCGATTTTATTCATCCAGCCCTTTAAGAACGTTTTTCCTGTCATACGTGTCATTGCCCGCGCGTTGATCAGCAGCCATGAAAGTTGCCCTCAGATGTCTTTCCTGTCATGCGGCCAGCACGCGTTCGGCGTATTGTCAGCATTCATGACAGGAAAAACGCTCTAAGAGCATGCAGACAAGACAAGACAACACGCATGACAGGAAAAGCGTCCTGCGTTCGGCGTGTTGTCAGCATTCATGACAGGAAAAACGCCCTAAGTGCATGCAGACAAGATCCGCGCGCGGGTGTCAACACGCATGACAGGAAAAGCGTCATAAGTGTTTTAGCGCTATTTATTAACACCCCGTATATCACTTATTATTGGCCAGCAACACTGGCGAATTACGCTCGGCGGTTGTTGATCCCTTTATTTGTAGAGCTCTGTGGTAGAGCTACAGTTTTTGTGAGGTTTAATGTGGTTAAGGCCGTGACTCAGCGATAGATGACGATGTCTTGTTAAATGCGTCTCAGTACTACAAACAATATTTTTCCTGGAGATTATTTGTGATCTTTGGGGCAATTTTGACAATTTTGGCCCCTTTCGATCACTTGCATACAGGGGTTGTTAGGTACTTAGGCTGGTTTTAGTGTCACGCGGACCGTCGGTACGGATTGCTCCGTATAAATGCAATATGCATTACGCTCTAAGGAGCGTTTTAGAGTAATGCGGAGGGGTCCGTACGGACCCGTCCGCATAACTCCTTAAAACTTCATACAAATCGATCTACGGAGCGATCCGTACCGACGGCCCGCGTGACACTAAAACCAGCCTTACTTATATAAATTTTTAAGTGTCTCTATGATATGTTTGTCTGCGAATTGATTCATATACAGTCGATAGACCTACGTCATTTGGTTGGTTATCAATTTAATCAATTTAATCCTTCGATCAGGGATTCTTGGAAATGCTATTGTATTCTATTGCTGTCGCGATCACCGGTGCTCTTATGGGGCTTGAAGGATTAATAAATATTAATCGTGATCTTATGGCTGGGTTTGACTTAACGCGACCAAATTACTTAGGTCCGCCAACTGCCTATGAATCAGCTTCTGTGATAGTAAGCTACAAAGTTTTTTAATTCAATATTTTATAGTTATATTATGTATATTATACTTATCGCGCGTTGCGAAAGGGGGCTAGACGGACAAAAAGTTGTGATGACACTTTTTGACCGACACTTATTTTAGTAATTACCTGGAAAGTCCCCTACTTTCCAGGTAATTACTTACTTACAGAGGGCGTTGATGTGGCGATGAAGTCAACTGGCGGGTTTAAAATATCCGGGTGTCCCTTGACACCTTTGAAGTTTTATATAAAACTAGCGACCCGCCCCGGCGTCGCACGTGTATAAAATATATAGCCACTGAAAAAATGATAAAAATCGATAGCCTATGATCCTTCACGGGCAGGTCTACTTGTTATCTGTGCCAAATAACATAAAAATTGCTCCAGTAGTTCGCGAGTTAAGCCCTTTCGAATAATTTCCCCCGTTTTCTCCACATTCTCCTATTAGTCTTAGCGTGATAAAATATAGCCTTCCTCAATAAATGGGCTATCTAACACTGAAAGAATTTTTCAAATCGGATCGATAGTTCCTGAGATTAGCGCGTTCAAGTTAGCCCTTTCAAATAATTTTCACCGTTTTTTCCACATTTTCCTCTATTTCTGTGCTGCTATTAGTCTTAGCGTGATAAAATATAGCCTTCCTCGATAAATGGACTATCTAACACTGAGAGAATCATCAAAATCCGTTGCGTAGTTTTAAAGATTAAAGGGAACAAGAGGACATGAGGGAAAAAAAGAGACTTTGTTTTATAATAAGTATAGATAACATTGTTTGTCCGTCTCAGTTTCAGAGTACATAGGGGGGGGCGAGCTGCTCGCGCTGCTGGACAGACACGTGAGGCTGCCGGAGGAGCTAGTCAAGCTGTTCGTCGCGGAGATCGCTATAGCTATAGGTATGTTTGTAGTAGAACCTTTACGGCGATTAGGCGTCGCACACTGGTTCCAAAGTAAAATAAATGGGACATTAAGAATTTTCGGATCGAAGGTCAACGGATCAGGCTGATATTTTTTTTTGTAGACAGCTGATCCAATTACAAGTCACTTTTATAGATGTCGTTTTTTCAAATATGCCGTATCTACAGAGAAAAAAAATAATGATTTTTTTTTGTATGGACGAAATCATAATTTTGTCATTTTCATCCAAGATTCAAACGTATTCAAAATAAATCATAGCATAGCTTATAGAGGGACTCTTGTCGTACATTTTTGTCATACACACTCAACTGCGATTTTTGCGCCTGTTAGAGCTACAGGCACTTGATTAATTTTTTTTGGTCAGTGGATGAAGCTGATTTTTTTGTAGCATCTGATGCAATTATAAGTAACTTTTATAGACGTCGTTTTTTTCAAATATGCCTTATGTACAGATAAAAAAAATATGAATTATTTTTTTGTATGGACGAAATCATAATTTTGTCATTTTCTTCCAAGATTCAAACGTATTCAACATACATCATAGCACAGCTTATAGAAGGACTCTTGTCGTACATTTTTTTCATAGACCACTTAATGCGATTTTTGCGCCTTTAGGAGCTACAGGTACTTACTTTAATTTTTATTGTTTTGTATAATTCATTTTCGAGTATTTCATATGGATTTTAATAAATATTGTTAAGGATAGACAATGTTTTCTTTATTGACAAGTAAAGTAACTCTTACTAGTAATGTCTTATTTATAAAAAAATCCTATATATACTTAAACTAAACAAATTATTAAAGTAGAAATCTCAAAACATGTACGTAGTAGGTAAATTATTTTATGACTCATCCAGTTTGTACCCAACAAACAAACTAATCTTAGAAAATTAAGTCAATAAGGTCTAAACTCTTATACTTGTTATAAAAGAGCATTCATTATGCCAATGTTACTTATAATGGCACATTATTAGGTGATTTGGATAATATTACCTTTATTCTTATAATTTGGTTGGGTAAACGTTTATAACTCTATAATGCTTCAAACTTATAGGGGCATTTAATAAGACATCTATCCAACAAACAAATGCTAACATTTTATATGACCTTAACAAGGATGAAAGCAATCCCTATTCTCTTATACAGTGACTATAATGATATTATTCTCTTTAAGGTTACAATAAAATGCTTTACATAACTAAATTCGCCATTTTAAACGTACAAAAGATTGTGTGAATATCTTGCGGAGCGGAATAATCGGCCAAGTGCGAGTCGGACCTGCGCACGATGGGTTCCGTACTTTCATAGAGGGATCCAAAACAATGGAAGAAGTTGAAAAGGAGCGATGGTCACAGAAGAAAAGTAAAAAATACAACAATTCATTTGATAATCACGTATCTTTGATAATATTTCAAACTTAAAATTAGTGCACAAAAGTGAGCTAAAGTATCCTTATAAAGAGGTCTCTTTCAGCCAACCCAACTACAGTGGAAAAAAATCATTTTTATATAAGATATACGGGAATAACACTAGCTAGGTGCGATTTTTTTAGTGTGAAAGGAACCCTAACTATGTGTAAAATGGCGATCGCATAATAAACAATTGATGCCGTTATAAAGTCTTTACTCTCATAGACTCCGTATAGACGATTTGTGAATCCTGTTGTTCTTTTAAAAGCACTGTACTTAACTTGACTAAATAATTAATGACGTTTTTAGCACAAAAACAGCTTAAATTCAATACCAAAACACACAGCGTATCACATTTTATCATGCATTTAAATTCCCATACACTTTTCACTATAAACGAGCACTAAATCAGGTAAATAAACTATACATAAAATAATGACTTATCGTTTACTTGACAGTAAAATGGCTGACGTTTCTATTTCGTCTCCAAGCTGTTGCGAAAATGTAAATCACTTATGACGGCAAAAAGGGGTAACGGATTTTAAGAGCCTCAATTAATTATGTATAGTTTATTTACCTGGTTTAGTGCTCGTTTATAGTGAAAAGTGTATGGGAATTTAAATGCATGATAAAATGTGATACGCTGTGTGTTTTGGTATTGAATTTAAGCTGTTTTTGTGCTAAAAACGTCATTAATTATTTAGTCAAGTTAAGTACAGTGCTTTTAAAAGAACAACAGGATTCACACATCGTCTATAAGGAGTCTATGAGAGTAAAGACTTTATAACGGCATCAATTGTTTATTATGCAAAAAAATCGCACCTAGCTAGTGTTATTCCCGTATATTTTATATAAAAATGATTTTTTTCCACTGTAGTTGGGTTGGCTGAAAGAGACCTCTTTATAAGGATACTTTAGCTCACTTTTGTGCACTAATTTTAAGTTTGAAATATTATCAAAGATACGTGATTATCAAATGAATTGTTTTATTTTTTACTTTTCTTCTGGAACCATCGCTCCTTTTCAGCCATTGTTTTGAATCCCTCTATGAAAGTACGGAACCCATCGTGCGCAGGTCTGACTCGCACTTGGCCGATTATTTCGCTCCGCAAGATATTTACACAATCTTTTGTACGTTTAAAATGGCGAATTTAGTTATGTAAAGCATTTTATTGTAACCTTAAAGAGAATAATATCTTTATAATCACTGTATAAGAGAATAGGGATTGCTTTCATCCTTGTTAAGGTCATATAAAATGTTAGCATTCGTTTGTTGGATAGATGTCTTATTAAATGCCCCTATAAGTTAAAAGCATTATAGTTACCTTGTGCATTACTTTTATAAGAATAATTGACCATATTAAAAGCCTTGTAACTAGCCACTATAAGATGAACATATTTCGAAGCCTTATAGTTGCCGTATTAATTAGAGTTATTAACGTTTACCCCACCAAATTATAAGAATAAAGGTAATATTATCCAAATCACCTAATAATGTGCCATTATAAGTAACATTGGCATAATGAATGCTCTTTTATAACAAGTATAAGAGTTTAGACCTTATTGACTTAATTTTCTAAGATTAGTTTGTTTGTTGGGTACAAACTGGATGAGTCATAAAATAATTTACCTACTACGTACATGTTTTGAGATTTCTACTTTAATGATTTGTTTAGTTTAAGTATATATAGGATTTTTTTATAAATAAGACATTACTAGTAAGAGTTACTTTACTTGTCAATAAAGAAAACATTGTCTATCCTTAACAATATTTATTAAAATCCATATGAAATACTCGAAAATGAATTATACAAAACAATAAAAATTAAAGTACCTGTAGCTCCTAAAGGCGCAAAAAATCGCAGTTAAGTGGTCTATGACAAAAATGTACGACAAGAGTCCTTCTATAAGCTGTGCTATGATGTATGTTGAATACGTTTGAATCTTGGAAGAAAATGACAAAATTATGATTTCGTCCATACAAAAAATAATTCATATATTTTTTTATCTGTACATAAGGCATATTTGAAAAAAACGACGTCTATAAAAGTTACTTGTAATTGCATCAGATGCTACAAAAAAATTAGCTTCATCCACTGACCAAAAAAAAATTAATAAAGTGCCTGTAGCTCTAACAGGCGCAAAAATCGCAGTTGAGTGTGTATGACAAAAATGTACGACAAGAGTCCCTCTATAAGCTATGCTATGATTTATTTTGAATACGTTTGAATCTTGGATGAAAATGTCAAAATTATGATTTCGTCCATACAAAAAAAAATCATTATTTTTTATCTCTGTAGATGCCGTATATTTGAAAAAAACGACATCTACAAAAGTGACTTGTAATTGGATCAGCTGTCTACAAAAAAAATATCAGCCTGATCCGTTGACCTTCGATCCGAAAATTCTTAATGTCCCATTTATTTTACTTTGGGACCAGTGTGCGTCGTGGTATAGCTATGCATCAGGCGTTTGACAGAAAATGTCCGTCAACAATTTTGCGTACGTAAATTTTGACAAGAACAGCAATTCTGCTGTTCTTGTCTTCTTGTATATTCATACAGGGTGCAATTAAACCTTCCTGCCAAATTTTTTCCAGGGCTTTGGTATCATTAGGAGAGTCCATTCAAGCAACAAAAATTGGGTGTTATTTTTTTATGACATAATATTTTATCCCATTTAAAATCGTTGCAGAATGGTCATTAGCGGCGCGGGGGAATGAGAGGGGCTGACGCGAGGGGGAGGCTCGCGCGCGGGGGCTCGTCACGCGCAGGCTACGCGTCGTGTCCATTAATTGTCTAGTTTTATAGGATAACTTTCGGAAGCTTTTTCTCAACATTTTAGTACTGAGTGATAATAAAAGAAAAAATACGTGTATTTTAATTTAAAAAAAGGATCATTATATCAAAATTTGGCAGGAAGGTTTAATTGCACCCTGTATAAAGGTGTCGCTTCACAATCGTCCATGCTGGCCCACTACAAATCGCCATTGTGTAGACGGGGTAGTGGTGTATGATGGCGGACGATGGTCATGTCAGTATCGTGTCTACACAATGGCGATTTAGTGGGCCACCATTATCTGCTGTCAAACGTCCGCCTGCATACTTGTCACAAGATATGAGATCTTCCTGCTTATGCTCCCTTTTTGTGTCACCAGCTAGATGGATCTAGGTCCGGCTTTTATAAGTTAGATCACATATTTAAAGCGTGAGGAAAAATGTAACGGTCTTACTACAAAAGATTAAACATCTGTTGAACAGTTGTTTGACACCATTTTGTACTGAATTTTTTTCTAATCAACTGTTCAACAGGTGTTTAAATCTTTTGTAGTAAGACCGTTATTGTTTTAAGAGATACACAACTCTACCCTTTCCCACATTTCTATCTAATACTGACAGCAGTAACTTCCAATGCTTTACTTCCTAGCAGGCAGCAGGGTCTTTATTAACCTACCTACATGAGCCCCTTGATATGATAAAAGATATGTACCTGTAGGCCCACTACGAAACCGTTTTGAGACTCAAACAATCGGACGAGAATGCCGCGTCCTGTTCTAACAACGTCATTTCACGTTTGTTAGAGTAGGACGCAACATTTTCGTACGATTGTTTGAGTCTCAAAACCGTATCGTAGTACGGGCCCTGACCCACCGTTCACATAAGAATATCCAAATTATTTTGGAAGATATGAATGTGAAGAAAGCCTTTGTTCTCACTTTCTTTAAACAGGCAAATAGTCCAACACAAAATCCAACCACTGCAAAACCACAGTTGTAACCAACCACAAAACCTTCGAAAATGGTCTAAGGAGTGACAAAGCATTTAACCCATCAGTCGTGGCAAAACGAGACACAATAGCTTTTTCATTGTTATCGCGGCCGGATGTGGCCGCTTGGGGCTTGATGAAATATTTATGTTAAATCTAACCATACAAATGACCTGATAACAGTGCAGGGGTACGATCATGCTTAACATATCTTTAAACATGTACCAAAATTAATCAGAAGTTTTATTTTTTTAATTAAACTCTTTCAGATTTCCTCCACAACGCCGGCATAATATACCGCGATCTCAAGCCGGAGAACATTCTTCTGGACGCCGACTACCACATCAAGCTCATAGACTTCGGCCTGGCCAAGTGGCTGACCATCGGCTCTCGGACTACAACCATCTGCGGCACGCTCAAATACATGGGTGAGTCGCCTTGTATGTACACGCACACACACATACACACTAGGGTTATAGAGTAGGCCTACTTGTAGAGGTTATATTTAGTTAATAGCTCTGTTATTGTAGGTGGGGATGGTTAATTGTTTGTCGCTGGAATTGTTTTGAAAATATGTAGTGGTTTTTAAGTCGTTAATTAATTGTTTATAGTTACTGATTAAACGTCGTTAAAATATAATTGATAGGATTAGGTATCGTTAGTTAGTGTAATACGCATCCGATATGTTATTGCTGTCGGTATATAGGTTTATTCTTATCAGATAACCGATAATTAAAGAAGTCATTATCCGTTTCAGTATGGGCACTGACTCGTTGCGTATGACTGAGATGGCTCAATACGCCCGCTACGTCTTCTTCTTACTCGCCCCGCCCACAAACTAAACTCGCGTTCCCCCGCGATTATGTCCGCAGTGCGCGGTATGACTCCCCAGTGACACCGGCAACATGAACGCGCGGACGATAGCGTTCGAAATGTCCATGGAAGGCAGCCAGGTCGACGAGGTGGTCGCCAGCATATTCCACACGGTGCTGTTCCACCGCTCCAGCGGCAAGTTCACGTACAACAACGAGGAGAGCTACTCCATCCGCACAGTCAGTTACGTCGACGTCGACTGCGACTTCATCGACTTCACCTACGTGTGCTGCGAGTCTCCCGCATTAGGACGCAACGTGAAACGCGAGATATCCGACTTCTCCGAGCTGCTACGTGGGTTGGACTCCAACTCCAACCCTCGCGGGACGATCAGCCTCGAGTTCTTCCAGAAGCGCCGAACCCGCTGGCCGTTCCAACCGGAGTGCGTGCCCTGGGAGGTGTGGACGGTGTGCTGCGAGCTCACGGAGTCCAGGACGGAGCAGGACATGCGCAGCAAACACGAGAGCGTAGTCGAAATGCTCCAGGATAAAATAGTTTTTATCACCGAAATTATCAACCGTCATGAGTACGTGCCGAAAATGCCGAGCCGGTCGGACGCGGATCTGATATTCGACACGTCGTACTCCGACATCCAACCGTATCTCTTCAAGATCCACTATAACTTGTCCGGCGCGCCCTCCACGTCGGTCGGCAACACGGTCCGCAAACTGATCAGAGACACGCTGTCCTTGTGATGTATGCTGTGTCTATACCAGATGACCGCGCCGTCTATACAGTAAACTGAACCACGTACCTCCATAAGTTCGGAGTGAACATCGCTAGTGTTCTAAAGAGAATAGAGGTATAGTTTTAAATCTTAGTCCGTCTCTGTTCTCTCTAGAACGTCCGAGTCTTTCCAGTTTGTCTTCTTTAGCGAGTGTAATACGAAAAGTGCAATTATATGTGCGAGCAAATGTAAATAGTTATTATATTTCTAATAATTAATAGGGATGATATTTTTGCAATATTCTATTTACAATGTACTTATATATAAATATTTTGCACGACGAGGAGTCATATTATTTTAATATATTTATTCGGACATTACTATGATTTGTTTTTGTTGTTAACTCGTAATGTGATGTTGATATTGTTTGACTTTATGTTGCCTGTATGGTTTTTGTAGATAAGTGAGTAGAGTGCTAGGTTGCGTGACGTTACTCGCCCCAGCGGCTAAAAAAACGAGGCCGCCATCTTGAGAATGCGTAGCTGTCAGTTTGACAGTGACAGATCGTTATGTCACTTGCAAATATATTCTAAAATGTATGTGTTGCTACTTGCTAGTACGTGTGGTAGCGGTGAGAGAAAATAGTTTTACTTCCACTCTTTCTGCCCAGTCATGAAGTTATTTAGTTAGCTCGATGTTAATCTTCAATTTTAATGTATGTTTAGTATCTACACTGGCTGGTTAATGTGTCCACTTGTGTTATTCATAGTGATTTATTTTAATCTTGTGCTTAGATAGTATAAGTTCTGTATGACGCACTTAACATATACTTGTACAGATTTGCACTTAAAATATTATGATATGACGTATTAAATTGTCGAGTTTTGAATTTAATGAATGGGTAATATGTGTTTGAAGTAAGTTTTTAACATAAATTCTAAGTTTTTTGCTTAATTAATGAGCTGTGTCGCAATAAAGATCGCTACTTTAGAGTTATATTACTGATATTTTAATATTAGTCGAGTGTGTTCACTCGAGGTGTATAGTCTTTTGACTAATTTGTTTTTTATATTAAAACGACGGCTTTGTGATATCGCTGACACTAGGTACTGTAACTGTATAAACTTCATCGATAGCAACATAATATTAAGAGTATTATACGCTAAGTGTACATATAGATGTATATATAATTTTCTAAGAATTTTCCGAATAGGGAGTGTTTAAAATCGAGAGCTTTATCAAAATATGTTTAGTGTTCTTAATTAGTGACGGATGAGGTGACGTAGGATATTTATTTTGAATTGCCACGGTCGGTGCGAAATAGTGACCTTAGTTCCCTTCCTACTAGATTCAGTGTTTCGAATTCCTAATATATATTTCTGTGACATAGAATGTATGGATAGTATTGTATGTAAGCTGTGAGTTTGAATTAATATTTAGGGTAGTTTAATATTTATCTCTCAACAGATATATTTATAATATGAAGACGCAATCGAATTTTTAAATTTTTATCTCTCGTGTCTGCTTTGGCAGAATAACCTTCCAAATTGGCTAATTTGGTGGGTTATTATGTTCTAATAATGTCTAACACGGCGTATTCTGTTGTTAATATAATCTATTAATTAGGTTATTTGATAGATTATATTGTGACAAATGTAAAGACACAGAAAACTTTCTTATGACTTGAAAAAGTTATGAGAAGTAAACAGATCTCAAAGGAGATTTAGATGGTGTTTAATTAATAATAAATGTTAGAATTAATGTTGAAAATACAATTTTTAATTACTATGAAAATTACATTTCTGTACAATTTTAAATGTTTCAATATTGCAATTCTCTTGGTCATTAACCATTTTAACGATTGACGGTTTGATTTTGAATCATAAAAATAGTGAATTGTTAAATATTTTATTACTGTATCTTACAAATTCGTAGATAATAGTAATGGGATCATATATCTATATAATATGTGAAGTAAACAAATAGTTTTTTGCTCTATAACATTAGATGAACATATAACCGTAGTATCTGTAATATTTTAACAGATCAATAACTTTCTTCTAACACTTACGCCTGGTTTTTAAGTTTGACAGAAGTTTATCCACTCGCTAGCGCTTTGGCGTTTGACGGAATAGTTATTTTTTTATATTTTTTTATGAAATAAGGGGGCAAACGAGCAAACGGGTCACCTGATGGAAAGCAACTTCCGTCGCCCATGGACACTCGCAGCATCAGAAGAGCTGAAGGTGCGTTGCCGGCCTTTTAAGAGGGAATAGGGTAATAGGGGAGGGTAGGGATGGGAAGGGATGGGAATAGGGTAGGGGATTGGGCCTCCAGTAAACTCACTCACTCGGCGAAACACAGCGCAAGCGCTGTTTCACGCCGGTTTTCTGTGAGAACGTGGTATTTCTCCGGTCGAGCCGGCCCATTAATGCCGAAGCATGGCTCTCCCAAGTTAACCAATCAAAAACACAATTGAAAAGATAAACTCCTGTCAAAGCATAAGAAATTGGGAATTATAAAATCAGACACTTAATGGTGAGCTTGTGAAACTGGTACCAAATTTGGTAATGCAGCATGGGTCGTAACTCGTAATGCTAAGTACTGACATACGGTTTTGCTCGATAGTTTTATATTACTCCAAATCGAGCAATAACCACCCTGTGGACCGCAAAACTGAAAGCTCGAAGGCTCGCTTCGAGCCGGCACAATGGAATTAAATATGTCAAATATGTCATTTCCTTCGATTCGGAGTAAAACTATCGAGCAAAACCGTATGTGAGTACTTAGCATAACAGTACATAGATTTCAATTTGCTAAATTAACGTTTGTATATCTGCACTTTTGATATTTAAATTTTATAGTGTTGCCAGTTTTTGCACATTTTTTTTTCCACGCGACAAAGTGACCAAACATTTTCGTTGGAATCGAGCGAAAAATGAATCCATCCAATATTGAATTTCTAATTTTTTACTTTCCTACCTCATTTTGTGACTAGCTTTAGCGTTTGCGTCTTGATTGGATAGTCTCCTATAGTCCGGTTAAGGGACAGAGAGAAATTCGTCCATTGACCTATCGCTGCCTGTCTCCTACATTCTTAAATGAAAATATTCATATCTCACAGCAGCTTATAGTCAATAAGAATTTCTCTATATTCCGCGCCCGGACTTAACCTTAATATTTAGCTGAAATAATTATAACTAGTGATGGGTATTCAAGTCGATAAATATCAGTGGTGATAATTGATGAGTTTATCGATGGATCTTCGGTACATCCCATCCCTATTTATAACTCATCACCAAAGATAAGGCTGTATATACTTTGCCAATATGAGTAAAGTATAATTTACACAGAGCCAGTACTAGCTGCCAATAAGACTGGCAGCCAGTATTGGCTTGACATATGCCGCGTGTGAACAGTTTGGCCTGGCTTGAAAAACTGTTCACACGCGGCATATACCAAGCCAATACTGGCTGCCAGTCTTATTGGCAGCCAGTACTGGCTCTGTGTAAATTATACTTATGACAAATTTTAATTCTATTTGATATACATACTTGGTCCGAGTTTTATGAAGAATCGATGTAATAAATCCTTCACTTTATATGTTCGGTTAATAAGGTTGTATTGATTAGAGTTTATCTTTTATAGTGTTATTGATTGGTTGATGTTTTGACGGCAGCCAATCAAAAAGCTAGTGAATTGACAAACTTAAGTCAAAACCTTTGAAACTCAGCATTAATGAAAAAAATGGTCCGTTGCCAACCCTATTTAAATTCTCAGGGTTGTCAAGTGACTGTTTTTGAAGTTACTGTTTATTGATTCTTCTAAACTTCGGCTCTAGTATACTTCGTTGCACTTTATGTTATATCATATCGAAAGGTACCTTGAAAGTTGTTCTGAAAATTTGGGATCTGGTGATAGGACAATATATTTACAATCTGAATTACCTGAGGTGTGTTTTGAATATTGTTCGAGAACTCAAACTGATGAAAATTGTTTTTTTTTTAATCTTAGGCTACGGTAAGGTATAACGTTTGACTAAACTGGAATGATATGGTAGCAAGGTTTCAGAAATACTTCTCGTTTGGTCTAATGTGCTTTGAATGTTTTAAAATTAAACCTATTTTTAAATTATAAGGCTTATTTAGCTTCGTTTTCGAACGTAATAATTGGCTATACCAATCTTGGTTGGTTAATCTTTTGTTAAAATATCATGCTTTCTCTTCCATAATGAAGAGCAAGCACGATATTTAATCATCGATTAACTTTGATAGATTGGTGATATTGGTACTAAATTCTTGGGTTCTCGGATGCGTTTTGTAAATATCTGTAGCACACAAAAGATGGCCTTATTTGAAAGATGACTATAGTCGTTGTGTTCTATGATTCTTATATTGTATGAATGACATATATGTTGTGATTTATAAGTTCAAAAGTAAATAAAAATTAGTCTTGTGATAATTTATATAAAGATGTAAATAAATTATAAAGTATAATGTTTTGTTTTATTTCATTTTATTAAATTCAATATTTTTTTTGCCTGTAATGTCCTAGCTCCAAAGTGCCCATTTATTTTGTTTTGCCTATGAAGAAAAATACTTTTACACGGAAGTATTATTGCTTATATCTTATTTAAACTACTTTTTAGTAGACATTTTAGCAAGCGTATTTACTGTAGGTACTATTAGAGGTGTAAATATTTAAAGATAACAAAAAACTTTACAAGGGCTGAGCTGAGGGCATTCAAAAATTTTGCTATGCCACAAAAATTTTTGGTTTATATTTAAGTTAAAATGTGAAAATAAGACTATCTTCAAAACTTTTTTTAGCAAAACTTAAACATTTCTGATTTGCTGCTATAAAACTTAGGGCCTGTTTCATCACTTCCTGATAAGTGCCGGATAGGCTATCCACAACTTAACTTGACAGATAGAGTATAGAGAATCTGTAAAATAAGTGGTGGATAGCCTATCCTACACTATCAGGAAGTGGTGAAGCAGGCCCTTAATATCACAATAATTTCCACAAATATTTTGTCTTAAAAATAAGTGAATTCTGCCTAGAGTGTCTTCGTCTTGCGCTACATTACGCCCATGAGTATATTCTTTGTTATTATTAAATTAGTTTATTATACTTATTATCAAGTATGAATGGAGGGTGATTGCGTTCAACTCAAATTTTGTCTTTTATATCTACAAAAAAAAACGCCTGTGGAATTTTTGATTTTCAAATTTTTTTTATTACATAGGAATCTATGTTCAAATCGGCTTCTGCGATACCATACGAATGCTTTATATTGCTCTTATTAAACGTTTAGGCGTATCAATAAAATTATGCACATAATTTTTTAGTAATTTTGTGTGTATGTGTGTGTGCATGAGTTGTTAATTTTTATTAGGGTTCCGTACCCAAAGGGTAAAAACGGGACCCTATTACTGAGACTTCGTTGTCTGTCCGTCTGTCCGTCTGTCCGTCTGTCTGTCATCAGGCTGTAACTCGAGAACGGTAATAGCTAGAGAGTTGAAATTTTCACAGATTATGTATGTCTATTGCCGCTATAACAACAAATACTAAAAACAAAATCAAATTAATATTTAAGGGGGGCTCCCATACAACAAACGTGATTTTTTTGGCCTTTTATGCTCTATATCAATAATCTCAATAGGTAGGTACTTTACTTTTTCACAAAATCCTTAATTATATGTTTACTTTAATATTTAATAATAATATTAAAATAAAATAAAAAATTAAGGGGGGCTCCCATACAAAAACCACAATTTTTGGCCAAATTTTGCTCTATAATGGTACGGAACCCTTCGTGCGCGAGTCCGACTCGCACTTGACCGATTATTAGTATTGATTTACATTGATACAGTAGCATGCGTGTAACATGTTAATAATTGAAGACGTGGGTTAGTTGTGATGAACAAGAGTTCATCACAAGATTTTGTGACATACGGACCTTAACTCATTTTTTCGTTATAATTATAACAAACATACACATAAAATGCAAAGTTTTTCTATTTCAAACCATTTGTTCGGCCCTGATTGCCGTTTTTTGCATAAATGGAGGCCCCATTTATGCAAAAAAAAAAAAAAAATTTTTACTGTTAAGTACTTGTCGTGTTCTTCCACTCACGTCTTCAACTTACATACAGCTACCAGCTATTGTATCAATGTAAAGCAGCATTTAAATCTAGGACCTCCTAAAATATTATTTTTATATTACCAGCACCGGAGGTTCTGCAGCGGGAGGCGTACAACCATGCCGTGGACTGGTGGTCACTTGGAGTGGTTGCTTGTAGAATGCTGACGGGGGAGGTAAGTCTCTATAGATCTTATTTTTATGGTATCATAATATGTATAGTCTCTTGACGTTGTGTCTGCACAAAAATATAGCTTCAAAAATTGACCAAGTGCGAGTCGGACTCGCGTGCGAAGGGTTTTTTTTTTTAAATCTTTATTTAAGGAGTTTCAGTTCTTACAAACTACGCTACTCCGTTAGACCATCAACATAACTACATCTATACTTATTATAAAACAAAGTCACTTTTTTTTCCCTCATGTCCCTTTGTTCCCTTTAATCTTTACAACTACCTAACAGATTTTGATGATTCTTTCAGTGTTAGATAGGCCATTTATCGAGGATGGTCATAGGCTATATTTTATCACGTTAAGACTAATAGGAGCGAAGAAATAGAGGAAAATGTGGGAAAAACGGGGAAAATTATTTGAAAGGGCTAACTTGAACGCGCTAATCTCAGGAACTACTGGTCCGATTTGAAAAATTCTTTCAGTGTTAGATAGCCCATTTTTGGACTTTATTTGTGGCCCGCGTGACGTTTTGAAATTCACGCCCACCGGCAAAATAACGTGTGATAGTCGTTACATTTTTTTCCACTTTTAAATCGTTAATTTTGAAGAATGTTATTTTGTAACCCAAAAAAAAAATTTGTTGCGGCCCGCGACATCAAGAACAAAACAAATTTGTGGCCCGCATGAAAAAAAAGGTTGGGGACCACTGCTATAGGCTATATTTTATCACGCTAACACTATTAGGAGAATGTGGAAAAAACGGGGGAAATTATTTGAAAGGGCTTATCTCGCGAACTACTGGAGCAATTTTTATGTTATTTGGCACAGATCAGAAGTAGACCACGTGACAGAGGCGTGCAGAGGTTTTTGAGATGGGGTAAGCAGCGGTATCGGTTTAGTAGTTTTGGCGTGAAAGCAAAACAGACAGACAAACGGACAAAAAGAGATATTTTCGCATAAATTGTAATATTAGTGTGGATATAAATTAAAAACTATGTTTTCTAAACTATTATAATATATGAGTACGTTCTGTTATGAAGAAACAAAAAAACGCCATCTGTTGTCACGTGTTGGAACTACAATGAAAGTTCATTTGCGTTCACATGTGTGCTAAGCTAAAATAAATAAAAACGCCATAGATGGCGTATGGCGTAATATAGATTGTTATATATTAGAAATGCAATGTGAATTCATTTTCATCGATATTTCCATGGAAATTAGATACATAGTATATTTTTGTCTATTAAAAATGTAGCCTATGTCCTTTCTCAGGCTCTAGACTAACTGTGTACAAAATTTTATTACAATCGGTTCATTAGTTTTGGCGTGAAAGCGAGACAGACAGACAGAGATAATTTCGCATTTAATATAAAGTATATAATATTATAAAATGATAAAATAAATAAGTACATGAATATGAATAACATGAAACTTTCGAGTTACTTACATTTCATTTTTGTTGCTGGTTTAATTGTTGTAACTCAGGTACACGTACCTACCTTTCGACACAAATCACAATTAGAATCTTTTCACTGAATGACAATTGTGAAAACTTGTTTTTTTTTAATTTTTAATAAACACACATTTTCAACACAAACCTCACAGTCAAATAACATCTTTAAGAAATCAAAAAACGCACTTAATATAGAAATTAGAAACTCAGTAATAACTAATATCTAATAAACTGTTAAATGTACAAACTTTTAAATGTTAAAATAATAAAAATCTTCTAAGAAAACTATAAATATACTGGCGCAAACAAAAATAATATGTTACAGTGCTCATCACATGAAAAAATGGCCTCCCAAAATACAAAACACTTCTGTAATGTAAACAAATATAAACCGTACTAAACAAAAATGCATTATGTGCATATGTGATTAATTAGATTTCCGTCTATTATTTTTACTCGGATTATAGGCAACGAACATATCCGATTACTTCCGAAGCGCTCGGCTAAGCTCGGAAACCATGCGGCAGGACCTGGCCAAGTAAATCGCACACGCACACACGTTTGCGAACAGTGTACGAATACGAAAATCTTAACTCACACATATAGGCTGGGCCTGCGAGACATCGAGTGCCTGTAACCACAGATATGTAGTATAATATTGGTGCGTACCTTCGCGCGGCGCGCCTAGTTACCACTTACCGACTTATGTTTATGTAGTTTTGCAAATCAATTGGTGCTATTTTATAAATGTAGGCGTTAATGTGTATTCATATTTTTACTATTAATAATAATTAAAGTCATCTAAAACGCACGAAAGTTAAATTAAAATATGTGTATAGCAAGTATTTATCATTAGGTAAGCAGTGCTTTTATGCCTTTATGGTACGCACGTCCATGCCACGTGAAGAATATCGATCTTAATCATTTTTTCAGTGGCTATATATTTTATACCCGTGCGACGCCGGGGCGGGTCGCTAGTAATTAATAAAGTATTATACAATTGGACAATCACAATTTTATACAGTACTTTAGCTGCGTCAGAGAGAGGAAATGCCAGAACAATGTTACACTCTCCAAGTTGTTTTAAATCTCCAGTAATTAGTGACATTTCGTATCGAATATCTTCGTTCCGAACACACTCCGCCATATGTAACACATCTTCTAAGACGCCACATTCAGAACAAAGCGGTGAAACAACCTTCCTCATCATAAAAGCGAATTTATTAAGCGAAATGTGTCCGGAACGCAGTCTTATAGCTGTACATAAAATACTCCTCTTTAATTTACAATTCCGTGCCGTTATAGACTATAGAGCAACAAAAGGCGAAACATTGTGTTTTTTGTATGGGAGCCCCCTTAAAATATACATTTTATTTTGTTTTTAGTATTTGTTGTTATAGCGGCAACAGAAATACACAATCTGTTAAAATTTTAGAAGTCTAGCTATAGCGGTTCTTGAGATACAGCCTGGAGACAGACAGACTGACAGACAACGAAGTCTTAGTAATAGGGTCCCGTTTTTGCGGATCCCTAAAATTTACATATATTAATGGTAATTAATACCGGAGGCAGAGCTTTATTCGATATATTTTAATATCTAGTGTAAGGTAAAAAGTATCTAATTCAAAAATATGCACTGTTTTCTTACGAACAAATGCTGGTTAGGTCGATTTTTTTCTCCCTAAGGACAAAGGACTCGGCCGGCAAACATAATAAAATATAATAATAAAATAATTCAAAACTGAATGAATAAAATATTTGAAGACGTGAGTTGAAGAACACGATGACTAACATTTTGCAACATACGGACATTTAATAATTTTTTCTCTTATAATTTGAACGAAACTTGTAAGTTGTATAACTTATCTATTTGGCTAATGTATCTGGCTAATCTACTTGGCTAATCGGCTATACATAAAATGCACAATTTTTTATTTAAAATATTTTTTCCGGCCCTAAAGCCTCCATGTATACAAAAAAACGCCATTTTTACTGTGTTACTTATTTAATATTTTGTTCTTCCACTCACGTCTTCATTTGTGTAGCAAAGTCTAAAATTATTTAATCCAAATAAGTCTGTACCATCAGAGAAATCGATAAATAGGCAGATGCCCTGGCCAAACTATGCCGATCCACCTATGAATTAATAATAATCTCTGACAGAATATTAAATATAGCATCGGATTAAATCCAAATAAGTACTTCTATCATTGTTCTTTTTTATGCGTGGGTGCATTCGCCTGCAGCGAGCTTATGCTAACGGTACCCGTGGTTAGTACTAATCTATGAAATTGACTTTTCTATCTGTTTGTTTATCGCAGTTCAAACATTCGAGTTGGCTTGTTTGCTCTAAGACCGGCTTTTACGGTAATGTAGATATGAATGGAAAAGCTTTGAAGTGCTACTCGTTTGCTTGTTGGAGGGGAACGATTCTTGTAAGTCGAATATCGGTTAGAATATAGGGTCAATAGTTAAAATTAAACTGTGTTAAATATCTTGTTCTCTCTTTCATACAAAGTGTTTATGAAAGAAATTAAATTATTTTTAATTCAGTGATATTAAACTCAAAACTTGCGAGCTAGACTTTTGACAAGCTAGTAGAATCACTAGGCGATTCTTATTTCTAAAGCACTGTTCGTGTCTACTAGCGTGAAAAATAAGAATCGAACACATTCGAGCTACCAAAATTGGGCCCGTGATTATTTATGAAGACGTTCCATTAATTTTCTGTGTATCTACCTCAAAAATCTGTGGTATCTACCTACATGTTATGGTCTCAAAATATATTATGAAATGTTCTGAGCGTCCTCTGATAATATTATTTGGACTAGATATTATGATTTTGGACAAATTTCATAATATTTATATATCTATACTGTGTATCATTTTATTTATTTATTTTTTTGTTGTTATAGTTATTCGTTAGCAGGTTGTTATAACGACTTTCCTAAGCTAACGTGTCAGAAAAAGAGGACAAGATATCGTATAAGTTTATAGTTATTATTCGTATAGCTGAATGGTTTTTATTAGAAAAAGTAGAAAATATAAATATAAGTTTGAAATGGATCCAAAAATTTTAAGTATATTTGATTATTTTGAAAGCTTAAAAATAAACAAAAGCTAGAACCAATTTCTTTGAAAAGTCTCAAGTAGCCAATGAGTGCCAATGAATTATTAAATTTCTAATTAAATTTTATCTTCGTAGTAATTTAATTACTTACAGAAAAACACAAGAAAAACATAGTAATAATAATCTGCTTAGCTTTAACTTATATGGGCAAAATAAAATGTCAAAGGCAATTATAATAATTTAATTAAGTTATTAATTAAGCCCAAGCAAGGTCTGATAATATCTTGTTTAGCAGAAAATTAATTAGTACTTAACATATTTTGTACTTACATGGTATACATTTTATTTTCTTGCAAATTATAAAATTTAAACTTTCAATATTTATCTAACAAATGATGACTTTTGTAGTAAAACTTTAAGTGTAAATTATTTTTTCGGGGTTAAAAAATAAATGCAACAATGTATAAAAAACGTTTTTTATTATCATTACTTACAGTACAATTAATTCGATAATTTACTCTGAAAAATAATAATTACAACGTAGGTAATTTTTTCTGTTGCACTATTTAAATAAGTCTCTACAACTAGTGGGACCGCGCACGCGTTGCCACTCCGGAATGCATCACTAACGCACTTTCTAGAACGAGGCGCGTATACCTGGTGGGCGGGGCGCGCGTGACGAGGGGCGGCACCGTCGACACGCGCTCGCCGCTCCCTAATCTATCCCTAATCTAAGACTTAGGAGCGGTGTCTTTTTCCGATTTCTCTGCGCTCTCGTTCGACTCCGAGCTCTCTGCGCTCTCCTCGGAGCTCTTGGGTTTGTCCTTCTGTGCGGGCTCATCCTTCTTCTCCTCGGTGGGCGCCGGCTTTGGTTCTTCGCTCTTCTTCTCCTCCGGTTTCTCCTCCTTCTTCTCGTCCTTCTTTTCCTCCTTCTTCGCTTCGGGCTTCTCCTCTACCTTCTCCTCCTTTGGCGCCTCGGCCGATTTCAATTCCTTGGGGATGATCTCCTCCTTCTTGGGTTCCTCCTTGGTTTCGGGAGCTTGGGGCGCTTCAGGCACTTCGGCGGATTTGACGGCCTGCTCTTTGGTCACTTCGGCGACAATGGGAGCATCGGTCTTGAGGGTTTCTGGCGCGAGTTTCTCTCCCTCTGTGGCATCGCGGATCACTCGCTGCGAGTCAGAGGCAGGGGCTTCGCTCGACTTCGCCGCGGCGGGCGCTTTGGGCTCGGCTGCAGCCGGGGCGGGGGCTTCTGCGGGCTTCTCCTCTGGTTTTGACTCGGCGGGTTTGCTCTCCTCGGTTTTAGGAGTGGGCGCTGCAGGCTCAGAAGCTGGCTCCTCTTTCTTCTCCTCAGGCTTGGCGCTCTTAGCCGCGATCACCGGCTGAGCCTCAGAAATTGGGTTAATCGCTACTGGGTCAACGACGTCGTCGGCGACGGCGGCGGGACTCTTTACAGCACTGACTACGTCAATAATTTCATCGGGAATAGGAGCACTCTTAGGAGCAATATTTTCGCTGATTTCCTCTACCTTTGCTTGAGTTTCTTCAGGTTTGACCTCTTCCGCTGGTTTGACAGGCTCGGGTTCGGCAGCCTTGACCTCGGGCTCGGCGGCCTTGACCTCGGGTTTGGCCTCCGGTTCCTCAGATTTGATTTCTGGTTTAGCTTCAGCTGGCTTCTCGGCCTCCGGTTTCTCTTCGGAGGCAGCTGGCTTCTGCTCTGGGATCTCTATTTTCTTCTCCTCTACAATCGGGTCGGCGGGTTTGACCTCAGGTTCCGGTTCGGCTGGCTTAGACTCGGCAGATTTTGATTCGGCAGGAGCAGATTTCGCTTCGGGTTCCGGAAGTTTTTCTTCTTTTTCAGGCTCAGCTGCGGCCTCGACCTTGGGCTCCTCAACTTTTTCTGGCTCCGGTGATTTAATTTCGGGCTTGGGCTCCTCCGGTTTGATTTCCGATTGTACAGCGGGCACTACACTCAGTTTCTCTTCAGCAACAGGCATCGCCAGGCTTGCAGCCACAAAGGCCATGCAAAGTATTAAGACCTTCATCCTGTAAAGAAACAAAACGAAAAATTAGTGGCTTGCAAAAATTGTATAATAACTGCTAGATCGCTGCTGCGCTCTAAACTTAAGTGCACGTCTGTAAGTCGTGAATGCGGTAAGGCCAATGTTACGCGAGACCGGCGGAACGTTTTGCTGCAATTTTCCTATTAAGGTTGAACGATCTAAGGGCCCGATGTGCCGGGGATTGATTCTTGTGCTCGAATCGAATTAAAATTGACATGTCGTAAGACGGATGTACCTATTTGTGAAAGTGGGGTTTTAAAGTCGCTTTGGATCCATTTCAAAATAATTTTACTGTGGCTCATTACTTATCGATGCCTACGTACCGCATTATGCGACCACGAGAAAAAAGTACGCGCCTAATAGGATTCTAGTAGGACGTAGACCCTAGTCTATTATTAGCCCCTAGTTATCGTCGAAGGTGGCACATTAAGCCGATATCCCAGGTCCTGTTGGAATGCAGTCTGGCGCCGATCCACAAATAGTCTACTGCAGGGAATTTATAAATAAACCTGCTTAAGGCACCTAGCAATTTTTCACAATCAAATGAGCCCGTCGTGCTTAATCAATGTTCAATTTGTTGTTAAGTCCCTTGATGGGTTTTTTACGGTTCGGTGAAATCGAAGAGGATATTATTAGGTTTAATGTCATAACAAGCTTATGGGGAGCGAATTTAAAAATACGTTTATTACTATGAAACTTAAAAGAGCCCACTACACAAGTTTTTAATAACGTGTCTCCCAAATCGTTGAGTAGTACGTTTGATAGAGCCTGAGTAACCGACATAAAAATTACAACACGTTTTCATTTTTCTAGCATTATCCAACAATCATGATATAAAATTGAATCATCTGAAAATTGCCAAAGTGACAAAACGTGTTCATAATGGCTGACAGCTGAATGCGAGCATGATGGACACTTCCTAGAGCGTGCAGGATGCGCCGGCAATATGGATGATCCCAGACAGCACATTATCTGAATTTTAATTGCCTCATTGAATAGAATCGGCAGGCAGAATGCAGAGATGCTATCGCGTGAGTCAGCCGCGTTATCATTCAGCCTGAGAACCTCCACGCGTGCTGAATTCGATGGAGATAATCATCAGCGAGGAGAATCTGTCTGGCACCAAATTGACCGAGAACGTGACACGGGCTATCTACGTGACCAACACGATCAAGCTATGATTACTATCCATTATCAGAGATGAATCATTCCAAAATCTAGACAAAGCAAATTTCCTACTAAATCTTTCATATATCTAATAACGTACTCTAAATCAAGATAAAAGTAATCGTAGCTCCATTGCATAAACTCAAAAACCTTACGTCTTATCTAATCCGACAAGGTTGCTCCAAAATTTCGTTTTATACTTCCTCGATTTTTAATGGTGCACCATAACTCGATCATTTGCATACAGCCCTGATCCAAATACGCAACCCATAGTTATACGCGGTATCGAATATCACTAAATAACGTTTGTTTTATTAACGTAATAATATTGCAATGAAGAATTTCGTAATAATGCTGCGCTGTAACTCCAACCTGTTTTAAATCAAGCTCGTGGTTATCTCGAGTAGGGCTGCCCAAAGTTATTTAACGAATTCAATAAATATCATTTACCTAGTGATTTTACGCTGAGATATGAAAAAGTATTAGGAAATAAACACAAATAGCGGAAATATTAGTTAAAAGAGAATTAAAATTTCGAAGGAATGAGCGCAAATCAATCAAAATTTTCCATCGATGCGCGTCCCTATGTGAATGTAAATAAAAATGTTTATCCAGATTAAAAACTGGTCGTCCAGGTGCACAGGTCATTGGCTCTGCATCAGAATTCTTCAATATCATGCAACACTAACCGAGCCGGTGACATTTTAACTGAATCGTTTAATTATGTAACAGAATTTCCACTCGACCTGTTCTTATTGTAATACGTTTAAATAAATTCTTAAGGTTATGTCGGCGATGGTTTCCTTTTGAAATTAATAATCAGTTTCCCCTGTATCTTGCAACTGCAAGCCTGTCTGTGTTGAAATCTTGTATTATTGGGCTTTTAATCATCACTTGAACGTTAGTGTGTAGAAGCTCGAGCATTTTGAACACTTATTGATTCAGTCCTTTATTTGTCATCGTTTGATAAAAATTTATTTTTTCCAGAAATATTTTTTGTCGAAACGTCTAAATCTTGTAGCACAATGGACGATATAACAGATAGCGAGAAGTCCAATGTGAGCATTTAGGACACTTGTTGATTCGCTCTTTTATTTGCCGTCCATCGTCCGAATTTTCTTTTTCGACACATATTTTTCGTCGAAACGTCTAGATCGCGCTGGACGATACATGAGATAGCGAGTTATTTTCTGGAAGGATATCCCGGCTGAGGGCAACGATTGTCGCCTTCCCACACAACGCCGCAATCTTTCAATTGAAGCAGCATGCTTATTGCGCCAATCAAAAAATGGTCGGTCCATTACAAGTCCCCCCCACATTGTTGTACAATCGCTATTTATTAGTGGACATTTATGCTGCCTATAGCATTAATCTCGGAGGTTTTAATGTCAATATCGCCTGGCTCTGGCGACACCTATGCTAATGCGGTAATCCACAATTTGCGATGCGTGCAGCGAGTGCGTCTATCTTCCAAAGTGCAAGTCCTATATTCAAAAGTGAATAAAATTTTAAAGATATGCTTACGTACTGAAATGTAGTGAAAACCGATATTAAGCAAAAAGTCGGGCCTACAATGTTTAAATTCAGAGTTAATTAGGAGCGTTTGTATGGAAAAAAGTCGTCTAGCCTTTATCTTTTTTCCTCTCTATTTTTTCTGCGTCTATAAACTACTTCGCTGTAATCTAATAAGTCACGGACATAATTTAATGGTCATTTAAATTATAATTATTTAATAGGTAGTTAGTTATCTTTACATTGGCATCGTTTTGTAGTTGAAGATTTGTTTACCTCAGATTATGTTGTCATTATGTTGAAGAATGATGTAAACTATTAAATAATTACAAGCAATTATTGGATAACATCTTAAATGTAATAAATAAGAGTTGCTGATGTTACGGCTTTGTTCAGTCCTTATATGTTTTCAACTTTAAGGAAATCTTAAAATGAAATAATCTTAAAACGTAGCTATTGTAAGTATTGAGTAAGGTAAACGTGATCTAGGCAAATGCAACTGTGGGCCTTGTGTCGGCTAAATGTTATCACGTTCTTATCAACAATTAGGTCATCTATACAAATTGTGAGAGAAATTTGTACATGATCTGAAACTAGTATTTCGACTTTTATCGTGTCAATGTATTAACTATTAGGTTAAATGGAATAAACTTAAGATGCTTCATATATTTTCATTTTGAGTCGATGGGTTACTTTTTTGGATGACTCGATGGACATAATATTTGTTCAGATCTCTATGAACTCTAATACTAATGTGTATGTTTAACTAAATTAATTCCACAATTACAATGATATTATATAAAAAAAAACTCAAAGCAGATATGTTACTACCGCGCGCGTTGTGAAGCCACAAATACGGGCCAATTGGCCCGTCTTTTATTTAGTCTGTCTCTTTTATGTAAATGGCATTTCGTATCTTTTGTTTCACTTATCTGTCAAATTTGACAATTGAATTTAAAAATTGTTCGGAAGCAATTTAAGCCGGAAAATAGTATGAACGTAACCGATCTGTATTTAGTAGAATATCATTGCACAATTATTATAGACTTGTTAGATCAGCTATTATGAATACCTATTTTTTGGATGGTGGTTAAAATGACATAAAGATGACATTCGCTTTGATATGTTGACTTTGTCACCTGGGTTTTTTTTTCCACCGAGGACGAATGGGCATTACAATGATTCGCTCATTACTTTATTATCCAATTACCTACAACAATGGTGCGTCATATCTGAGATCTATATGAGAAACACGTATTATGAGACAATTTTCTGAGTTTACACATACATATTAATTTATAGATATTGTATCTAATATCTATGGATTTATACAACTTTACAGAGAAACAATAATAATAATAGAGCCAGTACCGGCCTGAGATGTGATCAAAAATATTTAATTCTATTTTTAAATTTGGTTTTTCGGCAAATTATTTTCATTTTTTTTTATTGAATGGTCGATTCTAAACTTCACTTATTACATTTTTGTCTATATCTTTTAGAAAGTTAGGTACCTCACCTTTAGGTTCTGAAACTGTGTGATATTTAATTTGGGGGCATTTACGTAAAAGGTTGCATCATGTTCATGTCATTCGTCGGCGCTCTATATTTTCGAAAAACTTTCAGACGAAAGAAAACACTTTCTTCGCGGCTGTCGAATTTCTATATCCTTAGTATTCCGAGCCCGTGCCACTGTAGCTCACATTAAATTGGTGTTTTTGAAAATCGATCACGTGCGATACGTTCAGAGTTTTACCTCAAGTTAGCCCTTATGTCTTTGGAATAGAAGCCTTATTGAAGCTAAAATATAGTACGCCGGTCACATACCAATCGACCATAGAGATTTCTGACCCAGACGGTTTTTGTTAGTGTTACCGGTCTATTAATTTTGAAAACCACTTTCTATTATGTTTTAACCTTTGCTGTAACCTTTATATCATAATTACTATGTGTTGCAATGTACATACACATTATGCATGTGTTTATCGGGTAATAAAGGTGACTTAGAAAGTATAAAAGATTTCAAATCATTTATGTAGCATTTCTGTGGCATACTCAGCTAATAAAAATACATTGGATTGTGCATAAAATACCTTGCTGCTTCAGTATGAAACAGCTTATTTTATGTTTTTGGAAGCTAAGTATGCTTTTAGTACTCACATATTTTACCTACTCTGCCCTATTTTTGTTCTGAGGGTATTCAATTGCACTTAGTATATTGTCATATAAAACATAAACATAACAACGGAATACTATTTCATGCATAGGTGTTAGTTTTAATATTAATTTATATATTATTATATTTATCACGTTTTATTCAGAGTTGATAATTCATTTATTCGCAGAACAAAGCATACCAAGAAATATACTAATTTATATTTGAGGGCGCGAAATGACCTTCAGTAACCTAGGTTGTGGGCAATAGGCATGCACCTTCTAATCTCAGAAGCACTTGCTAGATTTTACTATCGGAATTAAAGCCTTTTCGTGCCCTTTACGTTGCGATTTATAGTTAACTAGATAATGCAATGGCTCCTAACTTAATTAAAACAAATATCCATACTAATGTTATAAATGCGAAAATGGTTGTGTCTGTTAACCCCAAAACCGATTTTGATGATATTTAGTATGAAGATACTTAGATTGCAAGGAAAATGTACGGTTCCCGCGTGATAAATGAATTTCGGCACAACGGAGTTGCATTTTCGAAATTCCAGTACTCTACATTTCAAATAAATTAGAGAAAAATTTATAATCGGCCAAGTGCGAGTCTTACTCGCGCACGAAGGGTTCCGTATCATTATAGAGCAAAATTTTGCCAAAAATTGTGTTTTTTTGTATGGGAGCCCCCCTTAATTTTTTATTTTATTTTAATATTATTATTAAATATTAAATTAAACATATAACTAAGGATTTTGTGAAAAAGTTAAGTACCTACCTGTTGCCATTATTGTTATAGAGCAAGAAAGGCCAAAAAAATCACGTTTGTTGTATGGGAGCCCCCCTTAAATATTAATTTTATTTTGTTTTTAGTATTTGTTGTTATAACGGCAACAGATATACACATTCTGTGAAAATTTCAACTCTCTAGCTATTAGGCTGGTTTTAGTGTCACGCGGGCCGTCGGTTCGGATTGCTCCGTAGATCGATTTGTATGAAGTTTTAAGGAGGACCCCTCCGCATTACTCTAAAACGCTCCTTAGAGCGTAATGCATATTGCATTTATACGGAGCGATCCGTACCGACGGTCCGCGTGACACTAAAACCAGCCTTACCGTTCTCGAGTTACAGCCTGGTGACAGACAGACGGACAGACAACGAAGTCTTAGTAATAGGGTCCCGTTTTTACCCTTTGGGTTCGGAACCCTAAAAAGGAACATTTCTTAAAATATTAAGTCGTTAAAAAATGTAGAGGTCAAGTTATGTGGAGATGATATTATATACTGAATATATGAATAAAGGTTAACGAATTATTTGAAGAAATTGATAAACTCCTAGAAAAATGGTGTTGTATGTAGTTAGTGTAAAGTGTTAAAGAATCCATATAAAATCGATTACCTTACTTCAACTCAGCAGCTCTTATTTGCATTTTAAATACATAACGTTATGTTAGTTCAGAAATACGCAATGTTTAACTCTTACAATCTGTAACCAGCCGACATTTAGATTAAAAGCTAAAAAGAACTTATAAAATCTCTACAATTTTTAAAATTCTTAATGCACAATATTGGTATATAGGCGGACTTAATGCCAAAAGGCATTCCTTCCAATCAACCTATACGTGTTAAGAAGTAAAATTGTGTGCCAGTAGAAGATAAAAATAAAAATAAAATTTATTATCAAACATTTCACTTAAAATACAAGATTGCTTAATTTCCCATAAAATCAATAACCACTGCGCTACCGTTATGCAAATAATTTTAAATTTAATAGCCATAGCGGTTAAAATGGAGAATTCAGTAAGAAAGCTAAAAGCAACGGTTATGGTTAGCGGCCTTTAAAGTTATTACGTTGGTCAATGTTAAAGGAAGTCGGTAGAACGCAAATGATTTTCATTAACAATGTATGTTCAGGAATGTTGAAACTGTTTCTGAATCTTACGAATAGTTCAGAAACATTGTAGAGTCAACACAGGTTACTGACCGTATCCTAAAATTACTTTAATATAGTAAACAATTACGTCATCTGTTCAAGCAAATCATTGCGTTAAAATTTCAAAAAAAAAAAGAAATAAAAAAAAAGTTAAGTCTCTACGCTTTTCGAAGACGTACGTTGATTATTTTCGAAGATTCAATAAGTTGTGTTATTTTACGTCCATAGCAAAAACTTAATGGATGTGCCGTGGGCAAATTGCAAATTAAAGTAAAATTGACTTTAAAATTACGATGAAGACGGGCTCATCATTTTGCATCCTGTTTTTCTGTCTACTCTTTTCCAAATGGCCTTGCCATTGGCAAATTATGTCTGCTAATATTTATAGCCTATGTTATAACCGTGACTGATTTGTTATCCGTAAAATTTAATTCGCAAGATAATTGTGGCAAGAAATCCCAATTCGTGTTATCCGTAAAATTTAATTCGCAAGATAATTGTGGCAAGAAATCCTAATTCGGGCTTTTAAATTTTCTACGGTCGAAAACGATCGACAGAATAAAAATATTCCGTAACAAATCGGCACCTATTTGTTTTTTTTCTGTATTTATTTTGCGACTTTTGACGTAAACTTATTTAAAAGTTAAATAATTTAAACATAATATCTTTTAACGATGCTTTTTCAACTTTGATTACAAAAATTATTCAAATGTAAAGCTCAAGACTTAATAGGCACCTTTCCTTTGACGTATAATTACATCCAGGCAGACGTGGATGAACTTAGCTCGTTAGTTACGTTTGAAATTATTTTACCTTTAACAGGGCCTTTATGAAAAGGGAACAGGGGCCTCTTTCAGTAAACTCTGAACGAAGTTTAGTACGTAAATCTCTTCATTATAATCCACATCACGGAGTGTACTGCGCAAATGAGTGCGTCACGTGCATATTGGCTTACACATTTATGGTTTCATGTCCATGGTGAATGTGATATACAGGGTGTAACGAAACAAATAACACTTTAGGGTGAGTATGTGTTCCTCATGGAGAGTTCACTGCGATAGTAGCAGCTCTGAAAGACGAAATTTTTTTTGCGCTTTTGTATGGGGAAACTCGTGACGCTGAGGCGCTTGCCTATTACAAAAGTGAAAAAAAATGTTCTTTCAGCGCTGCTACTTTCACAATGAATTCTCTACAATGAACACATACACACACTTAGTTTTGTTACACCCTGTATAACATCGGTTTCCTACATTATAGTAGTTTCGCAAAAGAGTATGACGACGGAGACAGATGGGACAATTTTTTTTAGTGTAATATAAAATATTTTTTTATCCATATTAGATTTACTGACAGTATAATCATTCATTATAATGTATTAAAATAAATCTTCAGTTCAATCTATTGATGAAAAGGAAGAGTCTTAAATATTTTTAACTTCAGCTGCCACCGCCTCAGACTTTTTTGCCAAGCTGTTTCGTCATTGTCAATGAAGCAAATCGTCAATGTAGCTGATTTTATATTTTAAGTTACTCAAAGATTTTGAAAAGTTAGAGCTGTATTAAAGTGGGACTGGGCGGGTCATACCAGCCGCGTGCATCCTGACCGTTGGGCAAAGGTCACCACAGAGTGGGTACCAGTGGACGGACGACGGCGCCGTGGACGGCCTCTAAAAAGATGGCGAGATGAACTGGATGCCTACAAGCCAGACAGGCCTGCGGTGGCGTTGGAGCGAGACAGATGGAAGAAAAAAAGAGTTCTATTTTTTCGCTATGCTACTTTAACTGTCTTTGCAATCTTATTACTCCCAAAAAACTTTCTTGATTACATGGTGGTACGGGCCCGATGCAGCGAAACTTTCTATTCAAAACCTGTATTGTAACTGTAAAGTGCGCTATACAGACATCAATTATTTGATAGTAATTAGCTGGATGACAAGATGAATGTAATTTGCCTACTTCACACGCATCTATGATTAGCATTGTTTGGTGTTTCGCTTCGGCGACTAGAGGTCAGCTCAAAAAGTTTTTGATATGCAATCATACGTTAAATTTTTTATGACGTATATTATTTTTTGTCTATCATTGTTATTGTTTTTAATTACAGCTTTATTAAAGTTTATTGTTTAATTGTCTTTTTTCATTATAGATTTTTCAACTTTATTTTTGGTCAAGGTTTTTGCAGTCAATGTCAAGTTTTATAAACGAAAGTGACAGAGTTTGTGATGTTATTTTTGCTGAACTTTTAAAGCAGTAGCGACATGTTTGCTTCATTTGATTGATGATATGCACATGATTTCTGTAAACATGGCCTGTAAATATTTACAAGAAAAGTGTAACGACGTACATATGATACGTATCGATAAATTGTTTACAGATTCCATTATACATAATATGAGGGGGAATTATGGGTAATGTAAAATTTTCCATAGCACAGTTTCTTAGAATTTATAGGGAATCAAGTGATTGAAAAAAAATAATATTCGCTCCATTAAAAAATAAAAAAGTTAAGTACTAAAAAAAAGTAAGAAAAATATGTTTTTTGAAGCATAAAATATATACTTTTAATAGTAAGCAATTTTACAGCTATTAAGGACATTTACATACACATAAACAAAACTACGGACCTACCAATGGTGCCGTATCCTTCGGAAGACGCCGCTTGGAAGTAAATAAATAATGACAATATTAATAAACAATACACATAATAAGTATATCATGAGAAGGAAATGGTTATAAACATGAACGACCAGAATATTGAAATTATATTAAAGAAACCAAAATATCTATAAAGTTATCCCAAAGATAGATTATTCAATTTGGATTTTAAAATTGGAAAGCTTAGTGAGAAATTTTAAGGTAGCACATTTAAAACTCTATGTAGAGCTCGTTGTTGTGCAGTTTTTGCGCCTGATATTATAAAAAAGATATTGAAATTTTTAATCTGATTAAGCAAATTTTGAAGTTAAACTTGACCTTTTAGGTTAAATATGCAATAAACTATTTTTAGGAAATAATTTAGAAAAAAAAATGTTGGTTTTTTTCCTTCAAAATCCACTCACGGTCAATGGAAACCTTTTGTCGGGACGGATATGGTCTGATAATGGTAATTGGCTTAATAGAATCTGATCATATAATGGTGAGGCCTAGCCCTCTTATCGGGAATGTTAGTACGTGTATGTCATTGTTAAACACCGTTACAACACCGCGAACAATAACAGTTACCTCTAAAATAGTTAATTAATTTGAAACCAATAAAAAAATCAGCGATGACTTTTTTTGGTGATTTCTTTTGTTTTGGTTTGGCATTTATATAAAGTAATTTTATTATATTTAACTATTAAACGTTTATTATAGTTAACACGAAAGGGGCTTAATTTAACTTAATTTAGAATTTGTTGTCCTTTGAGTATATTTCGACTTTTAGCCGTATAAAATCACTCGAATGCACTGATCCTATTATCCAGAGGTTTCTATTTGAATCAATGGAGCGTATTATTCGACAATAGGCTGTGTACTTTTGTCCGATCCGTTCTCATTTGTCTGTCCTTGCGCAAAACTTAACGCTGGCCTTGTATATTTAAAATAATAAATAGATTAAAAAAATAAATTAAAAAAAAACTAAATATCACTGAGTTAAAAAAAATTGAAAAATAAATTTAAACTTTTTTTTTTAATTTGATGAATAATTTTTTCACTTAAAAATGCTTACCTAAGGAATAGATTCCGTTGCGTTCAAACTGAAGATGACACCACTGACACTTGATTAAAATTTTTTTAATGTTTTTGTAGTGCGACCGCAGAGAGCGCTGTCAAAGTATTGGTGGTGTGGTGATAATGTACGAGTTTATATAGTCCGTCCGAGCTCGCGCTGCAAGTAGTCTGTACATCTTTATGTTGCTGCATCTTTGTGCGAAGCCGTCTATAAACCAACCCCTAACCGTGCTATAATTAATAGGAAAATATGCCTTTTCGTTTGCCCTATGCTGTATCTACCGTTATATCTACCGATGTTGTATGCATATTGGAATATTCCACTGGGAGATACGTCGTTTGGTCTGTCGCATTAATTTTAGTCTTGAACTTTCGCAGTTAGGTGCTACTTTTACATTATTTTAAGCCACTGACGTTGTTTTATTTTTTATTGTGTGTTGTGTGTTATATTATGTGTTATAAAACTTAATTTAGGATTGATTTTTATCTGCTGACTAGCTGTCCCGGTGAACTTCGTGTCACTTTAAAACCTTCCCTGGACTTCTACGAATATTATAAGATTAAAATCAGCCCAATCCGTTCAGCCGTTTTCGAATTTTAGCGCGACTAACACATTTGAAAATCCAGTATGCTCATTTCTAAAGCTACGTGTTTTTTTTTTAGAATACCCAGCCAATAGATCTATTTTATTTTAGAGACATCCATATCTAGTGTCCAAGAAAAAACAGCTGTCATAAGCAATAAGGTTATTAGTATTGGGAAAAGGTGGTAATGTGGCCCCTGCATATATATTGGCCCCTTCAATATTTTAATGTTTTAACAACGCTGTCCAGTATAATTTTGGTGGAACGGGATGCTCGTGGCATGCTACTAATATAGCACCGTACTAATCCAACAGAGGCTGTCAAGTTCGATTGTCATTCGATCGAGTTTAAACTTGCGACCGGCGCAACTTTTAAATGTGTGTGATTTTATTTCGATAGCTGTTGTTAAGAAACAGAAATATTTGGCTTTTGACTAATGGGCTATGTAGCCTGTGGAGGCTCCAAAGGTGACTATTACATTTGTTATTTTTGCCGTTAAGTTTCATTTGTGCAATACATTTAATGTGACATCCCCGGGGGGCCACATTACCATCACTTGATCTCAAAATACCAAATGTGATTGATTAAGAATAATTAAAACTTTCGATTATCCTGCACGAGTTTTATTTATTCCCAAATAAGAAATGTTTAAACAAATGAATAAGAAGTCCCATAATGTATTTTTTAGGTTTCTGACTCCTATATTTTTTAAATAATGCTTTATAAACAAAGTGGGGGGCCACATTACCACCTTCTCCTATAATAGTATGAGTGTTCAAGAAAATTACCAGGGTAAATTCCTTTCTTCAGTCATTAGCACCTAGTCATATACTCATTATAATAAATTTATTATGTGCATCTTTTTATATATTTTAAAAGGCTTTTAATCGTTTTATTTGCTAGTTATAAGTATGAAAAAAAAACTCAATCTAAAAAATCTTCATGTAATCCCGGAAGTTATTCTAATATTTTTATCCTATCTTTTAATTTAATGTCAACAGTATAATTGTTAATAAATAACTGCTCTAATACCTGCACTAGAGGACATCAATGATGAATTAACTTGAATTTAATAAAGATTGTAAATGTAGAACACTGTGTAAGCACGTTAAAAATAGACAAAAAAGTAGAGTTTGCTCCACATTTCTCCTGAAATGTATCACGAATACTCTGATGGTTAATTATACAAATCTATCTATACTAATATAATAACGCGGAAGAGTTTGTTTGTTTGTTTGAACGCGCTAATCTCAGGAACTACTGGTCGGATTTGAAAAATTCTTTCAGTGTTAGATAGTCCATTTATCGAGGAAGGCTATTGGCTATATTTTATCACGCTAAGACTAATAGGAGAATTTATATGAAATTGCTTATGATCTTAAGAACTACTGGAACATTTTTTATGTTATTTGGCACACTTGAAGAATAGACCACGTGAAGGGACATAGGCTTTTTTGCGGAAAATTGTACAGTTTCCGTGAAATTCCTAAATTACGCGGGCAAAGCCGCGCGGAACATCTAGTACATAATAATTGGTAATGAATACGGAAAATTATGGAGGTGTTAAATAATTTAGTAAATAATAAACAAGAGAATATCGTCCATGACACAGACATAAGATAATCGTTATGTTATGTTCGACATTGGCATTCGTAAAAAATATTTAAACACTTTACCTATTAGGTTATCGTGCATTCCTCGCAAAGTTCCTAATATAGACCGAGAAACATTAGGAAGAAGATGGCTGATTAGTTAATGACTGTTTTGCTGATATCAGCATGTCTACCGTTTTTTGTGCAATTTTTAAATTGTTTTGAAGGTTTCTGGTTAAAACGTTAATGATTTCAAAGTCCTATAAAAAATTGTGAATTTCTGGGTAAGTACATAAATCCCTGTCTGCTTGTACCTGTGCTAAACATAAGATTAGCACAGGTATAAACAGAAACTAAGTTTTATTTATTTTAAGCCTAAACTGTCCCACTGCTGGGCAAAGGCCTCCATCTGTCTCTCTCCTGCGCCACCGCTGGCCAGCCTGGCTGGTATGTCTCCTACGTAGTATACTTTCATTACACTAATCATAACTTTTATATATATATATATATATATATATATATATATATATATATATATATATATACTTGATTAGAAAAAATAGGAGGGTCTTGTTGTAGTCCTTTTGACTCTCCGTACGATGTTTACAATGAAAATACTCACGCTTAGGCCGTGTTCAGACCAAACTGACTATACGCCGCTGACTGTGAGCAGGCTCACTGTGAGCCCCAGTGTGAACGTGAAAATCATACAAAATATACGGTATCGAATGTCCGCGCCTACGCCTAGCGTAATGGCGTATTGTCGGTTAGGTGTGAACGAAAGAGTGAATATGTATGGAAATACAATAAACTGCGTAAAGCTCGCTCACATTCAGCGGCGTATAGTCAGTTTGGTGTGAACACGGCCTTAAACCATTAAAAATATTTTGAAGGAATTTCTTATGGAGATTGGAGATACTTGGAGTCCTCTTTGTACAATATTTTAGTCCATGACATTTAGTTTTCCCTAAATGTCTGTACAATAAATAGTGCCCGAATATCCTTGCTACCAAAATATCGAACCTTATATTATAGCGGGTTTACATTATTCCAATCCAGCTCTGGATTGTTACTGGAATAATGTGAACGGTCACTGGAATGCACTAAATTTCATTCCAGTGACCGTTTACTAGATTGGAATAATGGAAACTCGCTATTATACTTATTTTCAAGTTGTCCGCAATGTTTAATCTAAAAAGTCAAAATCCTACTAATGGTACAGTATGAGGAATTAGTTTTCAAAAAATAGATGACTTGTATATTATTTGTTTTCGGCAAAATTAAAACAAACACACTAATGTTAACAAATTAAACGTAATTGGTAATTATACCAAACACCATTTAAGTTCAATTTATTAGTGAGTTAGCAATTATGCACATTACGATACAAGGTTAACTTTTTTATTTACTGAAGTCAATACCTATTTTATTGTTTGGGGTGTTGCGGATGTGATTTATTGTTTTCCTCAGAATTTGTTAAATCTGAAAGGTTTTTTCCTAAACCTAAGACGGTACTTGTTTTTTCGCCAAAAGTTTATTCTATCTAGGAATGTCTTGATCCTAAAAAGCTTGATTGCAAGTCTTAAATAATGGGCATTGTCCAAAAAAATCACATGTACTTTTTGTATTTTTTTTTTTCGTTAAAATAGGGTATTTTAAGAATATAAATTAAATAATTTTGAAATTCATTGGCTAGTTTTTTCTCAATAAATTTTTAAAGTTTCGCTCTGACGTCATCATCGGCGGCCAATTGACCTCTGCAGTATGTTTTAAATTTCCTTTCAATCTTATTTATAATGGCTGGTTCGTCAAATGCAAGTTCTCATTATGTGAAAGCTGATACGAGAAGCTTACCAAAAGTTCGAAACATAATGTTGGTCGAATTTATTGCTAATTTAACGCCATTGAAGGTCAAACTAAGGTTAAACATATTTGTTCAAAAATATAAGTAACTAATGGGTATTTTTTTCGTTTATATACAGAAAAACGATCACTGACCTTATTCCTCGAAATGTTTTTGTAATGAGCAAAATTAAAAAAAAATGGACAATCCCCTTTGTCGTAGATTAGTTTTAGCCCGAAATTTTAGGGTAGATTTTTCGCAAGACTAGCTTAATTAGGTCTAGTTCAAATCCTACTTGAGAGTTAAAATATGATATTGGATTAATAACAAAATTATCAGACTTACTAATATATTGGACATCATTCAAGCAAGGCACTGCCTGCATATTTTATTTTTAATAGAATGTAATAAATAGGATGAATTTAGAGATACGGTAGAACAATATATATGTTGTATTTGTTGTAGTAAAATTAAGCTTCATTTTAGCCGGTGTGAAGGCAAATATTATGTTGATGTGCCGTTGTTCGGAGCTGGTAACGGGCCTGTCTGCGGCCACTTCATCACGATCATGACCAAACTTATTGATGGATGTTTGTCATCACTTTCAAAAATAGAAAAGTTTGTTTTGATTTTTTGCAGTAAACTGATTAATGTCGTAACAGTCTTGTACAAGTTACTTGTAGATTAATATTAAAATAGACAAATACTTTATAGTTCTTTGTTTTTTTTTTCTGAAAAAGAGATGAAAATGGATATAAGTAGGTGAAAATTCTATAGACGGCTTTTTGTATTAAAAAAATACTCGTAGAATAAAATAGCCCGAAAGTTATATTTTCGGCCTTCGATTACTATAAATTTACATGACACAACAACTCTAACTGAAAATAGCTGTTTTATTAGTACACTCCTAAAAAGGCTTCGCTCTAAACCAAGGACAAAGTCGCTACAATCTACATAGAGTAACATAAACGCCCTTAGACGAGTTTTTAAATAATGTGGTATTTGAGGGTAGGTATATTATGAAAATATTGAAAATTCCATTAACAAACTATGTATTTTTCAGTTACAAAATTTACAACTGTTTTTTAAACAATTAGTAAATTGTAAATAAACAGCATTTCGAATCATCGCATGAATGCGTCAACAAATAAATCGATTCGCTACGCTATTACTTGTTTTTTTTTGCCACATTGACGACTTAGAAAAAAATATACTGACGAACATAATAATATCCCACCAAAACATGAAATGTAAAAGGAGCCAAGCAAAATATTGCATAGCTGTAATACTTCTGTCGTAAAAAGTTTTCAGATCACATTCAAGCCAAGCCTTCAACTTATTTTGTAATTTAAATCAACATTTAGTAAATGTATCAATAGATTTCTTTATTTTATAATTATTATAGTGGCTTGGCAATGAGCATTAGTGAAGTAATATAATACATTGGGTACCATCGGCCACATGCGTCGTTACATACTAAAACACTTTATGCTTGCCGTCTGTGTAAGTATGAACTCCTTCAAAATATATGCAGTTTTATATTAAACTAGCTGTCCCGGCAAACGTTGTTTTGCCATTTAAAGTATTTCTACTTCATCAGCTGTTGATACAAAATCTTACCCCCTCTTTTGTCCCCTAAGAGGGGTGGGGGGAAAATTTTAAACACCAGATGTTAAGTTGAAAAAACACTTAATAATATGAAGTTAGTCCATTAAAGAAAAAGTTTGATATAAAATCTGACCCCCTCTTTGCTCCCCTTAGAGTGGTGGGTGGGGGGGTGATTTTTATACACCAGATGTTGAGTTGGAAGAAGGCAAATATATCTGCGAAAACCGTATGCAAATCGGATCAGTAGTTTTCGTGTTAAAGCAAAAGTCTTATACAAAATCTGACCCCCTCTTTCGTCCCTTCAGAGGGGTGCGAATATCTGCGAAAACCGCATTCAAATCGGATCAGTAGTTTTCGTGTTAAATCAAAAGTCTTATACAAAATCTGACCCCCTCTTTCGTCCCTTTAGAGGGGTGGGGAGAAATTTTTTTATACACCAGATGGTAAGTTGGAAGAAGACAAATAGATCTACGGATCTGTAGTTTTCGTGTTAAAGCAAAAGTCTTATACAAAATCTGACCCTCTCTTTCGTCCCTTTAGAGGGGTGGGGAGAAATTTTTTTATACACCAGATGTTAAGTTAGAAGAAGACAAATATATCTGCGAAAACCGCATTCAAATCGGATCAGTAGTTTTCGTGTGATAGTGGAACAAACATACAGACAGACAGACAGGCAGACAGACAAAAAAACTGACCACATTTTTGGCTTCTATAGCGATGTAGTGACACCCTCCGCTTATTATTTTTTGAATATCTTTAATGTACAGAATCTTCATTTCTACAGTTTTATTATATGTATAGATTTGTTTCTCTTGTGCTCATTGCCAAGCCACTATAATAATTATAAAATAAAGAAATCTATTGATACATTTACTAAATGTTGATTTAAATTACAAAATAAGTTGAAGGCTTGGCTTGAATGTGATCTGAAAACTTTTTACGGCAGAAGTATTACAGCTCTGCAATATTTTGCTTGGCTCCTTTTACATTTCATGTTTTGGTGGGATTTCATTTCTTTTTTTAAGGTTTTTGTTTCTTTTCTTTTCAGGTCACGTTATAAATTTTCTGTACTTAGCTTGGTTCACATTCTCTATCTTCTTTATAATATTATTTTTTGAGGCTTCGTTAGTTCTGAGTCGATTATTAATATTCATATATTTTGATATTATGAGTTTAGACACTTACGGATTTTGTCGCGAAGCACTTTTATTAATCCCGACGTTTTGGCTGCTTTACAGCGGCCGTGGTCACGGGTGGTCTTCGGGCAGTTAAAGATCTCCAAGAAATTGGACACTTGTCACCTCAGTCCACCCGTGACCACGGCCGCTGTAAAGCAGCCGAAACATCGGGATTAATAAAAGTGCTCCGCGACAAAATCCTTAAGTGTTTAAACTTATATTATATAGATACTCGCGAAAACTTAAGAAATCATTATTCATATATTTTAATTGACTTTTAAGCTTTAATACTTGAAGGTGGTCATTTTTAGCATAGCGTTGAATACATAGCAGCACTGATGTAAGCGTCAACGTTCCTCGCAGGAAATGTTTATTTCATGTGATAACTTAAAACTCCCATATTACGAGTATATATCGAGCGAGTAAGGAGTGTATATCGCAGTACTGATTGCATTTATATTTTAATCGAATTTAATTATTGTTTCATTGTTAACGTTGTTAATACTATTTTTTATTTAATCAATACCATTTCATTTTAACAAACATGCAGTCGAAACTCATACTGTTCTTGCAAAGTTACAAACATAAAAATGTTTTCTTTTATTTAATAAACTACTATATATTATTATTATGTATATTATTTTTCAGTTTTTCGGTTTCCCTGCCCCTGTCCGTCGTCCATCCTTATGTCACCAGGCTGGATCTCGAGAACCGCCATAGCTAGGTAGTTGCAACTTTCACAAATTATGTATTTCTGGTATCGTTATAAAAGCTAATAGTCCAATTCAAATAAAATAAATTATTAATAGGGGGCCTCATACAACAAACACGATTTTTTACCCTGTTTTGCTCTATATTCATAATGGTAACAGTAAGGTTTTTGAAAATTTCAGAAAATACTCAGCTGTATATTAACTTTAATAATTAATAATAAAAATTAAATATACTTATTATTTAAGGGGGGCTCCCATACAAATTTACGGTACGGAACCCTATGTACGCCAGTCTGACTCGCACTTGGCCGGTTTCATAATGTTTCCTTTCATTGTAAATAAAGACCTATCCGGGTACCAAATTTCAAGGTTCTAAGTCTGCTAGAAGTACCTTAGAATTTTGATGATCTATATTATGTCAGTGAGCGACAAAATGTAGTAACTTTGACCATCCGTAACTATTAAACTATTTATCGAAATTTCATATAATTTGGAGGTTAAGCTAGTTTTAATACTTGCTCCTAGTGACCGAAATTCTGAATCCCTAGCTGGGGTGTGAAATAGATGCGAACCGCTTCGAGAAAAGTATGGTACGGCCGTGCCTTTGCTAAAAAGCTTGGCTAGGGCACTACCGTGCCCCCAGATAGTCCTTTTTGGAAGTTAAGATTTTAACTTTGTAAGTTTGTATGTAGGGGTTTTAGTACAATGTTTTGTCCGTGTCAGTCACTTTTCTAACGTATCAGACAATCACAAAACATTTTATAAGTAAAAGTCTGGATACGCACTACACAGGATGGATTTTTATTATTTAAAGTATAAGTCGCGTATAAATAAAACTTTATGGAAATCATATAATATTGGTATAAGTACAAATATATTTTTTGGGTTCCGTAGCCAAATAGCCAAAAAGATTTGTCATGTCCGTCCCTCCGTTTGTCATAGCCATTTCTTATCATAATTGCTATCACGTAAGTCAGTTTGATTTGATGACAGAGTTAAATTATACAATTTTCTCTGCCCTGGATAATATCTTTTATGTTATCTTTTTTAACAGGCTTTTGTAATGGAACTTTCCAGATCAACAGGGTTACTCAGGGAGGCTGTTTCTGCGAAACGCCTTATAAATCTTTAACACTCATTTGCCCATTTAGGCCTTGATGTAATTCGACGCAGTTAATTTCTTTTGGTTTAATGACTCTTCAAAACTTTACAAATTGAAGATTTGCACCATAATCAGTATACGTATACACTATACATCCATACTAATATTATAAACGCGAAAGTATGTCTGCCTGTTCATCTGTCTGTCGTCCTGTCTGTCTGTTACCTCGTCACGCTCAAACCGCTGAAACGATTTTGCTGGGCGTGGATAGATACTTTGCGTCCCGGGAAAGGACATAGAATACTTTTTAGCCCGGAAAATGTACGGTTCCCGCGTGATAAACGATTTTTGGCGCAACGGAGTTACGGGCGTCATCTAGTAGTTTATAAGCTTTGTCCACACTGTGCCTTTTTCTGTTCATCAAGGGCATGCGTTATAGCGCAGTCAACAGCGAACGTGAGGCATGCCCGCGACGCATGCCCTCTGACCGTATCCAAAACTTCAATAATCGGCCAAGTGCGCGTCTTACTCGCGCACGAAGGGTTCCGTATCATTATAGAGCAAAATTTTGCCAAAAATTGTGTTTTTTTGTATGGGAGCCCCCCTTAATTTTTAATTTTATTTTAATATTATTATTAAATATTAAATTAAACATATAACTAAGGATTTTGTGAAAAAGTTAAGTACCATGTTACCATTATTGATATAGAGCAAAAAAGGCCAAAAAAATCACGTTTGTTGTATGGGATAAATAATAATTTTAATTTAAATATTAATTTTATTTTGTTTTAAGTATTTGTTGTTATAGCGGCAACAGATATACATACGAGGGCTGCTATTTATGTATCCGGAATTAAAAAAAGAAACAAACATATATCATTTAATATGGTTTTATTGCTTTTCAAAATATTCGCCGCAATGATCGACTCACTTTTGCATACGCTGGAACCAATTTTCATAGCACTTTTTCCATTCTGATTGAGGTATCTCCAAAACGTGCATTTTGAACGCATCAACAGCCTCTTCGCGGCTCGAAAAACGTTGACCACGTAATTTGTTCTTCGCGTATGGAAATAAAAAGAAATCGTTAGGTGCCAAATCAGGGCTGTACGGCGGATGACCAGTCAATTCGATCTTTTGACCCTCCAAAAACTGAGTTGTTTCAGCTGAGGTGTGACAGCTAGCATTGTCGTGATGTAATATGATTCTGCGTTGTCGGTTGTCCTTTCTTATTTCTTCAAAGACTTCTGGTAAACAAATGGTCGTATACCATTCAGAATTAACCGTTTTACGATTCTCTAATGGCACTGTAGCCACATGTCCATTAATTCCAAAAAAACAGGCGACCATTTGCTTCAAAGTACTTTTGCACGAGTAACTTTTGTTGGTTTCGGCTCATCTTGGAACACCCACACCGTTGACTGTTGTTTAGTTTCGGGGTCATATGCATAGATCCAAGATTCATCACCTGTGTAGATATTATAAACGGCTTTTGACGTACCACGGTTGTATTTTTTTATCATTTTTTTTTGCACCAATCGACACGAGCCCGTTTTTGATCGATTGTCAAGTTGTGCGGAATCCAACGCGAACATATTTTTTTTACAGCCAAATGTTCGTGTAATATCTTATGTATGCTCGTCATGCTTATGCCTAAGGACGCCTCTATCTCGCGATATGTAACATGACGATCACGCATTATTAGTTCCCGCACAGCATCTATATTTTGTGGGACAACAGCTGTTTTTGGGCGACCTTCTTTATTTTCATCCGTGAGCATAGACCGCCCACGATTAAACTCACTGTACCAGTGATAAACAGTGGTTTTTGATGGTGCTTCATCTCCAAAAGTTGCGGTGAGTTGAATAAAGCACTGTTGTTGATTTAGCCCACGCCGAAAATCGTAGTAAATCATTGCGTGAAAATGTTCACGCGTTAAATCCATGGCAAATGAAGACACGCAATTTTCAAAATGACGCCACAATGGAAAAATAATTGACAGTCACATGAAACAAAATGTATTCTTCAACCAAAGAGTTCTATTTTCAAATGTTGTAATTACTTTTTAAATATTGTTCTTGTAAGTGGCCAGTTCCGGATACATAAATAGCAGCCTATGTAATCTGTGAAAATTTCAACTCTCTAGCTATTATCGTTCTCGAGTTACAGCCTGGTGACAGACAGACGGACAGACAACGAAGTCTTAGTAACAGGGTCCCGTTTTTACCCTTTGGGTACGGAACCCTAAAAATGACAATGTTGGCGTTGCGTTCGTTGACGCATTCAAGTTGAATGAAAGAAAATGACGAAAATTGAAGACGAAAGCGCATAATGTGGACATAGCTATAGTGTATGTATAGTGACATAGTATAGCATACTTCATCATCATCAACATTATTGTTGTTATGTTTGACTAAATATCTCAGTTTGCGCCAAGTAAATAGTACGGGAGCCCTAGAACAAAATTTTTTTTATTACCATCAAGCTATTTTTTTTTGTGCTTAGCTTCATTTTGATAAGACGAACAACATTTTTATCTGCGAAAAATCTTGAAAGTGGTAGCTAACAGAAATAGAAAAGATTTCATACTTCTGACTGACTGACTTGATAGTTGATGGTCCTAAAATATGGATTGTTCTATCTATACTAATATTATAAAGCGGAAAAATTCTTTCAGTGTTTGAAAAATTCTTTCAGTGTTAGATAGCCCATATATCGAGGAAGGCTATAAGCTATATTTTATTACCCTAAGACTAATAGGAGCGAAAAAATAGAGGAAAATGTGAAAAAAAAGGGAGAAATTATTTAAAATTGCTTATTATCTTAAGAAACTACTGGAGCAATTTTTATGTTATTTTGGCACACATGAAAGGACATAGGTTTCTTTTTTTGCGGAAAAATGTACGGTTTCCGTGACATTCCTAAATTACGCGGGCGAAGCCGTGCGGAATATCTAGTTCGTAGTATAATTTTACTCTTAAATTATATATTATGTAACTATGAACCTAACAATATACAAAAAATCTGCTTGTTTTAGGGTTCCGTTTTAGGGTTCAGTAGTCAACCAAGTTTTGTTGGTTACAGAACCCTATAACGGAACCCTAACGAGCTGATTTTTTGCAGGCAGCTAATGGCAGTACCAACCACAGTAAACAAAAAGCTCTGAGGTACGACGTTTGTCAATAATATCCTGATATTTCGTGTACAAAATGTCGTATTTTGATACGATTATTTACTGTAGATGCAAGTAGCGCCCTCTTTTCCGACCTCTTTGTAATATTCCCTATAAACTATGTTGTAATATTATTCTAGTTTATATAACTTTGTATTGACAGTATTTTATCAGTATAACGTTAACTTTTGTTTAAACATTCTGTCACCTATTAGTTTAGACACTAAACAAAAATGGTTCTGTGAAATCACTAATTTGGCTAAATTTTTTCTCGATTGTTCCGAGTAAAACAAAAGTGACGACACCGTGACATGGCGTTGCTTAGTGGTGACCGTGAACTACGTTTTTGTTTTCCTTCCTCGAGGAGAGAATTAAGGTGATATAATTAAATTATGGCTGAAACATGATAAACAAAGTAATTTTGATCATGAAAAACAAAAAAAAGTTGGGAATGGCAAGGGACTAAAATATCTGAACACATAGGCTTCTTGATGTTAAATCGAATTTTTAAGTTTGACTGGAGTTTATCTATTTAACAGTGTGGTTGATTGGTTTAGTCAAAAAGCTCTTGTGAATAGAAAATCTCACTGTTTATGATATATTCTTCTATTTCCTGCGTTTTGCAACCAATAGAAGCATATGAAATTAATTTTCTCTACGCACACAAAATATTATATGACATAGATTTTCTGCAAATCCTTATTAACTTTCTTTAAGCAGAAAGTCAACAATGGCATACTAGATGTTTTCGTTAGGTGTTAAGTTGTTTAGTTTTAACTGTAAATTTTATATACCCATTGAACATAACTTGTGGTTTTGGAAGAATTCATCGCCATTATCAGAATGATCGTGAAGCGTAGATAACTCCATCTCTAATCTAAATATACCGAAAGAACAATGGCCAAATCGTACCAGGTGGGCGGTGGCGTCCCGATATGCCATTAGTAGCAAAAATTCCCTAATATTTTAAGGCATCGTAAATCATTAGAAATGTGTCTATAAATAGCCACAAAAAAAAAGATCAATATATTTTAGTTTCGTTATGTTCTGACAGCCGGCGATCATTCGCATTCGTTCTATTTTTTGGGTAATACTCTAGGAAAAATTGAAATAATTAGAAACGAGATCGCCGAATATACACTTGTAGGCTACACCGCAGTCGGGAAAAAGGTAGTTCTTAAGTCTAACCTCAAAATAATTGTAAACGTTATTAATTATTATAAAAATCGTGGCTATTTAGACATAATTCTCAAACGGAATTATGTTTAGAGCATAAGAACAACCAAATCTAACTATAGTTTATTTTGGGACATCAAAAATAAAAGTCGAGTCCAGCTCCTATACAAATTTGGCCATGATTCTTTGTGTATTATTATCAATCAAAATTTATCATGTTTAGGGGGAGGGGCCTTAGTTTTTGTGACGAAATATTTACAGGGGGGGTCACAGAAAGTGTGACACAGCGTGACAACCGGGGGGAGGGGGTCAAAAAAAAGTTAATTTTAGTGTGATGTATTTTATGAACGGCCCCTAAGTAACTCGCGTGTTGTCGGCCGCTTTGCAGCCTCTGAGTTATAGCCGGCGCCCAATATTAATATTAATGTGCCGTTTTCCCTAAATCTCTGTGTTTAGTTGCAAAAATTGTTAAAAATCTGCACGATTCTGCATCGCGACCGTGGCACATTCTAATGCGAGCGTACGGGGGAATATTAATTGATATATTTGGTGCAAGTTGCTATGTGCACTCTAATGTGAGGTCACTTCCGTGTGCGTCTCCGCTTGCGTCTACGAGACGATCTGGCCCTGGTACCACGATCGCGGAAGACGAAGTTTTGACTCGAATGGGCCGACTTAAGGTGCCGGTTGGCAACGGACGAAAGCAACCGCAGACGACGTGTCGTCGCGACACTACTGGTTTCTATGTATTTCTATGAAATATCAAACACCCTGCGCAGCTAGCGACATGAAGCTAGCGACACTTATTCAAGACTTACACTACAAAAAAAGAACGTTAGAATAGTGTGTTACTATTAAAGGAAAAATAATTGTATAATATGACCCCATAAAATGATTATATCAGCATACACGTCTCAGAGGAAATTTAGCGAGGTAAATTACTAGGAAATGCACATCATGGTGGCCTTTTGTAGAAGGAAACTTATCATAATGTTTTTATCTAATTATCAATAAACATAATTAGAATATATTATTATAAACATGTAATTACGTAATACCTCGATCGTGGGAATCGCAGACACAATAGATTTTCAATTGTTATAAAGGCGAAAGTTTATATATCTGTATGTTACTACTTCACAACAAAACTGATGAACGTTTTTTCATAAAATTTTATATAGTTCTGGTTTAAAATCTGGATTAACTCATGAGCTACCTTTAATATCGATAAAGTGTAGTATGTATTCCCGTGGTATACTGAAACAAGCAAGTGTTCTTTGTGAACCAAAAACGGACTAAGTACAGATTATTATCTAAAATAAAGGTATTAATACTTATTAGCTTTGTCCACATTGTGCCTTTTTCTGTTCATCAAGGGCATGCCTTATAGCGCTGTCAACAGCGAACGTGAGGCATGCCCGTAACGCGCGTTGAAATTGTTGAAAAGTTGAAAAAAAAACACTTTTCTTTCAAAGCGGGTGGATTTTGACGCGCGTCACGGGCATGCCACACGTTCGCTGTTGACAGCCAATTGACAGCGCTATAAGGCATGCCCTTGTTGTACAAAAAAAGGCACAATGTGGACAAAGCTAATGAGATCTATTCCTATCTCTAGTAGGGCAAAACCAGAGATACTTTTCTTTCAACGCGGGTGGATTTTGACGTGCGTCACGGGCATGCCACACCTTCGCTGTTGACAGCCAATTGACAGCGCTATAAGGCATGCCCTTGTTGTACAAAAAAAGGCACAATGTGGACAAAGCTAATGAGATCTATTCTTATCTCTAGTAGGGCAAAACCAGAGATACTTTTCTTTCAACGCGGGTGGATTTTGACGCGCGTCACGGGCATGCCACACGTTCGCTGTTGACAGCCAATTGACAGCGCTATAAGGCATGCCCTTGTTGTACAAAAAAAGGCACAATGTGGACAAAGCTAATGAGAGCTATTCCTATCTCTAGTAGGGCAAAACCAGAGATACTTTTCTTTCAACGCGGGTGGATTTTGACGCGCGTCACGGGCATGCCACACCTTCGCTGTTGACTGCGTTATAACGCATGCCCTCGTTGAACAAAAAAAAAGGCACAATGTGGACAAAGCTAATTCAACCACCAGATTTTCATCTTTTATCCTACGTTACGTCATCAATACATATACACTATAATACAGGGTGTAACAAAACTAAATGATAATACTATAGGATGTGTATGTGTTCTTGTAGAGAGTTCACTGTGAAAGTAGCAGCGCTGAAAGACCAATTTTTTTCACTTTTGAATGGGCAAACGCCCCAGCGACATGAGTCTCCCCATACAGAAGTAAAAATAAGGTCTTTCAGCGCTGCTACTTTCACAGTGAACTAACTCTCTACGAGGAACACGTACACACCCTAAAGTATTAGATATCACTTAGTTTTGTTACACCCTGTTTATCTTGGGTTAGAATATACTAAAGCTATAAAATGAAGAGAGAAATAAGCGATAAAATAAAGAGAGAAATTATTGATTTATTATATTTTATGATCATTGATTATGATATATTACGTTATATTATTAGCAACTTCGTTCCTAGCAACAGTATTTCTCCTAATTATAGCATACTCTACTTTTACTAATAAGTATTAATAGAGGTAGTTTTACAGTTGGTAATACGAAAGTGATAAACTTTTAGTATCGATATAATTTAATGCATAAACAAGCTGAACATCTAATTAAGGTTATTTATCCTCCATGACATGCATTTTAATATAATCTGTTAATCATAACGGCATCAAATTGGCAGGAGACATAATGTATGCAGAATTCTGCACAGATAACTCCGATAAGAAGGAATATGTTACAGTTCCATTTTAAATGTAACGGATTTTTAAGCTTATATTAATAAGTATATAAATTATAATTTTATGAGTCATTTTTTCAGCTATTAATGGTAGAATTAGCAAAAAAATTAAACTAAAAATATAGTGCAAAATATGTCTCCTAAAGTATTGCTTGATTTTCTTAAAGTTTTAGTTAAAACTAGCGACCCGCCCCGGCGTCGCACGGGTATAAAATATATAGCCACTGAAAAAATGATTAAAATCGATAGCCTATGATCCTTCACGTGGTCTACTTCTTATCTGTGCCAAATAACATAAAAATTGCTCCAGTGGTTCGCGAGATAAGCCCTTTCAAATAATTTCCCCCGTTTTTCCACATTCCCCTATTAGTCTTAGCGTGATAAAATATAGCCTATAGCCTTCCTCAATAAATGGGCTATCTAACACTGAAATAATTTTTCAAATCGGACCAGTAGTTCCTGAGATTAGCGCGTTCAAGTTAGCCCTTTCAAATAATTTTCCCCGTTTTTTCCACATTTTCCTCTATTTCTTCGCTCCTATTAGTCTTAGCGTGATAAAATATAGCCTATAACCTTCCTCGATAAATGGGCTATCTAACACTGAAAGAATCGTCAAAATCCGTTGCGTAGTTTTAAAGATTAAAGGGAACAAAGGGACATGAGGGAAAAAAAGCGACTTTGTTTTGTAATAAGTATAGATATATAGGCATAATCTAACTAAAACTTTAAAGAAAATCAAGCAATCTATGTTTCTGTGGTAAACGATTACAGCTTTATGCGATCAAATTTATGCTAAAAATAAGTTGTTTTTGGACATATTATCTTAACCCGTTAGTGTGAAAGCAAACATTAACACATTATTATTTTCTCTACAATGCTATGTTCAAACAAGTTATTTGTTAGATAAAAGCAAATATTTAGTATGTAATGAGTAATGACTAATGACCAAAAATCTATAACGGTTAAACATGGCTCGATTGACAAGTTATGATAAAACTGTTAGACAAATACATATGTTTGTATGTTTGTCTTCACAACTGGTTGAGCAGATGTAGATTTTTCTAGAACAGTTTTTTTTCCAAAGGTCGCTTACACGTGGTGGATCGTGAAACCTCTTTAGGAGGGTTGTCAAACTCCTTAGTTGTTGGAAAAACTATTTTAGTAGAAAATGTAGAGTTTATGTTAGCCAAAAATGTTTATTCTGATTTCCGTCCATAATGTCCAAATATTTAACTCAATCTAATATAATATATAATCTATTAAATTAAACTTGAGTCGGGCTCGCTCACGAAAGGTTCCGTACCGTTACAGAGAGAAATCAGAAAGTAGGTTGTGTTTTATGTATAGGATTAAATATTTCTTTTATTTCAATTTTATTAATAATTAAATTACAAATATAATTAAGGATTTTGTGACAATTTAAAGCGTTTAGCTGTTGCCATTATTGATTACGAGCAAAAAAATCACGTTTGTTGTATGGGAGCCCCCCTTGAATATTAATTTTATTTTGATTTTAGTATTTGTTGTTATAGCGGCACCAGAAACACACAATCTGTGAAAATTTCAGAACTCTAGCTATGGCGGTTCTTGAGATACAGCCTGGAGACAGACATACGGTCAGACAGACATCGAAGTCTCATGAATAGGGTCCCATTTTTAACTCTAAAAAGGTATCCGTTGTTTTTTGAAGTGAAAACTTCTTTAGCGGCGTTGAGCACTTTTGTGGGATGGGTAAAAACTGTGAAACTCGCGTCAGATTCTCGTGCTGATCGAAAAACCTTAGAAAAACCGTAAGACGGTTGGAGAGTAGTGTTTTGTGTCGAACTCGAACTCGATCTCGAATTTATTGTAAGGGTTTCGATTAATAAAAAAAATCTATTTTTAATAATCGATTTTCATAAAATATGGGTTAAAAAAATGTAAACGTTAATAATCAAGTTTTCACTTCTGCCGGCACTCCCGGAGTGCAACTCGTCTTTTTTTAGACAGTTTACATTCTTATTTTAAGATTAATAACATTTCATTGCAAAAATTTTCTTTTGACCTAGTAACAATGCTAAGGAACTGTTTCACCACTTCCTGATTAGTGCCGGATAGGCTATCCACAACTTATCTGACAGATACTCTATACTCTATCTGTCAGATAGTTGTGGATAGCCTATCCGGCACTTATCAGGAAGTTGTGAAACATGCCCTAAATCCTTATTGTAAAATGTAGAGCCTTATTCACTCTATGAAACCTTCGTTTTTTTGTAAGATTACAGGGTACAGAGCTGATGATGTCCAGTCGACCTTTTTCTATACAATATTACAGCATTATCCTATAAATAAACGATACGCGTGTTTGGCTTCCCCCGCAAATCTCATTACCCTCTTAGTCGGGCTGCTCCACATGTCACAAGGGTAATGTTGTATAACATGCTTCATTTAGGCGTACATAATAATTATTGTAAAAAAAAACTACAGAGGGCCTAGACAAGTGACTAGCGATTATCGCAAACGCCAACAAAATGTATGCGATTTGACATTAGTACCTATTCGCTAGCGAAGCGATTATGTCAAATCGCATACCTACATTTTGTTGGCGTTTACGATAATCGCTTGCCACTTATCTAGTAGGGCAGGTACCCTCCTGTCTCTCCTGAGTGCCGGCAGCAGTGAAAATAAAACAGATGGACAGAAGCGTAATATACCTTGGCCCGTATAAAAAAAATTGGAGGCCCTGAGGAAAGTTGAAACTTTCCTCAGGGCCAAGGGCCAACCAACCAACTTTTGAACGCGGGTAACAAAGTAGCTTTTTTTTAACTTTATCATTGGTGAACTAAAAAAACTTTTTTTTAACTTTATCATTGTGTATTTAATGAAATAATATTAGGAAAATTTTTATTAATTTTTGCAATACGCACTTTGGGGGTCATGGCCCCGGGGCCCCGTATAACTAATACGGCAGATACGGCGGTAGCTACGCCCCTACATACAGAGCATACATTTTCGCTATGCGGTAGAAAAACAAGTGATATTTCTTCTTCTCCTACTCTAAGTTGCAGTAGGCTATCTACTCTCCCTTCGTCTTACCAGGTCTTACACAACTTTACGATTTGGTCACGTGTCCTGTCATGAGTTGAGAGAGATAGAGAAGAAATTGTGTCTACCATACCAGGATATGCAGACATTATGTTGTTTTAAGAAAAAATCGATACTTAAAGCGGAAGAGTTTGTTAGTTTGTTTATTTGTTTGATACGCGCTTTTGAACGCGCTAATCTCAGGAACTACTGGTCCGATTTGAAAAATTCTTTCAGTGTCAGATAGACCATTTATCGAGGAAGGCTATAGCTATATTTTATCACGCTAAGACTAATAGGAGCGAAGAAATAGAGGAAAATGTGGAAAAAACGGGGGAAATTATTTGAAAGGGCTTATCTCACAAACTGCTGGAGCAATTTTTCTGTTATTTGGCACAGATAATAGGTAGACCACGTGAAGGGACATAGGCTATTTTTTGTGGAAAAATGTACGGTTCCGTGAGATTCTTAATTACGCGGGCGAAGCCGCGCGGAACATCTAGTCATAGTATAATTTTAATATGTAGCTGCTCTCTAATATGTATGAAATTAGATAAAATTGTTCCTGTTCAAGTAAATGCTCCATACTTATCCCTGATCTGCTAATATGAAACTTCTAGTTCTATTTATACCTATACTAACTACCACTAGACTAACAGGTCCTAACATTAGTCCGACTATAAATAGCCAAGCGCCAGAAGACTGGAATTATGAAGATGGAGTGGAAATAGATAATAACGTATTTATTTTAAGTTGGATACTTAAGCCTAATGACTAGTAGACGCCTGATGATTGAAAATAACTGTCGTCATATTCTTGTCGTATAGCTGTAAACTGTAAAACATAAACTAGAAAAGTTTGAATCAGAGGCAATTACGTGAGACTTTTTTTTAATTTTTAAGTCCCACCTTTAGCGAAATTCCTGTTTATTATATTCACGTCGAATTGAACACCATAATATGAATCGTGAACGAGTTGATATTTTAATTTTTAAACTTAATTTTGGACGTTATTCCCCTTACCAGTGTTACTTAGGTACGTATTTTAGAAAATTTGATGAACGAGTTAAAATTTTTAAGGCTCTCTGTGATATGAATATGTTTTTAAAACATCTCTTTACAAAGTCAATCTTTTAAACTTTTGGCTCTTGAGATACAAAATACTCGGAAACATTAAGAGCAAATAAACATTTTATACTTGAAGATAAGTAACAAAAAATCGCAGCTTCTCTTTTAAATGAGACTAGACACACAACGTATCAAAAGCTACTTAACAGCTTATGAACGTCAAGGCAGCTAACGCGAGCTTTTCTGAAGTTTCCTACTCAAACATTTTTGACCTTCGCCTCTGTTAGGTTATTTAAAGCCGTAGCTTGTAAGCTTAAGTAGATATAGATTTTAGTATACAAAAACAAAATTATAGATTTGGCAGACCGTAAAACCAATTACGACCTCCTCGGCATAATATAATATTTACTGTTTACTAGCTGTCCCATCGCTATCCCGTCGCACAAACAATGGTCGCCGTCAGTCTCGAGTTGTAATAAACTACTATTATTTGTTCAAAAACCTATCAATAGAAAAAGTAGCCAGTAGCCGATTCTCAGACCTACTGAATATGCATATAAAATTTGGTAAAAATCAGTATTAAAGCCGTTTCGGAGGAGTACGGTAACTAACATTGTGACACGAGAATTTTATATATAAGATAATATTATGCCAGTACATAATATTTAAGTTTAATTTTTTTCTTTTTCAAAAAAAGAAAAAGAGCGGCGCTGATTCGCCGCCTTTTATATGCTCTCTGATTTTTTTATTCATGAAAACCTTTAATTGAAAATGAAAATGAAAAATAAAATTTTGTCTCTCTCAGTAAATACATAACAATAAAATGAAACAAAACAAAAGATAGACACAGGATAATACAAAGTCAGGTGCGCAACCCCTACACTAAGAATCTTGTGCTGTGTACATAACAATAATTAAAAAATATAAATAGAATTGTATAATAGGACGTAATTTAGCATTTAGTGTTCTAAAAATATTGAAAAAAATATTTAATTAACAAATTAAGAATTTTCTTTTATTTAAAACAAATCTACACAAGATCATAGAATTTAGAAAATGAAATCCTAATGTTATTTCACTTGAACTTGTTTTATCACACGTGTGGAGAGTCAAATAGGTAAGTGGGCTATCAAATCCTTATTTCATTACATTAAAAACTCATGAATAAATTGTATTCCGGTTTAACTGTTTTATTCCCGTTACGGATTTTGGCTATTTGTCTAGTCCACATTTCCTGTTTATTTGTCATTAAAAATACCATCCAAAGTGTAGGTGGTATGTGGCTAATAAAATTATTATTTTTAACAAAAAAATTAAAATCGACTTCCAAGGTAAAAACAATAGTAATATGAACTAAAAAGTATTAAATAACTCTTACTCTTTAATAGTGCCTTTTTCAGAATTCGTCTAAATCTCAACTATTTCTGTACATACTACAGTCTACATTATTTTGAAGTCGGTAATTTAATCGTGAGTTCAGTAATGTCAGAATATCTGAAACTTTTGGGACTGGTACCGACTTCAAAGTAATGTAGACTGTAGTATATGTACAGAAATAGTTGAGATTTAGACGAATTCTGAAAAAGGCACTATTTAAGAGTAAAGCTTAGCGCAAACCTACGCGACCAAAGCGACTGCGAAGCGGTAGCGTCTACCGCGCGGCGGACGCTGCCCATGTAATCTTATGGCGCTGTGCACACCTGCACGACCGCGACGCGAAATGTTCGCGTCGGCAAGCGGAACGTGCGCGTCAAGTTGTCAGACGCGTGTTTTGAAGTTTACATAACTAGACTTCTTTTTTTAAACCTTTTTTTATATTATTTTGTACTACTCTTTAGTTTATGATTTCTTGATTTGTTTACGTTTTGATAGATTGTGTCATGAATCAAATTGCCCGATGTATTATTTTTCTCTATGATCATGATATTAGTAGTCGCGCAGGTGTGCACGCCAAGTTTCGCGATGCAGACGCTCCCGATTCGCGTACCGCGTCCCCTGTCAGTGACGCGTAGGTTTGTTTTAAGCTTAAGAGTTATTTAATACTTTTTAGTTCATATTACTCATGGACGTATAAAAAAATATTACTATTGTTTTTACCTTGGAAGTCGGTTTTAATTTTTTTTAAAAATAATAATTTCACTCTTTTTAGTTATCTACAAAATAAGACTTTTTGCGTAAATAACCAATACGAATGTTAACTATTCACATTATGTTACTGTAAGCGAAATTGTGGTAAATGCTTGCAGTTATCTAAGCGATGCTGCAATTTCCAAACTTTTATCTTTAAAGGTTCAGGAGTTCTGTTCAGTACTTTGGGACCAAGAGACACCTTCGTATGAAATTTCTCTTATTCGTAACATATTATGTTTAACTTACTAGAAACAACATTTTAACCACGAGTGTTTTGATAAATTTCAAGGATTTCCCTCGATCGCTCATAGATCCCATCATCAGCTCACCACTTTCGTAATTGTTATACTTACAAAATTTAGATTATATCCTATACAACAACATGAGAATTTTGAAAATCGGTCCACAAACAGCGAAATCATCATCAAAAACATCTGCTTCGATGCAAAATATCACGAAAAGTACCAATAATTGGGTCATAGTGTGATGACCCATGGTATAATTATGGTTGTGATGATGATGATTTATCAAATTGATGTGTTGGCTTATGCTTTCAGTTGTTTAAACAACGCCGAAATCTCCGAACCTGTACCTATAAGCATTCAAAAGTTCTGTTCGGTACCTTCGGATCCAGGGTATAACCTGGTGAGAAATCTTACTTTTTGGTAACATTTACCTCGAATGCTTCAGAAAAAATCTAAATCACTATACAGGGTGCAATTAAACCTTCCTGCCAAATTTTTTCCAGGGCTTAAGTATCATTAGGAGAATCCATTTAACCAAAAAAAATGGTTGTTATTTTTGTTTGTTATTTTGTTAATGACATATTTTATCCCATTTAAAATCGTTGCAGAATGCTCACTCGCGGCGGTGGGTATGATCGGGGGTGACGCGGGGCGAGGCGCGCGCGCGGGGGCACGTCACGCGCGGGCGACGCGTAGTGTCCATTAATTGTAGTGTTTTTTAGGATAACTTTCGGAGGCTATTTCTCAACATTTTAGTACTGAATGATTATAAAAGAAAAAATACGTGTATTTTTATTTTTATCAAGGATCAATATATCAAAATTTGGCAGGAAGGTTTAGTTGCACCCTGTATGTTTCTATACAAATTTCAAGGAGTCCCCTCGATTTCTCAAGGAACCCATCATCAGATCATCACTTTTGTGAACATGGTACCAAATTCGAGTTAAACCCTATACAACACAAAAAGAATTTTGAAAATCGGATCACAAACGGCTGAGTAATCGTTAAACATACAAAAAAAAAGAAAAAAGATACATACAACCGAACGTATTACCTCCTGCTTTTTGGAAGTCGGTCAATAAAATCGGCAACCTCGCAGGACTCGCGCACGAAAGGTTCCGTACCTTTATAGAGCAAAAATCTGCCAAAAATAGGCGTCGCGTCTGTCTTATCACTTATGGGAGCCCCCCTTAAATAAAAAAAATATTTTGTTTTAAGTATTTGTTGTTATAGCGGCAACAAAAATACACAATCTGTGAAAATTTCAGAAGCCGAATCCTGTCCGTAGTGGTCATTGACCTCTGTCAAAAAACTTGTCATATTTCATCGTTTTCTATACAAACCGTGATTGATAATGAAGTGACTGATGTTTCTATAGTCTGAGGGCGATATCGTATTTTACTCGATGAGAATTAGGTATGAAGTCAGTCACTTTGAAGTCATAAAAAGTTAGAGATGATTATCATGAATCTTTTTAAGACTTCTATTTTTTCTTAAGTTAACTGAATACAGTACGAGCATTTTTCATAATATTATAGCAACTGGACTAAAAGGTCATTGACCGCTGGGTACACCTTATTTCAATTTGACTATAGGCACCTCGTTTCATGCAAACTATAGAAACAGGTGCCAAGTTAATTTCTGTGTGTTGTTGATAAATAGTGACGATGATTGGTACATATTTTTTGCTTTTTTGGCATTATTTTTGCATATTATAATGGCGAATTTAGCAATTTGTTAAAGTTCATTTCACAGTTAGGGTTCAGAGATATTTTGCATTAGGTACGTGAGCACTTTTTCAACGTCTTTGGAACATTATACTCGTATTGATAAGTGGAGGAAAAATTTCGTCAAATAGGTACAAAAGATGATGCCGTTAGAATATTTTACAAGGAAGTGACCAATATTAAGATGAATTTGTGTTATCACTTATCAATAATAATATAAGCTAAAACGTAAACTTTAAAAAATAGTTAGAAGTACAATAAAAAAGATTGCAAAGAAAATAGTTTTATAAGATTTATTTTAAATGTAACTTAATAATGTTTTGTTTAGTTAATTTGGTATGTAATTAACAAACCTTCAAATCTAATGCGTATTAAATATGGCTATCAATGTCATTTAAATACGCCTTAAATCTTAATAAATAACGATTTATTTAATAACTGGATTTCCTATAGGAACACTGTACTTTTTCGGGATTTAAGTAGCCTAAATATTAATCTAGATCCTAAACCACTAACATGCAATTTAATTTTTAAATCCGTTAGTAATTTTTTGAATGAAATTTGAAGAAGATTTAATTATGCTGTATGTTTTAAAAAATACTTTTAAAAGCATTTTTAATAATTTTAATATGGACAATTAGTGAGGACAAGATAGATCTATTTTATGATGCAATTGATTTTTGTTACGTTTTCTCTGCAATTATTCAAATTGAAATACAAGCTTTTGCTTCAATCAAACCTATTATCCAAGATAGCGTTGTTGCAAAAAACTTATACAATTTTAGACAAAATGGGATAGTCTTATATAATTTTGGCACACTCTCCAGACGAAAAGGATCGAACTTTTATGCAGTAATTGCAGAATAATTATTATGTAGATTACAGAGAAAAAATATATATATATATATATCCACAGACGAACTTATAAGTCCTTCCTTCTTCTCCTTTTTGGAAGTCGGTTAAAAAGCCCACACATCTAACATCTAAAAATACCTACTATATAGTTGTGTGAAAAATTATGTAAACTGATGTCAAAAGGATCAATCATGGCGTTCATGGCTTTGCATATTACTATTATTAGGGCCCGGCCCACAGTTTGGGAACCCCTGGGTTCCCAAACTGTGGGCCGCGGCGCCCTGGTGCGCCGTGAAAAGGCAAGAGGGGCGCCGTGACTCGATGCTCCGTCATTATCGAAAACCACAAATATTATAATATTTAATTATGTAAAGCAGGTAGATGATTAAATATTTGTTTATTACTATTTTAACCTGCTTAACCTAACTATAATCATTAAAGGTATATTTAAAGTATCTCTTTCTAATATCTAAGTAGGTAGAGTAGGGCGCCGTGATTAAATATTTTACGTGTAACTGCACCGCAGGCTGAAAAAGATTGGGAACCCCTGTATTAGGGTATATTATAATGAAATAAAGAGTAGCAGAATTCCATACAAATGACACCTATTAATGTATAATTTTGCACTTGGTCGAATTATGAATTAGGCTAAGCTCAAACGTGCGCGTGTTCTGCGCGGATTTTTCCCATACGCTATAAGCGCATCACACACGGTGAAGATAATATAATATTTTATCTTAAGATGCCCAAATATAAAATATTATAGTATCTTAAGCTATCACACACGGCTAAGATACGATAATATTAAAAATCTGTTCATTTCCTTACGAGTCTGCGTTGGTGCCACACGTATTCCTTGTTAGAGTTCTATATACAGGGTGATTGACTATGAGTGATAACTGATAACTAATAACTGATACTGCCTTACTTCTTGATTTGTTAGACAGCTCTTCAGACGATGATTCTGTTATAGAATGTGAAATGCAGATTGTAGTAGCACATTCCAAAAGGAGAAACATTTGGATAGAGCCTCACATAAAAAAGAGAAAAACCTGCGGCGAATTTAACCTTTATCAATATCTGTCAACGAAGAAGTTTCAGGAGTATTTTAGAAATTCAAGAGAAACATTCATTTCGATTCATGAGCTTTTTAAGCAATAATAATAATAAAGCAATAAATTATAAGTCAATTTTATTTAAAATTATCCGAAATGTTACTTTTTCCCTCAAAATGTTACTTTTCGAATGAGAGTAGGTATGTAACTTTCTAACATACAGCACTGGCAACACTGCGTCCACTAGTGCGTCCGATCACTGATGAGCCCGCTGCTCGACACAAAAACACCCTGTACCTATTCATAAAGATATATTTCGCATCTTAAGATAACATATTAAGATACGAAATATATATTTCGTATCTTAAGATAAAATATTAAGATATGAAATATATATTTCCATATCGCTCGGTATCTTAAGATACAAAATATAAAATATAAATTAACTTCGTCGTGTGTGATGGTTCATAGGATTTGTATGGTGAGCGATATTCTAAAATATGCTCTAAGATAATATATATTTTATATTATCTTCACCGTCTGTGATGCGCTATAGTAGGACACGCGCAGAACACGCGCACGTCTGAACGTAGCCTTATGCTACCACAATGCTACTATTGATTTTAAGACTTTGTATCCACGTCCAAATAACAAAAGACAATCCTAGTAGAGTTGTGATTTACTTGAGAATTTACTTGACACCTTGTATATTCTCATTTAAACTCCGTTACATAGTGTAGTAAATAGCCACAAATATACTTTTAACCTCCAACGGAATGTAACATATTACCCATTGTACATTAAACTTGTAGGTTCTGCGGTCATAAGGTTTTTCCGCATCCTAATTATTAAGGCGAAAGACATTACCAGACAACGGAAATAATTTTATGGTATGTACACGATTTTGTTATTATTTTAATGTAAACATGATTTTGTGTTTATTTTATGAATAAGTTTACTAAGACCTATTGAGTAAGCGTGAGTTTTCAATTTTGTTGGCGAAAGAGTAAATGCAGATATTAATTATTACGAGTATATCAGTAGGTACTCAGTAAATACAATATTGTCGCAATTAACAGCTATTGAACTAACATTTCCGAGGTTTTTGAACAGGAGTTTATTCACTACTAGCGGCGTCGCACGGGTATAAATATATAGCCACTGAAAAAATGATTAAAATCGATAGCCTATCACGATCCTTCATGTGGTCTACTTCTTATCTGTGCCAAATAACATAAAAATTGCTCCAGTAGTTGGCGAGAAACTGGAGCAATTTTTATTACTGTTCCAGTAGTTCGCAAGCCCTTTCAAATAAATTCCCTCGTTTTTTTCCTTATTCTCCTATTAGTCTTAGCGTGATAAAATATAGCCTATAGCCTTCCTCAATAAATGGGCTATCTAACACTGAAAGAATTTTTCAAATCGGACTAGTAGTTCCTGAGATTAGCGCGTTCAAGTTAGCCCTTTCAAATAATTTTCCCCGTTTTTTCCACACTTCCCTCAATTTCTTCGCTCCTATTTGTCTTAGCGTGATAAAATATAGCCTATAGCCTTCCTAGATAAATGGGCTATCTAACACTGAAAGAATTATCAAAATCCGTTGCGTAGTTTTAAAGATTAAAGGGAACAAAGGGACATGAGGGAAAAAAAAGCGACTTTGTTTTATAATATGTACTAGCGACCCGCCCCGGCGTCGCACGGGTATAAAATATATAGCCACTGAAAAAATGACTAAAATCGATAGCCTATGAACCTTCACGTGGTCTACTTCTGATCTGTGCCAAATTACATAAAAATTGCTCCAGTAGTTCGCGAGATAAGCCCTTTCAAATAATTTCCCCCGTTTTTTTTCACATTCTCCTATAATTAGTCTTAGCGTGATAAAATATAGCCTATAGCCTTCCTCAATAAATGGGCTATCTAACACTAAAAGAATTTTCCAAATCGGACCAGTAGTTCCTGAGATTAGCGCGTTCAAGTTAGTCCTTCCAAATATTTTTCCCCGTTTTTTCCACATTTTCCTCTATTTCTTCGCTCCTATTAGTCTCAACGTGATAAAATATAGCCTATAGCCGTCATCGATAAATGGGCTATCTAACACTAAAAGAATCATCAAAATCCGTTGCGTAGTTTTTAAGATTAAAGGGAATAAAGGGACATGAGGGAAAAAAAGCGACTTTGTTTTATAATAAGTATAGATATGGATAGAAAGACCCTTGATTTACTAGCGTCAAAATATAAATCAATCAACAACGCTATTCAACAGATAAACTCTGAATCACCTCAAAAATCTAGGACTGAAAACCCTAAATCTGAAAATTCATGCTCGTAATGTGCTGCTTTTTAAATATCAAAAGGTACTTTTAAATAATCGATCTATAAAAAAATTGGCCACATTTTTAGATTCACGTCTTTTCCGATTTGAGATCAGTGTCGAATCTAAGTTGATCGATTATTCCGTTAGGCGCCATCTAAATATAGGCTACATCTCGACATACTACTTTCACTCTGATTGATAAAAACAGTTTTTTGTTATAATTTAGAAAATTTCTTGAATACATTAAAATATTTACCATATGATTGTATTCAATAAAGTATCATGCAGAGGTTCTCAAAAATTCTGACTATTGCGAGAAGTAACAAGTACGTAATAATTTTAAAAATTGTTGACCTTAAATCTTATGAAAATCTTAGCAGAAGTAAAGGCCAATTTAGTTAGTTTTTTATTCTTACATCTTTAAAAAAAAAAGTAACAATGAGGTTTTTGGTTTTACTTTTGGTACTTACACTATATTCCTAATTTTCGATCATATTATATTATGCATAGTACGTTGGCCGAGGCATGCAGACAAAAACTTTTAATGCTGCCTTTCTGTAAAAAAACTACCATTTTCATTTTTCACTACATTTTCCACTTAAAATGGCTATATGGGAAGAGGTTTTTGGTTTTGGTACACTATATTCCTACTTTTAGATCGTAATATAAAATTATGCATAGTTTTAGGCCGAGGCATGCAGACAATTTTTTTAATGCTGCCTTTCTGTAAAAAACTGCCAATTTTGAAGGTAAAGTCTATTCCTTGGTTTCTGTAGTTTATTTTTACCTATTTACTTCGCATTTTTAACCGACTTCCAAAAAGGAGGAGGTTATATGCTCGGCTGTGGATATATTTTTTTTCCACTATACTTTTTCCTATAAAGCCTCAATAAACTGCATTACCATATTACATCAGACTGCGTCGAGTGGTCCAGCGCGTACAATGTCAGGGTCATTGACCGGCGCCGACTGGTATTTTTCTTCTCGCCTGTTTTTTCTATTTGCGCTGTATTTAGACACAAGCTGGGTGCTTAAAGTTAGCATCGATAAATATTGTCCAGTCTATTTACCTCGGCACTTCGCAGGTGTTTTAGAACCAATGAGAGTGGGATTTTTTTGTGGCAAATAGACGAAATGTAAAACTGGTGGTTAATCTATAGAAACATAATAATTAATGACGTATATATAATTAAATAACGGGAAAAAATCAGATAACCACAGAAAAATATGTTTTTAATTATAGATCCATAAAAATATTACCTACAAAAAAATCGAATTGGTGTCTATAATTACCCGATGCCTAAACCGCCGAATCATCATTTTGATTATTCAAAATATTATTCTTTTATAAAATATCATTCTTAATATTATTCTTAATATTATGTATTATGGACTTTGGAGTTAGTTTGTATCCCGGAACAGGAAGGGCAATTGATAGTTTTTCCCCGGAAATGATTCGTCGTTTTTCCCCGTTATGGTTTACATGCGAAAAACTAATTTTAAAACTATAAAGATGCGGGCAGACTATGAATTTTCAATCGAAGTTACTAGATATACAAACCATTGCCAGTTTTCCATGAAACAATTTTCTTAAAAATGGCGGATGTTATTAATGACTTAAAAATTACTATTTGTTTTCAGGAACTAATGATCTAATTGGCTGAACTAAGTAGATGTTTGTCATGTGTCGGAAAAACCTGGAAAACAAATGCCTCTTTAGATTTTCCTTCATTATTTTAGTTGAGTTTTAGGAATTTACATTGTTATTTGCGATGCTGGCCAATTAACTAATTCTTGATCCTAATTTAATTTATTTACGCATGTCATACTTATTTTGTGTTTCTGCGCATGTTCTTGATTCATTAAGAAGATCTACTTGATGATTTTATATGCGGAATTGCAGAATAAAATTTGTTTGTCTGTCTGCTTGCCTTGATATTAACGCGTAATAGTAAATAACATACCTACCTAAATTATTGTTGTCGACTTTATAAAATTACTAGCTGACGCAGCAAACACAGTTTTGCCATATTATATCGGGCATGAAAGATGTAAGTTAGCCGATTTTCATAACCCAAAATCGGTCCAGTCGTTTCGGAGGAGTTTGGCAACGAACACTCCGACACGAGAATTTTATATATTAGGTAATAACGTAAGTTTATTATCCACAAGAAATTACTTTTGGATGGAAAAAAAGTGATGACATAGTAACTTGGATGCAATACGCATTAAATGGTTATTTACCTCTGATAGGAGATATAAAACGCTTCTTACATCTTCAAAGATCCATAAAATACGATTTACACTAAATTTAATCTGACGCAGACATCTGGGAGGTTAAATCGGATTTAACTTTTATTATCTCTCTATGATTCTATAGAATTATGCTTTTGAATCGTATATTATACGAAAATAAAAATCCAAAGTTTCATCTTACGAGTAGGTGCAGATCTCGTATATGGGCATAATTTTTGCCTATTTTGGTAAGGGGATAATATAGATTTTAGGTAGAGAGTAGAAATATGTGCAAGGTAGAGTATGCAAAAACTTGAATTATTTTTAGGAGAAGGTAGAGACTGACAAGACGAAGCTATCGACATGTTTGTTGCTAAAACATCTCTATTTCTGTTTCTTTTCTACCTACATATCAATACTAATAATATAGATGTGAATGTGTCTGTCTGTTATCTCTTCATGTTTAAATCGGCGAATTAGTCTACAGGCCAAAGGCCTTTTACAGGCCAGGCCAAAGAAAACGTCTTGGCTAAAGAGCCAAGACGTTTTCTTTGGCCTGGCCTGTGACGGCTCTTTAGCCAAGACGTTTTCTTTGTCGCTTTTTTATAGAATCGCTGATCAAAATGTATGGAATTGACTTAAGCGTTCGAGTGATATGAAGGTAACGTTCGACTAGTCTAATGTCAATTCTATACATTTTGATCGGCGATTTTATGAAGAAGCGGTAAAGAATTAAGAATAGGTCTTGGCTAGGGGCTCAGATATTTTATTTTGTATCTCCCCAAGCCCTAGCGTTTCGTCACAATCGCCTTAAGGACAAGTAAACAGTACTAATGGAAAAAGGTTTTATACAGTGACATCTCATTTTGTACGAGCTCTCGCAACGCTTGGCAATAGTTTATTAGGCGCCTATTTAAGGTGCATGACCTTGTATCATGAGCTATTCATATTTATCCGATTGCCACACATACACAATGTGGTTAATAAGTTATATGTGAATCAAAGTGTCGTATATGCCACTTATTTTAAGCACGCTTTGTTGTAGAACCCTTTGGAAGAATCAATGTATTCCAAGGCCAGGATGGGTGTGCTAAGTTTTGCGATATAGAAAAATAATAATTGAAATTTAAAACTAAATTATATAAATTCAAATTTATAATCGTCGTACAGTTTTGTATCTGAAAAATGTAAAATTGTAAAAGAAGCAAATTCTGTGCTTACTAACAATCTATACATATAATGAAACTGTAGAAATGAAAATTCTGTACATTAAAGATATTCAAATAATAATAAGCGGGGGGTGTTACTACATAGCTATAGAAGCCAAAACTGTGGTTAGTTTTTTTGTCTGTCTGTCTGTCTGTCTGTCTGTATGTTTGTTCCACTATCACACGAAAACTACTGATCCGATTTGAATGCGGTTTTCGCAGATATATTTGTCTTCTTCCAACTTAACATCTGGTCTATAAAAAAAAATCCCCCCACCCCTCTAAAGGGACGAAAAAGGGGGTCAGATTTTGTATAAGACTTTTGCTTTAACACGAAAACTACTGATCCGATTTGCATACGGTTTTCGCAGATATATTTTTTTTCGATGGCACATTGCAGAAACGCTTATTAAGAATATTAACTTTTCAAAGTCTAACGTTTGTTTAAGTTTCTAAACACACTATGCCGAAGTTCCGCGGTGGAATTTTCGCATGATTCCGCCTGCAATATATTTAAATTTACCGATGACACACTATGCCGAAATTCCGTCGCGTCATATTGTATGCGTTTGACATTGCTGACGTAATCATGCGGAATTTCCTAAGCTCATTAATCTAAGGCCTAACGCTAGGTCTAACGTAATAAAATCGTCAAACATTCTTAATTAACAATTACCGTAGAAGTTAGAACCTAATACCTATGCTACGAACAAAATGTTGTTTACAACGGTGTATCTTGAGTTTGTAGTAGGTAGTCGTTTTGTTCACACTGTACACTGTACAGGATGGATCGCCTTAGGCACGTTTTACTTGATTGCATCTAACTTCACAAGGTTAAAATGTAAAAAAATATAACAAAACCTTAACTCCGTAACCTCCGCGATTCTTCAAAGGTTATACTAAATTACTATTTTAACTGAGTTTTATACAATCCTATAAATAGATTCTTATAAATCTATTTCTTATTAGCTAAATGTGCGTGCTAAGTTATAAAATTGGAATTGCTTGAAAAGGCTCGCAACCATTCAAGCGGTCATCCATACTTACTAACTTACTAATATCCATACTTCCATATCCATACTAATATTATCAATGCGAAAGTGTGTCTGTCTGTCTGTTACCTCTTCACGCCCAAACCGCTGAACAGATTTTGTTGAAATTTGGTAGGTATGGAGATACTTTGAGTCCCTGGAAAGGACATAAGATACTTTTTATCCCGAAAAATTTACATTTCTCGCGCGATAAACGAATTTTGGCGCAACGGAGTTGGGGGCGTCATCTAGTTTAGGGGGCGTCCACAAATTACGTGAGGTGTTTTTTTGAATTTTCTGACCCCCCTCCCCCCCTGGTGAGATTTCGTGAGATTTTAATCAACCCCCCCTCCCCCCTCCCAAATCTCACGTGAGATTTTACAAAATGTGGGTTTCTACTTTCTTACGTATACGTTTGGTTTGACAGTCAGTAGATTTTCTTTCGAACGAATTTGTGAATGATCTTAATCGTGTAACGATTAAATCTTAAGCACACGTACAACCTAGATGAAATGGACCAAAAAAGTATTATTTTGTTGAGAAAAAAATTACGTGAGATTTGCCGAGACCCCCCCCTCTCCCCAACGTGAGATTAGATGAGATTTGACTCGACCCCCTCCCCCCCGCCCCCCTAAACACCTCACGTAATTTGTGGACGCCCCCTTAGCATAAAAGCTCATCGCTACTTGGGTCATGACTCATGAATCATGATGGATAGCCATGATTGCGAAGCGGTGTTACATGCACAAACGACGTCGATCAAAGGCATCGTAGGTAGATATCGTAGATAAATAAATAAAGGGATAAAAAGTATCCGATGTCCTTTCCCGGGACTCAAAGTTCCTTCATACCAAAATTCAGCAAAATCGGTTCAGCGGTTTGGGCGTGAAAAAGTAACAGACAGACAGACACACTTTCGCGTTTATAATATTAGAATAGATCTTATTTATTACATAAAATTCTATGTAGACTAAAATAGACTAAAATATTATCTTCTGCTACAAATGGAAATAAGAATTTTTGTGTTCCACTTATTAAGTCTGGTCTTTCGAGACATCACCCCTACATGCGGTCAAATCGTGACTAGACACATGGTAAATGTTTAATTTCATCACCGATATAAAATAATAGAGCCACATATTTTTCGACGCTATTTCCGCTCCACCTTGGTTATTTAACTATCTCGAATATATCTGGTGAAGAAAAGATACTCAAATCTCAATGGTCTACACTCTACAAGCAGAAAGAAAATGAAAAAAATAAAATATAAATTGATATTATTATAAAATCAATTTGCTTAGCTTAAATAATTATTCTTTTAACCTGTGCAAATTAATGTTCGTCATTACTTAGTCCGCTTAGTCGTCAATTTATTAAATCCTGCTTAATCATTCCAGTGCTTTCGTATCATAATCAAGTGCAACATTGCAACATGAGACTGTAAGTCTTTCATGTCAAAAACTTACATTGTAACATGTTTTCTCATCTCGTCCTTATGACCGTTGTAATAAGATCGAAAACACCAACAACCGTACGAATCTATAACCCGATTCTGCTATTATCCATTATGAATGCAGCTTCGATGCAGTCTCGGCATAGGGAACGTGCAAAAAGCGATGCGAACGTGTCGCAAATCCGACATTTCAACTGTATTATTTGCTTGACATGTCCTGCATTGTGTCCTGCTATCTATAGATCCTTTTTAAACATATTTATTCGGCACAGATGTAGAGCAGCCACTGCTTATTTTTATGATAAAATGTACCGTTTTAAAAAAACGAGAAAAACCTCATTTTCGTACATTTGATCGCGAATAAAATTTTTAGCAGAAGGAGGATCGCCGGGATTTGAGTTTTATTAATTATAATGGTGAATTTAACGTCTCTACAAATTTTCAGGTCTATGCGAATTATTTCTAGATCGAAAGTTTAATTTTCCACGGTTATAGTAGAATAAAGGTACTAACTACATGGATAAAATAATGTAGAGTCCCTGTTTTTCTGTGTTAATCAAATATTAAAACGAGTCATTATTTGTTGGTTTAAAATAGCAGAATCGGCGTACTGGATTCATTCGATCGTGAACACAGAGATTGAAGGGTCTAGATATCGTACATCGATGCATCACAGTCATTTCGATTGAGATAAGGTGATTACAAGTCGTCGCTAACGGTACCCGACGAGGATTAATCATTCATTTGTTTTGTCAAACCAAGCGCCGGCTTGACGTGTTCTGCATTTGCTTTCCGGACTCTACATTTCTTAGACCGGCCGCATACATACATTTTCCGTATGTGATTTCCGAATTCGTTTTCCGTATTCGGAATTCCTTGAGACTAGCTCAAACTTTCGTTTTTTTTTTCACGCGCGAACGCGCCGCCTTGCATCTTTATTCTTGACCGTTCCGTACGAAGAAAAACGAACGTGGCCGGCAGTATTAATGTATTTTCCACTGATTCCATACATTCGGATTTCCGAATACGTAAAACGAATTCGGAAATCGCATACGGAAAACGTATGTACGCGGTCGGCCTTATGCGGCCTTTGCATGCGGTCGGCAACGCGCGGCCCGCGAACGTTTTACTTGCAGCCCGTGAATGTTTTGAGAATAAGTTATAAGTATCAAAAAGTAAAAAACAATGTTTTCTAATATTGCCATCGTTATCGCAACTTAAAAACGTAGCTGTTTGTGTCATTTTGTAATAAAAACTTTGTTTATTGTCTGAATCCCCTTAATAAATACTCTCTTATCGACAGCTCGCTTTTTACTAGTGCCATACATCAGAGAGGATGAACTTTTTTTTAAATTGTGGTTTAGAAAATCCCTCATTATGCGTAGGTATTGGGCTTCTAGGGTTAAAATACTATGCCTGCGGCCCGCCTCTAGTTTGTTTTGCCACCTTGTGGCCTGCCAAAAGGTTGAAGACCGCTGATCTAAGGCATAGTAAAAATTTAGGTGTAAGCATGGTATAAGTGAATGTAATTATGTATTTAATAGAGCAAAGAAATTGTGACAAAGCAAAATGTTCCGAAATTCTTTCATGAATCATGGCGAAAGAATCGTTCATTTTTCTGGCAGAATAACTGTCTTCTGTACTTTCGCGGGACTCAAAGTATTTCCATAGTCTGTACCACATTTTATCAAACTATTTGCTCAGTAGCACGGCTAGACAAATAAACAGACAGACAGGCAGAGTTTCGCATTTATGTTATTTGTATGGAAAATATTCTGTTTTTCATTATCTGTTTGGAAAGTATACAACTCGACAAGACTTTTTAATGAACGTGGCGAAAAAGGGAACTAGCGCTGCCATCATACAAAAACGTCATTTTTGACAGTTCTCCTTTACCAGCAGCGCCCCCGCCCACGTTCATAATATAAAGCCTTGTCGCACAGTATCTCTTATTAGTCTGTGTGTCGCACTTTACGTATAGGTCTACCAGAATCTGATGGCAAAAAGTGAGAAAATAAATTGACTCTAGCAATACCGGGGTAATTGGAATAAAATATTTTGATCCTTTTTTTTTTTCTTATAGCGGCTGATTATGTGTGTTAAACATGCAAATATAAAAATTTATCCAATGATCAAGGATATTTTTTGAAAATCTGCTGTCAAAAATTGCCATCAGATTCTGGTAGACCTATAGCTACTCATTACTTTGTATAACTGGAATGTTCTGTGATAAATGATAATAATATTTAATATTGAAGTCATAGGGTCCTTTTCCTATGAGATAGTTTAATAGACAGGTAGGGCAATAAGTATACATCGCATCATAAACTAATCTTGCTTTCTCTATTTTTAATGCCAGTCATAAGATTACTATCAAAGCGATTAGAACAAATTAAAGCTCTTTTACTTAAGGACTTCTAGAGATGTGTATCTTGAATCTATTCTAGATTAAGATACAAAAAATTTGAAAACATGTATTTTTATTTGTTTTCATCCAAATTCCAATCCACCCATCTTATATCTTTAATCTTTATTATCCACATATCAGTAATCAATGTTGCCCTATAAATTATAAAAAATAACTTTTCTACCTATTATAAGTGAAAAAATAAATTAATTAAGGGAAAAGGCCTAATGGCAGACACTTTAAGGAAACATGAAACATTTGAATGTTATAAAATATATATTTATGAAAATAAAGGATTGATAACTTCTTCTATGTCTTCAGTAACTCTTACAAAATAAAACTATTATAATTATTCTCTGACAAATCAATTAAAAAATATATTATTGGTCTTTTTGTAAATTTAGTCATAAGTACTAATAGATGACATCACAAAAAACGAACATCACTAATAGTAGACACCAATATGAACTAATAGTTGACATAGAACATTACATTACATTTTACATTTTTCATATTATTAGGTCTTTATTTGCCATTTTTCAAAAGATTTCATTTACTTCATCATGGTAGAGTTCGTCTTGTTGGCACTCCATATAGGCGAACGCGTTGGCCTACGCGTTGGCCAACGCGTCGGCCCAATGTGTAGAACGGGCGACTCGCGCGTTGGCGGTAGGTATTTAGACGTTGGCCGACGCGTTTTGTCGGCACTACAAAACGCGTTGGCCGACGCGTTGGCCAACGCGTTCGCCTATATGTAGTGCCGACATTATAAGCCGAAATGACGCGCCCCACCTCTGCATTTACACACACAAGCCCAACTCAAATATGGACGCAATACACGTAAACATGCTATTATAATTGGTCGCTCAGTTGCTTAGATACTACACTTGCTAAGAAAAGTAATTCTCGGATTCGTTGTCCAACTAGTTTAGTTAATGTTAAACGCGCGAGAGGCGAGGACGTATTGTTTCATAAAATGACACGGCGCTGCTCGATAGCGCGAGCGATATCGGATTTATTGCCCGACTGTCACAGGCTACACGGTCAAATTTTCATCAATCTGATCCATCAATCTGATTGACGGAATATTGACGGTTATAGTCACAGGCTACACGGTCAAATTTTCATCAATCTGATCCATCAATCTGATTGACGAAATATTGATGGGTTTAAAAAATTCATATTAAAAATACGATCAATCCATCAATCCGTGGCGTACACGATCAAATTTTCGTCAATCCGTACCAGATTGATGGATCAGATTGATAAAAAATTGACCGTGTAGCCGGTGACATAAAAATTTCATATTAAAAATACGATCAATCCATCAATCAGTGGCGTACACGATCAAATTTTCGTCAATCCGTACCAGATTGATGGATCAGATTGATGAAAAATTGACCGTGTAGCCGGTGACACTAGTCAACCGTCTTGTACACTCAGAGATCGTAGTTTACTAATAAATCGATGCTCCCACACAGATGAAGTGTTTTTGTTAATATTTGCACTCACACATTTAAATAGACTAATTAAGTAGTGGGGCGCGTCATTTCAGTTTAGACAATCTTCTAACTACATGCATCAGAAATATTATACATGTTGTCTCCAGATTCTATTCATTCTTCTTCCATGCTGAAACTATCATTCCTTTTATTTTTATTTTTCATATTTTTTTCCTAGCAAATTTATTTTCAGTCTTTAGTCTCCATGCTTCTTTTGCCTTTTCTTTTTAGGGTTCCGTACCCAAAGGGTAAAAACGGGACCCTATTGCTGAGACTTCGATGTCTGTCCGTCTGTCCGTCTGTCTCCAGGCTGTAACTCAAGAACGGTAATAGCTAGAGTTGACATTTTCACAGATTATGTATTTATGTTGCCGCTATAATAACAAATACTAAAAACAAAATAAATTAAATATTTTAGGGGGGCTCCCATACAACAAACGTGATTTTTCAAACATTTTTTGCTCGGTACCAATGATGACAACAGGTAGGCACTTGAAAATTTCACAAAGGCCTTAATTATGTGTGTACTTCCGAAATTTCTGATTAGAAACATTTGAACTGCCAGAGTACTCTGGTGTTTCGTCCCAAGGTTTTTGGGCCCAGTCTGCCCAATGACCAGATATGAATTTTTATTTTATTTGGCGATTGGTCCCAAGTACCTAATTATTTTTTATGACTTTTGGATTTTTAACCTATCAACCCCCATAAGGACACCGGCGACCGCGACAACAATAGAATAGCAATAGATTTCCAAGAATCCGCGATCGAAGGATTAAATGTACAAAACAATATTATGGTTATACTGATTATTTTGTGCCAATCCTAAAAGTGGGACCAATCGCCATATGAAAAAAATGTTAAAAATTCAAATCTGGTCATTGGGCCCACTGGGTCTAAAAACCTTGGGACGAAACTCCAGAGTACTCATCCGATCGACGTCATCTGACACATAATGTCAGACGCCCGCCGAAACGCACTCTGCTCATATATTTTGTGTCTGACGTCCGGTCCGGATGAGTTGTCAGATGCCGTCTATCGGATGGCAGAAATTTTTAATTGCGTTCCGGCGTGCGTCAGAAATTTTATGTCAGATGACGTCGATCGATAGCAGTTCGTGTGTTTCTGATCAGAAAATCGGATTGCGCTCTCTCTTACATTTTATACTGTGCCGAGTGAGCTCGAACTCGCCGGAAGGAAATTTCGGATAGTGTGCGGTGTGGCGGTCCGGCCGACGTTCGAATGTTTCTGATCAGAAATTTCGGACAATGTGCGGCCAAGCTAATAATTAGTAATAATATTTGAATAAAATTAATATTTAAGGGGGGCTCCCATACAAAAAAAAGCACAATTTTTGGCCTATTTTTGCTCTATAACGGTACGGAACCCGTCGTGCGCGAGTCCGACTCGCACTTGGCCGATTATTTCTTCTTTCTTTTCTCAGCTCTCCTTTTTCTTCTTTTTACTGCTAAAAAACTAAAGCAATCGATTTTTAGATCAGTACAAGGTCTAATATTAGACACCATGTCCATTTTTAGATGCAGTAGTTCTAAGTTCTTAGATTGTTAATAGAATTATATTTTCAGAGAATAGTGATGATAGTTGCAGTAGAATAAAGTACAAAATAACTTTAATATGTATTGCAAAACTAAAAGATGAGATCCATGTCATCTATTAGGCTTTTTACATTTTCAAGAACTAATAGTAGACACCCTTTATATTGTCAGGGAAAATGGAGAAAAGATCATAAATAAACATTAATTAGTGTAAACAACATGACCATTAATCCTATGAAATCAATAGAAATTACAAAAAATCAAATAAATGTAAGTATTCAAAACTTACGTGCAAAATTTCGCCTTCCTTAAGGCTGCTCTCTCGAAAAAAGCGTGCAGATGAAACGACTTTTCATCGGCATAACAGAGAAATTATATCTGAAAAAAAAAATTAGTAATCTACATGATATGATACGTAATTTAGTTTTGCCATATTTTTTCTATCGGTATCAAATAATAAAGAAATAAAAAACCAAATCACCTCCAAATCGTTGAATGAAACCACTTTACTCCTTCATTATTTATCAAAAGAATATATAAAAAATATCTACTGCTTTGCAATACATAAGTTAATAATTTGGTTTGGTTACTTTTTTGAAATATGTATTATATTAAGCCTTAAAAAGGTTTTTTCTCCTATTTCGCCCTATCATGGACGCGGCGAGCGTCGTAACCGCCACCGTATAAGGCGCGCTGTTATGAATGTTATTTTAATGTGATTTACGTCGATATTCGCACTGACAGACAATCGACCTGCTAATTTAGGAAGAGAGGGCCCTTAACCTATTTGCTAAGAAATTGCCGAGCGCGTGTTGACGCGGTCATATTATTTACGAAAACTGATCCCATTTTAAAATTTTGTTCCCGAAGGCGTCTCTAATATATTTTTTCAATTCAACAGATAGCTTGAGAAGCTTATAAAATTTACAGTGGTGAGAAATAATATTTTTATGGTATTTTTATTTTTGTCATAAGTGTCATCTATTAGTTCAGTGTCTAGCATTAGGTCTTTTACCTTATGTAGGTTTAATTGAAAAAAAAAACGAATTCCCCGTGACTCGTGAGCAATAGCAATAGGATTATAGAACAATGCGAAAAAAACCACAAAATTAGCTGTTCTTACTCATTGACCAAGGTAAGGTACCAACCATCGAAGAAATTGATTCATAGGCAGGTGACAGTCGACAGACCTACGTCATGTGGTCGGGTTAATATGTCAATTCAATGCTAGTCATGATCTGGCGGCTGAATTTGACATAACGCGACCAAATTACGTAGGTCCAGTGTCCACAATCTGCCTATGAATCAACTTCTGTGATAGTAAGACGCAATTGCCGATTAATACGTCTTGGTCCTAATCATAATAATTATTATTATTATCAGCCTACAGTGTTCTACTGCTGGGCTAAGGCCTCCCCTCTTTCTTTCCAAAGTTCACGATCCTGTGATGTTGCTGGCGACCCTTTATCAAACGCATCTAGTTCGTCGCGCCACCTTTTCTTGGGTCGGCCTCTGTTACGCCGACCAGTCGGTAGCCACTCCGAAACTTTAGACGCGCCCACCTGTCCGGGTGCATACGGGAGACGTGCCCTGCCCAGCTCCACTTAAGGCTAGCTGCCTTTCTGCCTAATATTATATTTAAGTCAAAATTTATGTAAAGCCTTCCTTTCCTTATGTAAAGCGCAAAGCTGTGATTCACAGACAACGACCAGGCCCTTAGGACTAGAAACTTAAAACAAAAATAGAGGATTTTTCGAAATGACTCCTCAAGGGGGTAAAATGGAGGATCAAACACAACCTTTTTCAAAAACAGTATGGGTTTGGTTTTTTCTCTCTGGCAACGCGAACGCAGGTACAGTCGTTAAAACGTGCTTTATATTCCAAATGTGCAATTAACTGGTGGGTTCCATATGGCGGTATCCCTATTTTTAGCTGAACATAGTTTTTTAGGGTTCCGCACCCAAAGGGTAAAAACGGGACCCTGTTACCCTATAGACTTCGCTGTCTCTCTCTAGGTTGTATCTCAAGAACGGTGATACCTAGAGAGTGAAAACTTTCACAGATTATGTACTTCTGTTGCCGCTATGGTATCTTTACTTACTAAAAACAAAATAAATTCAATATTTTTCTATTTTCTATTTTATTTATTTAATACAACAAACGAGATTTTTTTTTGCCCTTTTTGCTGTATATCACTAAAGGCTACATAGGTATGTACTTGAAACATTAACAAAATACTTAATTGTATATTTTGTACTTTAATAATAATTAATCATAAAATTAAAATATAATAAATGTTTAAGAAAAGAACACATTTTTTGCCTATCTTTGTTTTATAGTGGTAGGGAACTCATCGTGCGCTAGTCCAACTCGCACTTGGCCGTTTTTTATAAACGAGACAGAGTAGTGCGTACAGACTTTATCTACAGACCGGACTTATGCATTTATCTACACAAGTATATGAAAAACTTATGATAGCGATTAACGATTCTCCATGTCTGTAATTACTAATTTATTAATGTTTTAGACGTTAGGCTATTCGAGTTTTGCCATAATATTAATGACCTTCCATATCCGATTTAAGTGCATTAGCAAATGGCTATTTCACCTTCTATTTTGTACTTTATGTAGACTTTATGTACTTATCACATTACGCCAGACAATATCGGATGCCTGATTTACGAACTGACTTGAAACTTGTACTCCGTCTTTTATAATTTTCTGTGCGATAGTAGTGTACGAATCTACCCTTTGTCCTTAGCTTCCCCGTGATTGAAAGAAGCTACAACCGTTATTAGGCCCAGCGGCTTATATGCTTGTAGAAGACAGAAGTAGCAGACAGACGAACAGAAACTATTTCGAATTTATAATACAACTATGGATGAAGCTATTTCTCACTTTTGTAGACCAACTTTAATATTCTTTTTTTGTTTTAGTTTCCGACGCCTGCAGCTTTTCCAGAGGCAACGGACGCTGCGCGGGAACTCAACGATGTGACGGAAGACTTGCTTGCTACTAATCTCAGGTATTAGTACTAAGTTTTTAATAATCAGAGGCGGCGCAAGGCGTGGGCGATGTGGGCGACCGCCCACGGCCTCGCGGTCCAAGGGGCCTCGCGGTCCAAGGGGCCTCGCGCCTCTTGGACCCCGAGGATATTTTTTTGGGAACTTACGCGTTTTGTGCCTCATAATTTATTTATAAAAAACATGATTGTCTAAAAATAATCCACTTGGGCCTACTGCCTAGGGGGCCTCGCAAAATGTATCTCGCCCACATAAAATTTTGGTCTTGCCCCGCCATTGTTAATAATAATTAATAACGCATAAAAGTTTACTTATAAAAAAATACTTTATTATTCTCTTGAAACTAAGGATTGTGTACTTTTGACATGGTTGGGTTATTCGCATTAATTATCATGTTTTAATCCAATGCCTTCATAGTTCATACAAATCCAACTTAAATAAGACTAATAATTCTTTAATTACAGTGAAAGTAAAATCTCGAAGCCTATCCCTGGTACTCTTCCGGAGTCAGCAGAGAACTTATCCAGTGCAGCCCGTGGACTCCTCATGCGTCTGCTAGAGCGTGACCCGAGGGTACGGCTAAGGAGTATCCGGCAGCTCCACCAGACCGCCTTCTACATGGGGTACAACATAGAAAAAGTTAGATCTAAACAAATTGTAAGTTGAAATTGTACACACATCATTGAATAATATTGAAAAGAGATACTTATTTGGGCTAGTAAATTAAGTATTATAAATTATAATGAATAATTTAAATAGAAGTTGTGGACACACACTTTTGCGCTTACAATTGAATTATATTAACTCTGCCGCATATCTTTACCTTAGATTAGATAGTTATTTTGGTGCTAAATAGCCAACATGTACTGAACTTAATTTTAATCGTTTTTATCAATTTGTTTCAGGAATCTCCTAAGTCAATTCTAGAACGCCATTCACCCCTGAATGGATCAGATCTTAAAAATGAAGGGGAAAATTTACCAGAATTCAAGGAGTTTGATCAACAAGAAAGAGTATTTTTTATAGATACGGAAATTTGAAATATTATACATATATGTAAATTATAATAGGTTTATTGTTATATTAACCTAACTTCTTACTTAGTGTAGATATAGCTAAAATTATAGAAAATCGTTTTAGGGATTCTGCGCCCAAAGGGTAAAAGCGGTGCCCTAATCTAATAATGCTTACAAAGAACATTGAACTAAAAAGACACAATCATAATATACTTACCTATACAGGTGAAGCTAATAAAAGCGCGTTAAAAATAACAGGAACTCCTGTTATAGTTCTCCGAGGAGTCTCTGGGCTCTGATAGGTCACACTTGTACATCGACGACCTTATGAGGTGTAGTCAGGCCTGTCACACTCGCGCCTGTAGGTATCGAACTGTAAGTACCCCTCTAGGGGGGCACTTCAGTAGGGACTCACAGGCGAGCGGTGACGCGCGCGCACTAGTTTTTAGTTAGTTGATCGTTGCATGCCTACCTGCGTACGTCTTATTCATTCTCTGTCACAGAATTGATAAATTAATCTGATCACAATGGACAATAAAAAAAGGGCAAAGAAATATTGCGCAGTGTTTAACTGTCTTAACACGGAATGTGAACCAAATTTAACTTTCTTTAAGCTCCCTAAGGACGATGAGAGTTAAGAATAGTTAATGGAATCAGGCGAGGCGAAAATTTAGTTTGTTATTATTTTTAGCAATATTCCGCGAAATAAATATATTTCGCGGAATATTGCTAAAAATAATAACAAACTAAATTTTGAGAGTTAAGACCTTTTTAAATTGTTTTATTATTATTTATTATAGATTTAAATTTTGTACAATTTATTATAGAGTCAAATTACGATTACTTATGATTTAAATAGTTTTAAATACTAGTTGAATTAGAATATATTAGTTGGGTTACATTCGTAGACGTATAATTAATAAAGGTATTTCATTGTCAAAAAAACACATTAATTAATAAGGTTTAAGGTATTAATTATCACTAATAGTAAGCATCGTTGGTTGGTGTCGCGTCTTTGCTATTATATTTCGTGATGCGTACTATTCGAAACCTCATTTGTTTACAAACATAACTAAGTTATACAAACACTTTAAGTAGGTAATATAAGACCGGTTTCAATAATTAAGATACGGTACCTATCGAACCTAAGTACGCGTAACTAGTTACATGCGAATTTATGATAATTATTAAATCTACATAGTACTAACTACTAAGACATAATATCTTAGATTATTTCGAGTTAAATAAAATGTAGTTAATTAAATATAAAGATAATAATATTATTTTTAAAAACAGACAACCCTGATTTCTTCAGAAAAGGTACGAGTTATGCGATAGAAAGAGTACGGAGATGTAGGCAAATATAATTGTAGGCACCTAGCACTGCGCGGTCGGAAATTGAACTTTATAGTATCGTGGCATGAGTCGTTAATTCTCTAAACGGGTTTCGCCAGTGGGAATTCTGTTGGTACAACTAATATATTATGTTCTGTGGTGTAGTGTTAAGATATATCATATACAGTGATCGGAATCGTGGATGTGATTGATATGAATAATATGGATATGACCACAAAAATCCGGGATTTCCCGGAATCAGGTTTTTCGGATTCTGGGATCCAGAACCGTAGTAAAAGAATTAAACACATTACTAGGATTAGGAACATGCATGATTTTACAGTGATTTCGCAAAAAAAAATCTGTATAAAATTATTATTTTGTATTATTTTTTTTGTCATAAGTATTTTAACTTTATTAATACTTAGAAGGTAAAAGGTACGGGCGACGCAGTGTTACCGGAGCGCGCGAGTGGACAGAGCGAATATTGCGATGTGCTGTGCTGTGACGTCATCGCGTCAAGCGCCGAGCCCGAATTGCGCACTTATTTTTGAATTAAATATCTCGGAAACTACACGTCACGTATCGTAATAATTTTTTCTCACATATTTTATATTTTCGACTTAGCTTACGGAGAGCTTAAAAATAATAAGTGAACATTCTTCACTTTATTTACCAGCATAAATTATGTACAATATAATATTATGTAATGTATATGTATAATATGTAGAACAGATTTTTTTTTCATTTTATGTTTCCTATTTCATTCCGCCCTAATATTTGGAAATTTCTTTTCAAACTATTTTATATAATATGAACCATTTTATAACCAAATTAACATAATTTTGATTCATTTATTTTAAAATTACGTACTCAGACATTTTCTGATTTTCCTGGGATTTCCAGGATTCCCGGGATTACAAGTCTTATCCATAATATTCTTTACATTGAAAATTACACCCAGATTCCAATCTTTAATCATATATTATAGCATCTCGTAACAAAATAGGATAGTTTATGGTAGAAATACGGTAGAGTGTAGACCTATTAGCTTAAATTAATTAACATATTATAGTAAATGACTGGTGATTGGACACTACCAGTCATAATGGACAAAGCACAAAAACACAACATTTATTGATACTTTGGGTTGCTTTAAAAACTGCCTGTTTATAAAGTAATAGAGCGTCTGATTTTAAAGAAAAACAGGTAGATTTTAAAGCAACCTTATTAAATAAAAGTGTTTTTGTGCTCTGTCCAATGACTAGTACTGTCCAATCATTAGTCATGTTCACCCTATGTCTATTGCTGCATAGAAAGTAAAGTAAAAAAAGACAACTTTGACAGTTCATAGACAATTTGACATTTGCTAGAATGTCAAATGTCATTGCCGTAAATAAAAGAAAAAAAAAGAATTATCACTTGTCAGTTGTCACTTGTCACTTCATTCGTTAATCGATTCGGAGTTGGAAAATAAAATTTAGTATCCTTGATTCGCAAAAATGGCTTCGTACTTGCAGAGGGCTGTAATGCAACATTTCAAGGCTCAGACGCGCTTGGCGTCTCATGCTGCCACTGCCGGTGGCCATGGAGGTAAATAAGAGAATATTTTGGAAAATTATGTAACCATAACCTAGTAGTTTTTTATCAATAATGTCCTGATGTTTCTGTTAAGGTGGCTCAAAGATGTGGAGAAACATGTCTTTCTTTGTGGGTTTCCCCGCTATTGCTCTTGGCATGTTGAACGCCTATTTGGCTCACCAAGAGGAAGGCCACAAGCGCCCAGAATTCATCCCCTATGAGCACTTGAGAATCAGGACTAAGGTGAGATTATCATTGTCACACTCTATTATTATTCGTATATAGCCACACAAATTCACTATTAGTGATATCAGATATGTTGTTCGTTCCATTTAGTTTGCAAAACAACAACTTTTTTTGATCAGAGCTGATTAGGGATATTTTACTCTGTGTGAATAGTAGGAGATCCGGCCATAGAATGATCCTCACCCATCGTATTACGGGATGAAAATGATTTTTTTATAAAATTAAATATGTTAAAAAATTTATTTACAGGAGGTTGTCTGAAAAATTTGGTGCAAAGTGTAATTAATTAATAATTAAAAAATTATTTTTTTTCAAACATTACACTCATTCCCTTACGCAAAAAACTGTATACTAATCGAAAGTATGTAGCTCATAGAATATGCAAAAGCTGGGTTGACTTTTTTTTCCGGTGCAATTATCAGGTAGGCAGGTATATACAGGTAAATCGATACTAGTAATTTGCAACGATCCAGTTACGCGATAAACCTTATATCAAAATAAAGATAATTTTATTATGAATATAATGACATAAGGTTGGCTGCAAAAAGTTGGTGCTAAATCCCGGTTGTCGATTTTTGAAAAACGAAATATTCGTGCGGTTGAATACGTGCGAAAGAGAGGTCCGAGGAACGAAATATCCAGTGCGATAGAAAAGGACGCAACATTGCAGCTGTGTGTCGCTCAATCGTCGAAAGAAAGAGAGTGCGCATGCTCTTTGTTTGTGAAATTGAGGAAGATAGCGATAGACTACAGTAAGTGTTGAGCATTATTTCGGAGCAACTGTTGCTGCTACGTATCGATATTATTTTTTGATAATATATTGTTCCAAACATGGCTAAAAAAAGTTTTCTGTGTGATTTAAGTGACTCTGTAATGGATTTTAACAATGAAACTTTTAAAAATTGTTCATTAAAATTGGCTTTTCGAAAATTAAAAAACTTTAAATACAACTAACCAACGCGTCATTTCTTGGTTATCATACCACGTGTTATAAAAAAGTGACTGCATTAAACAATAAATATAATGAAGAATTTCATAATTTTGCAACAGAAAATGCAGTAAGTACATAATAAAAAAATCTTTTAAATTTATATAGTAAACACATTTTAAATATTTAATTTTTATAACGAAATAATGCTACTGCAAAGCGTGTGGAATTTAATTATAATTTAAATTAGTTGTTACGAGATAGAATAATTCTTAAGAAATTAGCATTTTTTGTATTATTAAATTCCATCACATGTAAGCTTCTTACTGTTTTCAAAAAAAATTAGTTTAAAAAAGTAACCTAAAAATGTAATTTCAGTTGAATAATTTTTCGTAAGATCATTCATGATGATTTCTTCTTATAGCTTTATCAATAAAACATTTTATGAAAATTATTTATCAAATACTTTTATTTCATTAAAAAAACCTACTTTTTCAGGTGCGTGTTAATACTTCCACCGCTAGTGAAGCCTCAAAAAGTATTGCATCTAATGTCGATTCCTGTGCGACAGGTACAGAGGGTGAAGAAAGTCATGCTGATGCTATGGCAGAGATTTCTACAAATGTAGAAGAGGTATTAAATATTCAGATTTTTATTTGAAGTGTTTTTTTTTAACATGAATTTTCTTCTTCGGCCATTATCTTATTTAATAAATAATTTATATTGTTTTAGGAGCCATCAACCTCAGCACCATCGTCATGTAGCAAAATCACTTGTCTGTTTTGCAATTATGAACGCAAAAAATGTGGGAAGCAGGTACTACATCTCAGATTTGCTAAAACTGAAGAAGCAGTACAAAAAATAAAAGATATGGCCGACAATCTTAATGATGCAGACATCCTCTTAAAACTTACAAATCAAACTGTTGCTTATCATCAGTCCTGTTACGCAACGTATCAATCCAAAGAGAAGTGGGCTACCGAACAACATACCGATTCAAGTTGGCATAAATACAGAAACTTGCATAAATTGGCTTTTGAATCGTTATGTGATTTAATTACAAACGAAATTATAAATAATAATTACGTTGTGTACTTTGCGCAGTTATTCTCACGATATCAAGCTTTGTTGTTGGAGTACGGAGATCGTGAATTAAATGTCGATGAAATTCAAGATTACCGACTGGAAACTTTACAAAAAAAAATATTAAAAAAATTTGGTGACCGTATTGTAATAGAAGCGTCTACTGGTCCTCGTTGCCAAAAAATAGTTTATCAAGCAGACATAGATGTTTCAGTAATGGCTACAAACATAGAATTGTTGGAGACAAGAAATGATCAAAAATTTGAAGATGTAGCATATCATTTGAGAAAGTGCATCAAGAATATTAATCCTCATCGACTCCCCAGTCATTTAACTGCTGATGACATTATTCGCGGAGAATGTGAAATTCCTGAAATACTATTTTATTTCATGCAAAATCTCATCGTAGGTCCGAACGTTTCCGAGGAAAATTGTGAACAAGTCAATGTCAAAATAACATCAATATGTAGTGACATAATTTATGCAGTCACTAAAGGTAGATGTAAACCAGCAAAAAGTTTAATGCTTGGACTGGCAATGAAGTCTTTAACAAATTCTCGGCAAGTAATCACGATGCTCAATAGTTATGGCCATACTATTGGGTACAATTTGGCCGAAGAACTCGAGACAGAAATGACGTATACGTCGGTCCAAGATAATAATGTAATACCAACCGGCATCAACACATCGAATGGACACTGCACTCACGTAGCGTTTGACAACTTTGACCGCTTCGTTGACACCACTTCTGGAAAAGATACTATGCATGACACGGTTGGTATTATTTATCAGTTTCCTAGTACTTCTGCAGATGATTCCGACGATGAAACAGCTGAAACACGTGAAGTTGGTGGCGACGTAAATAGTGAAGCACCTGCACGTAAAAGAAGGCCTTTTAATGAAATTGTGCGAGAAATTCGACCATACTATTCTAAACCAACCGCTAGTTTGCAACTGCTGCCGGTAGATTCATTTACTAATACACTGGATATATGCAAAGGTTCTACAGAAATTGCTATTGACAAAGATTTATTATGGGTAATGTCATTATCTCGAATAAATTCAGTTCCAATGTGGTTGGGCTATAACTGCATGACGTCAACTGATCGGAGTGAACAACAAAAGATCTCCGATAAATAATTCTCCAACATCCTACGCAATCGTCAACGAAACATTAATCATAGCAAACGAAATAGCTGAAAAGTGTAGCCAACCACATATTATCGTGACATATGATTTAGCAATAGCAAAAATGGCTATGCAGATCCAAGAAAGAGAAAAGCCAAAATTTGACAGCATCTTTATAAATTTGGGAGCATTCCACATGGAAATGGCATTCTTCAAAACGATTGGGAAGTATATTGATTCTAGTGGCTTAGTGGAAATTCTAGTTCAAGCAGAAGTATTAGCCGGTGGCTCGATGAACAGCTACTTGGACAGCAAGCATTTCAATCGATGCAAGCGCTTACATCCACTAACTGCTGCAGCATTTCAAATTCTTCATTTTGAACAGTATCTATCCACAACAAATGTATCTCCCGAATCGTTGGATGAATTGCTACAAGCTCAAATACAGAATGCATCAGATCAGGCTGCATGTGACGTCAACAAAAGAGTGGAACTGCCAGATTTATTGCAGCGTATTTCAAATGGATATAAACAGTTCTGCAGAGACACTTTAAGTGGCGCAAAAGGAAAAACCGCTCAATTTTACTATCAGTATTGTGAGTTAATTAATTTATATCTTCGATTTTCAAGAAGCATGCGCACTAGCAACTTTGAATTGTATGTGGACTCGATATACAACATGTGTGATTTATTTTTTGCGTTTAACCAGCCTAATTATGCTAGATGGGCTGTGTTATACTTGAGTCATTTGATCACCTTGTATACTGAAAATTCAGTTTTGGTAGAAGAATTTCGTCGCAGCGCCTTTGGAATCAGACGCACCAAAGCAAATTTTGCTCGATCACCTGTAGACTTGACGCTAGAGCAGACTATCAACGCTGATGCTAGCAATCAGTTGACTGATAATCTTGCAGTGGACTCAATATCTGCGCGTCAAAGATGGGCGCTCAGTCATAGCATGAGGACAAAAATATTATCGACTGTAAAAGAAAATCTCGGGTTAAAAAAGAAAGATGATACTTCGCACTCATTGCAAAAAAGCACAATCAAAAAAGACAAAAAAAGCCTGGACAGTATTATTGAGGCAATAAAAAATACAATGAATCCGTTTGACGAAACGATAGATAAAAATCATGTATTCAACATTTCCACGGGTAAAGCAGCATCTACGGAAGTTGGTGATTTTTTGCTAAACGTCAAGGCAACTGGCACTCAACAAAAGCTAAATTTCATCACAGAATGTTCTACGGTTCCCGGAAGATTTGAAAAAGCTATCAAACGGAATAAAATCTTAAATTTCGCTTCGGAGTGCACAAGTAAAGTTGTAATGAGTAAAGATCAAAACAAAAGGGTGTTATTGAAAATGGAACGAGATATATTTGGACGACTGTTGGCAATTAGTATTAACAAGAAAATTAATTTGGAATTTTGCTTAACTTTTCCACTAGCACCGATGCCGCCTGCTCTTTTCTCATGTTCTGGTCAAATGTTCAAAACTGATAAGTCAACGTTAGCGAAAGCTTTAAAATCGGAAACAGAAGTGGTCGAGCCGACAAATATCAGCGTTGAAATAATCGACGGTTTTTACTTTCTGCATTTAGTCGGATCTTCTATGCCACAAACATTTGAAAAAGTTGCAGAGTCAATACTCATAAAACTTTGTTCAACAGCAGCAACAGAAATACATTTAGTTTTTGATCGTTATTTATCACCGTCGATTAAAGATTCCGAACGTCACAGTCGCAAAGAATTCGACACTCCGTATAAAATATCCGGACCTCAACAAACCAGACCCAAAGATTTTTTGAACAGCCTCAAAAACTATTCTTTCAAAACAGCCTTGGTACATTTTTTGGCTGAGTATTGGGAAAACCAAAATTTGATAACGATCATTAAAAATAAAAAAAAATTCTTAACCGTTGACCATCAGTGTTTCTCTTACGAAGTTCAGCAAAATGCTATAAAAAAAAATGAAGAAGTTGATTATGTATGCCATCATGAAGAAGCGGATACAAGGATGATTTTTCACGCATATAAAGCGCCACCAGGTTCAAAAATTTTAATAAAGGACTCTGATACGGATGTTTTGGTCATTTTGTTGGGAAATATGCACAAAATTCAACATTCAGAAATTTGGCTAGCCAATTCAGCGACAAAAAAATAAAATAATCAACATCTGGAATGCGTTAATTGCACTGAATTAGCGTTGAAGTTGGGATCCAAGTTATGCCAAAGTCTTCCAGCTTTTCATGCATTTACAGGATGCGATTATACGGCAGCATTCTTTAATAAAGGAAAAGTGAAACCTTTTAAATTATTTTCCAAAAACGAAAAGTATCAGACAGTTTTTTCGTCATTAACAGACGAAGCTGATCTTTTCATTAACGAAAAAATGGACACAGTTCAAGAGTTCACTGCTAGTATGTACGGTATAAAAAACTGCAACAGGGTGAATGAAGCGAGATATAGAATTTTCCTCAAAAATTATTCTTCGAAAGAAGATAGCGAAACATTTAAAAAAAAATCAAAAGTTTTGACTCAAATACTATACCACCGTGCTGGATATCACTGCAACAAAAAATTTTGAGAACAATTTTTGTCAATTCTATGTGGCTTCATGCGACGGATCCTCAATCTGTTAAATTACAACCTGAAAATTGTGGTTGGTATCTTGATGGTTATCTACAACCAACAGGATTCATTGGAGACCAAACGCCTTTAACAGTACAAGATATTGCTGAAATGACAGAAGACGAAAATAGTGACGAATGTTGTGAACTTGAAGATACAAGTTTTATTTCCGATGAATCAGACCTTGAATAATGTAAATTAATTTAAAAAAAAATTATCAAAATATTGTATTAATAATAAAATTAAATTTTTGTACAAAATTATAGCTTTGTATTTCATGTTTGTAATTTATGTTTTATTTAAAAAAAATTTCGGAAAAACTTTTGATTTTTTGCTTTGTTTTATTTGATTAAGTCTCCTGATGTAAAAAACACGAAATTTTCAAGATAAGTATGTCATAAATTATTTCTTTACAAAAATATTCATACACTTAAATATAATGACGATTTATTACATATAATATTATATATATATATATATATATATATATATATATATATATATATATATATATATATATATATATATATATATATATATATATATATATATATATATATAATATTTACATATATGTACTACATACGTAATTTTATCATTTTGTGCAAAAATGCATTGCCGGATGCTCCGAAATAATGCTCAACACTTACTGTAGTCTATCGCTATCTTCCTTAATTTCACAAACAAAGAGCATGCGTACTCTCTTTCTTTCGACGATTGAGCGACACACGGCTGCAATGCTGCGTCCTTTTCTATCGCACTGGATATTTCGTTCCTCGGACCTCTCTTTCGCACGTATTCAACCGCACGAATTTTACGTTTTTCAAAAATCGACAACCGGGATTTAGCACCAACTTTTTGCAGCCAACCTTATGTCATTATATTCATAATAAAATTATCTTTATTTTGATATAAGGTTTATCGCGTAACTGGATCGTTGCAAATTACTAGTATCGATTTACCTGTATATACCTGCCTACCTGATAATTGCACCGGAAAAAAAAAGTCAACCCAGCGTTTGCATATTCTATGAGCTACATACTTTCGATTAGTATACAGTTTTTTGCGTAAGGGAATGAGTGTAATGTTTGAAAAAAATCATTTTTTAATTATTAATTAGTTACACTTTGCACCAAATTTTTCAGACAACCTCCTGTAAATAAATTTTTTAACATATTTAATTTTATAAAAAAATCATTTTCATCCCGTAATACGATGGCTGAGGGTCGTTCTATGGCCGGATCTTAGACTAGAAGTGTATTTTAGATTATAATATTATATTGTGGTTGATTGTTAATATTGAGTTACCAATTCAATAATGTTTTTCAGTCTTTCTAGTAAATATGGTTGAAACATATTAACTACATACCTACATGATTTATATGTTTGCAATCTAGCGGTTATAACAAACAATGAATGATTAAAGAGTACTAATTTCCAATGTAGTTAAAATCTGTCAGTGAATATTGTGCAATGAAGTTTAAAAACAATATTCAGGCAAAAATCATTAATGCCGTCACATGAACTGGGGCTTCTTTTCATACCACTACAATTTTCACCGCTTGGATAATAAATTAATAATAATTATACAAGATTATTATTTTAGATTTCACTATAATATTATAGTATGTTGATCTTATTTTGAGAGTATTTATCATATTTGTATTAAGGCTCCATTCCACCGCGGCGCACGCTGTGCACGGCCACGCACACGCGTGGACGTGCACGGATTTATTTCTTTGACTTGAGTCAATTTGTGCGTAGCGTGTCCGTGGGTTGCAGACTTGCAGTGGACACAGTCACATATATTTTCTTACTAAGCGAAGCTTGACACACGTGCGTAGTCTCTCCGTGTGCCGCGGTGGAATGGAGCCCTTAGTTACATGTGGCTTTATACATTCAGGTATTTAAAAAATATTTTTAGTTTGAATTATCTACTACCTAAAATGAGGTTATGTGGTGAGTACTACTATAATTTTCATGAATAATAACACAAATTTCTTGTTTCGTTTCAGCGTTTCCCATGGGGTGATGGCCAGAAGTCCCTCTTCCACAACCCCCATACTAACGCTTTGCCCAATGGCTATGAAGATGAGCACTAAATCAATAAAATATCTAGAACATCAAAGTGTAATTATTAGAATTTCTGTATTGTAAGATAATAAATTACTAAAATCAGTTTTTTTTTTTTTATTATTTTTAGAGATTAATTTAAAAATAGCCGCTGTTTACGTGTGGATGTATCATTGAATAATGATTAAACACGATAATGTAATTTGTTATGTTAAGATTTTTGTTGGACGTTTTCAAGTTTTAAAAAAACTTGAAAACGCTAAACTGGTTGTAATGAGTTTTGACTTTTGATTTTCCTTCAGTTCCGAAAAAGGATAAGATAGCTTTTATCAGAGAAAAACGTACGATAAAAAAAATGGGACAACATCAGCTAGTGTCTTAATGGGCTTTCAGTTTTCACACACAACAACATTATCAAACAATCAAGATAGGAAATCGATGAGCTTCTCAATAGTGCAAGTGAATAAAACATGTGTCCCGTAAAACTGGTAGGGCTGTATTAGTTATTGCTCTGAGCTGTTGGCTGCTATTAGAAAAAAAAATACTGCAGCCCGTTGAGGCGTCAGACTAGGATCAAGTATGCCAGAGCTACCAAGTTATCTGTGAAACGGTCGTTATTGGAACTACGGCCGTCTGCCACTAAAGGTACCATTCGGATCTGCGAGGCAAGCGTATAGCGTCACGCGTAAGCGACCGGTCGCTTGCTGCGGAGCAGCAAATAGCTTACCAATGTCCGCGACCGCGTAGCCGCGACCGACAAAAATTTAATTAAAATGATACTTTATTAACATGATAATAGCTATCATTTTTGTCTAAGTCACTAAGTAGTATTATAATAACCACGTGGCCAGCGTCGCTTGCCGCAGAGACCCGCGGCATGCAAGTGCGCCGCGTAAATAAGAACATTTGAACAAAATGCAACATTATTAACTACGTAACTAGGTAGCATTTCAAACTATATTGCGATCTACAATTTTGTGATATTGTGCGCAGACAGAAGCTTTGCCCTTTTTTCCACCATAACTACGAGTGTAAACAAAACAATAATTGTGAATTATTTTACAATATTATGGCAGGGAATTTAGTATTAAGGGAAGAAATGATCCAAAAACTGTTGGCAGATGAAGAGGATGACGAAATTATTTTGTATTTTTTATCATTTCCGGAAAAGAGGAGAAAGGTTGACCCTATTTTTACGTCGCGGGTCGAAGAGGGATGCTACAATATACTCATTGCACGTCACTTAATGTGTAATGAGGAAAAATTTAGAATGTATTGCAGATTAAGCCACGAGCATTTTTATTTTGTTCTAAGTTTAATAGATAACGACATTAAACCAAAAAGAAAAGGCACATCAATCATTAGCAGTTCCGAAAAGCTTTTTATTTGTTTAAGGTATGTACTCGTACATAAAATTGTAACATTGATAGTTTAAATTTGAACTATCCTGAATTGGACTCGAGTTTCTTAGGTAAGGGACTCCTAAGGATTGGGATTCTTGGGAATTGATCATGCCCGACTGTTCTAAAAGTCTAGGGGAAGATAGGCTTTCACACACAAATTGTGCATTTCTGTTGCGCAGTGCGCTACAGCAACAACAAACGTCGGCCGATTTTATTGCCATTTGCGTAGGGAACCCCGAGTAAGGAAGCAAATTAACACAATATACACATATAAAATACTAGCTGTTGCCCGTGACTCCGTCCGCCGTGGACTTCAGTTTCGCATGGTGTTTCCCGTTTCCGTGGCAATGCCGGGAATCGGGATAAAATGAAGCCTACATTACTGCAAATTTTCCTCAGAATCCATCTAATAAACACAATTCCCAAAGCTTTGTATAACCTTTGACCTGTCCCCCGTTACCCCCCTTCCAACCCCCTTTTCCAGTTAAAAAGTAGATTATGTCCTTTCTCAGGCTCTAGACTATCTGTGTACAAAATTTCATTACAATCGGCTCACTTGTTTTGGCGTGAAAGCGTGACAGACAGACAGACAGATACTTTCGCATTTTATAATATTAGTATGGAAGTATAGATTACTATGAGAGAAGTAGGTAGCTGTTATAATAATATTATAGTTCATACCTACATACTTTGATACCTCCATGGCTTATATTTTATACGAAAAATTTTATTTTCGGTTTCGATATGATTAATAACCTATCGGCAGGCCTGTCCCACTCGCGCGAATAGGCATCGAACTGTATGTACCACCCGCTGGTGGCAAATCAGTAGGGACTCACAAGCGAGCGGTGACGCACGCGCACGAGTTGTTCGTTGCATACCTGCGTATTGCGTAACTTATCCACTCGACAGTGGCATGCAAAATGGCAGATTTGTCATGTTTGTGGCGCCCTGAAGGGGTTTCGCCACATACCGACGTTTCTACACGACCAGCATACACTAAAACTGCAATTTCTTGTTCCTTGGTCTTGCAGGAGCCCATAAAAGGATCTAAATCATTTTTAAATTAAATTTTCTACCCTGAAAATAGTACTTTTATAATATATTTGTCAGTAATAATGTTATACAGCTGGTATAATTACTGGGTACCAAAATGTTCAGTAGATTTTGGGTCATATTTTAATAATAAACCACTATTTAGCGAGCTAAGAGTATTTATTTATAACTTTATAGTACTATTTACAAAATAATATCGCTCAAGTCATGACTCTCATACAAATATTTTATTAAATCAACGATTTAAGTACAGGACAAAAATGGAGGCTGCTTCTCAAATGCCGTTACCAAATAAATCTAAAAGTCTGCGGCTGGCAGCGTACACGATGAAGTTGTCCAATTAAATTGTGACACTACGCAATTTAGTTTGTACGATAGTCGGCCAACTTGAAATTGTATTATACGTGCGGTGGCCCTTATCTATTCTGTGGTGTCGTGTCGTTACCGTCGCAGTGTGAAAACGCCCAATATCCGACATGATGCCCCTGCATCGTGGTATGGTCGGCGGTTTTTATCTCAAGGGTCGAGTTTGACGCAAGGAGCTTACACAGAAAATCGTCTTTGTATTTTGCGTCGTGGGCCACCGATCCATGATTTCCTACTGGTAGGGATGATAGGATGGCTTTCAGAAATACCCTTCAATAGCTTAAGCCAGACCAGAATTCACGGGTTCCCAAAGGAAGGCTTTCGAGTCTCTCACCAATACTATTGACGTGCTGTTTCTTTGCCCGATTGATCTCTCTCTTGAAGTATCTATAGGCAAAGCTGTGCTCCATTTTATATGTATGTGTCCACGCATAGACGCGAGGGGGTCAATATTTATCAACAACAACAATAGGTCATTAATATTTTTTTACTGAACCGTCAACAACAATATTAGCTAACTAGAGGTTCCAAGCGGCTTCGCCCGCATAAATGAGAAATATTACGGAAACCGTACATTTTCCTGCAAAAAATAGCCTATGTTCTTTCACGTCATGGTCTACTCTACATCTGTGCCAAATAATTTAAAAATTCATCCAGTAGTTCGCGAGATAAGCGCCTTCAAATAATTTTCCCGGATATTTCTACATTTTCCTATGTTTTTTCGCTTCTATTCGTCTTAGAGTGATAATTTATAGTCTATTAATAGCTTTCCTCGATAAATGAGCCATCTAACAACGAAATAATTTTTCAAATCGGACCAGTAGTTTCTGAGATTGACGCGTTCAAAGAAACAAACTCTTCCACTTTATAATATTAAGTATAGATTTACATTTTATACCATGCACTAATAAGGTCGTATTACATAAATAATGAATCAACTTCTTAACACTAATATACGGGCTTTTATCTTTACAAACATGTAAAAGCAACAAATTATACAAGAATAAGCGTGTAAATGACCAGAGCATGGCTCAGGGGAAAAAAAATATACGTGGAATAACCATGCAACATTTCACTGCACTTGTTATAAACTTCATTTATGACAAGAATAAACGTGCATTGATACAATAGTGTTAACAAGTCACATATTATTCACTAGAATACTAATTTAATATGGTTTTTCTTAAATATGTGGTAAACCGTTAATATTTAAATTTTAATAAATAATAAACATATGAGCTGAAATATATTTTTTTACCTTTAATTTGATTATACATTATATTTGTCTATTTATTATGTAGTCAAAGTTATGTGGTTCCAAACGTTTTTTTTGTCTTCCTGAAAAGTTGTATTTTTTCGATTGCACATTTATTCGTTGGGGCCATCGTTATATTCTCTATGCTAGAGAGTTGAAATTATCAGATTTAGAAGGGCGAAACTTTTGAAAATTTTACTAGCTGCCGGACAAACTGTACTTGTACTTTGTACTTTGACCGCGCGCTTGTTAGGGGGCGCCAGGGTGATATTTGCACACGGGCGCCACATGGACTAGAGACGGCCCTGCTACTTTATGACATAATATACTTAATAGTCTGTCATAAAGTGACATTTTGATTGAATTTTTCGGAACGAAAAAAGATCGGAACGGCACCTTAAGTTTATCTCCAGAGTTTGTTTAAAAGTACCTATAATGCTTGTTGTCAAATGTGTGTTTTGTATTGACGCTGCCGCCTCGCAGTCGCGTGATCGCGTAGGTTTGTGCAAAGCATTATTATTACGACCTCTGTGGCTCTGTTGGTGGACTGTTGGTAGCTCAAGCCGGGGGTCGCGGGTTCGAATCCCGCCGACGGAACAAAATGGATTAATATTAAAAATGGATTAAATTTAAATAATAATTAAAATTAAATATGGATTAAAATTAAATAATAATTAAAATTAAGTAATAATTAAAGTTAAGTAATAATTAAAATTAAGTAATAATTAAAGTTAAGTTATAATTAATATATTTAATCATTAAAACTAAGTAATAATTCAAGATAAGTAATAATTAAAGTTAAGTTTTAATTAAAATTAAGTAATAATTAAAATTAAGTAATAATTAAAATTAAGTAATAATTAAAGTAAAGTTATAATTAAAATTAAGTTATAATTAAAGTTAAGTTATAATTAAAGTTAAGTCATAATTAAAATTAAGTAATAATTAAAGTTCAGTAATAAATAAATTAAGTAATAATTAAAATTAAATAATAATTAAAACTAAATAATAATTAAAATTAAATAATAATTAAAATTAAATAATAATTAAAATTAAATATGGATTAAAAATTAAATATGGATTAAAATTAAATATGAATTAAAATTAAACTTTATTTAAAGTTAAGTAATAATTAAAATTAAGTAATAATTAAAGTTAAGTTATAATTAAAATAAAATAATAATTAAAATTAGGTAATAATTAAAGTTAAGTAATAATTAAAATTAAATAATAATTATAGCTAAGTAATAATTAAAATTAAATAATAATTAAAGATAAATAATAGTTAAAATTAAATATGGATTAAAATCAAATTATAATTAAAATTAAATATGGATTAAAAATTAAATTATTATTAAAGTTAAGTAATAATTAAAGTTAAATAATAATTAAAATTAAATGATAATTATAATTAAATATAGATTAAAAATTAAATATGGGTTAAAATTAAATATGGATTTAAATGAATTAAATTTAGATTGTGGTTTTATATTCATTATAATACTATAGTCACATAGAAATTTAGTATGGAGATACTTTTTTGCGTCGCAAATTACAATGTTATCAAGGGTCATCAATACTATTAATACAGGAGTTATTAGTATGATAATATAATACTATTCATATTATATCATTATACCTGAAGGAATTGTGGAATTAACCACTGTAGTTAAAACAAACCCATTACGTCGTCTGGATAGCAGACCAAACGTAGCCCACGGAGATGGGCCGCTCGCAGGATGCAATGGTAGCCAATCTACAGAAGAAGGCCAAGAACAGACCCGTACCAGATCAGACCACTTTAAAGTCATTAGCTTTGAGGTTTAAATTACTTTTTTAAGACCGACCTAAAAAAAAGTATTAACTTTTAGGCAGTTTAAGAGTTTTACGGCTCACCTTATATATTTTATTCTGGCAATAGAGAGGTCATCGATGGCATTCATTATTAGGGCATCGAAACCCGGACCCAATTTTCAAAACCCGGGTTTTCGGGTTTTTTTTAATGAAAACCCGGGTACCCGGGTTTTTCGGGTTTTTCGGGTTTTCTTAAAATTCAAAGATTAACGATGTTAAAATACAGTGTAAACTATTTATAACATTATCCTTTATGACGATAAACTCCCTATAACGTTGAAGTGAGCCCAACTTGATTGGTTTGCATTAAAACCCACATTTTGAAACATTCTTTATAGCAATACGCCATTCTCTATTACGAAGAAATGTGTCCATATTTTTAGACAGTAAATATTTATTATCGGTATTATTGTTTATGTATGTTATCAGGTAACAAAAAACTTTGAAGCTCCGGAACATCTGAGGTCGGTCTAGCTTTTGTTATCCTTAATTGCCTTGAACACGTGCAGCATGACGCATTGTTTTGTCGGAAATGATGGTCTTCGACCAAGCATACTGGGTACCTATCGTATTATCAGTTGTTTTGTTCATTCCATATATAACGAAAACTCTCTATAACGACAAAAAATGCTCAGTCCCTTGAGTTTCGTTATAAAGAGTTTACACTGTACTTTAAATATGATTTTCAGCGATTGCCAGCACCTTTCCAGTAAAATACTATTTAAATACCATAGTTTGCGGTCACTGCAGTGCCCAACCAAGTTTCGAGTGAACGGGCACGGCTGTATCATACTTTTATAGAAGCGACTATTTACCTCTCCTATTATCTCTATATTGTATCTTATCAAAGCTAGGGATTAAGATTTTCGGGCCAAGGTTAAGTGTTACCTTCACCTCCAAATTACATATATTATTAAATGTATATTTTGTATTTTATGAAATATAGAAAAATCTATCAAGAATTTTTGAAGACAGTAAATGGAAGAATAACCTGAAATATAAAACGTATGCCAACAAATCTTTATTTAATCTTTTACATTTTTATTGCCGATTGTCAAGTTATTAATAATTATTTAGTCCTAATTGATGTTGGCATACTTTACACCTGTAATTAAATTTTTTTGGCCAGTTTTTACCTGAAATTGCCTTTTGTCTGCCTTGCTACGGTATCAAGCCGAATGTTCTTTGCAATTTAAGGTAACTTTTCTGTCATCTAACTTAGTGGAAAATCTTACATTACTGAAAAATCTTACATTACACTATCCCTCAAAGCTTTTTGTAGCCATTAGTATTAGACAAAATTCATGACAGATTACCATATATGTAATTGATCAGACCAGACCATAATATTATGGCAAATGCGGAAGGTTGTTTTTAATGAATTTGTAAGATTAACCATGGTGGCTCTGGCGCTGGTGCTGATAAAAACTCTGCTTGTTATATTTCATCTCGATTCACTAAAATCACGTGTTTTAATAATTCCGCAGTGAGTATGACATCCACGGCCGGCTAAAGAAAGCCACCATTCGTCCTATTATGTGTTACCAACATCAGTCTCTCAAGTAATGAAAAGCAATCTGCCGCATTTGCCAGACCGCAATACAAAAATATGGATTCAAAATATACTTGATGGAAACTCCTCGGCATGGTTTTGTCAGTTTCTAGGGGCTGGATGCTCTCCTGGAACCTTTTTACTGATTGCGTTGTCTTTATATTGTCGCTTTTTGTTATGTTGTGAATATAACAAATAATGACAAAAAGCATAACGATAAACAAAAACCTTTAAGTGTTTTAGTAAGTTAGACGACTGAAAATAATTACTTTAAATTGCAAAGAGGACTGGGTGTCAACTGTCATACCGCACCGCAGCAGGACACAAAATTTTTTTTTTGTAAAAATACTGTATGCCAAACATCGATCAGTATAAATTATTGCTATTAATTTGACAATCAACAGTAAAAATATCTCATTCGAATGAAATTTTCAGTTTATAAAACGAAATGAAGATTTGTTGACTTATTATTGATTTTTTATGACTGTAGATACCTGTGATTGCTTTAGAAACAATAAAATTCGGTAAAGTGTTTTAATAATATGTTTTATTAAATACTAAAAAATAAGCTATCATTGTTTCATACACTGTCTTCAAAAATTCCTGACAGGTTTTTAGATATTCCAAAAATACAAATATCCCGAAGACTTTGTTGATGGGTGTATTTTATCAGCAACGGTGCATAATAGTTTCAACGTTTTGTCACCTAGTGGCTGACTTGCCCATCATCAAAAGTCTACGGTACTTTCAGCAGACTTAGAAGTTAGAATCCTTTGAAGCTGTCCACACTTTATTTTGTAAACCTTTGATCACATAATAAAGAAAACTGTAGTCAATCACTGAATGTTGATTGAAAACTATAAAATAAGTTTAACAAGACTTGACTTCTGTGAAATTTGAAAAGTTTTTGCGAAGGATAGATTGTTTGAAGAGACTTGGCTTTTTTACATTGAATAGTTTTGGTAGGATTTTTAAAATGTGTATTATTAATTATCATTAATAAATATTTTTATGACAATTAGTCTTTAATAATCTTAAAGCAAAACTTTTCCTTTAAAATATTATATTTTGTTTAATTATGACCAATATAAATAATTAAACCTATACAATATGTTATAAAAATAAATAATTTATATGTTACTTTTTTATAAATACCTTTTATCAGGTCTAGCCTTTAATAATTATCAAAAAAAAAACGAAAAACCCGAAAAGCTCGAAAAACCCGGATTCCATTTTTGAAACCCGGGTTTTTTCATGATCCCCAAAACCCGGGTTTTCGGGTTTCAGGAAAACCCGGTCTCGATGCCCTATTCATTATATTCTCTATGCTAAAGAGTTGAAATTCTCAGATTAAGAAGGGCGAAACTTTTGAAAATTTTACTAGCGGCCGGACAAACTGTACTTGTACTTTGTACCCATTTCATTTTGACCGCGCGCTTGCTAGGGGGCGCTAAGGTAATATTGATAATAGTATGTTATAAAGTGACAATTTAATTGAATTTTTCGGAACGAAAAAAGATCGGAACGGCACCTTAAGTTTATCTCCAGAGTTTGTTTAAAAGTATAATTATTACGACCTCTGTGGCTCTGTTGGTGGGCTGTTGGTAGCTCAAGCCGGGGGTCGCGGGTTCGAATCCCGCCGACGGAACAAAATGGATTAATATTAAAAATGGATTAAATTTAAATAATAATTAAAATTAAATATGGATTAAAATTAAATAGTAATTAAAATTAAATATGAATTAAAATTAATGATGAATTATAATTAAACAATAATTAAAATTAAATATGGATTTGAATTAAATTTAGATTGTGGTTTTATATTCATTATAATAATATAGTCACATAGAAATTTAGTATGGAGATACTATTTTGCGTCGCAAATTACAATGTTATCAAGGGTCATCAATACTAAAGATACAGTAGTTAGTAATATGATATAATATTATTGATATTATATCATTATACCTGAAGGAATTGTGGAATTAACCACTGTAGTTAAAACAAACCCATTACGTCGTCTGGATAGCAGACCAAACGTAGCCCACGGAGATGGGCCGCTCGCGGGATGCAATGGTAGCCAATGTTATACAGAAGAAGGCCAAGAACAGACCCGTACCAGATCAGACCACTTCAAAGTCATTAGCTTTGAGGCTTTTACTTTTTTTAAGACCGACCTAAAAAGAAGTATTAACTTTTAGGCAGTTTAAGGGTTTTACGGCTCACCTTATATTTATTCTGGCAATAGAGAGGTCATCGATGGCATTCATTATATTCTCTATGCTAGAGAGTTGAAATTCTCAGATTTAGAAGGGCGAAACTTTTGAAAATTTTACTAGCTGCCGGACAAACTGTACTTGTACTTTGTACTTTGACCGCGCGCTTGTTAGGGGGCGCCAGGGTGATATTTGCACACGGGCGCCACATGGACTAGAGACGGCCCTGCTACTTTATGACATAATATACTTAATAGTCTGTCATAAAGTGACATTTTAATTGAATTTTTCGGAACAAAGAAAGATCGGAACGGCACCTTAAGTTTATCTCCAGAGTTTGTTTAAAAGTATAATTATTACGACCTCTGTGGCTCTGTTGGTGGGCTGTTGGTAGCTCAAGCCGGGGGTCGCGGGAACAAAATGGATTAATATTAAAAATTGATTAAATTTGAATAATAATTAAAATTAAGTAATAATTAAAGTTAAGTTAAAATTAAAATTAAATAATAATTAAAATTTAGTAATAATTAAAGTTAAGTAATAATTAAAATTGTTGTTTATGCGCATCGACAGTGTTACAATTATAATTAGGGATATACTTCGAAATAAATAATACTTCGAAATCCGAAAAATCCGGATAATCCGGATTTTCATATTTCAAATAGTATAATATATAATAAAATAGATAAAATTATGAGAAATAAGCTTTTACGCAATATAAAATTTATTTAAATGTATCGTGTATCATTTGACATACAAATTCACATTTGTTTAAAGGCGATATCACAACTTTGCGTGGTCTACGCGTACCAAAGTCAGAATTTCGTATGTCCAACATTCTATTGTGTAGTTATTTGGTGGTTGTAATTACATTTATTTATATTTTTTCATTTTATTTTAAAAAAATAACGATATGTTTTAAATTCTTATAACCTAGCTCTTATTTATTTAAATTACATAAAAATTCGTATTACAAAAATTTTCAAATGACGTGTATATGCGTCATTGGCCTCCCTAAAGGTTTCTTCATGACGCGTATATGCGTCATTGGCCACGAATCGGATAGACAGATTTGACAATGACATATATATATTTTTTTCATTTAATGGGTTGTTTTCTTTTTTAAATCTCCACCAGACGGCGCGACGGTAGACACTTCTAGATTTTCTATTGGTTCCCCACCGATCTGAAATTATCTGCAGGTTGGCATCACTGACTACATATTGGTTGTGTTTCTAAAAAATATCAGTGTACTGTCAAGTGTGACATAAATCAAAATATCTAAACCTTAGCGATCATTGGCCTAAGAATAATAAAAACTAAGGAAACGTTACTCCCAGACTAATACAGTTTTAAATTTGGTTCCATTTGAACTGTCATGTAACGTCAGCCTTTATACCGCTCAAGGTCACCTAAATATTGCAAATGTATGAAAAGTGAACCTAAGGTACACTTTTTTGACAAGTATTTTGGAGCATGTTTTTTGACGGAGTTACTCTTCCGTAGTTTTTATTATTCGTAGGGCCTAAGCGATTAGGCCATTATACTGGTAATAGTTTAGGAACACGCTGTTAAAATAAAAACTTGTCAAACTGAAAACTGACAACTTAACGGCCTTGTAGCGGCCATGTTACTTTGAAACTTCTTCTACTTTTTATTGTTGGTGTGGTTCTTATTATTTTTTCCCAAATTGTGTTATTTGGGTTTTTGATGTTCATTATTGAAAAAATATTGGCCATTAAATATCCGTTATCGTGCACAAGTGCAGGTAAGATGTTGTCAAAACCAAAATTTATAATTCCTGTGACATTTGGTGTGAATAACGATAATAAGGGCTATTTCTTCCGTGTGTTTTAACTAAAACATCGTAATAATAACTTTATTATCCTATTCATTGGAATGTCATTCTGTCTTTTTCAAATTGAAATGTATCAAATTTTACATTCTTTTGCCCAGTTTTGTAGCAATTATTGATGGTATTACCTGGTATTACCGATAGTTGTCTACCCATACGCCATCTAGTTACTAAAATGGAAGCTGTTTGACAATCAAATTAAAAAAATAAGAAAATGCCCCATTTAAGGTAGACCGTAGGTCGTTGACTGTTATTTATTGGAATTTGGAAAGGATGCTTTTATTCTTCAATAATAATATCTTAAAATTATATAATATTATAAAACTTGGAATAAAAGTTTATTACTTATTAGTTATTACCTACTAGGTTAAATTACGAGTCATTAGAATTTTTCAGTAGAGGGACACTTTACACTTTGATAGTAAAAATAAAAGTTTGTGGTTTTTATACGATGTAAATAATAATGGAATTAATATTGAGGGGCATTTACGCTACTATAAAAATAGAGTAGTTTTTATCAGGTTGCGGAGTAACCAAAATAAAACATCTTTTTGTCGCCATGGTCATAACGTGCGCCTTGGTTTTACAAATGAAAAGAAAAAATTTAGAAACATGCTGAAGTTTTTAATAATATTTTTTATGATCCACATTGTGTATGTTATTATAAACGTGTTATTGTATAAATAACAATCTTTCAAGTATTTTTTGTTCATTCTTAATAACCTTATATCTCATTTAAAGGTTTTTTTGGCCTGTCCTACTACTGGTATTGTAAAAGTGCCGAAAAACATTTATTGGACGTTATTAGATGAAATAATATCTGATCAACTTGACATTATAATATATTCGAAAGAAGAGAGTATTATTCAATACGAATGTTAATTTGCAGCTGATGTAGTGTGTCTTCTGAATACTTCAATGAAGTGTGACTTCTGAATACTTCAAGAACCTACTGATTATTGCCGTTAGTTGTATGGAATGAATAAGGGAACGTTGCGCAATTTGGGGGCCTTGCATTAAAATACTACGGTGCGTTGCACAAGGGCTGATATTTAAACAACGCATTATTAAACGCGTTTTATAGAGGAATTAGAATTTTCAAAATCAGCTACCCTTTTTGTTTATGTTTTATTTGGAAATCCCTGGATTGTGAAGTAAGCTCCAATTATTTGGCAGCAGGCAAATGAGTTGCTCTGCATTGTGCTCCATATTTAAATATTGTCTGAGTATGCCGATTGGCTCGATGATGACAATCTGAAATCTCTAAATATTTGCGTAACGTTTTACCTAAACAATGTAATATATACAGATACATACAGATAAAGAAACAGACGGACATCCTTTTACATCTATAATATTAATAGATGACGGCCGTAAGTCCATTGCGTCAAAGTCCATTTATCGAGTGGATACCGTACATTCTCCATACCAAATTTATGCAAAATCCGTTCAGTGGTTTGAGCGCGAAGAAGTACTTGACAGACAGATGAACAGACTTTCATACTTATAAAGTTATAATATTAGTATGGATATGTATAGTACTATGTAATATTGGTAAGAATTTTAATTTTTTGAAGTCAGTTTTTGTTAAATATTTAATTGAAATACCTTATTTTGCAATAAATAATAAAAACATATGTGAAAACAACAATTAACTATAATGTTTCCTACTTACAATACCAATTTTAACCAAATTTCAATCAAACTTTGCTTGTCCAACTACTGGTTTTGGGTGTCCCAACTAATGTAATTCCGTCCCATGACTGTGATTTACCTAGCATTCAGTTTTTACCAAAAAAACAATATAAACTGAAAAACCATCGCATTTTTATGTTTGCATATCTTAAGCTAGATAATTTATGAACACAAATATAATATCTATTTCTATTTCATGCGAAGTATTTAATGTTTTTTCTGTAAAAAAAATCCTTAGCTATCCAATGACTGGTAGTTTATGGTATTTACAAAAAGAGTACAAAATATCAACTTATCGTTTTCATGGAAGGCACGAATCTCTTTGCAAATTAACGAAAACTACAGTTTAAAAATTATATTTGTCGTTTGTCACTTTTTTGGGTTCTGAGTTCTGACGTTTCAGATTATTATTGTCATTTGTCAAAAGCCCTTTGACAAGTAGTAACTCGTAGATCCCAATCGGTTTTTACAAACAATTTTATTTTATGTTCGCAAATAATTAATTCAGTTCATCTTTAAATGTAACAAGTGTGCGCGCAATAATAAAAATGAAACCTTTGATAGATTTTGATGAGTGCCTCAGGGATTCGCCAAAATTTAGGTACGGTGGAGATTAGTTTATATTTTATCAAATAAAGTGAAATCTCTAGTACCTACGTGATGTGATTATTTATTTTTGTTTCGTTATAGAGAACAGCTGGAGACAGAGGAGGCGAATATTGATTTACTGGAACAAAGACTTGATAAGGTTCTGAAAACATGTTCTATTATGATTGACTCTGGTAAAGCGTACATGACTCATAGAAGGTAGTGTTTTATTATGTTTATATAATGTGAATATTGTATAACGGAATGCGATCGTGCATCATTTAGTTTTTTCCTTGAACATTCTTGTGATATTGTTGCAGTATGTTTACAAATGCGCTATGGGATCTCACTAACAACTTCTCCGAAGACTCAACTGTACTTAGTAGCTTTAACAGAATAATCCATGCCTTCCAAGAGATGACAAAATTTCACACAATATTACTGGATCAAGCATCAAGGACCATTTTGAAGAATCTCTCTGCGTTCATTAAAGTGTAAGTCAATCTTTACAAGTCATTTAATGCTTCAACTCCCGTAAGGCCCAAGTGGGCCGCGACAACAATTGAAAGGCTATTGTGTGTCGTTTTTCCACGATCAAATGATTAATCCTTTGATCGCGGGTTCCTGGAAATCTATTGTTTACCTGCTCGAATTCGACCTCTAGGGAGTTGATAGGTTAAAAATATATCTTTTATACTTTTGATGTGCATAAAAAAGATTTCTAAGTTTAGTAAACAATAAGTAGTGCATGGATCATAATTTTCACAATGAAATCAGTTAAAAGTGTTATATTCCAAACATAAAACTTTAAAATATAAAATAATAATTTTTGTGTTGTTAATACATAAGTAGAAGTAGAAGATATAAATGCACACAGTAAAACACAGATTATTAATTATTATAATTAGTATAATTGGATTAGTAGATTGTTGTAATGCTTACTGCTGAAGTGAGCACGGTCCTCGCGTCGTTGCGAGGTGAATCGCTTGCCCGACTTTCAGTTTAGAAGGTGCAAAGGAGAATCTTGTAAAATAACGCACTCGATGTTCAAGATGAATTATTATCATCTCCTGACAAAATCTATCAAAAAGTAAACAAGTCAAAATACCATAAACTAAAGAGTACAAAATAATATAAAAAAGGTTTTTATAAAAGAAATTTAGATATGTACACTACACTGCTAAATGTTTGTAGTCCGTACTAGTGATTTTCAGTATTGGTAAGGGTGGTGGTATTTCACCAATCATAGAATTTGCTAGTTGCACATAAATAGAAAAGGGAAATAAATAGCAAAAGAGAGAAAAAGGGAAAAGAGAATGCATCTTATAATGTATTATTTATTCTGTCATTAGATTCAATGAAGTTATCTTTTAAAAATTTTATTGCATTTTTCTACTTTTCATTAATTCATGAAGCCCCAAGCGGCCACATCCGGCCGCGATAACAATGAAAAAGCTATTGTGTCTCATTTTGCCACGACTGATGGGTTAATTGGTGATAATTGTTAGTGTATTTTATTTAAAATTATGATTTATGGCCAAAGAAATTATGCAGTTTGTGTTGTAGCTTATCTTTCCAAAGAATCTATTTTTAGAATTCATTATATTTCAAAATTTTGCTTATAATGTGATATATATAATTAATATTAATAATATTTTTATACAGGGACATCAAAGGAGTGAAAGAAAGCAAACACCATTTTGATAAAATCTCCAATGATCTAGATGTTGCACTCAACCGGAATTCTCAGGTAGTTAATTATAATATTTTATGTGTGAATTTCTGTCATGTTCTGTTGGAATCAATCCATACTAATAATATTATAAATGCGAAAGTCTGTCTGTTACCTCTTCACGCCCAAACCGCTGAACCGATTTTGCTGAAATTTGGCATGGAGATACTTTGAGTCCCGGAGGAAAGGACATAGGATACTTTTTGTTCCGAAAAAATGTACGGTCCCCGCGCGATAATCGAGTTTTGGCGCAATGGAGTTGCGGGCATCATCTAGTCTTATACAATGTGTCCCGACACCGGTGTCCGATCCTTTAATGTCATGATCTATGGCATATTTTATCGACAAATTGGCTCTCAAATTTTTTCTCTCTCATGGTTGTAAAATGGCAGCCATTTTAGTTTTTCTCGGGCTTTCACACTAATCTGACCAGTACTTCTCATGTAAATATCCTATGAAGATAAAAAAGGTCTCATTTGATAGCTAAACTTTTGGACTACGTTTACACAGGCAATATGTTATATTATAAATTTCGTGGTATTAAACATAGAAAAACCAAAGTTTAAAAAAAATACTTTTTGTATTTTTTAATTAATGGCTTTTTGTGAAAAATCTAGCACATTGAACTGGTCCTTTTTTATTGTAAAAAAATAGAGGAGGTTTTCATCTTAAATAAATTCTTTACTTCAATGCTCTAAGTCAGATAGTTCAGAAGTTATAACGATTTTCTTATGAAGTATAGGTCAGATTAGTATGAAGCCAGAGAATTTCTTTTTCAAAAGTTGGAAAAAAAATGTGTGTTATTATCAGAATAATTGATTTATAGGTAAATGGCGGACCTAAATTTACTTTGATACATAACCTAACCAAATAACATATTATGTCCGCCAACTGCTTATGAATATTTTTTTTTATGGTACCATCTAAGAAATTGATTCATAGCCAGTTGATGGACCTGCGTCATTTGGTAGGCTTTTCATTCATTCAATATTAGTCGCGATCTCTCGGCTCGGTTTGACATAAGACGTAGGCACAGTATAGCAATATCCCTACAGTAGTGAAATGAATGTACTTGCGCAGAGCAACGGAGGGGTACCCGCGGGGAAGCGGGCGGCGCGGACCCGCGTACACAAACTCGCGGAGTTTGTGTACCTGCCCGCGCAGGGGTAACGTTGGCGCGCTGTCTACGAGTTTTGTGTTGTAAAACGATAACTTATCTTATAAACAATGGGATATAATATGTGTTAAGTGTCCGGATGTAAATCTGATTCAAAAAACAAAAAGGATTTAAATTTTCATAAATATCGGCTCACAGTTCACACTAATATTGTGTTGGCCTTGGCGGCATTTATTTGCATATCTGTTTTATTGTTTACGTTGTAAGAAGTGTAACATGGAGAGAAACAATATAGAATAAATTAAAAATCTGTCAAATACCCTGTTACATACTAATTAGTACCTACCTAGCTAGGTACACAGGGCCATACATAAAAAAATGTTACACTTAGTGTAACATTTTGACCTTTGGACCGCCCTTACCGCGCACGTAATAAGAGCGAATTTTGAAGTGCTTCTGTTACACCTGACGTGCGGCCTACCGTACCTACCAATTGTTATATGATTAATTGTTGGATACTTTATATATTCCTACTTTATTATTCGTAGATAATATATTCGAATGCGTCTTCATTATTTTAATCCTTCGATAGTGGATTCTTGGAAATCTATTGTTATTCTATTGTATCTTGCTCACCGGTGAGCTTATGGGGCTTGATGGGTTAATGAAAATTTTAAATCCATACTAATATTATAAATGCGAAAGTGTGTCTATCTGTCTGTTACCTCTTCACGCCCAAACCGCTGGACCGATTTTGCTGAAATTTGGCATGGAGATACTTTGAGTCTCGGGAAAGGACATAGGACACTTTTTGTCCTGGAAAAATGTACGGTTCTCGCACGATAAACGAGTTTTGGCACAACGAAGTTGCGGGCATCATCTAGTAGAGAATTGAAATCATCTAAAAATAAAGTTTCACGTAAATATAGATTAAACAGATTAAATGATAACATAACAAGCACAATATTTAATTTTTATTTTATTTCCCGTTTCGTGGCAACCCTGGCATATCTGCTCGGTACCTACACCGGTGGCGGCATCGTGCGACATCAAAGGCGTTTCGTTACTGTAGGGATAATATTGCTATACTGTGACGTAGGTTACACAATCAGTTTTTCATCAATCTGATCCATCAGTCTGGTAAAGATTGACGGAAAACTGATCGTCTAACCCACGGATTGATGGACTGATAATTTTTTTAATAATATGTACTTTTTATAACCATCAGTATTCCGTCAATTAGATTGATGGATCAGCTTGACGAAAAACTGATCGTGTAACCTACGTGATACGTCTTACCCAATAAATTTTAACCCTTTGAATCAACTTCTCTGATGGTATAATGTAAGACAGTGTATAGTAAAGCATCCCTCTAGGTCTCCCGTCACAAGCCGGCCGATGTGGAGGAGGTGGTCAACCTGCTGCTGGCCACACGCTCGTGCTTCCGCCACACTGCGCTTGACCACGTCCAGAAGATCACCATGCTACAGGCGAGGAAGAGACACGAGATCCTGGCCACGGTAACTACTAGCAATAACTAGATACAGGCCATGGCAGCCATTAGCGAGTTTATTAGATACTGGCCGGGGTAACCACTAACCACTAGCGATTTTACTAGATGCGAGTCAAGGCAACCATTAACGATTTTACTTGATACTGACCACTGTAACCACTAGCGAGTTTACTAGATGCGTGGTAAGGTAACCCAACAAGCTTACTAGATACTAGCCACGGCAACCATTAGCGAGTTTACTAGATACAGGCTGGGGTAACCACTAGTGAGTTTACTAGATACTAGCCACGGCAACCATTACTGAGTTTACTAGATAAGGCTAGGTTGAGGAATATGAATAGCTAAACGAGCATACTACTATGTCATAGCACTGCTGTATAAATTTCTTAACACCTCCATTGTGGGTATCGCAGACACAATAGAATTTCAATTCTTATGTAGCAGCCGGCTGCCGCTTGGGGATTGATGGGTTAAAATGTTAATGTATAATGCAGAAGCTGTAATTATATAAAAAGTATATTCTTACGTGATTACGATTTTAATATCAAAATATGTGTATAAACGTAACTTTTTATGTAGTTTATAACATTATGTATAGAGTCGTGTTTCCCATATAAAGCAGGATTGCATGATATACAAAAATTATAAACCGTAAAAATGTGGCTTGTAAAATATTTATGTAGCTTCATAATCTTGTACTTCCTACAATTTTTAAATCTCATGCATTTTTCTTTCACAAATTATCACCTAGTCATTGTTATGTAACGTAGTTAAGGCGGGCATAAACCCCAATTTGTTATTCCGTTACTCCCGGTTTACCTAGTTCCAATATAATAACGAAATATAAAAAAATATGAGATATAAAGCACAATATTGAAAAGACTTTAAACCATAAACATTTTTGTAAAACGTAATACTTTGGCTGTAATTAATTTACAAACTCACCTCCGAAAAAAATCTAATTCATCGAAATATAAGTATTAAGTAGGATAATTATACATTTTATTTGAATAAATTGTTAGTAAATCTATATTAAAATATCCTTAACCGAACAATTTTGTTTCTTAATATTTATTTCCAAAGATATTAAAAAAAAAACATGAAAAATAGAGAAGATCCGCCCCTAGTAACTACAGTTTTATGCTAAGCTAAAATGAATCTTATTGCGATGCGTATAAGTTTGGTCTTTGGTTGTGTGCAAGGTTATCGTTTTGGATTGAGATTGATCCCTGCCTTAAGTAATCTTTACGGTTCTTCCTTCAAATCGACCTAGTATTTTTACTTCCCGTCTTGAAATACTTTTAGAATAAGGCCGTGTTCAAACCAAACTGACTGTAAGCCGCCGAATGTGAGCAGGCTCACTGTAAGCCCCAGTGTAAACGTGAAAATATACATTATTTTTCGTTCACAGTATGCTGACCAGGGCCCCCGTAAGGGCTACTGGCACCTGTGTGCAAAAAAAGGATTTTGGCGCCCCTTTAGGCAAATTTTTTGGGTCCTTGGTTTTGGCGCCCCTAAAGATGAAGACTAGGCGCCCCTAGAGGATGGCGCCCGTGTGCATTGCACACATTGCACATATGGTAGCGGGGGCCCTGATGCTGACCATACGCTTATAGCTGACGTAGCTACGTAGCCATCAGCGTCCGCGGAGCGTTGTGACGTGCTATACCGAATATCAGCGCCTACGCATAGCGTAATAACGTATTGTCCGTTATAGTTTGTGCGTTTTAAGATGATATGGTTGACACATTATAATTGACAATAGTAGGGAAGTTACCTTAAAATTTTAATCGATAATTTAGAAATATCGAATCACTTCGTTAAGGAATTGCAATCGAAATTATCGATTTCGTACTGACGTTTCAGAGTGGCGCTAGCGATTTAAGATGGCCGCCCTTTTTATCGATTTGATTTCGATTCAACAGTGTCAATCTCTATCGGCATAAGTTCCGTTTCATGCATCTGACATTTTTCAAATATTTTCGTAACAATAATTTCATACTCCTATTTCACTGTTAATATTTATAATTTTATATTAATAAGTTAGCATTTAGCAACTTTTAATTTTTATTCATTTACAGTTATAGGAAACATTTGTTTTTGTAGATGGAATATAATTTATTACACATTTTTGTTTTTTTGTTTTCTTGTAAAAAAATCCGTAGCAAGGAATATGAGAACTGTCACCCATATCATCTTATAACGCACAAACTATAGATGTGAACGAAAAAGTGAATATGTATGGAAATACAATAAACTGCGTAAGGCCGCGTTCCCACTGAAGCGGAGCGGAGCGGAGACACAATAGACATAACTACCGGTATTTCGACTGCAAAGAAACGGACAGGTTTCAATATCTGTCAAATTCGTCGGGTTTCACTAGGATTATGAACGGAATGTGCCTCGCGCTGGCTGATATAATTTATTTTAAAATATTTAAAATAAAGATTTCAAAATTGGATTCTGACAATTTTAATCGAATGTGCCAAAACACAAACAACAATACGACCAAAGAGGAACACGTCCAGCGAATATGTCAAAGTTTTAAATTCGTAGGTAACAAGTCAACAACCCTAGCGACGATTTTCGTCATAATACGTCAAATTTAAAAATTTCAACATCAGTTCCAAGTCGGCATACTCTATAATTCTGTCTACTCTGGCGGAGAGGAGCTTAGCGGTGCCCGAATTGACCAATCGTGCTATTCCAGCGGAATGACAGCGAAGCGGAGCTGGAGCGAAGATTTCGATCATAGTGATTGGTCAATTCAGCACCGCTAAGCTCCTCTCCGCCCCGCTCCGCTTCAGTGGAACGCGGCCTAACGCTCGCTCACATTTGCCGGCTGACAGTCAGTTTGGTTTGAACACGGCATAAGGCCGAAATTACCCTGATTAGGTTATATCGGACACAGGGTAAATCAGGATAATTTATGATAACGGTAAATACTGTGTTCTATTCTCTCATGGTATGTGAGATACCAGCCAGTGTGCTCAGAGCCGCTCCGCAAAGGCCTTGAAGGGACACCAAGAGCCGAGAGCGATAAAATTTATTCAAAGACAGAACATTATTTAACCTATCAACTCCCATAAGGACACCTCACACCGGTGACCGCGGATAGATTTCCAAGAATCCGCGATCGAAGTATTAATTTTGATGTTCATCAAAAATGTAGTTCTAAATAGGGTTTCGCCACCAAAAAAGTTTGAGAACCGCGGTTGCGCTATACGATGTTTTATTATCTAATTCTCAACTTATTTGGATATCTCCTACTCCTCCTACCTTTCTTCTGATTATGGCTTCGTTCAAACCTACGCGACCAAGCGACTGCGAAGCGGGAGCGTCAAGTTACGTCAAGTTGTCAAATGTGTGTTTTGTATTGACGCTCCCGCTTCGCAGTCGCTTGGTCGCGTAGGTTTGAACGAAGCATAATGCTTCAAGCCCCAAGCGGTCGCATGCGACCGCGATAACAATACAAATCTATTGTGTCTCGTTTTTTCCACGATCGAGGGATTAATTTCGTTGCGGGTCCCAAGACAGACTTAGCTTGTCCCTCGGGCATCCCTCAGATCATATTGTTGCGTGCTAGGGTTCGTAGGATTCGGAGAGAAAAACCTGGTGACTCTCTTGAAGACTTTATTCACAAACACTAGCTCACACAAATCACTAAGTCCAAACACTAAGCACTAGATCCAAATCACTAAGCACTATCACTGTCCTAGGTCGTAGCCGAGTCGCAGGTTCACTGGTACACTCCTATTGATCACCTGTTTTCACTTCGAAGTCTGAAAGAAGAACTGAACTGCCGGGCCGTCTACCTGCGCCTATTTATATGGGCGAATCGAATTCTAGAAAGTTCCTTGCCCGATTCACGTAAACAAGTAAACAAGCGTGGGAACTTTCTAGGAGGCTCGAGCATGTACCACCTAGTGCCATCTAGTTTCGAATAGGGGATTTATGTGTAGTGTGTCCTCTAGATAAGTTTTGCTGGTTCGACGCTAGATGGCTCTGTGTGTCCGTAACACTATCAAAGGGTTTTCGTGGTTGGTTACGGTGGTGGGAATGTGAGGTGGGCCATTTGCCCGTAAAAAAATCTCACTAATTCTTCGTAGTTTTAAAGAGTTATTTTTAACGCAAGGTTAACATTAACACAGATTCATGCATGTGGGCCTTAGCTATAGTACTGCTAGTATTAATCTTATTTCTCGTGCAGGGTCGTTGACAGATACTATAGTTATACTCCGCCCACTCAGTATAGTCACGTTGGTAGGACTTAATGTTGGCTTCTTTTATGTATAGCAATAGTTACATTGGCTGCTCGCCTGATAAAAAGTCCACCTTCTCATCAGCTACATAGCTTTAAAGCTAATTAAATATTCACTTTTGGTTTGCAGCGAAGCATCAGTATAGGTTACATTGGCTGCTCGCCTGATAAAAAGTCCACCTTCTCATCAGCTACATAGATTTAAAGCTAACAAAATATTCACTTTTGGTTTGCAGCGAAGCATCAGTATAGGTTACTCTAAGTCCATGGTATCAGTGCAATATTTGTTGAATTTACCCAATGAAGTATGTTTTCATTCACCAATTTAATTAAGCCGCTTTGACATGTTTGATGTGTTTTGATAACGCCCTGCAAACTTATTGAGAACAATCGATCCTGCTCATTAACCATTCAAAGCCAACTTTTTAGTCGATGAGACACTTGTCCTTAAAATTGCACTTGCACTCCAAACTTAACAAGAATAGAGAGTCAACGATGATGATGCTTAAATAGCCGGCAAATGACCGGATTATCAGTAAACAAACATAAAATTACAAGTTACAAGTTCCTTATTAATTGATAAGATATCGGAATAGATTACTCATCGGTGTATCAGAAATAAGGCGCGATAATCAATATTAAATCATCCATGACAGCACTGGCGTAATCGTTTCGCAGTGCGCAGACCGTACCTGGTGATCGCCTGTTGAGGCTGTGTTTTTTGAATTTCGAATGTTTTTTTTTTTGTTTTTGTGAATCGCGGGCAGCGGCCATTGATGCTAGAGTTTGCCAGTTGCGTTAATATTGTTTTTGTATTTTGATGCAGTTTTTTGTGTGTAACTTGTGTGAATTGGACTATTTAAAGAACTGATGACAGTATTGTAAGTTTTTTTCTTTCATTAACGAAATGTTAGCAAAGAATTTAATACTGATATGTATTTTTTATATAATTATGTCTATTATGTTGTAAACAATTAAAAATATAAACAAGGAAACCCCGCATCTAATGAAACAAGTAATCTTGTGTGGGTTTTTATTCGACTACGTCACGGCGTTAATCGCAGATCACAAAACGATACTTAAGTATACGTAAACAATAATTACTGCCCTAACTCAATAATTAAATATAGCTTGGTCGCGTTATGAAGACAGCGAGTCATGACTATGGGTTGATAACTGATATGATTAGTAAATGTGAACAAATCTTGAGAGCTCAATTTTTACGTGTCATTTCTTCTAAAACTATCTATCTTCTTAAGGCCGTCCCCCGAGCAAACGACCTTCACCATACATTTGCCGCGTTGCCGAGGTCGCATCAAAACCATATTTTTTTTACTTAAGTATCTTAGTTCAAAATTGTCCTAAAAAAATTAAAACGTGGAATATATAGTTTATGATATTGTCGATCTATTGGCGTGTGTTTCAAATAAAAGTAATTTGTAAATAATAAGGAGATGCTGAATGTATGCTTGAATTTTAATAAATTAGTTTTACTTTGGAAGCTAATATCATGAGTATAATAAACAAAAATAGAAAATTTAAAACAAGGTAAGGAATGTTGATATACTGAAGATTATTGCTGTATTTTTATTATAACTTTGTAGCTTTCATATTATGAGTTTATAAGGCTTTAAATACGGTAAATTACGGAATCTCCGTAGGGAAGGCACTTAAACTGAATAGACTAGTCGCCACAAGAGAGTCGAGAAAGTGTGACATAGATAATAGATTTGTCTTTTTTGTGGCTTATCAGTAACTAGATGACGCCCGCAACTCCGCTGGGCCAAAATTCGTTTAAATCCCGGGGGGAACCGTCCATTTTTGCGGGATAAAAAGTATCCTATGTCCTTTCCCGGGACTCAAAGTATCTCCATGCCAAATTTCAGCAAAATCGGTTCAGCGGCTTAGGCGTGAAGAAGTAACAGACAGACAGACAGACAGACAGACAGACAGACGGACGGACAGACAGACAGAAACACTTTCGCATTTATAATATTAGTATGGATGGGTATTATTTAATGCTAAGAGCCTGTTTCACCACTTCCTAATCCTGATAAAGTGCCGAATAGGCTATTCACAACTTTTTTGACAGATTCTCCATACTGATCTGTCAAGTTAATTGGTGGATAGCCTAGTCGTCACTTATCAGGAAGTGGTGAAACAGGCCCTAAATCTGATAAAATATAAATTCCGTTATTATTAAGAATTTTTCATTAATCATTAGGAAGAATTTCCTAAAATCGGTTACCTATTCGCATTTTGAAGTTCCACTATTCTGCTTTCGTAATCCGTACTTTAATGCAAAAGTGTGTCTCTACTCTCTCTGTAAGCCTTTCTGTCTGTAACCGATATAACCCCTAAACCGATAGATGATTTGGTATGGAGTTAAGTATAGCGAGGGAGCCCTAGAACAATAGGGTTAGGGTTCCGCTTTAGGGTTCTGTAATCAACAATACTTGGTTGACTACTGTACCCTAAAACGGAACCCTAACCAGCTGACTTTTTTGTATATTTGTAGGTTAATAGTTTCATAATTTAAGAGTAACCTTGTCCTACAAATAAAACAATCCACATTTTAGGTAAAAAAGTCAAGTCAAAGGATGAAATCCTTTCTATCTCTGTTAGCTACCACTTTCGAGATTTTTCGAAAATAAAAATGTTGTTCGTTTTATCAAAATGTAGCTACTCACAAAAAATTAGCTTGTTAGTAATCACAAAAAATTTGTTCTAGGGCTCCCGTACTATTACTTTGAATAGATAGGAGCTAACTCCTATCTATTGACTGAAACTGTCCTATAAGACAGTTCCAGTCACGGCAAAATATAGTTTCTGTACGATACGAGTATACGAATGCCTACAGAAGCGAAGTTGCAGATATTTAGTTTAATAATATATTCGTTAGTACTATATTATATAACCAACCATATAAAGATTCACTTAGCCAACTTTCTAAAGCGATCCTTCTATGCAGATTTCGCAAGATGCGCGGCAAGAATGATATTTGAATTCAATATTTGCACTTGCCCATATTTGAATAGATTTTTTCAATGTTGTTTACCCATAAAAGAGCAAGGAGTTGCCTAAAGATATGTTTTTGCGTTATCGCATATTAACTGGAAATTAGTAATAAAGGAAAATATTCATAACGATAACTTTAGGACTTTCTGAGCTACAGATAAGATTTACCTGAATAATTTTGATACTTTGGCAGATTTTGTATAAAAAATGACAAAGTTTCAAAGGTAAAAGAAACAAGTAGCGATAAGTCAAATATCCTAGGCCGTGGACTCAAAGTATCTTCTTACTGACATAATATAAAAAAAAACCTCCTTCCTGGATCCTTTTTGGAAGTCGGTAAAAAATTGGTTCAGTTTGAAGAGGAAACTGACCAACAAACAGGCAAATTGATACACATTTTCACATTTGTAATATTGGTACGGATTCTTGCATAGTTGAAAATATTACGGTTTTGAAGGAAAAATATTTAAAATAACTACATCCATTATAATTTTCACTCAAGGTAAACAATAATTACATAACTTTTGTGTGTAAAGGTTGAGTATGTGACCGTGAGTTTTTGTGAATTTTGTCGGCAGTTGCTGTCGTATATGAAAGCGTGCTGCACCTACCACCACCAGGGATCCGACTTGGCCGAGGATTTGGAGCCGTTCCTCAAGAGCACCGCTGACGATGTATGTATACATTAATTATTTACAGATTTCATACACATTATTCTTCCTCATTATTATCTTATATATAAAATTCTCGTGTCACAATGTTAGTTACCGTACTCCTCCGAAACGGCTATACTGATTTTTACCAAATTTTATATGCATATTCACTAGGCCTGAGAATCGGCTACTGGCTACTTTTTATATTGGTAAGTGCATTTGTTGAAAAAAAAAGGAAATTATTACAACTCGAGACTGACGGCGACCATCGTTTGTGCGACGAGATAGCGATGGACGTTGCTATGGTGACATGCTTATTTAGTCACTTCAATAAAATAATATGGGTGAAATACTTTATATGGCAAAACAACGTTTGCCGGGACAGCTAGTATTATATAATAAATTTTTACTTATTGCACGATTGGCTTCTTATGTGTGCAAGAACTTACTGCAGGCTTAAAAAGACGTAATGGTATGTATGTAGTAGGCCACACATAGAGTTAAGATGTCCTAATGACACGTCTATTTAGATTTTAGACTTTTATTTTTCGAGAAGTATTATGGAAAAATTATTTTTTAGATTCATGAAGATTTTGGCCACAACATAAATTTTCTTTCTTACTCTACATTAAATTAAAGTTAAGTAATTGTTAATTGTCTTAGGAAGCGGCTGTGATCAGTTATCCTTTAATTCAAAATCCATTAAATCTATCAATCTATTCTCGGTACTCGAAACAACAAGTCATCATTAGTTTTTACCAAACAGTCACGAAGCTACTACTTCGCTAAACCTAAGATTGTAATTAGACAAATTGAGGTGACTAATGTTCCTTCATTGACGCTTATTCGCTATTTATAGCACTAGCTTTTATATTAAATTACTCGAAGATTAGATTAGACTGGCCAATTCAGAATTAAAGAGACTGAAGCGAAAGTAGCTCGAAACGAGTTTCGTTTCAATGATTTTGTTAAAGTAAAGAAAAAAAATGAATGAGATTTCTTTGTGAAATGGATCAAGAAATTCAATCATACAGCAGACTTAGATTAGAATGGCCACGGCAGCAGTAAGAAATATCCTATGGATAAACTGACAGATCTGTCTAGACTCTAGCCAATTTGTCACTTTCTATTTTTCCATGGAAGGAAACCCTCTCTGTAGTGGCCATGTTATCGTCCTATGACGCATTAGCGATTTCTGCTACCTACAACTACATATTAGCAATATAAGGCAATCCACTTGATGTGACTCATAGTCTTAAAAAACGAACGGGTTGAGAAAATTGCTCGCTTTATGGACGTCTCCTTACGTCCAACAATGTTAACGAGACCCGAACAATTTTAACACATTTCAACTCAAGTGTATAATTAGATTAAATCACGCTCGGAAGCAAATACAATTAAAACTAACGACATTGCAGATAGCAGCTATGCGGAACGAGACTAAGGCACTAGACAAGGAGATGGAGAATCGACATACGATAGTCAACAGCAAGGACACTGTGCTACCCAGCTGCAAGTCTGTCCCACTGCAGGGGGACTCCAAGGATGGCCTACTGAGTACCCCATGTCTGAAGAATATGCCAAGAATGCAGGGGTATCTATTCAAGAGGACGTCGAATGCGTTCAAAACTTGGAACCGAAGATGGTTTTATCTGTACGACAATCGTCTCGTGTATAGGTGAGTTTCGTGAATGTGTGTGTGGGATACATGCAGAAATTAAGTTGGTACCTGCTTGAATAGAGTTTTCTTAGAATGAGATGCTTAGTTAATTTTTGCGTGTTATATAATATGGTACAGACGCGAAAACGTTTAAAATTTTGTGGTGATTGGATGATTGCAATATCTCTTGTCTTTTTTATGCGTGATTCTACTAGATTATTGAGATTCAATTACGTGATTAAAGCAGAACAGTTTAGCATGAAATTATGAATATACTTTGGTGTAAGCCTTACACCAAATATACCTTACAGCGTAAGGTATATTTGGTGTAAGCCTTACACCAAATATACCTTACAGCGTAAGGTATATTTTACAAAATTTTCAATGTATGCAAGCCCTATTACATATTAAGGGCAGGTTATTCCTAAATTGGCAAGTCGATGTCTGTAAGTGCGAATATCGACATAAATGACATTAAAATAACATTCATATCAGCGCGCCTTGTACGGTGGCGGTTACGACGCTCGCCGCGTCCATGATAGGGCGAAATAGAAGAAAAAACCTTTTTACTTAGATAAAAAATATTATAACTAAACATGTATCCAATCATTTCCCTGTAAAATTTTAATAGTAGAGAGTAATCGAAATGTCCAAATTATTTTTTGATTGAGTCCCTGTAAGTCCTATAAAACTCAAAATGTTTGTTAAAATCGAGGTTGTTTCGGATTTTTTTTTATCGAGTAAAATTATCTGTATTGTGTTTCTAACCAAAAAGGTCACTAGTTAAAAGATGTATCTATACATGTATATGTTTTTCAGTTTTTTTTAATGACGCTTTCTTTAACCCTAGAGTGGGCGCGCTATGAGCATTTTGCCGCCCGCGCTGAAAAAAGTTTATAATTCGTAAAACAATAGCTCGTTAGTCTTGCATTTTATAGTAGCTGCCCCTTATCTCGTTAGCTATGCGTCCTGAAAAGCTGGACGCCGTCAAAACACGGGGGCCCGCCTAAAGTTAAGTTTCTTACCATCAGGTGTCGCGGGGCGGCAAATTGCTCACCGCGCGCCCACTGACGTAGGTAAAAATGTTGACATTATTTTTTTCCAAATTTGCAATATGGCTTTATTTTATGGTAGATTTGTTGTAAAAACAATTTTAATTTTACAATTTAAAAGTATTAAGTAATAGCACGTAGTATTTGAAAGATTTCTTTCAAATACTTACTAAATTAATTGCTATGGTGCCAGTCAAGTCATACTATATGACCACAAGGTCTTCTAAAGACACATTTCATATTTCTTTGAGGAACCAAATTACTTGATTTGTACAAGCAGAGCTAGCATCATCTTCCATGAAGGTAGATGGAATTTCCATCGCCTATTTTTCTTTGAAAATAAAATATAATATTTGAAAATATGTGCACTAAAAATGGTGTTACAGATGGCCAAAGTTGCTGTTGCTTATATTATTTATTTTACATTCCTTATATTACATTGCTTATACTTTTGTGAAGACTTTTTAGATAAAACATATGTTTTATTATTTTATTTAGGATATCCTAAAGATAAGGAAAACATAAAATTTTGATCCTTTTTTCTTAAAGTTTTCAGTATTATAGAGTATTATTTAGGACAAAGTAAAAAAAGTCAGTAAAAATATTAAATTTTCTAAAATGTTTTGCAAGCCAAAGTCCTGATTTTAATAAATATGGTGAATTTTAATAAATATGGTGAATTTTAAATTGTTATTTGTGGTTATTTAAATCGTGGTAAAATAAATTAATGATATTGCTTAATTCCTACTAAAAATAGCTAAAGAAAAGGTGCGGCAAAATGCTCCACACGCGCCCACTGACGTTTCACGGAATAACGCGCCCACTCTAGGGTTAAAAATTACTCATTCTAGAAACGTGAATTTGGAATAACCTGCCCTTAATATAAACACCAAATTAATATTGGACGAACTCACGGACAAAAAATAGTAAATAAATAGAATGAGAAATATAAGTTTAATAACTAATCAGCAATTCACCATTGAGTGACATGATGGCTGAGTTAGTACTAGGGCAGACGTTTTTCAGGGTCTTATTATTTAGCGCTTATTTTGTTATTACTTATTATTATATTTATTTTGTATATTATACTGTTTTTATGTCAGGGACTTTATGCATTAACTGTGCCTTGCGAACATTGCAGTGTGTTTTGCAAATCGCTTTTCATTAAATCCAAAAATCCAAGTTGCCACATAATGACGAAGCAATCTATGTTTTTCAGTGTGATATAACCCAAAACAATATTTTAGAATATATAGAAATCTATAGTCTATACTAATATTATAAAGCGGAAGAGTTTGTACTTTGTTTGTTTTTTGAACGCGCTAATCTCAGGAACTACTGGTCCGATTTTAAAAATTATTTCAGTGTTAGATAGCCCATTTATCGAGGAAGGCTATAGGCTATATTTATTTATTTTTGAAGTGAAAACTTCTTTAGCGGCGTTGAGCACTTTTGTGGGATGGGTAAAAACTGTGAAACTCGCGTCAGATTCTCGTGCTGATCGAAAAACCTTGGAAAAACCGTAAGACGGTTGGAGAGTAGTGTTGTAACATCGAAATTGATTAATCGAACAATCGATTGTTTTTTTTTTGTTTTTGTTTAACCAAAGTACATAATATTCCTTAAAAGAGTATACAAATCAATCTTATTAACTATGGTACCAACAACGTTAACTACAAATTACTACAATCAATGATATATTATATAAAAAACTCAAAGCAGATATTATGTTACTACCGCGAGCGTTGTGAAGCTTCAAATACGGGCCAATTGGCATTGTCCAAAAAAAATCACATGTACTTTTTATATTTTTTTTCGTTAAAATAGGGCATTTTAAGAATATAAATTAAATAATTTTGAAATTCATTGACTAGTTTTTTCTCAACAAATTTTTAAAGTTTCGCTCTGACGTCATCATCGGCGGCCAATTGACCTCTGCAGTTTGTTTTTTTTTCCTTTCAATCTTATTTATAATGGCTGGGTCGTCAAATGCAAGTTCTCATTATGTGAAAGCTGATACGAGAAGCTTACCAAAAGTTCGAAACGTAATGTTGGTCGAATTTATTGCTAATTTAACGCCATTGAAGGTCAAACTAAGGTTAAACATATTTGTTCAAAAATATAAGTAACTAATGGGTATTTTCTTCGTTTATATACAGAAAAACGATCACTGACCTTATTCCTCGAAAGGTTTTTGTAATGAGCAAAATTAAAAAAAAATGGACAATCCCCATTGGCCCGTCCTTTATTTAGTCTGTCTCTTTCATGTAAATGACATTTCGTATCTTTTTTTTCACTTATCTGTCAAAGTCCAATTCTGAATTTGAAAATTGTTCGGAACAGATTTAAGCCGGAAAATAGTATGAACGTAACAGATCTGTATATGTTGAATATCATTGACTACAATAGTATAATTAAAACAATGCACTCAGTAAAGGGGCAGATGTAGACAAAATATACAATGACTAAGAAGATAATATCCATATACAAATCATAATACAGATTTTTGATTTGTAGATTTGAAGAATTAAACGATAAGTACATAGTGTCTTAAACTGTACTACGTGGTTAAGCATATTATACTTAGTATGTTATATTAAAGTAAAACAGAACTAATATTACAGCTAATAGTAGGTAGTAGGTAGTCGGAGTTTTATCACGCTAAGAAATAGGAGCGAAGAAATAGAGGAAAGTGTGGAAAAAACGGGGGAAATTATTTGAAAGGGCTTATTTGAACGCGCTAATTTCAGGAACTACTGGTCCGATTTGAAAAATTCTTTAAAATGCTTATTATCTTAAGAAACTACTGGTGCAATTTTTATGTTATTTGGTACACATGAAGAATAGACCACGTGAAAGGACATAGGTTTCTTTTTTTGCGAAAAATGTACGGTTTGCGTGACATTCCTAAATTACGCGGGCGAAGCCGCGCGGAACATCTAGTCCTTACATAAACAGAAATGGAAGAATATTATGTACGCACAAGCAATATTTTCATGTCAATATTGTTTACGTTTTGTACGGAATATATTTACATATTTTATGTTAATGTGTATGTCATGTTGTCATATCCGAAGTCTAACCGCTTACTGTATATTCTGTATCCTTAGAAATGATTACGATTTGCGGTAAAATTCACAAATTTAATAATTTTTATTTTGTTTATTTTTCACACTACTGTTTCCAACAATGTGTAAATTTGGTTGTGTTGTTATTAATAATAATGGTTAATATATGAGCACTCATATATTATGTCGTATTTTTTTACCGACTTCCAAAAAGGAGGAGGTAATACGTTCGGCTGTATGTATTTTTTTTTCATGTATGTTCAACAATTACTCAGCCGTTTGTGGTCCGATTTTCAAAATTCTTTTTGTGTTGTATAGGGTTTGATTCGAATTTGGTACCATGTTCATAAAAGTGGTGATCTGATGATGGGATCCATGAGTAATCGAGGGGACTTCTTGAAATTTGTATGGAAACATATAGTGATTTCGATTTTTTCTGAAGCATTCGAGGTAAATGCTACCAAAAAGTAAGACTTCGCACCAGGTTATACCCTGGATCCGAAGGTACCGAACAGAACTTTTGAATGCTTATAGGTACAGGTTCGGGGATTTCGGCGTTGTTTAAACAACTGAAAGCATAAGCCAACACATCAATTTGATTAATCATCATCATCACAACCATAATTATACCATGGGTCATCACACTATGACCCAATTATTGGTACTTTTCGTGATATTTTGCATCGAAGCAGTTGTTTTTGATGATGATTTCGCTGTTTGTGGACCGATTTTCAAAATTCTCGTGTTGTTGTAGGTATAGGATATAATCTTAATTTTGTATAACAATTACGAAAATGGTGAGCTGATGATGGGATCTATGAGCAATCGAGGGAAATCCTTGAAATTTATCAAAACACTCATAGTGGTTAAAATTTTGTTTTTAGTAAGTTAAACATATTATGTTACGAATAAGAGAAATTTCATACGAAGGTGTCTCTTGGTCCAAAGGCACTGAATAGAACTCCTGAACCTTTAAAGATAAAAGTTTGGAAATTGCAGCATCGCTTAGATAACTGCAAGCATTTACCACAATTTCGCTTACAGTAACATAATGTGAATAGTTAACATTCGTATTGGTTATTTACGCTTAAAACCTTATTTTGTAGATAACTAAAAAGAGTGAAATTATTATTTTTAACAAAAAATTAAAACCGACTTCCAAGGTAAAAACAATAGTAACTAATATGAACTAAAAAGTATTAAATAACTCTTACTCTTTAATAGTGCCTTTTTCAGCATTCGTCTAAATCTAAACTATTTCTGTACATATTACAGTCTTCATTACTTTGAAGTCGGTACCAGTCCCAAAAGTTTCAGATATTCTAAGTTCTGACATTACTGAACTCACGAATAAATTAGCTGGTACCGACTTCAAAATAATGAAGACTGTAGTATGTAGTATGTACAGAAATAGTTGAGATTTAGACGAATTCTGAAAAAGGCACTATTAAAGAGTAAGAGTTATTTAATACTTTTTAGTTCATATTAGTTACTATTGTTTTTGCCTTGGAAGTCGTTTTAATTTTTTGTTAAAAATAATAATTATGATATACAATCCAACTTGCGCTTAGGCATCTTAAAGAGAAGTCTTGGATATCGTGATGTAGGTTTATTATTTCTTGCGAGTTGGATGTCATCATTATTATTACCACTGTCCAAAGTTTACTAGATTTCTGGAATCAATCAATGGTAAGTTCTGACACAGGGAAATTTCACTTCGGTGCAGTAGGCATGCCATAAGTTTTAATTAATGAACGTAAAATTTATTATGGTGCTTCAGAAAATAATCGGTAATTTAGCCTTAACTTGAGCAATTCAGACTTACCCTGTTTCCGAACTTACCCAGCTCTATGTATTTTTGTATTAATGCCAATTTTTTTTTTCAGGAAAAGAACAGGCGAATTAAACGTGACAGTAATGGAGGAGGATCTCAGACTGTGCACGGTCAAGCAGGTACATGACGGCGAGAGACGGTTCTGCTTCGAGGTGTTGTCGCCCTGCAAGTGAGTTTCACGCCTGAGGGGCTTAGCCAACACGTTTCATATGAACGATTGCCTCATGTCATGTCCATACATTTTGATGGGTGATTCTATAAAGATGTTAATAAAACATGGCTCAACCCCTGGTGTTGCAGATGATTTGTAGATCTTTTTTTTTTTTTTTGATAAGTAATTTCATGACTTTCATAATTTTTTTATGTAAGACCGTGGGACAGGTTCAGAATCTATTTTTAGTTATCAATCTAATTTTGCTTTTGAAACAAGCGAATACATTTTTGTTATGTACCCCGTAAATGTATCCTGACAAAGTCACTTTACCGTCACAATTCATCTTGTTTATGTGGTCACACCACTGGGATAATATTATAGTGTTGTAGGGGGAGGAGATACTTACAAATTACTATTTGTACGCCAAAAAACAGCGTTTCAATGCAAAATGTTTACCAGCTAATTATAGTGTTCTTGAACGGGAGTTCAGAAAAAAAACGTTTTAATTTAAAACATTTATTAAAATAAGATTACAATAATGACTTTAACTTAATCACTTTTTCTACAGAGCTATTCTGTAGAAAAAGACTATATATATTACAATTACCGACCCCGATCGATGTAAGATCTAAAGTGAGTTAACTAACTACCAAAATCAGGTCCCACGGAGTTGGGACCACCACGATGATGCGGCGACAGCATTTTCGGTATTCCTTGTTCTTTCGCAATTTTATTAAGAAACTTCTTGAGTGGTCTTATCTGTATAGTCTGAGAGACGGCAACACTTTATGTATGCTTCAAGATTATTATAATCCAAGAGCTGATGTTTGACTGCAGCTGACTGATGATGATGATGTGATACTGGTGTTCAGCAAATCTGTGCTAAGTCCGTTTTCCATAGAGGGTGCATATGTAACAAGCTAATGTTATTTATTTAATAATATTTAAATTTTCAATGAAAAACGTAATAATTTCATTGGCGGTTTTAATTTAAAACAATTGTATTTTCGTGTGTTGCGCAACGTTGGTCCGCGGTATTGTACGATTCCCACGTCCTCTCTATTGTTCAAGTAAAGTATTTAGCCAACTAACACGTATAATCACTTGACCTTGTACAACATGTCTTTCACCTGTACAAAGTGTTTTTGTCTTTGATGAGCTTAGGAGACGTTCGTAGACTACGTCAAGCTATTAGCAAAATGCGTCGTGTGTCTTTGGGGCTCCAAAATATAGGCCAGGGCTACTGTCACTGTTACAATCTCACTCCTCCGTGGTCCAGTGGTTTAGAGCGTGGCTCTTGAGTCTTGACTCGGAGGTCGTGGGTTCGATTTCTGAATTGGAAACATGTTATTTCCGTTAGGACAATGCAAGGTGATTGTCTGAACCTGATTGTCTGACAAGTAAGATGATCCATGCGTCGGATGGGCATGTAAAAAGTCGGTCCTGCGCCTGATCTCTCGCCAGTCATGTCGGTCTTCCGTCCCACTTGATTATGATAGTAACAGGAATAGAGAGTGCTCTTGTGGACTGCGCACACACATGGGCACTATAAAATTACTCCTGCGTGCCTGGCCTGGTTTCAAAAACCGGCCACCGTTACTGAAACCGGTGTTTCAATAACAAATATAATATAATATAAATAAAATTACAATCCCACTATAATATAGGGTGTTCTGGTTGTGTCTGTTTCGATACTATAGTCGAAATAAAATAAGGTGTTCCCAGCGGTCAGTGACCTTTTCAGTCTGGGACCTATATGAAAGAGGCTCGCACTGTATTCAGTTAACTTAAGAAAAAATTGAACTCTTATAAAGACATACTATTATAGATTCATCGGAAAACCTCTTGGTAACTCTTACAATGATAATCACCAACTTTTTAAGAGTTCGAATTGATATACCTACTTCATACTCACTACTCAGTTCTCGTAGAGTATGAAAAACAACGACAACGATAAGGAGCGATAAGGCTTATTTATTATAAATTCTTTTGTTTAAAAGCTGACATGATGTTCTTTACCACAGCTCCTCATCATCAGCTTGCTCACTGATAGGTTTCGAAGGTTTTATAAATACCTTAATTTAAGCTATTTTACAGGAGTCACATGCTCCAAGCGGACTCGGAGGAGATGCTAAACAGCTGGGTGTCAGCGCTGCAGAACGGCATTAGAGCGGCGATACAGCAGGGCCAGAGCCGCGATCCCGACTCGCAGCTCGTGCTAGTGCCAGATGACACCAGCAAGAACGTCAGCCCCGCTATGAAGAAGATTAGGTAAGGAGGTTGGCTAGTCTCCATACATTTAGTGCTAGCCCTGCTATGAAGAATATTAGGTAAGGAGGTTGGCTAGTCTCCATACATTTAGTGCTAGCCCTGCTATGAAGAAGATTAGGTAAGGAGGTTGGCTAGTCTCCATACATTTAGTGCTAGCCCTGCTATGAAGAATATTAGGTAAGGAGGTTGGCTAGTCTCCATACATTTAGTGCTAGCCCTGCTATGAAGAAGATTAGGTAAGGAGGTTGGCTAGTCTCCATACATTTAGTGCTAGCCCTGCTATGAAGAATATTAGGTAAGGAGGTTGGCTAGTCTCCATACATTTAGTGCTAGCCCTGCTATGAAGAAGATTAGGTAAGGAGGTTGGCTAGTCTCCATACATTTAGTGCTAGCCCTGCTATGAAGAATATTAGGTAAGGAGGTTGGCTAGTCTCCATACATTTAGTGCTAGCCCTGCTATGAAGAAGATTAGGTAAGGAGGTTGGCTAGTCTCCATACATTTAGTGCTAGCCCTGCTATGAAGAAGATTAGGTAAGGAGGTTGGCTAGTCTCCATACATTTAGTGCTAGCCCTGCTATGAAGAAGATTAGGTAAGAAGGTTGGCTAGTCTCCATACATTTAGTGCTAGCCCTGCTATGAAGAAGATTAGGTAAGAAGGTTGGCTAGTCTCCATACATTTAGTGCTAGCCCTGCTATGAAGAAGATTAGGTAAGAAGGTTGGCTAGTCGCCATACATTTAGTGCTAGCCCTGCTATGAAGAAGATTAGGTAAGAAGGTTGGCTAGTCTCCATACATTTAGTGCTAGCCCTGCTATGAAGAAGATTAGGTAAGAAGGTTGGCTAGTCGCCATACATTTAGTGCTAGCCCTGCTATGAAGAAGATTAGGTAAGAAGGTTGGCTAGTCGCCATACATTTAGTGCTAGCCCTGCTATGAAGAAGATTAGGTAAGAAGGTTGGCTAGTCTCCATACATTTAGTGCTAGCCCTGCTATGAAGAAGATTAGGTAAGAAGGTTGGCTAGTCGCCATACATTTAGTGCTAGCCCTGCTATGAAGAAGATTAGGTAAGGAGGTTGGCTAGTCTCCATACATTTAGTGCTAGCCCTGCTATGAAGAAGATTAGGTAAGAAGGTTGGCTAGTCGCCATACATTTAGTGCTAGCCCTGCTATGAAGAAGATTAGGTAAGAAGGTTGGCTAGTCTCCATACATTTAGTGCTAGCCCTGCTATGAAGAAGATTAGGTAAGAAGGTTGGCTAGTCTCCATACATTTAGTGCTAGCCCTGCTATGAAGAAGATTAGGTAAGAAGGTTGGCTAGTCTCCATACATTTAGTGCTGGCCCTGCTATGAAGAAGATTAGGTAAGAAGGTTGGCTAGTCTCCATACATTTAGTGCTAGCCCTGCTATGAAGAAGATTAGGTAAGAAGGTTGGCTAGTCGCCATACATTTAAGGTCTTGCTATGTTACACATCACGCTGAACGATAAAAATTGGTTGATGTTTATAAAACAAATAAAAAAAATTGAAAATTTGATTTAGCTTGTCCGTATCGTTTAACGGATAATAAGATAGGATTCGCCAGAATACTTTAGTTTTATTGTATACAGGATGTAACAAAACTAAGTGATAATGCTTTAGGGTGTGTATGTGTTCCTCGTAGAGAGTTTACTGTGAAAGTAGCAGCGCTGAAAGACCAAATCTTTTTTTCACTTTTGTATAGGCAAGCGGCCCAGCGTCACGAGTTCCATAAAGTAAAATTTTAAATGGCAGGATATCAGTAGTACCGCTGCTATTTGTTGACGTTGTTTTCTAAAGTGTCAACAGATGTCGCTAGATAACTATTACCATGTAATAAAAACGTTACGTAGGGCCTTATCACACTGGCGATTTGCGGGCGATGCGTAGCCAAATTGTAGGCGTTTTAACCGCGGCGGATTTGCGGCGCTCGCTAGATGTATGATGATAAGGCCTTTAGGGTCGAACATAAACATTTGCTACTAATCTACTAATATGTAATTCATATGGGCTGTATTTTATTGCCTGAAATAAAGCATTATTAAGATTATTATTATAAAATAAACTATAGATGTTAAAACTCTATTTCAGAATCTGGGAGCAGCTGCTCAGTATCCCGGGCAACAACGCGTGCTGCGACTGCGGCGGCGCCCACCCGCGCTGGGCCAGCATCAACCTCGGCATCACGCTGTGTATTGGTGAGCCAAAAAGTCAATTTAAAAAGTATAAACGTCAATATATTACTGACATTACAACTTCTTAAATTATGTTTTATTTAAAAGCAATGAAGTTCCTTTTTAACAAAGTAACAAAATTAGGGGATAGTAGTTCTTTATGGCATATACGGTGTTATTTTAGAAACGCACAACGCAGAGCGAATTGACATAATAATTGATATTCCTTGTATAGCTTAATAAAATATGGCGTCATAGAAGCTAATGTGCGGTTGGTTTGTTATGTTTAAAATATAATTTTGTTCCAGAATGTTCCGGCATACATCGGTCGCTGGGAGTCCACGTCAGTAAAGTGCGATCTCTCACGTTGGACGACTGGGAACCAGATATCATAAAGGTGAAAACTTAGATCAAATAAAGACCAATAATGCATGGCCTATTTGAAACTGAATCTTTGTTACACGCGTAACGCACACACATGCAAAAAAAACTACGCCACTATGCGTTATCTTCCATTCGTAATTGGTCGACTGGTCGTGCACTAAGAATGAAAATGCGCACTTACTTTGCTGTTGCAAGAACTCTGTCTATACTTTTTAATTCGGATTCATTCATGTCTAAATCATTGAACAAAAACATTACATATCCAAAGTTTTAATAGTAATAATCTGATAATAAGGACATTTACGCAGCGTATAACTATAATATTTATTTCCTGATTACATTATCCTCTGTCTTGTAACTTTCCAATAAAATGGATACAAGAAGATTCGCTATGTTAATAATTTTATACGCCTGTGAGATACTGTTAATTATTTCAAATACTTCAAATCTTCCAAACTTTTTAAACTGATTATATGTCTTAATTTGAATAAATAAATAATCAAAATATATATTTGTGTTGTAGGTGATGGCGGAGTTGGGTAACAAGGTGGTGAATTTAATCTATGAAGCGAACACCGAGGGAACAACCATAGTGCGGGCAACACCGGAGTGTGAAACGTAAACATATTTTATATCATACGTTTTCATTTTAAACCGTTTAATTAATAAGTATACCACAGAAGAAATTGATTCATAGACAGTAAGGGTTGGACCTCATCTGGTAGCACGGAATCGCCTTTTTCCGTCGCCCTTTCTCTTTCTGTCGCTTAGAACTGCCATTTGCTAGACCGAGACAGAAAGCATAATGCGATAGCCTCGAGGATTCCGCCGCGTGCTATCGCATTATGCTTTCTGTCTCGGTCTAGCAAATGGCAGTTCTAAGCGACAGAAAGAGAAAGGGCGACGGAAAAAGGCGATTCCGTGCTGCCAGATGAGGTCCAACCCTAAACGGACCTACGTCATTTGGTCGGCTTATGCCAATTCAATGATTGGTTGGATAGGTTTGACCGTTTGACGTAACGCGACCAAATTACTTAGGTCCGCCATCTGCCTAGGATGAAAAATATGTAAAGTTGAATGGCCACTTTGTTGAACGTATACAAAACGTTTGTAACAATTTGATAATACTGTAAATCTTAAGAAGTCAATATGCGATGTAAATGTAACTAGTCAAGAATGCCAACATCGGTTCATCTTCCTAAGCAATACAACCATTTATGACCATCTATCCCAGTTTATTAAACCGGTTCATTCGGGTTTCAAATATATATTATTTTTTTACCATCAAAAAATTATAATTTTAACTCCTCTTTCATAGGCCCGTGCGTGAAGCATGGATCCGCGCGAAATACGTGGACCTGCTATTCGTCAAGAACATAGTGGACTGCGGTTCGCCGGCCAAAGACTCGCCGCTTAGGAACGGACGACGGTGGTCCGTGCGACGCGCTAGACGCAGGTAAAGTAAAAAAAAGTATTGCCAGTTTTAAAAATGCAGTATCTCAAAGGAAAACTGTTGGATGGGGTAAAAACTAGCCTTTTTCATAAACAAGAGCATCCATATTAGAGCGCTTACAGACGAACGGCACTTATAGACGGCACGCGTCGACGGCAGGACAATTGTTGACGGCTGCCGTAGTCTGCCGTCGACGCGTGCCGCCAACTGCCGTCGACAAATGCAGTTCGTCTGTAAGAAGCCTTAGTAGAACTTAGTAGCTTTTGCTAAAAAGAGAAATTCTTACTATAGTTTCTTGTTTATTACAATTTGAATGTATCTAATACTTTGAATATAATAAAGCACCTCTCGTCTTAATAATTTATTTGTGAATCCCAAAACGACTTTATTTTTTCCAAAATAAACGAACAAATGTCCCCACGAATCTTCGTATATTTTATGATAGTAGTAAGATTAAATATGTATCAAGTTAACGTTTGAATAATTCTTAGGGTCCGGACGGCTCCAGTTATACCAGAAACTATAAAAGACGAGAAAAGTGACCAGAACAGTAACGCCAGTGGTACGTGCTTGTACAATTTATTTACGCTACGTGCGCTTCTATTCGTAAGAAAAAAAATCCTTTTGCACACAAATCACAATGTCTTAGAAATTAAATTACACTCTTAAATGTTGCACTCGTACAATATGTTTTGATACTAACATATTAATTTTCATCTTTCCCGGCGATATTACCATATGGCTAAGCTAAGAATAATATTACACTAATATTAAACTCGATGAAAAAATGAGTTGTCAGTCTAAAATATATTAGTTACATGTGTGTAATGTTTGTTTAACAGTAACGCTTTATTTACTCATCTGATATGGAATTTGTAATGTTATCCCAGGCTACATAGGAGTACAAGAAGAGTCACTTTACTTATTTATATCAGGCTACGTACTACCAGAGTACTACTTAGGCCCATACAATATATACCTACCTTAATGACTTTAAGCCTTAAGGCCGTGTTTCCACTGACGCGGAAGCGGAAGCGGGAAGCGGAGCGGAGCTTAGCGGTGCCGGATTGACCAATCCCCATGCTCGAAATCTTCGCTCCGCTTCGCTGTCATTCCGCTGGAATAGCACGATTGGTTAATTCGGGCACCGCTAAGCTCCTCTCCGCTCCGCTTCGCGTCAGTGGAAACGGCCTAACCGTCAATTATTTTCAGTATCCGAAAGCTCGAGCAAATCGGACAGTCCGGTGCTGGAGATCGGTTCGGAGCTGGCTTCGGAGCGGCCGGTCGACCTCAGCCTGCCCTCCGACCACGACTCCACGGAGGGCGAGGACGATGACGCCGGTGAGTGGAACTGTGCAGTTCAGACTTCGAGTTCAGGCCTTGTACCATGAAACTGTTTTGAGACTCAAACAATCGGACGAGAATGCCGCGTCCTACTCTAACAAACGTGAAATGACGTTGTTAGAGCAGGACGCGGCATTCTCGTCCGATTGTTTGAGTCTCAAAACAGTTTCGTAGTAGCCCTACAGATGCCGATGGACACAGTTCGGACTTCGATTTACAGTCGAGTGAGGACCTTGTGGGGCATTAATAAAACACGTCTTTGTGTACTATATCTTTTTAAGAGTAGTAGACATTCTCACTTTGTAATTTTGCTTTATCGGCGTGTTTAGTTTTCTACGGCATCCTAGTTAGTAGTAAAAAGGCTCAGAATTATAGTCCGCGGGGAACTAGTTGGCCGCGCCTTAGGTAGGGACGGGGGTGAGGGGGCGGTTTGCTTGCCTCTCGCAACGCACATGAGATTAGACAGTGACGACCAATCTCGCGATATCGTGAACAATAATATTATTTAATTATTGAAAAGAATAAATTAAATACAATTGATCAGCTTTATATTCTAAATTATTGACATCGGCTTTCCGTTTTTTAAAAACCTATGCACTTTAAATATTATTTCCTTAGATTGTCTTTTTATCGGCGGACTTATCGGCGGACTATTGCAATTTCTTGTGCGTTTTGTCTAAACTAGCCAGAACTGTCAAAATCAAGCGCCCCCGCCTCTCCGTCCCACCGCTCACATACCTAAGGCGCGGCCAACTAGTTCCGCGCGGACTATAGCTAGGACATTCACATAGGTGGTCTTATAACGTTCTTGAAGCATACGGCACAAGACAAAACACGGCTGAGTTAATCTTCATACATACAAAAATGGATTTTTAAATGTGTTAGACGTTAGTCGCGCTAAAACTCGAAAACGGCTGAACGGATTGGGCTGATTTTAGTCTTAAAATATTCGTAGAAGTCCAGGGAAGGTTTTAAAGTGACAGGAAGTTCACCGGGACAGCTAGTTTACTATATATTTATATTGTGTTACAGTATTGTATATTAATGTTCCAGACGGTTGTTTCGGCGAGGTGTCGGCGTTGTCGGCGCAGGCGGTGCTGGGCGTGGCTGCGCGCGCGCACAACGTGAGCGTGATGCGCGCGGCACTCGCGGCGGGCGCGCGCGTGTCCGACCCCGCCCACCACGGCCGCACGCCGCTGCACGCCGCCGTGCTCAGCGTACGTGATACGTATACCTACTGATAGTTCTATGTATATATGTCGCCACGTAAATTAGCATCGGTCCCGCACGGCAGCTTATCCGACTCACTGGATCCCGTGCAGCAGCTTACAGTTCCTACTCACTGGGACTCACTGCAACAGTTCCGACTCACTGGAACTCACTGGCACTGGCGACTCAAGCGACAAGACTAAAAGATTCGGCCTCCGGTCTTCGGGGGGGAGTGATGTGGCGGTACCCACAATTCGCCTAACATTCCTGCATCGCGCTATCGAAGTTTTCTGAGCGCGTCGGGATATATACGACAGCTGAAATGTATCACGTGGGCTCCGGCCTGACTGAGCATACCACTTCGCTCGGTCGGAAGATCTTTCTTGGGCCACCACGCATATTACCACATATACCCCATTGTTGGCATTGTCTATTATAGGCATCATAGATATTTGTTTTAGTTTGAAAATACTGTGAATGCTAAAGTTAGATTTTCTGTAGTATAAAGGTAGACCGTTAAAGTGTCAATAATTGTGTTTAAAAATGAGAGAGAGACACCCCCTTACTAAAAAGATTAACTTACGCAGCGTATGACTATTTGAAATTCACGTTTTGCATGTCATGAGGTTTAAATATGTCAAACAAAGACAAGCATAATTTGTATAATATTAAGACATTGCATAGCTTTTATCACGACCGAATCAAGAAAATCCGTAACAAAAAAACCTAACACACCGATTCCAAGCGGTGCGGCGTGGCCAGACTTCGACTAGACGTGCGACTAGACGTATGCGAATTATAATAGCATAAGTTGATAAAAATGCTATGCAATAGCTTTACCGCGGCAGTCCGCGAGTGTGACACGTATGTTTATGATAAACAGGGGTCGGTGATGGCGTGCTCGTTCCTGTTGCTGAACGGCAGTAAACTGAACGCGCAGGACGACGACGGCATGACGCCCCTGCACATCGCCACCGACGCCGGACACACTGGACAGGCAAGTTGTCGTTAGCTTTACTTATGAAAAATGAAAATATTTATCACGGCGAGCGAAGCGAGCCCTAGTATATCCCACAGCCTGTACATTTTGTGGTACAGTAATTTTTATTTATATTGTAGACTAGTGACCCGCCCCGGCGTCGCACGGGTATAAAGTATATAGCCACTGAAAAAATGATTAAAATCGATAGCCCATTACGATCCTTCATGTGGTCTACTTCTTATCTCCAAATAACATAAAAATTGCTCCAGTAGTTTGCGAGATTAAACCCTTTCAAATAATTTTCTACATTCTCCTATTAATCTTAGCATGATAAAATATAGCTTATAGCCTTTCTCAATAAATGGGCTATCTAACACTGAAAGAATTTTTCAAATCGGACCAGCAGTTCCTGAGATTAGCGCGTTCAAGTTAGCCCTTTCAAATAATTTCCCCCGTTTTTTCCACATTTTCCTCTATTTCTTCGCTTCTATTAATCTTAGCGTGATAAAATATAGCCTATAACCTACCTCGATAAATGGGCTATTTAACACTGAAAGAATCATCAAAATCCGTTGCGTAGTTTTAAAGATTAAAGGGAACAAAGGGACATGAGGGAAAAAAAGTGACTTCATTTTATAATAAGTATAAATATAGATGTGTTATCATCAGTCAGTCAAGGTGTGACGACGCGAGCCCTCACAAAGCTCGGCTTTTAGCTAGTTTTCTAAATAAGTTAACAAAATTAACACTTTAAGAGCGTCTTCATGAGGCCTACCTTTTGACTAATTACCAGTTGGACAAAATATTTTTTTTTATTAAATAAGGGGGCAAACGAGCAAACGGGTCACCTGATGGTAAGCAACTACCGTCGCCCATGGACACTCGCAACATCAGAAGAGCTGCAGGCGCGTTGCCGGCCTTTTAAGAGGGAATACGCTCTTTTCTTGAAGGTTTGCAGGTCGTATAGGTCCGGAAATTTGACAGTTCGTTCCAGAGTTTACGCAGTGATTAACTCAATTCAAGATTCGCTACATATACTGTATTCGATAACTTTACTAATAATATGCGTGACAGTGTCAATCAAGACCTGTGTGCCGAGTGTGAGTTTTTTGTTTCAAATTCGATCGTGAACGCGTTTGGCGTTTACTAAGATTTTGTATGGGATTACTCACTGGGCTGGGCTCACTCCCGTGAGCATCGCTAGGTGGCACTGTACAAATCTTATACAAAATCTTAGTAAACGCCAAACGCGTTCACGATCGAATGTGAAACAAAAAACTCACACTCGGCACACTGCTTGTGTTAGAGGCTTATATGTTTAATTTCCATGGAGATTCCTCGATTCACACCAAAATATCAAATGGACCAATTCCAAAACAAATTCTACACAAGTCAATAAAACGACTATACAGAGAACGCGTTTAAGAGCCTACTGTCAAAACGCTAGCCCCGCCTTCACGCACCGCTATCCTCCAATCGTGATACAATGATTCCATGAATCGTGCTCCCGGGCACTGTGCTTTAGGCTGCAGATAATAGTGAACAATATCGCGTAACAACGGTTCCTATTATTTTATAAAGTGTGTGATTGTAGTAGTGCAAGTCATTTAATGATAGTAACTCAATAAGTTATTTATTTATAAGTTATTTAAGTTATTTATTTGCTCAAAGTACAAAAGTTTCATTATAAATTACATGATACAGGAAAGTTCGTGGCTGTATTCATATTTAATGTTCTGCTGGTACTTAAAATATGATAAACCTGTGCTATAAGTACCAGCTAACAATTGTTAAGGTTTCCAAATTAGTTTACGTTTACATAATGTAATTGAGCGAAGTATGTTAGTAGCTGTTAGTACGTGTTAGTTTGGTTGTGTGTGTGAGTGTGTGTGTGTGTGTGTGTGTGTGCGTGTGTGTGTGTGTGCGTGTGTGTTTGTGTATTAATGTTCAGAACGTAAGCGCTCAACGAATAGGGCATATCATATTTTCCGATTCACTGTATGAAAGTTTTTGTAGCCATTCTGTTATCTTATTTTTGCATCTATGTGTATTTAAGGTATGTATGTTTAGAATTTTATCAATTTTGTTGTAAATAAAACGTCCAAGGAAATAATAAAACCTTTCACTAAAAGTTGTCCTGTGACTTTTGGCTGGGGGTAATTTATTGCGTCGTCCAGTTACAGGCACACGGATGTCAGTTTTATTCAATGAATGGTATTTTAGTGCAATTTGTAGAATAAATATTTGTCTCACAGAAAGCAGTTCACAGTATTCGTAAAGTTCCTTAGTGGGAAACCTAAACGGCATAAAAGTGCTCACTTTTAGCACTGCCCTTTGTGCTCTCTCGAGCTTAGTTAGGAAAGATTTACACGCTCCTCCCCAAGACTGTATACAATACTGTATAATAAGTTTAACAGATATTTGTTGAAAAGCCCAGAAAGATTCATAATTTCAAAAAATATAACTATCGAGTCAAAATAAGTGAATCGTGTTTTCCGTTAGCCAAATATCAGATAAATATACAATGATCAAATAAATCTCAATTTCATTTGAGTTCTGTCGTCTTCCGGGATCGTAATACTTAATTAGAAAACACAGGAAAATTTAGGGCCTTTGTATTTTCGTTGTTATTGAAATCGACTTGTAGTTTGATTTGTAGGTCGTTTGAGGCAATCTTATAGTTTGCGAAGCTATAACAATTCTGTAAATATTTCCAGGTGTGTCTACTCCTCCGGTACCGCGCCGACCAGTCTATAGCGGACAAGCAGGGTCGCACGCCGCTCGACATTGCCGTCGCCAATGCCAACGCCGACATCGTTACTCTGTTAGTATAAGGACGTATATGACTCATGGCTGCTTGTCTCTTTCACTCTTGTTTGCACGGGCACAGAATCGCGATGACAATGCATTCCTTTTTTAGAAAATTTTTATACGCAAAGTTTTTATTAAAATAATAGATCAGCCACTCCTATATAAAAGTGCTAAGGCGCTTGAGAAACGGTGATTTTTTTAACAAGTATCAGCTGGAATTTATTTACTCGTATTTTGCAAGGACTCGAAACGGAATAATGTTAACTCTGTATTGTCACGTACGAGCGAAATGGACGAATTGCAGCTTAAATAAAATATAAATCTTAAAAATAGAGTAAACATGCGCATATTACCTTCTCCAGTTTTGTCGAGCGGTCCTTATAGTAGAGCGCGGCCTATATCAGCTTTATTCTTAATTAACTTTACTCGTCTAATGTATTTGTGATAAAAAATGTTTCGCAGATTACGTCTGACAAAGCTCAACGAAGAGATGCGAGAGAGCGAGATGTCATCAGATGATACCTACAACGAGGTGTTCCGCGACTACACGCAGCTGGCGCACTCGCACCCCGAGCGCCTCGTGCGAGCGAGACACAACAACAACGAAGGTACGTGTGTGAGCGAAATAGCAGACAGACAGCGAGATGTCATCAGATGATACCTAACAACGAGATGTTCCGCGACTACACGCAGCTGGCGCACTCGCACCCCGTGCGCCTCGTGCGAGCGAGATACAACAACAACGAAGGTACGTGTGTGAGCGAGACAGCAGACAGACAGCGATATGTCATCAGATAATACCTACAACGAGATGTTCCGCGACTACACGCAGCTGGCGCACTCGCACCCCGAGCGCCTCGTGCGAGCGAGACACAACAACAACGAAGGTACGTGTGTGAGCGAAATAGCAGACAGACAGCGAGATGTCATCAGATGATACCTAACAACGAGGTGTTCCGCGACTACACGCAGCTGGCGCACTCGCATCCCGAGCGCCTCGTGCGAGCGAGACACAACAACAACGAAGGTACGTGTGTGAGCGAGACAGCAGACAGACAGCGATATGTCATCAGATAATATCTACAACGAGATGTTCCGCGACTACACGCAGCTGGCGCACTCGCACCCCGAGCGCCTCGTGCGAGCGAGACACAACAACAACGAAGGTACGTGTGTGAGCGAGACAGAAGACAGACAGCGAGATGTCATCAGATGATACCTAACAACGAGGTGTTCCGCGACTACACGCAGCTGGCGCACTCACACCCCGAGCGCCTCGTGCGAGCGAGACACAATAATAACGAAGGTACGTGTGTGAGCGAGACAGCAGACAGACAACGAGATATCATCAGATGATACCTAACAACGAGGTGTTCCGCGACTACACGCAGCTGGCGCACTCGCACCCCGAGCGCCTCGTGCGAGCGAGACACAATAACAACGAAGGTACGTGTGTGAGCGAGACAGCAGACAGACAACGAGATATCATCAGATGATACCTAACAACGAGGTGTTCCGCGACTACACGCAGCTGGCGCACTCGCACCCCGAGCGCCTCCTGCAAACGAGACACAAAAACGAAGGTGTGTAATATAACGAGTGCGAAAGAGACAGCAAACTACTTGACGAGTACGCTCGATGACGTAAAACTCGAGTACACGAGACGCTCCAGATGCTGAGCGCCGCGTGCGAGTGAGACACAATAACAAAGAAGGCATTTACTAACGAGTGCGAACAAGACAGCATGCTACCTGACGAATCACTGCGTCATACTTCACAAGACAGAGTAATCGACAATAATAAATAGATACGTACGAACTGTTAGCTCAGTAAATAACCACAAACTTGTGTTTTCGATGGCGATCATATTTAAATTATATTTTTAATCTTTCAGGCGAACAGTCAAGCGAATGACGAATAGAAAAACGTTTGAGGAGACTCAGGCTTTGGTGGCGGGAGTGAGTCCCGTCCGTGTTCGACGCCACATGACAAGTACATACGGTACATAACGATAAAACATACAAATATTGAGGTATGTTTATGTAACAATTTTGTAGCTAGTGTTCGTTCGGAATATATGAAAGAAAATTCTTTTTATTGCATGCACTGGTTAAATTTTGGTGGTGCGATAGCTTTCGATCACCGAGACTCCAATGGCGAATCAAAATAAAGCCCATAAGCTTTGTCCACACTGGGCCTTTTTTTGTTCATCAAGGGCATGCGTTATAGCGCAGTCAACAGCGAACTTGAGGCATGCCCGTGATGCGCGTTGAAATCGTAGCGCTCGCTATGACACTTTTCTTTCATCGCGGGTGGATTTTGACGCATTCAATTATTGAATATGCCAAACGAAAGTTGAATAAGAAGAAGATGAAATTGCATAATGTGGACATAGCATATTATGATACTATATTTTAACCTAAAAAAAAAAGACGGGTTGCACTCCGGGAGTGCCGGCAGAAGTGAAAACTTGATTATTAACGTTGTGCTTCTTTTTTTAACCCATTTTTTATGAAAATCGAATTTTTTAATTAATCGAAACCCTTACAATCAATTCGAGTTCGAGTTCGAGTTCGACACAAAACACTACTCTCCAACCGTCTTACGGTTTTTCCAAGGTTTTTCGATCAGCACGAGAATCTGACGCGAGTTTCACAGTTTTTACCCATCCCACAAAAGTGCTCAACGCCGCTAAAGAAGTTTTCACTTCAAAAATATCGGATCGGTCACAAGAAATGTATTCGGAGTTTCAGCCAATCACGTGATTCGTTTTAAACAAAAATATATTAACCCATCAGTCGTGGCAAAACGAGACACAATAGCTTTCTCATTGTTATCGCGGCCGGATGTGGCCGCTTGGGGCTTCATGAATTAATTCAATCTCTGCTATGCTATGCCAATCAAGCAGACATTGGATTCGCTGTGTTAATATTTTTATTTAGAAGAGGGTGTTTAGTTATGTATAGGGAATAGGGATAAATCTCTGTTTGTGTCGTTATGAAAAATATTTCACTTGTACCAGTAAAAATAATCAAAAAATATATTATAATGATGTTTAATAATGTTATTCATAAAAATTTGAATGTGATTCATGCATCGAATATTGGTTGTTAATTCCATGGCTTTTAAGACTAGGTTTTCATTAAAAAACTGAATTCGACATTGATTTGGAACTGTTAATGTTAATAAATACAATGTTATATTAAGACGCATTATTGTTAAAATATGAGGTGTCACATACAGATACTTTGGATATCGCTAGATTTCGTGAATTAAATATTACGATGTTAGAATATTGAATAACGTTTTTAAAAAGTTCCGTGGTCTCTTATACTATTTTACTACATTCCGTCAATAAATATTCTTTATTATTTTAATTTAAAAAAATCTTTAAAATTTCAACCAGTGTTTCGAACGTAATATTTGATTCAAAAATAAAAATAAAAGTAATCTCAATAGGTGAACCACGTCGTAGGATAAAATATAGGACTGCTAGAACTTGTAAAGTTTTCTTCCTTCTCATATTATATTACGAAAATATAATAATTACTTGTTTATTGCATAGTAAGAATAGTAAGTTTTAGATTTATTTATTTTGTATCACATTTTTGTATATTTTTTATATTTTAGATTAAGTACTATGTTTTTTTTTTAATTTAAAATTTTAATCATTCTCATATTATTTCTAGACGATCTCTTCTATGAGGCTGTAACTTTAGCTGCCAATTCCTAAATTTGACGTTTAAACATATCTTCCAAGTTCCAACGGATTTTGATAACAATTTTTCATATAAATTAGATTAGTGATATATCCAGTTTAATATGGCCATAATCTTTATTTATTTTCATGAAATTGACTGAAATTATCGACACATCGCTAGTAAGTGCAGAATAAAAAAACAAAAGTTGCGTGTATCGCCAACGCCAATTCTTGCGAAAAATTGGTTTGGAACAAAGCAATGAAATAAAGTTTTGAGCAGCTAGGCTGTGTAACGAAACAGCCTATATTATGTCAGACATTTACATGACAGCATTTTATTGTGAGAAATATTTCTAAAATAAAAATGCTGCTTGTATTAGTATACATATAATGCTGCTTCTATTAGGATATGAAATGATATTATGATTTTTTAAAATAATGTAGCACCTGTAATAATACTTATTTTAAAATTCGAATCGTTCCAAATTTTCTAAGGACTTATAAAGCCCACCTTGATGGTGTGCGTCAAGCAATTAAGCAGCTTTTTATTATTTAATTTATCACATAATATTATGTGTGCTAAATGTTATTTAATACGATTTAATGAATTTATTGTGTATGTATGTAAAGGAACCAAAGAATTTAATCAATCATATTTTCAGTGCCACACTTAATTTCTATGCTGTAAAATATTAATATGAAAATTCTATGTTGTTAACATTTTTACGCTACCGTTACCGCTAAAAGTCTACCGTGTGAACTAAACCTGTATTTGCCAAGTTTTATAATAAATCTATTGCTAGAATCGAATGCTTGAAAATCTATAAATTAAGTAGGTAGGTAGTATTTTAACAGTGATACTTTTATATCGGTCGGCCTCATTATTATACAGAGCCTTGTAATGAAATATTATGTCTCAATTGCTGATTCTTATGATGAAATAAACCAATAAAAAACATCTAGAATCTAGATACATTAATAATAATGGAGTTTTAGGTATCTCATGATCCAAAATAGCATTCCATACTCGATATCCCATCGATAAATCACAATTGATTATTATTTTTTTATGACATTGATAAGGAATTTTAAGGAATTGTCCTTGATATTTAAAAAACATGGTCTCCTTAAAAATGCTATACCATTCCTAATTGTATGTTGTGCTAATTATATTTTAGTAGTTTCTTATCAATAGGGGACCCTTTTGGACACCATTTAAAACTTTCTTGTGGAAGTTAATCTTCTCTAAAAGTGTAAATGGACCAATGCATTTATAAAATTGTGTTGAGTTTAACTTTTTAAATATTCTATTGAATCTCAAAATGTATTAATCGTTTTAGCCTAAATGAAATTTAGCGTGTATACTTGCCAAAATGAATTTGTATAACCTATCAAGGCGAGACCGCATTAACGCGACACGACACGACGCGTCACTTGACGTTCCATACAACTGATATATTTCTTTATTTAAAGGCTTAATATGTCATATTAACTTCAAGACACGGTCGCGCGCGGCCTACGACAGTCGTTGGCCGCGCGCGTCTGTCGCGGGCCTCGGAAGCGGTGCCATACATTTTCATACGTTGACTATGGTCGCGAGCGGCCGACGACAGTCGTAGGTCGTGCGCGGCCGCGATCGATCGCGATGCACGGAATTGTACCTTAAGGAATCGCGCGTGTCAATTTTTGCTTTGCATTTAGTTAGAACAAATAACTTACCCGTGGAAAGAAATATACCTCTTTTTGACCGATTCACTTTCGTACTGCTGTTTTTACTATTAGACACTGCATAATGACTGCATTTTTCCACAACCGCTCCGGTGTAATCAAGTCAAGACGTGCGCGCTGACCGAATAAACGTTCTACGAATCGACGTTCTACGAGTATGTTAAAAGAAGGTAATAATCAATAGAAGCATAAAAAGTTACAATATCTGCTAAGAAAATTCATTATAGTCCGCGCGGAACTAGTTGGCCGCGCCTTAGGTATGAGAGCGGTGGGACGGAGAGGCAGGGGCGCTTGATTTTGACAGTTCTGGCTAGTTAAGACAAAAAGCACAAGAGATTGCAATAGCAAGATGAGTCCGCCGATAAAAAGACAATCTAAGGAAATAATATATAAAGTGCATACGTTTTTTAAAAAACAGACAGCCGATGTCAATAGTTTAGAATATAAAACTGATCAATTGTCTTTAATTTATTCTTTTCAATAATAAAATAATATTATTGTTCACGATATCGCGAGATTGGTCGTCACTGTCTGATCTCATGTGCGTTGCGAGCAGCAAGCAACCCGCCCCCTCACCCCTGTCCCTACCTAAGGCGCGGCCAACTAGTTCCGCGCGGACTATAGTACAACATTAGAACACTTAATATTAATATAATAAGTTAATAACCAAACGCCAAACGAACTGTAAAACGTCAGATTCACGTTTGTAAAATATCAGCTCTATGGGAGTGGAATGTCGTGTCGTGTCGCTGCCGCGCAATGTCGCGCATTGCCTTTAAATACCTTTAAAGTTTGAAAGGTTTTTACATAATTTTATCTTTGAGTACCTGTTTAGAACCGAACAAGTTATACCACTGATGATATATTATGCCTATGATGTTAACGTTTGTTAGATGTTAGTTACTTATTAAAATTGTACAAGCTTTTGTATCTACGTTGAAATTAAATAAATATGCTCCTACTTTAAGTGAATATACGTTTTTAATTACTCCACTTTCGCATGTAATTAAAGTAACAATTAGAGGTGCCTCTCTCTAAGAATATGAAATTAAAACTCAATTTAATATGCTTATTGTTTATTCAAAACCCAAAAAACCCAACACCAATATTTAAATGCAGAAAATATTTTTCATTGGTACAACTGATTCAGTACATTTTATTAAAATAAATTGCCAATGTTAAAACGTGTGATGTTATTGTATGTTTAATCAATAATATAATAAATTTTATCATCAACATTTACAATTATTTTATTGAAAATTTTGATTGAATGATTAAATTGTAATTGATGGTAATAATACGATTAAAACTTTCAATACTGATGCACTTTGCAAATAAAATCCCAATGAAAAATTATCAGATATACCATTAATTATTCTATGAGCAAAAATCTAAGTATGACCTGCATACATTATTTGGAATGTAATTAAAAAAATTAAAAAAACAACAGGAACTAGAGAGGAGGGCCAAAAAAATGTCGGTAAAAATATAGATGGCGCTATTTGAGAGAGCAACAAAATTTTCACTTAAAATCAAATCTTATTTAAGTTCACTTTAATACCTTTATTGCTTACTTCATAATATGAATTAGGACAAGATTATCTGTCCGACCGTCCTTCACTCTAGTTTCCGTTAAAATATATTAAAATTTATATCTTGATTTTTTTCAAAATCGATAACAGAAAAGTTTTCTGGAATATCTTACGGGACTAATGTAGAAGAAAATTGTGTTACTGTTGTATCTAAGAGCTATGCCGTTGAAAGTTGTATTACTTCAGGTATAGTATGACAGGCATACTTATATCAGAATGTGTACAGTTATCAACAGATGGTGTTATGTTCATTATTCTACACAAGTATAGTTAAATGAACAAAGTAAATAAGTATGGAGCTCATTCTTATTATTATGGTTAGCTAAAAAGCATCCAAATGATGATATAATTTATATATGTATCTATATTTTATTTTGACGTGAAGGTAACACAATTTTCTAAAAAAAGCAAACTAGTTTTATCTGGTTCCACCCTGATGATGGTCTGTGTTGCTTCTAACCGGATATGACTAGTTTGGGCTGCCTTACACCGGTTGCATCTAGTTCAATCCGATGGCGAAAATACTAGTTTGAGTTGGTTGTAACCGGATAAATCTAGTTATCGCTGCTGTATACCGGATATAACAAGTTTGTGCTGCTCTAAACCGGATAAAACTAGTCCGCGTCGCGTCGGTCGATACCGGTTTTAGTTCATTCCGAAGGCGGACCAGACGGAGGTGAAGTTGTTGGGGGCGGGGGAGGGCGCCGGGGTGGCGGGGGCGCTGCAGCCGCGGCTCGTGCCGATCGGCAGCGAGGCGGACGGACGACGACGGGACAGCAGGCTACCGGTGCGCTCCATACCTGGTGATGAATGAGATACTTAGACCAAAATCATTGTGGTAGTGAGGATTTAAGGTCACCTAAGTTAGGTAAATTGTGGAATCCCTCTCGTTCTTAATTAGAGATATCCAGTCTAATATTGTGGAATTGCAATGGTGTTTAATAGTAGGGGAGGGGAAGGTGCTATTTGTGTAGTCACTCGAGCGTCATAGAGACCTAGTAGGTCTTTTACATACGGTAAACTGATAAAAAAATAATAAGAGCGTTTTTTATTTAAGCGGTGGGTTCAGAAACTGCTGCCATTTTGAAGTTTTAAAAAAGAAAATATATTCACAAAATTGCTTATTTAGGTAAATTATAAATATATTTAAGACAACAAGGACATTTAGTTGAGTGCAAAATAAAATATCTGCGAAGCTTAGTTAGGAAATTATGAAGCTTTATTTTTTTATATTTTAAAATGTCCCTACAGGCTTACCTGACCTTTGAATCGACAGTGCTTTATATGGAAGCTTCTTTGGGGTATACAGTATACTAAATATCCCCTATCTTAATCTGACAGATCCGATGACATTTCAATAATTAAAAAAAAAAATTAACACACCACATGAGAAATCTGATTTCTATACCATGATAACTAGACACATGTCGGAAGCCTATACAAGCTTAATCTGACACGCTCGAGCTAATCCCGAAATCCCTCCCCAACTTATAGTTGGGGAAGCATAAACCTTATGGTTTATGCTGTAATTGGCAATCATGGCAAAATGTATGGAGTGAAACAACAAATGAATTAAGTTGATGAATTTCAGTAAATGAGTGAGTTATGTTATTCAACTGTATGTAGCTAGGTATTTGACACATCCTTGACTGTAAAGGGCTTGTCGGATCTCTCTTCCAGTCTATGTTAGAACTTAGAAGGTATCATTAGATCCGTCACGGTCGTTCGAGGGTGATCAACTGATCATACTGAATTTTACTGTATTAAGCAACTTAATTCAGTGTGTTCTAATATGAATTTAGATATTTTCAATAGGCTACTTGACCTATATTCAATTTCATTGAACAAATGCATATTTCTAGTAGAACTTGGCCTAGGAAACCGTATTTCACCCTTATCATCAAATAAAAGCTTATGATTGATAAATAAAGTCGATTTGAAAATATGATTTTATGAAAATAGGATTTGTACTGACGAAAACGCTTTTGCGGTACTTCCGATTTGGATGTGACGTCATCCTCATAGTAATTTAATATATTTTATTTATCGCGCTCGTTATATGTAAGTTTATTTGTACATAAATAATAAGAATAAGCCTAGAAAGATTTGTAAAATATATTTTCTTGAATAATTCACTTAAAACATCAGTTTGATATATTATCACCATTTATTGTAGACGGGAAATGAAATGGCCAAAACTTTTCTCCAAAAGTTTTCAACATTACAAATGATTTGTAATTTCTTATTTAATTCTTTTATAATTTTTGGGCACTTTTTGACTCGTACATTTAGCACATAAAAAAATGTTCAATAAAGAGAGTTTAAAATACAAAGCGTATGACGTCACACTATGGCGGACAGTGTTTTCGGCGCCATTTATGAGGCATATTCTTCAATAAACATTTTTATGGGTTTCTACTGTGTAAAATATTAAAATATTGGTTTTTTATGTGAAAATGAATGATTAAGAAGCGATTAGCATGAAGAAAAAAAGTAGGTCAAGTAGCCTATTGTAATATTTCAACTCTAAAGAGATCATTATGCAATAATTTTGTTGATTTAATTAATTAATTGTTTGTTGATGCTTAGCTCTTCTGTACGTAATAGGTATTGTAATGTTAGAAATAAGCAAACACTAACTAAAAAAAATAATATACCGTCGGTGGCCAAATTATTATACTCACTTGAAAAACTACGTTTTTGTGCCTCATAAGGAAATTTTTTTATCTTTATAATTTTTTTAGCCTTATGGTAAGGTGCAGAGTCCTGCATGCATATGCAGGTCCCGTCTGGCTGCTATTCAGCCATCTGGGGATGGAGATGACTTTGTAAAACTAGCAGATATTGGTCTTAACGCATGGTTCCTTCAACCACGTGTAGTAGACCATTCCCGTTTGAGCTAATCTCGTCCCATGTCGTAACCGATGAAGGAGGTTTCACTCGTTCAATAACACAGTTTTTATAAAAAATGTCATGTCGCCTTCGGTGAACAAACTAGGGATTGTCCTGGAGGATCTGAATCAACTGGGTCATATTAAGGTCACGCCTTTTTCTTCATAATTAAAAAAAATGAAATTAAAATAACTTGTTTTCCTCCTTTCAGTATTCCTCAGGCCAGTGTTTTTGCATTGTAGCAAACGCCAATCGCTTAGCATGCATGCATCTGGGGTAAACTTAGGTTTTTCGAAGGACGAAAACAACTGAAATTCAGTTTCTTCAGTTTCGCCTTAGCATTCTGTTAGATAAAGCTACGCCAGCATCATCTAACAAAACTTTTATGACTTTCAGGGGTTTTCTTCTGTTCTCAACAATAAAACGCCTTGTTTCCTCTCCTGTTCAAGCAGTCGAAAGACGTTTTCTACCACATTTATCAACTCGCTATGGGGACAAAGATTTTTTTAGGTTCATCACTTTTTTATATTTCAAAGTGTAGACTGGGAAACGCCTACTAATCTCGCAATTTCTCTCCGGGTATGATTGATATGACTCGAAGGTGTCTAAATTTTAGATTTATTTCTAGCTGAAATATCTGAATTCTTTCCCATGGCTACATCTTTCATTATTTTAACTTAAAATTACATTATCACAAAAAATAACCAAGAAACACTAGAATCATGTGCTAATACCTATTATTTATACATTATAATAAAATAGATAAGACTTAAGTGTTGCTTTTTATAACACGTTTCACGCAAAAAAAGGGTGTCAGCTCCGACGCACGACTGGAGTTTACTCCTTAAGGCGACGCCTTGATAATTTGGCTGTAGCGATGCCGATTTTTCTCAGCAATGACTAAAGCTAAGAAATTGAAGTTCATTGTCAGTATTCATCATGTCTTTGTCTTTGAATTGCCCATAGCATAACACGATTGGACAACTTTTATAGCACAGAATAATCAATCGAAAAGACCTCTGTAAAAAAAGGGATTCCTATTTTTCCAACAGAGGAGAGTGATTTAAGGTTCCAAAATTTGTACATAAATTGGTTCAAGCATGCACTTTAATTTGTGCATAGCTTATATGAAATGTATTTATGGTTTTTAAATTATGCGACAAAAACCATTTTGTCGCTTGCGCCCTTTCCATTTTTTGCTGTTCCATTGCTTGTTTTCTGGCCGGGGCGGCCTCTCATAGAAAACAAGCAATCTAAAACATATCCAACACGGTTTCTTACTTTAACGCTGCGTCACCTTAAGTACGAGTATAGCAATATAAATACATATTATACATATTATATATATATATATATATATATATATATATATATATATATATATATATATATATATATATATATATATATATATATATATATATATATATATATATATATATATATAATATAATATGTATTGATATTGCTATATAATATAATATTCCGATAGGTATATTACCTTTATGGTCTTAATACACTCACAGCCAAATTAGAAAGTTGCGCACTAAAGGTGCGCACCAAAAACGTGACACGATTTTTCGTTACTTGTTAGTTGGTTTTACCCCTCGGATTTTTCTCATACCGGGCGCCTTATATATGAAAATCGATTCTTAAGGAGTAAACTCCAAAAACATTTTATACGCCTGTGTCTAACTCCCTATTGCACGCACTTCGCACAGGAAAATATGGCAATAGTGACTGTCGTACTAAATGGTGTTATTATTACAAGATTATTATTGAATAATAAATGTTACTGACTCACAAAATGTAGAAGACAGCCTAAAGTAACAAAAAATAAAAGAAAACACTAAAACTAACAACACAAAATGGCTAAACAATCAACCAATACAAATCTATGTAAAAATCTCACACTGAGTATATTAATTTGGCCACCCACTGTGTATATAAATAACTGATATTTTTGTTTAAAATAACTGATATTTTTTGTTTAAAATGTTTAAAATTTTGTTGTAGTAGTACTAGGTATTCATAACGTAATATTTAAGTCAATATTTTGTAAACTATTACTATCAGTGAAAACTTCTAATTGGCTCCTTATTATGTATTCCGTCTTATAATTTAATTGTAACAATAGCTGCAAGTTTTCCAAGTATCATAAAATAAAATAAAATAAAATTACAGTCGAGTCGTCCAAACGCACCTGCAGCTCTTCTGATGTTGCGAGTGTCCATGGGCGACGGTAGTTACTTTCCATCATGTGACCCGTTTGCTTAATCATTTTATTAAAAAAATGAAAGTAAATCAGTACTGACCAGGCTCCCCGTTGTCGGGGCAGTACTTGATGGTGTGCGCGCGGTCGCCGGTGGCGCCGCACCGCGGGCACCGGAACGCGCGTAACACGGGGCACAGAACGCGCCCGCGCCAGTCCTTCAGCGCGTGCGACGAGTAGCTCTCCTCATTCTCGCCATTGTTCTTGCAGAATGCACATTCCTGTGGTGAAAGGTCTAACCCGTGACATTTGACAGAGATGTAGCCAAGAGTGCCAAGACGTTTTCTTATGCTGATCGCACATTTGTTAGTACCATACGCGTCGTACGACTTACGAGCCGCACGCGCCGTATTTCGTGACGTCATTTCATACAGCGAATTTTAAAATGCGGCGGGTACGGTGCTGACAAATGCGATCATCTTTAATCGCTTCTTTATAGAATCGCCGATCAAAATGTATGAAATTGATTTATCATGAGTCGATTATCAACTTCATGTAATCGAACGCTTATGTCAATTCCGTACAAATTTTATTGGTGATTCCATAAAACGATTAAGAAAACGTCTTGGTTAGGGGCTCTGAAGGGTGATTATGTGTCTTGCGATAGCAACGCGTAAGGGCCGGGACACAAAAACACTATACGACGTCGTGTCGTACCATGAGGCGGCGTCGTTTCACGATGCGACGTCGTGTCGTGAGTTTCTACGACGCGACGTCGTGCCGTGTACCGTGGCACGTTACGATGTCGTGTCGTAGTTTTTTACGACGCGCGTCGTAGATTCCCACGACACGACGTCGCATCGTGAAACATATCGGGTTTTTGTGTCCCGGTCCTAAGGCGTTTGACAGATTATATAACTCTGTGTCAAAAATTTCATAGACAATGTTTATGACGGACAGCAGTTATTGTATGTTCAGAGGAGTTGATTCCTAGGCACTAGGCAGATGGGGGACCTACGTAAATTGGTCGCGTTGTGTGAGTCAAACCCATCCGACAGATCACAGCTTTCATTGAATTGACATAAGCCGACCAAACGTCGCAGGTAGTATCCCCTTAGTAGTCTGAGCGTCGCAGGTGCGTCAACTGCATATGAATCAATTTCTTCGATGGTACGTCATTGTCTGCTGTCAAACGCCTGTTGCGTTGCTGTCGACAATATCATCATAAACTCACATTGGGCAGCGCGCTGCGCATGCGGCGGTCGCTGCGGACCTTGGCCACCTCCTGCAGGAACTCGTACAGCAGCCCCGGCCGGATCGCGCGCAGCACCGACAGCTGCTCGCGAGTCAACATCGACTGTCAATCACCTGTTGCGTTGCTGTCGATAGCATCATCAACTCACATTGGGCAGCGCGCGGCACATGCGGCGGTCGCTGCGGACCTTGGTCACCTCCTGCAGGAACTCGTACAGCAGCCCCGGCCGGATCGCGCGCAGCACCGACAGCTGCTCGCGAGTCAACATCGACTGTCAATCACCTGTTGCGTTGCTATCGATAGCATCATCAACTCACATTGGGCAGCGCGCGGCGCATGCGGCGGTCGCTGCGGACCTTGGCCACCTCCTGCAGGAACTCGTACAGCAGCCCCGGCCGGATCGCGCGCAGCACCGACAGCTGCTCGCGAGTCAACATCGACTGTCAATCACCTGTTGCGTTGCTATCGATAGCATCATCAACTCACATTGGGCAGCGCGCGGCGCATGCGGCGGTCGCTGCGGACCTTGGCCACCTCCTGCAGGAACTCGTACAGCAGCCCCGGCCGGATCGCGCGCAGCACCGACAGCTGCTCGCGCGTCAGCATCGACACGTAGTTGTTGGCTGACGACAGACCTGCGAACCGAAAAGTGACGTCACTCTTGTTTGTTCGTTTGAAAAATTCGTCTAATGTCAATCCCATATATTTTGATCGGCTATATTCTATAAAGAAGCGAAGCAAAACCTCATCTAACTACGAAGTTCGTTGAAGCATAAATTAATAGTCGAAGAATGAAGATTTAACACTGCGCTTGTTTTTCACTTTAGAGTTTAGAGTTTAGTCTAAACTCTAAATCTATGTTTCGTTCCACACAATAGTTTCTGTGTTCATACAATGTAGCTATATTTAAAAGCGTAAAGGGTAAAGTCTTACGAGTTTAAATATCAGGCGTGCTCGAGCCTATTGTTTAAATTATAAGTTAAATAAAAAGGCAGCCCGCAGCAGAATAAGTGCCAGCTATAAAATAAACAAAGGCAGTTTTACGTTCGCGAAACTACATTGTACGAAATTGTATGGCGTTACTTTTTAAATAAAATATTTCTCTTTTATTAATTTAATAAGGTTTATGTTTCGTACACCAAGTATAACCTCAGACCAAATAAAAAGTTAAGTTATTTGGTCTGAGGTTATAACAAACTAATTTGCTAAAACCTTAAGAGTAGGTTTAATAATGTAACAGGCACAAAATACAATGAGGTTTTAGAATTACTGATGATATAAGAGCTTTAGTTTCGGATACAAATTCGAATGCATTATAATAAGTAATAACTTTCCGTGCTTTTGGACACCCATTTATTTAAATTCTAATAAAATTAAAACTCTTTATCTAAATGCGCATAATAATTATGTCTAATATTAAGTGTTGTTTCCAAACCAATCATTAAGCGCTTCACAGACGGTGAAGATAAAATATATATTATCTTAGAGCATATTTTAGAATATCGCTCACCATACAAATCCTATGAACCATCACACACGACGAAGTTAATTTATATTTTATATTTTGTATCTTAAGATACCGAGCGATATGGAAATATATATTTCGTATCTTAAGATGTTATCTTAAGATACGAAATATATATTTCGTATCTTAATATGTTATCTTAAGATGCGAAATATATACATCTTTATGAATACAGGACGTTTTTGTGTCGGGCAGCGGGCTCATGGGTGATCGGACGCACTGGTGGATGCAGTGTTGCTAGTGCTGTATGTTAGAAAGTTACAAACTCTCAAGTCTCATTCGAAAAGTAACATTTGAGGGAAAAAGTAACATTTCGGATAATTAAAAAAAAATTGACTTATAATTTATTGCTAGCTTAAAAAGCTCATGAATCGAAATGAATGTTTCTCTTGAATTTCTGAAATACTCCTGAAACTTCTTCGTTGACAGAATATATTAATAAAGGTTAAATTCGCCGCAGGTTTTTCTCTTTTTCATGTGAGGCTCTATCCAAATGTTTCTCCTTTTGGAATGTGCTACTGCAATCTGCATTTCACATTCTATATTAGAATCATCGTCTGAGGAGTCGTCTAACAAATCAAGAAGTAAGGCAGTATCAGTTATCACTCATAGTCAATCACCTTGTATATAGAACTCTAACAAGGAATGCGTGTGGCACCAACGCAGACTCGTAAGGAAATGAACAGATTTTTAATATTATCGTATCTTAGCCGTGTGTGATAGCTTAAGATACTATAATATTTTATATTTGGGCATCTTAAGATAAAATATTATATTATCTTCACCGTGTGTGATGCGCTTTAATCTAAGTGAAGCATTCGGAAACACTGTATAATCAGGGTATTGGATGTCGGAGTAGAGGTCTGTTAAGATAAGATGGAGAAAAGTTACTCTTGATGAGAAAGTCGAATGTGTCAATCATCTCCCCGTTGCGGCTGCTGCCCTCGCTCCAGATGTTGCTGGTCGGAGTGCTGGGCTCGCGGCCGTTGCCTGACAAAGAACATTATGGTTTAACTGAATAACCTTGATACTTGGGCCAATCGGATTTATGCCATCTTCGGTAAAAGAGAAGACATGATACTTTACTGTGTTTTCTCTTTACCGAAGTTTAGTTACTACTGTATTAGCAATCTGCCAGCTAGACTCGCACTAGTACGCCACATAATAAATGAAAAACATGGCATAATAGGCAAATTATAGGTGACAAATTGATAAAGATTTTCACAGACAAATACATAAATCATACACGAGTCGTGTATGATTTATGTATTTGACTATAAATCTTCCCCAAGGATTCATGTTGTGTTGATCAAATAAGCGAGACGTTGGACAGAGGCCAACACTCATTTTCATGAAAACGGTGACACTCGCTAAAAGATTTAAATAAATTCAAATCAACACATTTGTACCGGTCCAAACTGCTTTTGGCTGTCTGGATTGATTTTGTCTGTGTTTTGCATGTGTTTTGTTTTTTTTAAATTATGAATAGCATTAATATAATAATTATCTGTACCTACTGCTGCCTTTCCACGTAGCTTTCAACGTTTTGGTCATAAATACTTTAAATAACGAAACAATACAAGCGATTTCAGACGTAAGTAGGTATGGTTTATCCGCCCATGATCAACGTCAAATTATTATTGTTCTTGCTTTAAAGCAGGAATTCCCAAAGTGGTCCAGGTGGACCCCCCGGGGTCCATGCGAGACTAGACGGGGGTCTACGTTGGCCCTGACAAAAAATGGGGGTCCACAATAGTTATTGTAGGCGGGGGGGTCCTCCGTTTATACTCCATGTATGATGTAAATTAATTTGGTTAGCAGTAAAGAACTTTTATGTAGTCTTGATTTCTCCTAAGTATTAGAAAGCATTAAGCATAGGCCAGGGATGGCTAAATCTGCCTAATCAACGTGCCACTTTTCTGAATAATCAAAGTGATGTCGTAGACGTGTTATCAGATAATATTTTTCTTTGTAATCCTGACGCGTATATTTAAAAGAGATCAGATCAAAGTTTCGTATTCAAAGTACCGACTCACCCATGAAGTAGTTGTGGTTGTTGTGGTCGTCGTTGAACAGCATGTCGTTGTTGAGTCGCAGGTTCATCAGCACGTCTTCGATCTCCGACGTCGCCGGGGCTGCAATCGTACATAGACCCTCAGACCAAATAAAAACTAGACCATAGTGTTTAGACATATTATACCCAATTCATTCGCTATTTTCGACAACGAATAACGCATTCTTGTGATGCATTATGATGATGTTACGTTGATTGCTAGATATGTAACGGTAAAAAATTTAAATGAAATGAAATTATTTAAATAAGTAACAGAAACATCATAAAATACCAACTCCAACTCCTTATATCTGAGGACACACCCTATTCTACCTCTACAATTTGTTGTTGACGAAGTATGATTGTAGACAGTGGCGGTCCTAGGGGGTGGCGAACAAGGCAATCGCCCGGAGCCTCGCAAGGTGCTTCTTTAGAAGACAAAGGGCCTCGCAAAGACCTGCCGCCCAGGGCCTCGCAAAGACCTTCGGCCCGGGGCCTCGCAATGGGTAAGGCCGCCACTGATTGTAGGAATTAGGATACAGTCATACTTAGGTGGCCTACCTAACTTGTAGTCTTGGGTCCCACACATTAACAGTCAGCCTGCAGGCTCTGGTCGGCAGGCTGCCTGACAGTTATTGACCGTCGATACAAAATCTACAAAATCGTCAGGGGAACTGTGAGTCTGTGATCTTTTCCGATTAACTGCCAGTGGGCGGCCTGCCGGCGGACTGTTAATGTGTAGGACCCTTTACCTGTATCGGCAGCCCGGGGCTCCTGTCCCATGGTCAGCAGGTCGTTGCCGGCGCGGCTCTGGAATGGTGTGGCGAGCGGCGAGAACGTCACCTGATGCTCACCGTGTCTGCCCATACTGTCTGCCAGGGAAAAACTCTCCTGCAACAAATTACATTACTATAGGCAAAGTTTTTCTCTCTCTTAATAAATAAGGAGGTATTATGCTGAAGAAACATACCTAATATGTATTTCGGATACATAATTAAGGTGCATAGGTAGGTACATAATACATCTAAATAAAACACAGCCTATTCGATATTTTAAAGTCGCAATAAACGCCAGTCGGGGGATTGTAGGTATAAGGTAAGTATAGACGTAGCATAGGGATCATTAAACCAAAATATAAATGATCTAAACATCAATATCGCGATTCGTGTCGAACGAATTACTTAATCAAAATGGCGCTAGGCTGTGAAACGGGCGCATTGATTGAAATTCCGTAGGTGAGCCGTAAGTCGTAAGTCGTAACCATAATATTAATACCTCGATCGTGGGAATCGCAGACACAATAGATTTTCAATTGTGCGACAGCCGGGTGCCGCTTGGGGATTGATGGGTTAAAATTGAGAAAAAACAAAAGATACCAGTGAAAGATACGGTCATTGTATGTAACTTTGTGTAGATAATATGTGTCATCAATAAAATTCATATTGCAGCAGTCTATCAAAATCAGTGGGAAAGTAAACAGAACAATCAATGTGACGAATTTTTGTAACAAATTAATACCAATTGACCTCGCCCCAGAAAATATGATCCAGAGAGAAAACAAAATAATTAAAAACTTACCGTAGCATTGGCCGTTTGATTCTCGTTCGCCGAACTGAATATTAGTTTTCCTTCAACAATGTCCATTTCAAGTCAACTTTCAAAATAAAATAGATTTTTGCGAACCGACTTGAGTCAGCGACGAACTGTAAAAGAACTTTCTAGTCGACCGTCCACAATATATAGCGCAACACAACATAACTTTAAATACAACTAAATACAAATGTCAAAAAAATTGCAACTACCCTCAACACATTGTGTTTTGTTTGCCAGGTACAGTCGCGACTCGCGCGCTCAATTGTTATTTATTTATATTGTACTAAGTATACCAAATTTTTGAAAATTGTACACTAGATAACCCGGTGAACTTAGTATCATTTTATTTTTCCACCTTAGATCATAAACCTTTCCTGAGGGCCCAGACAAGTGGCAAGCGATTATCGTAAACGCCAACAAAATGTATGCGATTTGACAAGTAATGAAGACTGTAGTATACCTATATGTACAGAAATAGTTGAGATTTTAGACGAATTCTGAAAAAGGCGTGCTATTAAAGAGTAAGAGTTATTTAATACTTTTTAGTTCATATTACTATTGTTTTTACCTTGGAAGTCGGTTTTAATTTTTTTGTTAAAAATAATAATTTCACTCTTTTTAGTTATCTACAAAATAAGGCTTTATGCGTAAATAACCAATACGAATGTTAACTATTCACATTATGTTAGTGTACCTAAGCGAAATTGTGGTAAATGCTTGCAGTTATCTAAGCGATGCTGCAATTTCCAAACTTTTATCTTTAAAGATTCGGGAGTTCTGTTCAGTCCTTTGGACCAAGAGACACCTTCGTATGAAATTTCTCTTATTCGTAACATAATATGTTTAACTTACTAGAAACAACACATTAACCACTATGAGTGTTTTGATAAAATTCAGGGATTTTCCTCGATTGCTCATAGATCCCATCATCAGCTCACCACTTTCGTAATTGTTATACAAAATTAAGATTATATTCTATACATCAACATGAGAATTTTGAAAATCGGTCCATAAACAGCGAAATCATCATCAAAAACGTCTGCTTCGATGCAAAATATCACGAAAAGTACCAATAATTGGGTCATAGTGTGATGAACTGATGACCCATGGTATAATTAAGGTTGTGATGATGATAATCAATCAAATTGATGTGTTGGCTTATGCTTTCAGTTGTTTAAACAACCCCCGAACCTCTACCTATAAGCATTCAAAAGTTCTGTTCGGTACCTTCGGATCCAGGGTATAACCTGGTGCGAAGTCTTACTTTTTGGTAGCATTTACCTCAAATGCTTCAAAAAAAATCGAAATCACTATATGTTTCCATACAAATTTCTAGGAGTCTCCTCGATTCCTCAAGGATCCCATCATCAGATCACCACTTTTGTGAACATGGTACCAAATTCAAGTTAAACCCCAAGAAGTCAGAAGAAAATCGGAAAAAAAAGATACATACAGCCGAACATATTACCTCCTACTTTTTGGAAGTCGGTCAAAAATCACATTTGTTGAATGAGAGCTCCCACAAAAATATTAATTTTATGTTGATTTTAGTATTTTTGCTATAGCGACAACTAAAATACACAATCTGTGTAAACTTCAGAAGTCTAGCTATAGCAGTTCTTGAGATACTGCCTGGAGACAGACATACAGATGGACAGACGGACAGATACCGAAGTCTCAGTATTAGGGCCCCGTTTTTACATTTAAAAAAAACAGTGTATTGAAGAGTCTCAGTCAATATAGATCCAAAACGACGAGTATTAGTTGTAATTTTCTAATACCAATAAAATCCCGGGATTAGAAAAATCGCCCGGGATCGAATGCCCTAGTCACAGTAGACAGGTCCTGTCCCGGTGAGTTCACTTAGTCGAGTTGTATATCTGTGGTGGGGGGAGGCGAGTGGCGACTGGCGAGTGAAAACAAAAAATGTTGTAGTAACTTGCACGCGAGTATCTGACCCACTCGTACATGAAAGTAATTCGTATGGGCGTTTTCACACTGCGACGATAACGACACGACACGATACCACAGAATAGATAAGGGCCACCGCACATATACAATTTCAAGTTGGCCGGCTATCGTACAAACTAAATTGCGTAGTGTCACGATTTAATTGGACAACTTCATCGTGTACGCTGCCAGCCGCAGACTTTTAGATTTGGTAACGGTGCCGCGGTGTTGCTAGCCTAGCGACGACGTGCGTGTTAAAATGCGTAAAAAGCACGCTTTTATTGTGGCACTAATAAAACGATGGCGAAAAGAAAGGAGAATATTTTGGGTGCATTCAATACTACAAAAGTGACACTACGCAATTTCGCAATTTAGTTTGTACGATAGTCGGCCAACTTGAAATTGTATAATATGTGCGGTGGCCCTCTATTCTGTGGTATCGTGTCGTGTCGTTATCGTGCAGTGTGCAAACGCCAAACGCCCTATGATGCGGTCACACGCTGCAAGTAGCTGCACCTCAGTTACTGACTAGGCCAGCTTGCATGTCAGCTCGCACCGTGTAACCCAGGCAAGACGACTGTACCTATATATACATATTATATAACTCTCTTAAAACCCTTGTCCACATAGGGAGGACATTACCAATCGTAGACATAATATGGCGTATACACGTTCATAACAACAATTGTATTGGTCCATCATGGGATTCATGGGCCAACGTGGAAAAGCCGCATCTTACGTAATATTCATAAAATAAAAAGTGCATTTATATTCGCGTCTGTACCTTATCGCAAGCCGAAGTGTTGAAGGATTTTTCAATCTACCCTCAAAACGGAAAAGTAACTAAGACACCGAGTTGCCGATGGAAACATCAGAAGTACGAGTAATTATTATAAAAATTATTAATTTATTTATGGGGTAGGTATTCCAAGTTTGATATTTAATTATCAAGTTGTTAGAACGTCCTGACTCCTGAGAGTGTACAATAGATCCTTTCGAATTTAGAGGATTTAGTTACCGACGAGTAAAAACGGGACCTAACAAAAACCTAACGTAAAAACTTTGCTGTCTATCTGTCGGTTTGTCTGTCACAAATCACAATGCTTTATTCACAAGAACCGCGATAGCTAGAGATTTCACAAAATATGATGTCTTTCTGTTGCCCGGGCTTCTACTGCAACCAAAATAAAAAAATTAGACCGAATCAACAAACGTATTTTTTTTATTTATGCCCTTCTTTCGCATTTCTACTCTGGCACTAGATAGAAATAGAAAACTCTATCCCACCAAAAACACACCTGTTAAAATGGGGCCAGGTTCCTATCAGCAAATTTTCGGCCTAAAAAAGAGTTGAAATCCAGTCCAATGCCAAGTTTAGATGCACTTCATCGATCGTAATCATCTTTATCAACAACCTGATCCATAATACTTCTAAATTTGAACTTGGCAGGTTTTCGTGCTATACGTTACACTTGATTAATGATAATTGTATAATTAGATACTATTTATATAATTAAATTAACCTGCCAAGTTCAAATTTAAAAGTATTATGGATCAGGCTGTTGATGAAGATGATTACGATCGCTGAAGTGCATCTAAACTTGGCATTGGATTGGATTTCAACTCTTTTTTAGGCCGAAATTTTGCTGATAGGAACTTGGCCCCATTTTTACAGGTATGTTTTTGGTGGGATTTCAATACTTTTTTTCGAGAAATCATTCTTATTTTTTCTTTATAATAGGTAAGTTTTTGGTGGAATTTCAATACTTTTTTTCAATAAATCATGCATATTTATTTATTTAATTATATATACAGTGTATAATATACATGACAATATTTTATACCCCCCCCCCCCTCGTCTTCCCACCCTCCTCATCGTTTCTCATTGTATCACTGGAATTATTATCTAAAGTTCGTAGATGGACCGACTCACGCTCGACCGATTTCTTCAATTACATACTACTACATATAACACTTGACCTGTGTGCCATATTTCTTAACGCTAGGACAATATTTTGAAGTGGCCTCTAAAGTTCAGAAATGAACCGACTCACGCTTGACCAATTTCTAAAATTTCTCAATTTTTGGTTATCAACATAATTATTATAACACACGACCTGTGTGCCGAATTTCATAACGCTAGGACAAAATTGGAAGTGGCCTCTTAATTTCGTAGATGTTACGATTCACACTTGACCGATTTCTTAAATTTCTGAATTTTTTGGTAATCTACGTATAACACACGACCTGTGTGCCAAATTTCATAACGCTAGGACAATTGGAAATGGTCTAGAGGTTTTGATTACCGGTCAGTGAGTGAGCGAGTGCCAAAATTAGCTATTTTTACGGCATTTTTTTTTCAGGATCTACCGAAGCTAAATCTATGAAATTGGGTATACTGCTTAAGTACTAGTATATAATTACGTAGGTATAATTTTATCTTTGCACTCGCAATAGACACTGAGCTACAGGGGGGTCAAAAGTGCGTCGAAACGGTTCGTGTAAATAGTGCACGGCAAGCCCGCGGCCTGCTGGAACTTGGCCAGCGCACTCCGTGCGCTTTGATTCGTAATCTAAACTAAATTAAACTATGATAGCCATTATTATTTTTTAACAAAAAATTGAACCCGACTTCCAAGGTAAAAACAAATATTCTTAAAATGATCAAAAAAGTATGAAATAATTCTTATTCTTAATGAGTGCCTTTTTAAAATTCGACTAAACCTCAACTTATTCTGTACCAAATTTTCATTCTTTTGAAGTCGGTACCGACTAAATTCTATGTCAATTATCTCCGTTGTAGGTACCTACTTCAAAAGAATGAAAATTTGGTACAGAATAAGTTGAGGTTTAGTCGAAATTTGAAAAAGGCACTCATTAAGAATAAGAATTATTTCATACTTTTTTGATCATTTTAAGAATATTTGTTTTTACCTTGGAAGTCGGGTTCAATTTTTTGTTAAAAAATAATTATTTTACTCTTTTTAGTTATCTACACGACCAAGACTTTATGCGTAGTAGTGGTTATCTACGCATTATATATTTCTCATTATACCTATAACTGTAAGCGAAATTGTGGTAAATGCTTGCAGTTATCTAAGCGATTCTGAAATTTCCAAGCTTTTATGTTTAAAGGTTTAGGAGTTCTGTTCAGTAACTTTGAATCCAGAGACACCTTCGTATGAAATTTCACTTATTTATAACATATGCTTGAGTTACTAGAAACAACCTCTTAACCACCATGTGTGTTTTATCAAGAATTTCCCTCGATTGCCTATAGATCCCATCATCACCTTCGTAATAATTGTATCAAATTCGGATTATACCCTGTACAACAACAAAAGAATTTTAGAATTCTGTCCACAAACAGCGGAATAATAATCAAAGATATTTGTTTCGATGTAAAGACTATGAAAAACACTAATAATACTAATAATAGAGTCATAGTGTGATGTTGCAAGATGTAAGGGTAGAGACGATGATGATGATTAATATAATGTACCATTAGCATATGCCTTCAATTCTTAAAACAACGTCGAAACCCCCAAACATGTATCTATAAGGAGGCCGGAGATCTGATCACCACCTTTGAATCATGGTATATCTTGGTGCAAAATCTGACTTTTTGGTAAGATTTACTTGGAATACTTCATTATTTATCCAAAATCACTATAAGTTTCCATTTGGAATACTTCGGATTACGAATCGAATTCACAATATCCTCCAGATAAATGGGGTCTTGGTAAAAATAGCGAAGAATTCCCTCGATTACTTATCGATCCTATCATCAAGTTACCTTTTTTATGAACATGGTACCAAATTTGGGTTAAACCTGATACAATAGCGAAAAAATCTTGAAAATCGGTCCACAAACGGCGAAGTGATCGTTGAACATACAAAAAAATAAATAAACAGACGAACATAATTATAACCTCCTCCTTTTTGGAAGTCGGTTAAATATAAAAGAAACTACAAAGAGGCATTCTTATTTCTAATAACGAACGAAAATAACGAATTGACGACCTCCGTGGCTCAATGGTTAGAGTGTGTGGCAACTCAAGCCGGGGGTCGCGGGTTCGAATCCCGCCGACGGAACAAAAAGTTTTTCAATGTTCCTGGGTCATGGATGTGTATTAAATATGTGTATGGTATAATAAAAATCTTAAATATATGTATAGTATAAAAGCATTAAATATATTTCCGTTGTCTGGTACCTGTAACACAAGTCCTTCAGGTACTTAGCACGGGGCCAGACTGACGTGGTGTGAAGCGTCCATAGATATTATTATTATTATTATTATTATTAATAGCGGTTTCTTCCAGACTACACTAAGCTACAGATTCTCAAATGAAAGAATTAAGGGCAGCAATACTTTGCTAGCTGACCCGGATAAAACTTGACTCATCTGCAATTGCTACTCCACATCCGGTTTTACGCAAAAACTAATTACACTAGTTCAGCGTGGTTCAGCCTACGATAACCTATTGGTTGTAAAACTGACGCGTAGTAAGGTACCCATACATTAGACTTGGGGTCAACTCAGACCGCAACGCGACGCGTAGATGCATTTCTAAAGTATTGAATTGACAGACTTGCATGACGTCTCAGTTCTCACGCAATTGAAGTCTGTCAATTCAATACAGAAATGCATAATATAATATATGTCGCGTTGCGATCTGAATTGACATTGGAATTGACCCTTGGCACACTTGACATTATTTACTTATATTAAAAGGCAGGTTTACATTGAGTCAGTTACTGACGCGGACGATAGTCTACTGACGTGTCAGTACTAACCTCACACTGCCATGCCATAGTACTTTTTATCCCGGAAAAATGCACGGTTCCCGCGCGATAAACGAATTTTGGCGCAACGGATTTGCTGGCGTCATCTAGTTTATAATAATAATAAATTACTTATACTAATTATTATTATGTAGCCAATGATTAGGCATATATAGTGCGAATGAATGACTGGGGTCATCGAAGTACGAGGCAGCTGTGAGGGCAAGTGGTATCTTAGAAACCTCTACTGCGTATATCATTACTTTACGCAAAACGATAAGTAATATAACTAATTAGATAATATAGTCAGTACTCAGTAGTCACACTTTTATACACTAACTAGATGCTACTAGATTGCCGCAACAAAGTTGCAAAAATTCTAAGCATTGTTGCCGAACCAACCGAAATTAGTGTATCTTGCGGAAACTGTTGTCCCTTCCGAATTCCTTCGGAAGTTGCACGTTCAAGTGTTCAAGTTGCCTAACATTGTCGGTACTCAAAGTACTTCAAAATTACTAAAAACTGGTTAGGCAGACTGACCTTCGCATTTGTAATAATATTATCCCTTTGGCCTTTACACTGTTAAAGGCGTCAATCCACCGCGGCGCACGCTGTGCACGGCCACGCGGCGCGGCGCACGGATTTATTTCTTTGACTACGTGGGTCAACGTTTCCACTGCAGCACACGCTATACAAACACGTAACTTACGACTATGTGCACGCTTCCGTGTATCCCGTGCACAGCATGCGTAGCGTGGCCAGCGTTGAGCTAGCCTACGTGTGCACCATATTCGAACAAGCTACGTGAGTCAATTCGTGCGTAACGTGTCGGTGGGTTGCAGTGGACACAGTCACATAATATTATATTTTCTTGCAAAGCGAAGCTTGACGCACGTGCGTAGTCTCTCCGTGCGCTGCGGCCTGCGGTGGATTGACGGCTTAAGATACAATTCCGTGCATCGCGATCGATCGCGGCCGCGCACGACCTACTACTGTCGTCGGCCGCTCGCGACCATAGTCAGCGTATGAAAATGTATGGCACCGCTTCCGAGGCCCGCGACTGACGCGCGCGACCTACGACTGTCGTAAGCCGCGCGCGACCGTGCCATATAACTTTGACACGGTCGCGCGGGGCCTACGACTGTCGTCTGTCGCGCGCGTCTGTCGTAGGCCCCGCGCGACCGTGTCAAAGTTATATGGCACGGTCGCGCGCGGTTTACGACAGTCGTAGGCCGCGCGCGTCAGTCGCGGGCCTCGGAAGCGGTGCCATACATTTTCATACGCTGACTATGGTTGCGAGCGGCCGACGACAGTCGTAGGTCGTGCGCGACCGCGATCGATCGCGATGCATGGAAATGTACCTTTAAGTACAGTAAGTCTGGAAAACTTAGTACGCTACTCACATATAGTAGTTTTGTGTACTTACAGCATCTAACGTGCCGTATGGTACACAAAACTTGTCAGCTAGCTAGTATTAATAGTTTTAAGTTTTTAACCACAGTCCACAAATCATTGTTGTTGCATATCTTATAATATTATAATTTATAAATCGAACATAAATAACTTTCCTATTGGTTAATGAAAACCATTATCAATCGGCAGTTTCATTAGGAGTAATGTAAAACAATTTAAAGTATATTGAACCTCCAGTCACCTCCAAAGTGATAACCGTTACAGTTATCTTTATAAAGCACCTGGGTCTCGAGTCTCGACGTAGACGTGGACCCTGAGGCCTGAGGGTGTTATCATATCTTGCGATAGCAATGCGACAGACATTTGACAGATGGGCAGACAGACAGACACTGCACTTTCGCATTTATAATATTAATATCCGGGATCTACTTTCTTCGAGTCCCTTGACCCTTTATAATCCTTAAAATTCTTTTAATTAATGTAGGTAATTGTACAGATTATTATCTGCCGTCAAAAAATAAGTTTAAGATTATTTTGTCAGACATTTTGCAACATCTGCTATCAAACTGTTGCAATTGGCATTGCTGTTGCGAAATACTTACCCTACGGATCCAAATCCTCTTACAAAACTGACCTAGCCTAAGGCTACCTTCACATTAAGTCGCGAGTAGTGCGGCAGCCGCGCGGCAGCAGCGCGACTTCTATACTAAAACGAGCCGCGCGACTGTCTTTTGTATAGAAGTCGCGCGGCTGCAGCGCTGCTGCCGCACTGCTTGCGACGTAATGTGAAGGCGCTCTAATATCCATCAAAAGCTAAATACTACAGTAATTTGGTAGGTTTACCTGGAAAGTTTTACGGGAGTTTTGAAAATTGACCTGATTTTATAGATTTCGACGTGCTCTTTTCGAATTTTTACTTTGCCACCTCGTATCTTTGCCGCTCGCGCCGCCATATTGGAAAACCGGCCAAGTCGGGCCACGCGCAATATAGGGTTCCGTAATACCGCTAGTTTTTTTTTTAATTTTTGTGTGGTCAATGAATGTACATTTATAACGTGTTTTACACTACTAACAACATCATCTCAGTTACTTTCAAAGGAATTTGAACTAAAAGTTCCTTTATACTTCGCCGAATAAATTTTTTTTAGTTGATCGACTATTACTCAATAACTTATGAAGTCTTCTTAGCCGTGATAGTTTTCCTTTTAAATTCAGCATATTTTCTACTCCCGTGATTTTTTTCATATTTCCAGAAGCAACCGTTTAGCTGGTAGAAGGGGGGGACACTGGACTCTAACGATTTTTTCCACTTTAAAACTTAATATTTCACAAACGGATCCCTAAATCGGAAAATGGTCTATGAATACTCATAATAGTTTTAAAAAAACCTATCCAACGACATCCCACACGATGGGGTCAACGCGAAAAAAAAATTTCATTCCCGCTTGATGTGTATGGAAGGTACTTACCATAAAAAAAATGTTTTTTTTTAAAGATTTTATGTACCATTTTGTTGCCATTATTAATATGTGCATTCATGCCAAATTACAGCTTTGTAAGTCCTATAGTCTCTGAGCAAAACCGCGGACAGACAGACAGACGGAAAGACAGACGGACGGACAGACAGAAACTATAAGGGTTCCTTGTTGAGTACGGAACCCTAAAAATGGCGCTGAAATACAGTTTTTTGAGAATAACTCCGTTCCAACTCATTTTAAGATGAAAATAGTTACCTATGTAATACATTAAACTAGACTCTAGAGAAAATTTTCTACACTTTATGTAGTAACCGTTTTTTTTTTTTAATTAATAGTTTCAGCGTACGAGATCCGCAAAGTCCACTCCAACACGCGTTTTGGCCAAATAACTCATTTCCACACCACCGTGAGGTAGAGTAAGTAGCGCGGTTTTTTTTTGTGGTATCCCCAGTAGGCCTAATCCACTTATAATGCACTATTACAAAATTTATCTCATTCTCCTTCGCTTCGCTATTTTTGATGGACCCGGTTCTGAAAGTTCATCGTCTTCGGTACTGAGCGAAATGTCACAAATGCAAATTTCTTCCACGTCATCTTCGATGGAATCATCAGCTCCGTTGTAGTCCTCTTGTTCCTCGATTTTATCATACGTTTGCTCGAGAATAGAATCTGTTTCTTCCTCCTCATCGCTATCTTGTAGTGGAACGTGCGAAATATCACAGGTACCATTGCAATTGGTGCATAATATAACGGAGCACTTTAATCCAGCCTTCCTGCATCCACAGGTTCCCCGACATCCTTTTTGCATTTACATGAAATGAGTTTTTTCCATCAAAAATAGCGAAGCGAAGGAGAATGAGCTAAATTTTGTAATAGTGCATTATACGAGTAAGTGGATTAGGCCTACTGGGGATACCACAAAAAAAACCGTGCCACTTACTCTACCTCACGGTGGTGTGGAAATGAGTAATTTGGCCAAAACGCGTGTTGGAGTGGACTTTGCGGCTCTCGTACGCTGAAACTATTGATTTTACAAAAAAAAACGGCCAAGTGCGTGTCGAGCCACGCGCAATATAGGGTTCCGTAGTACCGCTAGTTTTTTTTTTAATTTTTGTACGGTCAATGAATGTACATTTATAACTTGTTTTACACTACTGACAACATCATCTCGGAGGAATTTGAACGAAAAGTTCCTTTATACTTCGCCGAATACATTTTTTTTAGTTGATCGACTATTGCTCAATAACTTATGAAGTCTTTTTAGCCGTGATAGTTTTCCTTTTAAATTCAGCATATTTTCTACTCCTGTGAATTTTTTCACATTTCCAGAAGCCACCGTTTAGCTTGTAGGAGGGGGGGACACTGGACTCTAACGATTTTTTCCACTTTAAAATTTAATATTTCACAAACGGATCCCTAAATCGGAAAATGATCTATGAATTCTCATAATATTTTTAAAAAACCTATCCAACGACACCCTACACGATGGGGTGGACGCGAAAAAAAAAATTCATCCCCGCTTGATGTGTAGGGAAGGTACCATAAAAAAAAATGTTTTTTTAAGATTTCATGTACCATTTTGTCGGCATCGTTAATATGTGCAATGTGCATTCATGCCAAATTACAGCTTTGTAGGCCCTATAGTCTCTGAGCAAAACCGCGGACAGACAGACAGACGGACGGACAGACCGAAACTATAAGGGTTCCTTGTTGACTACGGAACCCTAAAAACGGTTACTACATAAAGTGTAGGAAATTTTCTCTAGTTTAATGTATTACATAGGTAACTATTTTCATCGTAAAATGAGTTGGAACTTGGAACGGAGTTATTCTCAAAAAACTGTATTTGAGCGCCATTTTTCCAATATGGCGGCGCGAGCGGCAAAGATACGAGGTGGCAAAGTGAAAATTCAAAAAGAGCACGTCGAAATCTACAAAATCACCAATTTTCAAAACTCCCGGAAAACTTTCCAGGTAACCCTCTTTTTGAGCACCAAATGATTGTACTAAAATGCGTAGTAGAATAATTGAAGCGCGAGCCAAAAAGAGTTATCAGGGTGTTCCAAGAACGTCATAAAAAGTCTGATAACCTCAGAACAATAAATTCGTTAGTGGAGGCGATAAGTGATAAGCCATAACATGTCACCAGATTACTGCTGGCGTGATGTCACCCAGCTACTTGTTACAATCTTGCGAACCTTATCTTGTAAGTACTCGAAATATGTCTAAAGGTGGGTTTACACCAAAAGAACATAGAGCAAGAACAGCACAAGAACATTCTTTCGTATTCGTTTAGTGTAAACTATAATTCGTTACAACATACTTTAGATCGTTTACACCAATCGAATCAACAAGAACATCAAGAATAAGAATTTTTGCTCTATAGATGAGAATCATATAGCTCCGTTTAGACCAAACGAGCGAATGCTCGTTGCTCATTCGTCAACGATAAGTAGTTAATTTATTTTTATAGTCATCAAAGGTTGGATCACATAAACATCTTTTGTTATGGTATAATTCTATCATTTGTAAACATTTTTTATTACTCCAATACATATTTACGAAATAACCTTTGATAAACTACCTAAATAACCGCCACCTACCTAAATAGCCGCCAAAAAGTAAAAATATCAAGAACACTAGAATCCCTTTGAAGAGACCGCCTCGAAGAGCGAGCACGTCCGAACACGAAAGAACGCTCTACTCTCTATTCCCAACCCGCGGCCCGCGGGCCGCATGCGGCCCGCCGGGACTTTATTAATTTGTGGCCCGCGTGATGTTAAACAATTTTGAAATTCTCGCCCACCGGCAAAATAACGTAGTCTACGTGATAGTCGTTAAATTTTTTCCACTTTAAAATCGTTAATTTTGAAGAATGTTATGTTTTAACCCTAAAAAATTTTTGTTGCGGCCCGCGACACGAAGACCAAAACATGTTTGTGGCCCGCATGAAAAAAAGGTTGGGGACCACTGCTCTAGGCAATTGCTCGAGCGCTCTTGCGTCGTTTACACCAAACGAGCGAGATTCTTAGAGCATTCTACCTATTTACCGCCGAACACGTGGCGAACACACTAGAACAACGAAGGAATGCTCGTTGTTAGTTTACATCAAAAGAGCTTTCCTAGAATGAGCATTCTAGTAAAGCTCTTTTGATGTAAACTAACAACGAGCATTCCTTCGTTGTTCTAGTGTGTTCGCCACGTGTTCGGCGGTAAATAGGTAGAATGCTCTAAGAATCTCGCTCGTTTGGTGTAAACGACGCAAGAGCGCTCGAGCAATTGCCTAGAGCGTTCTTTCGTGTTCGGACGTGCTCGCTCTTCGAGGCGGTCTCTTCAAAGGGATTCTAGTGTTCTTAATATTTTTACTTTTTGGCGGCTGGTTTTAGGTAGTTTATCAAAGGTTATTTCGTAAATATGGATTGGAGTAATGAAAAATGTTTACAAATGATAGAATTATACCATAACAAAAGATGTTTATGGGATCCAACCTTTGATGATTATAAAAATAAATTAACTACTTATCGTTGACGAATGAGCAATGAGCATTCGCTCGTTTGGTCTAAACGGAGCTATATGATTCTCATCTATAGAGCAAAAATTCTTATTCTTGATGTTCTTGTTGATTCGATTGGTGTAAACGATCTAAAGTATGTTGTAACGAATTATAGTTTACACTAAACGAATACGAAAGAATGTTCTTGTGCTGTTCTTGCTCTATGTTCTTTTGGTGTAAACCCACCTTTAGATAAGGCTTTTGGTACGGTAATATGCGACACGAAAAATATGGAATCTGAATTGTAGTTATTAATTAATAATTATTATCGGTCGATACAAATCGTTTAATGTCACCTTCATACATCACCTTCATACATCTTCGTACTGATTAAGCTTTCGATCAAACTATCGGCCGACTAAAGGTCTGCACTCTGCAGTAATCTATAGGTCTACCAGAATCTGATGGCAAAAAATGAGAATATAAATTGACTCTAGCAATACCGGGGTAATTGGAATAAAACATTTTGATCCTTTTTTTTCTCCTTATAGCGGCTGATTCTGTATGTGAAACATGCAAATATAAAAATTAAAAATTTATCCAATGATCTTGATTCTAGGATATTTTTTGAAAATTTGCCATCAGATCCTGGTAGACTTATAATAAAGTATAACCCGACTACGTATAAAGTACGATATTTTAAAAACCGCGAAGGCACCGGGGTAAAAAGAAGTGGACTGTAATGTTAGGCATGTTGTTTATTAGATGTCGGTGACTTGGTTTGATTGGTTTCATAGTTATTTTACTAGTGACTGACCAATAGGCTGCGATCAGAAGCTACTCGTGGGCCGTGGCTCAGAAAAATCAGAAAAATGGAATTTGGAATTTTCCACAAATATTATTTTATGCCTATGATTTATCTGCGAGCTAGCTTAATCTAAGGGGGATCACGTAGGGGAAACGCTTTATGCGTGCCCTGGGAAGTGGGATGGGGATGTGCCTCATACTGAAGCACTGACTGCCGAAGCTAACCAGTAACCAGTGCTATAACCACCTGCGATTTGCCATGAGCCGAATACTATAATGACTATACTGTCCATGAAAATGTGAATCTTATGCTACGTTTTGATGCTTGCCGAGCCACGGCAAGCCTCCACAAGCCCGAGCGTGAAAACAGGTAAAATGGCTTGGCTTGCGTGAGCTTGCGGACGCTTGTAGACGATGAGTAGTGTCGGTTTTTGGACAGAGATCAAAGGGCATTTGCGGCAAACGTTTGCGACGAGTTCACACGTTGGCTCGCGCTTAGTAGCCGCTGTGATCTCGCGACGAACGCACGTCATGCACAATGAGTAGCTGGTCGAACGAAGAGAGTTTATCGTTTTTAGGGTTCCGTACCCAAAGGGTAAAAACGGGACCCTATTCATGAGACTTCGATGTCTGTCCGTCTGTCTGTCCATCTGTCTGTCCGTCTGTCTGTCCGTCTGTCTGTCCGTCTGTCTGTCCGTCTGTCTGTCTCCAGGCTGCATCTCAAGAACCGCTATAGCTAGAGTTATGAAATTTTCACAGATTGTGTATTTCCGGTGCCGCTATAACAACTCAAACAAAAATCAAAATAAAATTAATAATTAAGGGGGGCGGCTCCCATACAACAAGAGTGATTTTTTTGTCTTCTTGCTCGTAATCAATAACGGCAACAGCTAGACGCTTTAAATTTTCACAAAATCTTTAATTATATTTGTAATTTAATTATTAATAATAAAATTTAAATAAAATAAATATTTAAGGGGGCTCTCATACAAAAAACACACTTTTGCATACTTTCTGATTTCTCTCTGTAACGCGAACGGTACGGAACCCTTCGTGTGCGAACACGACTCGCACTTGGCCGATTTTTGGAATATTACCAAACCGAAACGTGTATCTGGAACCCCTGGGATGTTAACCATAAAGATATAAAGTTAATTTGTTTATTAATTTATTTTAACCGACTTCAAAAAAGGAGGTTATCAATTCGACCCGTATGTATGTAATATTTCCAGAATTGCCCAATTTCCGTATATTATGTTAGTCTATATCAGCGTCTGAACAAATGTGCCAAATTTCAAAAGTTTATGTATGTATGTATGTATGTTTTTATGTTTGTGTTCGCATATCTCCGGAACTACAAGTCCGATTTGAATTTTTGACGTGAGAACGTCTTATAATTCGATGGGGCCTGCGCGCACGAAAAAACATGACGCAATATGCGGCGTTACCTCGCTCTGAGGCGTTCCATTTAAGGCTATGACGTTGTCACGTTCAACTATCGTCAGTACACCGCACAGAGCACCGTACAGTCGGGGAAAATTGTGCTAAGCAGAAATGTACAGTCGGGGAAATGAGTTGTTTAGCAGAAATGTACAGTCGGGGAAAATTGTGCTAAGCAGAAATGTACAGTCGGGGAAATGAGTTGTTTAGCAGAAATGTACAGTCGGGGAAATGAGTTGTTTAGCAGAAATGTACAGTCGGGGAAAATTGTGCTAAGCAGAAATGTACAGTCGGGGAAATGAGTTGTTTAGCAGAAATGTACAGTCAGGGAAAATTGTGCTAAGCAGAAATGTACAGTCGGGGAAATGAGTTGTTTAGCAGAAATGTACAGTCGGAGAAATGAGTTGTTTAGCAGAAATGTACAGTCGGGGAAATGAGTTTTGACGTGACAACGTCTTATAATTCGATGGAGCCGGCTGCACGCACGAAAAAACATGACTCATGCGGCGTTACCTCGCTCTGAGGCGTTCCATTTAAGGCTTGAAGTGCAAGCGAGAGCGCGGAACGAGCGACAAAGAGGCACGTTGTCACGTTCAACTATCGTCAGTAAACCGACTTTACAAGCAACCGTTTTTTTAATTGATTGTTGTATAAAAAAAAATCTGCGTCGAATGGTCTATATCTCGTCTTTCTACGATAAATTCTAGTAAAGTTAAGACCATGGATTTTTACCACCTTTTAGCACAGACCTTAAAAAAAATTGTCGTAACTAGACGAAAAACTGCAATTTTTGGATAAAAGATAGATACGGCAATGCGTGAGAAGTTAGAAAAAGATACGACACAGGTTTTTTAACCCTCTAGTTTGATTTGAATGAGCTACGACTTTTTGTTGCCTAAAATATAACATTCACAAAGATACAACAATTTATTTCATACTAATTTTATAGGTATGAGAAAGTTATTACATTTCAAACACATAATTTTATTCTTAAACCTATACTTACAACCAATGAATATACTTAAGTAATGAGTACAGAGATAAGTAACGCCATTTCATCTCCCTCCCGCCCGTGTATGATACCTTCGCCGGTGCACCATACTCGTATACGCCGTTCGTAACGCCTTTTAGTTGATTGTTAGCGTCGATTTGAGAAAACGTGTTTGTGTGTATCAATGCACGTTTATTCTGAATGGAACTGAACACGCTTAATCATAAATGAAGCTTAAAGACGTATAGTGAAATGTTGCATGTATGTGTCCACGTATATTTTTTTCCCCTGAGCATTGCTCTGGACATCTACACACTTATTCTTGTATACATATTTTGTTGATTTTACATGTTTGTAAAGATAAAAGCCCGTATATATTCTGTTAACAATATCGACTCATTTTTTTTATATAATACGACTTTATAAGTGCATGGTTCAAAATGTAAATTTGCTAATTTTTTTTTTGTTGATGGTTCAAAAAAAATATTGTTGAGCTATAATTGTTGTTGTTAATAAATATTGAGCTCCTTCGCGTCTATGCGTGGACACACACATAATATAAAATGGAGTACTACCTTGCCTCTAGGTCCTTCAAGAGAGAGATGTCTCTGTCTGTGAGAGACTCGAGACTCCCTCCGGGAACCCGTACATGGTCTCTGGCCAAAGGTATTGATGGCAATTTCTGCAAGCCATCCTTACCATCCCTACAAGTAGAAAATGGATCGCTGGCCCACGATGCAAAATACAAAACCGATCTTCTGAGCAAGCTCTTTGCGTCAAGCTCGACCCTAGATGACGGGGGATAGAAAACGCCGACCATATCACGATACACGAGCATCATGTCGGAGTTTCATCAGCGCTCAGTCCTGCGTTCCCTTGATATCCAAAAGCAGATTTGGCCTGACGGAATCCCTCCTATTGTGTTGAAAAAGTGTGCTCCAGAGTTTGGCTCCGGTCTTAACGCGTCTTTTTCGGTTCTCCTACTCTTCTGGCATTGTCCCGGCTTCTTGGAAGACAGACTTGGTGTAAATAGGTGACCGCTCAAATCCTTCCAGCTCTATAACCTCCGTCTTCTCGAAGATTATGGAATCCATTATCAATACCCAGCTCTTTCGATGCTTGGGCGGTCAGGGACAAACAGTACGGGTTCCGAAAGAGTCGCTCGGCTGGTGATCTCTTGGCGTACCTAACTCGTCGTTGGGCTCAGGCGATTGAATCGAAGGGAGAGGCACTGGCTGTTAGTTTGGACATTGCAAAGGCCTTTGATCGGGTTTGGGAAAAAGCGCTGCTATCAAAGCTTCCATCATATTATGGGCTCCCCGAGAATTTATGCAAATGGGTCACAAGTTTCTTAGCAGATCAATGACATGTTACAGACCAACGGCATTTATTGCTATGCGGATGATAGTACAGGCGCTGCCCTATAATACCGGCTCCCCCGATATTTTTCTAGATATAGAGTCGAAACGAACTTGTGTCTAAAATAGAGAATTCACAGGAAAAAGTCTCTGAATGGGGTAGACGTTACCGGTTACTTATTCCAATTCAACCCCGCCAATACACAAGTCTGCGCGTTCACCACTAAAAAGTCACCAATGGTCATATTCGTTCATATTTTCCTCGTTTTCAGGGCACCCCTTTAACATTCTCCCCCAGCATTGAAATACTTGGCGTAAACATATCGAGCGAAGTCCAGTTCCGATGTCATCTAGAGGGTGAGGCCAAGTTAGCCTCGAAAAAGCTTGGTGTCCTTAAGGCTTCTTACAGACGAACGGCACGTGTCGGCGGCACGTGTCGGCGTCAGTCGACGGCTGTCGGCGGCACATGTCGGTGGCAGTCGACGGCAGACGACGGTACGTGTCGGCGGTAGTCGGCGACAGTCGACGGCAGCCGACGGCAGCCGTTGACAGTTTATGACGCTTGCAAGGGGCCTACCACGAACTTTCCTAAAACTATCATGTTTCCAGAACACTTTGTTGTAAGATTACAACAACATTACCGTACTCACTTTTTAAATATAATTTTACTAAAAAACAGTAAAATATGCAAAACAATGTTAAATCCGCAGTGAAATATCAACTTTTTAAGATCGCTAGCTTGACGTAAAAGTAATAAATGTTTATCTGTCAAACGGTGTCGCTTAGGAGAGTTGGTGGTACCCCCGCAAGGTAAGCGTCCACAGGTCGGTATCGTACGCACCGGACGTCACGCATCAAACGAACATTTTTTCACAGTACGTCCGCTGAATTGGCAGTGTACGGATTACCGACTAGCCTAGTAAATGAATGCTCAAAAGGGGGGTGTGAATGAAAAAGTCGAAAGCAGAAATTTTCGATTAGGAACATTGTTTGGACTAATTTGAAGATAAACATACTGGTTAGTCGGTAATCCGTACGCTGCCGATACAGTGGATCTACTGTAAAAAAAAATATCCGTTTGATGCAAAACGTCCGTTGCGTATGATACCGACCTGTGGACGCTTACCTTTACGCGTTACGTCACAACTGCAAGCGTGATAAACTGTCGACGGCTGCCGTCAACTGCCGCCGACTGCCGCCGACACGTGCCGTCGTCTGCCGTCGACTGCCGCCGACGCGTGCCGTCGACACGTGACGTTCGTCTGTAAGCGCTCTTACAGAGCGAGACAGTATTTCAGTCTGGACCAACGACTATAACTCTGCAAGGCGCAGGTTCGGCCTCATATGGAATACTCTTCTCATCTCTGGGCAGGGACGCCAAATACCAACTACTCCCTTTAGATCGTATACAATGAAGGGCCGCTAGCATTGTTGACTGCCATAGTGTTTCAAACAGGCTGGACTCCTTGGAAATACGCCTAGATGTAGCTTCACTCTGCATCCTCTATCGGCTTCATGATGTATCACGGGGAGTGCCCTGAGGGATTGTTCGGAATCATACCACCTGCAATTTTTCGCCATCGTTCCACGCGAAAAATATACCATCCTCATCACCTTGATGAGTGGCAGTCTTCCACCGTGCGTTTTTCACGTAACTTTCTGTGAAATGAACTGTCACCAGCAATATTTTCAGACCTATATACGACCTGCAAACCTTCAAAAAGATAGCGTATTAGTACCGGGTAAGACCGGCAACGCACCAGCAGCCCTTCTCATGTTGCTAGTGTCCATGGGCAACGGTAGTTACTTTCAATCAAGTGACCCGTGTGCTCGTTTGCCCCCATATCTTATAAAATAAAAATAATAACTGATAGCGATGGGCGAGGTGGACTGTAATATTAAGATGATTATTATTTTTTAACAAAATTTAAAACCGACTTCCAAGGTAAAAACAAAAGTAATACTTAATCATAATCTAAAAAGAATCAAATAATTCTTATTCCTTATTATAGTGGCGTCTTCAGACTTCGCCTAAACCTCAACTATTTCTGTACTCAATCTTCATGCTTTTGAAGTCGGTACCAGCCCGGAAAAGTTCTGAGATCCTTGACATAGAAATTACGCTAAGGTAAGCTGGTTTAGGCGAAGTCTGAAGACGCCACTATAATAAGAAATAAGAATTATTTGATTCTTTTTAGATTAAGATTAAGTATTACTTTTGTTTTTACTTGGAAGTCGGTTTTAATTTTTTGTTAAAAAATAATAATTTTACCCTTTTTAGTTACATAATATGAGACGACAAGGCAATAATATTATATAGCTTGTTGTCTTAGAGTTGTACATATTACTAGCGGTCGCCTGCGGCTCTGCCCGCGTGGATGTCGGTTACGGCTGCAAAAAACCTACCCAGGAAAGACTCGGTCAGCAAAATGATTCCCAGGTCAATTCACAGACTCCGACACTGACATCGACGACGCGGACGCAGTCATTATCCGCAAGCGCATCCCGCTTGGTGACGCCCACTATCGTAATATTTTAATTTCGCCATAATTTCAAAACCAAACGTCCAATCTTAATCATTCAAAGACCAAATTTTATCCACATAAACTGTACTTAGTGATGAAATAATTTATTTTGATAAGGATTAATGGCATAAGTAAAATAAACGCGTTTAAATGTTGTCCAAAAAAATTCAAGATTTTTAAATAAAAATGGTTATTGTGCCTCACTCGACATAGATAAGTATAGTGTGTCGCGGACTTTTTTGTAGATATTTATAAGATCTACAATACTTAGAACATTTTATGGTTCTATCTTTTATAGTTTCGGCAACGTACGTAAAATAAGTAACTTTTCTGGTTGATTTTTTCACCTGGCGTCCGAAAAACCCAAATATCTTACGAAACCCTATTTTGTCCAAAATAAAATTTAGCCTATGTTCAGGACAAATAATGTAGGATTTGCTTGGAGTAGTTTAAATAAAGCCAAAATCTTCAAACTTGTATCTATAAGGATTCAAAAGTTCTGTTGGGTACCTTCAGAACCAGGATATATCCTGGTGCAAAATCTTACTTTTTGGTAGTATATGCCTGAAATACTTCAGAAAAAATCGAAATCACCATATGTTCCCATATAAATTTCAAGGAGTCCCCTCGATTCCGCATGGATCCCATCATCAGATCACCACTTTTGTGAACATGGTACCAACCTCGGATTCAACCCTGTACAACAACAAAAGAATCATGAAAATCGGTCCAGAAACGGCGAAGTTATGGTTGAACATACAAAAAAAAACAAAAACAGACGAACATATAACCTCCTCCTTTTTGGAAGTCGGTTAAAAACAACGATAACTAATAACTACCAAATGATACACAATGTGAAGCGACAACTATAATGTTCAAGGTTCAGAGATAGACTAGATCAAAAATACAAATTGTCAATACGAAAAAATGTGACATAGAAAAGTAAACAAATATTCAAAAAACAGAATTATTGGCTCTGGTCTGTCCAGCCAGTCGCCAACATACCCGCCCCCAGTGGGACACCAAAACTCTGTGGCGACTGGCTGGGCCTCCATTACAATTAATTTTCTAGCCGGTCGGCGCAGTGTACCTCCCTTCGTGAGGAGGTCCACTACGCGGACTCGACCGTCCTGACCGGGGTACGTCTTCGCGACCCTGGCTAGCGGCCACAAGCCACGCGGAAGGGTAGGGTCCACGATCAGCACCACGTCCCCCTCCTTTATGTCTTGATATGGCTGCGACTCCTTCTGTTTCTCCCTCAGCGTTGGCAGATACTCCCGCAGCCACCGAGCCCAGAAATGGTCCGCCAGCCGAAGTGCCTTTCGCCACTCCTGGCGTTGTGAAAACTCCCCATCCGTCAGGTCGTTAGTCCAAGGAACCACCGATGACGTGCCTGTTAGAAAGTGGAACGGTGTTATCGCTTCTGGAGCATCGGTGGCCGTGGGGACGTACGTCAGTGGCCGGGAGTTGACGATTGCCTCAGCCTCTAAGAGCAGCGTTCTGAACGTGTCCTCTTTGGTGAGGGATCTGTCTTTAAGGGTTGTCTTAAACGCGTTCTTCACGGTGCGCACTAACCGTTCCCAGTTCCCAAGTGTAGATCCGTTATTAATAATCGCACGATGTGGCTCCGACCGTCCAATATTATTGGGGCTTTTACGTCTTCAGTAGCTGTTAATGCCAATTTGATACGGGTATCCGCCCGCAGGAGGTTATCTTTGTCCAGGAACGCACAGAGGGACACGATTCGGCTGGCTTTGGGAAGGGGCTGCGAGGCTCGCAGGTGTGCGATTTCTTCGGCGAAGCAATCCCGTTGCGAGTGTCTCAATAATGTCTTCTCTGCCCAGGCGAGGTCGGACTCTTGAAGTTGAAGAGGGGACGTGGTGCTCCCTGGATCAACGGACATGAAAGGTGAAGAATTGAGATCGGCCGAACGAGTTATTTTGGACATAAATAATCTAGCAAATTGATAAACGCGGGCAGTGGATCGCAGAAGGTGTAACTACTGAAACGTCTCGGGTCGGGAACTGGGAATTTTGAAAAAGGTTCTACGGAAAGAAGACCAACAGTTTCTGGCTTTAATTCGGGATCTGGAAGGTTCGCGGTATCGGCTTGCGTTTCCTTTGGCCAGAAGTCCTCGGTTTGTAAAAGGAAAGGCGGGCCAGAAAACCATATGTAGTTAGCCTCGAGTTTCAAAGCTTTAGGCTTCGTGGCATCATCAGCCACGTTGAGAGAGGTAGGGAGCCATCTCCAATCGGATGGGTTGGAGAGTTCCGCTATGAGCTACGAAGGGCTTAAAATTACGCGCGTCACTCCTAATCCACTTCAAAACTGTAGTGGAATCCGTCCAAAATATTGTCCGCGACGGTTTTAGACGGTGGGCACTTTATATTGCTTGCGAGAAGCGTGAAGCGATTAGCGCAGCTTGTAGCTCTAATCGGGGTATCGATAGCGGCTTCAGTGGCGACACTCGCGCTTTACTACCGATTAGGGCTACATACACGGTGCCATCTGTGTACACCACGCGCCAGAAGGCGACACAGGCGTACGCTTGTTCTCCACCGTCCGAAATGACATGGAGCTGAATGTCACTCCGCTCCAAGTTGAGGAGGTAGCATCGTGGCACCTCTACAGAGGAGGCTTCCCTTAGGAGTTTACACCATGCTTTATATTCATCCACATACTTACTTGGTAGTGGCGTATCCCAACCGACGCCTTCGCGCCATAATTTTTGTATAAGAATTCGTCCCCAAATCGTGACGGGCATGAGAAGACCTAAAGGGTCATACAGCTTCATCACGTTTGAGAGAACGATTCGTTTGGTAACGGCTTCGTCAGTCGTTTCAGCGGTCGCCCGAAAGGTGAGAGTGTCGCGGGCGGGATTCCATTTGACGCCAAGAACGCCTACTTCCTTGTTAGAGGGTAAGTAGACGTCATCAAAATCGCTTCGAAGTTCTTTCGGAATTTGAGATAATGCATCTGGCACGTTGGAGATCCAGGATCGCATTTCAAATTGGCAGTTTTTGTGGACCATAACTATCTCCGAAGCTATTCGTGCTGCGTCAGCGATGTTGAAATGGCTAGCTAAGTAGTCATCCATGTAGTGATCGTTTAAGATGGCGCTGCAGGCTTCCGGGTGGGTCAATTGAAATTCCTTAGCGTTTTTATCTTTAAGGTGGAGCGCTATAAAGGGGCTACAAACGGCGCCAAAAATCATCGACGACATGCGATACTCGCGTACCACTCCGTCTGACCGCCAAAGAAAGCGCTGGGCGTCCCTGTCTTTAGGACTTATTTTAACTTGGGGAAACATCTCCTTTATATCCGCATTTAAGGCCACGGGTCCTTCTCTAAACCTAAATAGTATATTTATCAAAGATCGCAGGAGGTCCGCGCCCTGTAACAACATGCTGTTCAAACTGACACCTCGTGTCGTAGCGGCAGCGTCGTGAATGACTCTCAACTTTTTTTTTCTGCGGATCGAAGACACCAAATATGGGTAGGTACCAGCGGACGCGACTATGATGCTGGTCGCTTCCGCGGTAGGTACTGGGTTCGCATTCCTCGGCATATCCTTTAGACAGAATATCCGCAATAAATTTTCTAAAGGCTACTTCAAACTTTGGGTCTTTTGACATTTGCCTTTCAAGAGCCTTAAGGCGGGACAACGCCTGTGGGTAACTATCGGGTATGACGTTTGGTAAGTGCTCCTTCCAGGGTAAAGAGACTTCAAACCTGCCGTCTGCCAGTCGTCGAGCTGACGTGTCAATGATACTGACGGCGCGTGCATCGTCGACGCTCTGGCGAGGTAGGCTTTTTGTATGCCTAAAGAGTCAATGTCGTATTGACTTTAAAGGTACAATTCCGTGCATCGCGATCGACCGCGGTCGCGCACGACCTACGACTGTCGTCGGCAGCTCGCGACCATAGTAAGCGTATGAAAATGTATGGCACCGCTTCCGAGGCCCGCGACTGACGCGCGCGGCCTACGACTGTCGTAAGCCGCGCGCGACCGTGCCATATAACTTTGACACGGTCGCGCGGGGCCTACGACTGTCGTCGGTCGCGCGCGTCTGTCGTAGGCCCCGCGCGACCGTGTCAAAGTTATATGGCACGGTCGCGCGCGGCTTACGACAGTCGTAGGCCGCGCGCGTCAGTCGCGGGCCTCGGAAGCGGTGCCATACATTTTCATACGCTGACTATGGTCGCGAGCGGCCGACGACAGTCGTAGGTCGTGCGCGACCGCGATCGATCGCGATGCACGGAATTGTACCTTTAATCAAGGCGTCCAAATCGTCACAATGCTGGTGAACGTTGAGCTGGTTCACGAATTGCATTGGCCTGGAAGAATTCGACAAGGCACTGTGGAGTACCCACCCTAAGGGGTTCTCGAGGCGACAGGTTCATTTTTCCGTCCACAACGCACCTCACGGCTGACTGTCAAATGCCAGTCAGGGGCACCGATAAGTATGGAGGGAGGGTTGTTGTTTGTCGACAGGTCGGTGGACAAAGTCGCCAAGTGTTCGTAATCCAGCACGTTCACCTTATCGTTTCGCACACGTAAATTAAGAGGCTTAATTAAACCCTTGCGTTTTCGATAAGGTGTCGATCGGTTTGGTTGCGACCACGGATGTTGAAGTTGACATAACTTACGTCCACGACCTTCGACATATCGCCAACCCCCTCTAACCTGACCCGCTCCTGTCGGATGGGTACAGCACCGATACGGGTCGCTACTTCGCTGTCGATGAGCGTCGCGGTACTGCCCTCATCCAGTAGCGCCGTTGTTTCAAACTCGCCGGCGGGGCCCTCAATAGTGACCGCAATAATTTTAAGAAGGCCGCGCGGTAAGTTGACGGGCTGCGAAGTTTCTGGAAATTGTGGGAGGTCAGTATTTGATATCTGTAGCGGTACTTCTGTTTCGCTACTATTACGTAAGGTGGCGCTAGTGTCGGCAGTCGGCACTTTGAACGTCGGTACAGGTATTGGTTACCTACACGTCGGCCGGTGCGCGTAATGTAATGTCAGTTTGGCCGTGAAGTAGTGCGTGGTGCCGTCTAAGACATCCATCGACCCCGCAGCGTTTAGCTCCACGGCAGTTATTCCACGAGTGTGGGTATGCTTTAAGGCAGCGATAACACGCTTTTGAGTCTTTTACCCACTGCCACCTGTCGCTTACCGATAGAGAAAGGAATGGTTGACACGCTCTTATGAGGTGCTGTCCTTTCTTACAAAAACCACAAGTAGGTACGGAGTTACCGGACGTTGTTGCGTGTACCGACTCAGCTCGTTTGGGAAAGGTTTTGTGCGTAGTATGAACAGGCGGCCTAGGCGTCATATTAATAACGACGTCGGATACGAAGTTGTATTTTAAGTGTTTGTCCGCCTCCGTTAAAAGAAATTTTGACAACGTCTCTAATTTTGTTATATTCTAAGACGAGGGCATGCAAGCGGCGGCGAAGTCCGTAAATCGAGATCTGGTATGCTCGTTTAGCTTCAATAGAATAGAGCGGAAGAGCTCGGGCGAGTACAAGTAATCATTTTGATTTAAAATTTTAATTGTACTAATTAAGTTTCGCAGTTTGTTCGCAAGTGCGTTTAAATGGTTAGGGGTACTTATTTTAGGACTGCCTCGTATGTCCGAGATTTCTCGGGACACCAGAATTTCCGGCCTGGTAAGTCTGTTGCAGGGCGTCGATGATTTCTTGAGGGTCAAGAGCCGTCCACAGCAAGGACGCCACGGAGTGGTAGGTGTGACCACGAATCGCGATTTGCAGTCGCGAAATGTTTTCTGCTGCAGAAAAATTGGCGTTACTTCTATCGTAACTAGATTTAAAAGCAAGCCATTGGCTTATGTCACCAGAGAAGGATACCAGTTCAGGTTTTTGGGGCGGTCGGCGAGAGCGTTGATGGCGTGGGCGAGTCGAGTGATCGGTTCGACCGATGGATCAGTAGTCGGTAGTCCTCGGTTAGTACCCGTCGTTTGTGTGGGTGGGCAAGGGTTGGCAGTAGCCCGTGGTGGCAAGGCCTCGTAGGTTAGATCCACCGGCTGTACGGGAGGACCTTGGGTGTTTCTCAAAGTCACAGCTGGGGTTCTACCTGGCCTGTCACCTGCAATTGCCACGTTTTACCCGCGTACCCATGACGCGGTACGTCGTAAACTAGTCTAAGAACTACAACGAGACTTATCTCTTAAATCCGATGCGGCAAGCTTCGCACGAAGCTCCGCTTGCTCGACCTCGGCCTCCATGCGAGCAAGTTCGCGCTCGCGTTCGGCCTCCAGGCGCGCGAGCTCGCGCTCGCGTTCGGCTTCTAGGCGCGCGAGCTCGCGCTCGCGTTCGGCTTCCAGGCGAGCCCGCTCGGCGTCGCGTTGAGCGAGCTCGCGCTCCCGCTTCAGGTGCTGCCGCGTGCACTCCGCCTCCAGGGCCAACCTTTCTGCCCGTACGGCTGCTGATGAGCGCGAAGACTGCGTGCGCTCATTCCCCGTTCGACCACTACAAGAACTGGCGTTAGTATGTGGAAAGAAAGCCTCCTCTGCTCGGCGTCGGCTGGGGTAGTCGTCTGCCTCAGGCCCTTGCGACGCGCCGAAAGGCGCTGTGTCTGCGGGCTGTACGACTATCCCAGTCATCGATGCCGGGTCACTCTCGGAACCAATGTTTGAAACCAGGCGAACGTCGTGAAGTGAACGATCACTGCACTGGGTTTGCTCGGCTTCGGCAGTTGCCGCTTCTGCGATGGGTTTTCTACTCTTTGAACGCGTCAACATGATAAAGTTCTAATAATGTGTGAAAATAAGCAAACGAAAGAGTGAAATGTAATGTGTAGTAAATGACGAAAATAAGCTACGGTGAGGGAGGGACTACAAATGTAATTAAATGAGGCGCTACTACAACGCAACAATGATACTACAACTACAACGAAAAACTATAATGGTTCTAACGAATTTACGGCGGAGAAGGACCAAATGATAGCGATGGGCGAGGTGGACTGTAATATTAAGGCGGGATTATAGGCAACTGACATTTTAGAATTTGCGGAAAACAAGCTCAATAGATGGCGCTCGATAGGTACATATTTAGTTTTCAAGCCGTCGTTGATTTCAATAATTTTCAGAAATAATGTGATGACGTGGTAAACTCGACATACAGACTAATGATTAACAGAGAGGCCATGTTCACAACTTAATAAACGAAATCTTTAATGAATTTTGTATTATAACAAAATTATGTATTATTTTAATATGTTTGTTCTGTACTCACGAACATGAAAAAAAATACATAATAACTCAATAATACATGATATAATTGATTATACAATGTATAACAAAATAAAGTATTACTCATATGCATTGCGTATGCATGGAAAAATATAGCTATCCTAGGTACAATAATTCATCATCGTCAGCTCGCTCGCTGCTGAGGTTATTTTATGACTTTATAATATGGTTCAAATATTTTTTGTGCTTAGGTTTATTGCAATACCTACCTTTAATAAATAGGATGTAGACCCATGACGATTACTTGTACCTGACGCTGTAGCATCCTCTGGGATCTATATAACACCCTCCACAAGTTCAAAAACGATAACTCTTGCAAATTGCAATACAGGTAACGTTTTTGACCCGCTTGACAAGTTTTTAATGAATAGTAGATTATATTCTTTATAGTTATGCAGATCATATTCATATTTTCTTTGTCGTTTTTAAGGAATCTATTCCCAAAAGAGACCCTTGGCCCAGTAAGTCTTAGCTTCGCTGTCTATCCGTCTGTCTGTCTCCAGGCTGTATATCAAGTAACGCGCTGGCTAGAGAGCTCAAATTTTCAATTATGTATTTATGTTGTCACCATAACAACAAATAGAAACAAAATAAAATAAATATGTTAAGAGGTCTGAAATATTCAAAACAAAAACGCGGTTGTAGGCCTTTTCTGCTCGACATCAATAATGGCAACCGGTAAGTGTTTGAAATATTTACGAAATACCTCATTATAATATTTAAACTTTAACAATACTAATACTTATTAGAATGGTCTGTTTGTCATTTCATGCTTAAGGCCATCCCCCGTGTGTTTCAAATAACAGTAATTTGTAAATACTAATTTGTAAATACTAATTTGTAAATACTAAGTAGGGAACGCCCTTAAACTACTGAACCTTTTTTTATAAAATTTGGTGAAGAAAGGACAAAGGATATTTTTTATCCTGAAAAAATTAACGGTTCCCACGCCATGAACGATTTTTTGAAGAATTTGCATCGAGATAGTGGCTATCAATTTGTTCTAGTAGCTGTTTGACACGAAAGTCTCTGCGGCTACATAGCGTCAAACATTTAATAAAGAATTTGAAAGATAAAATATATGGGGCTTATGTCAAAATCTTCATTTATGATACATTGAAGATATAAATATTCATCTCTGTGTACGGCAGTTACAATATTAATTTTCTCCTGCTTATTTTTGCTATGGGTCCCAATAAAATTAGAATGAAAAATGGTAGTGAACAAGACTTATATTATGCCAACTTTCCAATAAGTACATTACACCAGATTGTCGTGAGTAAAAAATTAACAATTGCATAAAATGTAATTTCTTTGCTCTCTACTTTTAAGTGTCGTCGTGATTTTTATTCACAAAACACATGTTTTTGATAAAATCAAATAAGGTTTAAAGGTTTTTCATTTCGATCAATATTATTTTTTGTGTAAAGAATGGAATTCTACTTAGTGATGAAATAATTAGTTTTAATAAGGATTATCAGCATGAGTAAAATAAATGCGTTTAAATGTAGTCCAAAAAAATCAAGTTTTTTAAATAAAAAAATGGGTGCTGTGCCTCATTTGACATAGATAGGTATAGTGTGTTGCAGACATTTTTGTAGATATTTATAAGATCTACATTTACTTAGAACATTGTATGGTTCTATCTTTTATAGTTTAGGCAGCGTACGCAAAATAAGTAACTTTTCTGGTTGATTTTTTTCACCTTGTGTCAGAAAAACCCAAATATCTTACGGAACCCTATATTTTCTACAATAAAAAGTAGCCTATGTTACTCGTAAATAAAGTAGCTTTCGAATGGTGAAAGAATTTTTAAAATCGGTCCAGTAGTTTTTGAGCCTATTCATTACAATTAAACAAACAAACAAACAAAGTTTACCTCTTTATAATATTAGTATAGATATAGTACTCGTATATAGCTGATAGAGTCTTAGCCCATCATCGCGTGGCCATTTTGTGCTTATTTTCATACAAGTAGTGTGCGTGTATTTTCTTGAATATTTCTATTTGTCGATCATTTCGAAGCACATTATAATCCAGAAAAGAAAGTCATTTAGTTCATGGTATCGAGAAACTATAGTTCAAGTAATATGCATCCCTAAACACACGTAAAAAGCTATGCAATTTTTGTAGCCAAATTATTACTTGATGTGACTTTTAGCACTAATGCCTTATATTATAGCATGAAGGGATTGTTAAACTTGTAAATCATCTTTTTAGCTTACAAAAATACCGATTGAAAAGCCCAAAAAACGTTGTTCAAAACTAACATATTTAATGTCAAATCCACGTGTTGAGGCATTCTTTGGCCGTTCTTATGGTTTATTATTTAGCGGAACCACAAAACTCAACAAAATCTAGCATAAAATGTTCACTAAAAACCTTTATTAACACTTTTATTACATGAAATATGCAGACCGACTCCTTTGTTGTGACCGAGCAGGTCGGACCTAACTTGACACGCTTTTCACTCATATACACCGATATAAGGCTCTCTCCTACAGTCTATCTCAATCACTGATCTCTAATAAACAAGGTATAATGGAGGTCAGTGATCTCAATGGTTTAATCTAATAAAAAAATTGCAATAAATATGTGTATTTTTACTTGATTTTTACTTTTCTTACTTTAAAACAACACAGTAAAAGAGTTGGCAGTATTTGGGCATATTTTAGTACAGGCTTTGGCAGGATTCGGCAGTTTTTTGACCAAAGTAAGACAGGATCTGTAATTTAAATATGGTCACCCTGATTGTATTCCCTATACGTAATACACTGACGCGTTCACGAGCGTGAAAACGACTTACAAATGCAAAGCGAGATTTGTGGAGGCTTGTGGCTTGTGGAGGCTTGCCGTGGCTCGGCAAGCATCAAAACGTAGCAATTAGCAATTCGAAAATGTGCTTCTCATCGGCGATAGATCAACCGCAATACATTTTTGGGTACATCTGTTTGGACAACTCTTTTGACTTTAATAGATTCGATCCGTTGTTTTTGATACATATTAAAGTGGAATACTTGAATTTTAAAGTTATTTGTAACCCCTCGAAACCTCCTTTCCAGACAAAAACTCGTGTAAAGATACACGAGATTGAGTTACTTTTGTTTTTTTCCTTGAATTATTCTTTTTCGTTTTGAATCTTATTAACCTCATACCTATTATTTCGCAAATCATTATCGTTTCATTTTTCTGTCCAATATGTAACAACGTACTGCGACTTCTTATATATAAAATTCTCGTGTCACAATGTTAGTTAGCGTACCTACTCCTCCGAAACGGCTTTACTGCTTTCAACCAAATTTTAATTTCAAATTTGGTTGAAAGCAGTAATCAAATTTTGCATAATATTCAGTAGGTCTGAGAATCGGCTACTGGCTACTTTTTATATTGTTAAGTGCATTTGTTGAATTAGTATATAATAGAACTTAAATTATTACAACTCGAGACTGACGGCGACCATTGTAGTAGGGGAGGTAGTGCTATTGATTTCTAAGTCATTTCATACCGGCCAAATTTTTGTCCAGTTGTAGATTAATATTTAATAATCAACATAATGAGCGTCAATCGCCGCACCCGTGGTGGGTTGTACATTGAGAGTGTCTCAAAGTTGTCGAAAATTTTTGTGCTAAAAGCAATTTTATACCGTATGAAACTTTGATGGATGATTATTGAGGTCATGTTTAACCAAAAAATCACCGTCAGCCGTATTGCAGACGAGGGATTCAACGTCAGTCGCGTTACTGATTATGTACAAAATTTTATACCGTACAAAATTTATACAGGTGGATGTTTCTACTTTGTAAATAATAAAGAAAACCGTCAGTCGTTAATACGACGGTGGAAAAACCGTCAGCCAGCGATATAAGTTATAACCCATATAGCCCTACTTCGCGCTCAATGAATCCTAGGCCGTCGCGTAGACGACATTTCCACCTGCAAACATTAAGTTTACGGCGATTTTCGTTTGAATTAACCACAAAATTGTCTCACATAGCAATTTTAAGTAATTAATTCGATAGTCAATATTTGTGAAGAAGAATTATATATGTTACGCTCAAAGACCGAAAACGCTCAATGAGCGAAAAAATGGCGCACAACGCGTTGTGGTAATAGTGAAACGGCCACGACGCGAAATTCGAGTTTTCGTTAGGGCCACAGCACGAATTTCGCGTCGTGGCTGTTTTTAAATGCTCAGAACGCGTAATGGCTTTTCTCGATTACCACAACGCGTTGTGGTTGAATAGCACAACAGCCACGACACGAATTTCGCTATGTGGTATTTCTGTGATTACCAGAACGCGTCGTGGTCGTTTTCACTAGGGCCATTTTACTATAACCACAACGCGTTGTGAGCCATTTTTTCGCTCAGTGAGCGTTTTCGGTCTTTGAGCGTAACATATACATTTCACTTGTAAAGCGCCATCTGTTGTTATATACTAAAACTAAAATGACACCTAACGAACCTAAATGGCTGTAATCTAGATATGAACCTTTATTGGGTGCGAATTGGGACATTTATAATGTCAATTCAATACGATTCCCAACAACAACTTTGAGATACCCCCAAATTTTAACCCACCACTTCTGAAGCGGCTGACGATCAAAGCTGTTATGTATTAGTGGAATACTATTATTGTAATGATTTTTGCTCGGTATGAAATTACTTTTCAAAATGAGCGCGACCTCCCCTACTATAGTTTGTGCGACGGGATAGCGATGGACGTTGCCATGGTGACATACTTATTTAGTCACTTCAATAAAATAAGGGCGAAATGGGGCGAAATACTTTATATGGCAAAACAACGTTTGCCGGGACAGCTAGTAATACTATAATAATTATTTTACAATCTAAAGCTACGTTACAAGTAGTGTAGGAAACGAACCAAGTGAACCTCGGAGTAATTCCTCAGTCAGAAAAAACTTTATAGCATGGTAAAGTACTTATCATGAATTAAAAGTTTTGTATAAATATCCAAAAAATAATAATAATAAAAGTTAGATATTTTTACCTAAATTCGTAATTAATTAATATCTTTTGTAGCAAAAATGCTCCGTCGAATTTTTTTTCACTGGACATATTCATGGAACGTATAGAAACAATGTTTTAAATATCCAAAAAATTATCCCAGCAGAAACACCAAAATGTAATAAAATATGTTTTTTTGGCGTGGCTTGGACGCCAAAATTGCTCTGTCGAACTTTTTTACGGGAATGACTTTATATTGAAGTTTTATAGCCACAAAATGAAAATCCAAAACATAAACCATGTATTTATACTATTTTTAAAAATTGCCTTTTTACTAGCAGGGCAAAATTTCTCTATCTGTTTTATTAATTGATTTAAGTACTCTGTCAACTTTCTTTTCAACTAGAAAAATATCCAAAAAAATCATCAAGCGTATTAAAAACTAAAAACATTTTAAATAGATTTGAATATAGCAATCGGGAGCGAGCGAGGTGTATGCGCGGGGCGCGGGCGGGAGGTACAGGCCGCCCGCCGCGCCGCCCGCCACCCCGCGCGCTATTCATTCGTGGCTAGAGATGGGCAATCCACCTGGGTGGGTTTAAAGTCTGGTGGGTAAAAACCGGGTGTTTTGGGTTTATTGGGTTTAAACCCCATAAAGACCCAAATTTTTGGGTGTTTATGATTTTGTACTTCATCATCGTCATCTCAGCCGCAAGACGTCCACTATACTGGACATAGACAATATTATTATGCAGCCTACAGAATAAAAAACTTTTAATTTGATTTTGAGTTTATTAAGAAAGAGATGAAAGTAAAATGTAAAACTACAGTCAATCACTGTCAGATTCAGAGTTATTACAAGCGATGAATTGTATAGGTTCGATAGGCTCTATTTCGTCTAAACTGTTATGTTCATTTACTTGCTCAATGAAAGCTTCTAAGGTATTTTCTTCATTAAACTGAATGTCCTCGCATTCAGCTTTATGTTTAAGATTCCAGTTATAACAAATGAATGAAATTTTTTCAGTTCTTTCAGTTGTAAGTCGATTTCTTTTGTTATTATGTATGTAGCCTTGGATACTAAAGGAACGCTCAGTGGCTGCCGAAGTACAGGGAGCTGATAGAATACGAATCGCTACTTTGCTTAACTCAGTGGAACCACAAATACCTTTCCACCATATTAGGGGCTCAATGCTATCTAATGAGCTCCATACAAATCCTCTGGCCCAAAAGTTTTCTTTAGCTTTATAACACGCCAAATCTGCCATTACATTTGACAAACTTAAGTGTTGGCTTAAATTGTAGATAAACTCCATACCCTTAAGTTCTTCCTCTTGAGTAAGTTCGACTCCTAGAGTCCTGGGGTCTAGAATATATGCTGCAAAATGTATTGGCCTCATTGCCATATTGCATCTTGAAGATACTGATGTTAGAATCTGCTGTTTGCTTTCTTCGCTCAATGTCGAAATCTCATTTAATGCAAAACGTATCTTAGCTTGTACATCTCTAAATGTAATGTATGTGCGATGCAAACGATTCTGGTCGCTCTCTAAGTAAAATATGCTTTCAGTGACTGGTTCCAAAATACTTATACATTCCCCTGTCTTCGTCCAGAAATCATCACTTAGAATTAAATCTTTAATATCTCTTGAAATTACCACATCTTCTTTAACTGTTAATATTTGCAAAGCTATCTTATTTGCTTTCAAACTTTTTAACGAAGTAACATGACTTCCCCATCTTGTAGCACAAGGCAATTTTAGTGTTTGTGTAGAATCTTCACCCTGCCTTGATTTTATCAACAAGGAACTTAATCGTTGACTCCTTTTAACAGTTTTTATTATATTTATGGCTTGCATAATAAACACAGTTACTTCTTGTATCTTTACAATATCTTGGCACAACAAGTTAAGGATATGTGCACAGCAACCGAGAGGAACAACATGTGGATATTTGAGTTTTGTTAATTCGAATGCCTTTTGTATATTTCTAGCGTTATCGCCAATAAGTACAAGAAACTTATTTGCTCCATATACTTTCATTACTTTTTCAACTTCTTGGCTAAGGTATTCACTAGTGTGAGGATTACTTTCTGTATTCAAACTTTTAACGTATGCAGGTTGAGGTTTTGATATAAGAAAGTTTATTATTCCTTCATTTCTTAAATTAGACCAGCCATCGCACTGAAGGTGTAAGTAACTACAAGCATTTAGTTCCTCATTTAACTCAAAACGCATTTCTCTATATATTTTATCTAAGTATTTTGTCGCTAAAGCTTTACGTGAAGGTATTTTAAATTTTGGTTGCAATTTTTCGAAAAATTGTATCCATAAAGGATGTTGCACCATCGATAGTGGCGTCCCTGTTACAAATATAGCTCTCGCTAATTCTGTTTTTATATGATCATCGGTGTCTTGAAACTCAGCATTTATTGTAGTGTTAGCAGACGACGAGGGGCTTATAAAAGAATCATTTGTCTCTATCTCTGACAGTCCAGACATTTTGGTTTTGGACGAGCTATCTTTTATAAGTTTCATAGAGTCTTTTAATGTTTCTGGAGATTTTGGACAAGTGATAAGATGTTGAAGCATTTTGGCAGCATTACTGAATTTGTAGACCTTATTACAAAGCTTGCAAGAAACAGACTTGTTTGGTAAAGTACGGTAGTGCTCCCATATGCGTAAATCTTTAGGTCTCCCCATTGAACCTAAAAAAATGAACGATGATTAGTTGGTCTGACGAAAATTCAACAATAGAGTGCCTATTTTTTTACAATGATTATTTCTTGTTATTTACAATAAATTTTTAAAAAAAAATTAAAATAAATACAAAAAACCTTTGTAAAGTTACATCTCCTCGGAGGATTAAACGCAGACGCTAGTTTATTATCGTATTGTTCTGTATTTTTCTCAGCAACTTCTTTAATTCGATTAGGTACTTACGCATATTATGTTAAAAATAAATATCTAGTACACATCTTAGGCTATCCACCATTATTATCCAAAGACGACTCTCAGCTAACTATGCACTATCATCCAAAATAAACGTGTATGGAAAATTTTATCCCAGTCGGTTGAGGATTGAGGATAATTGCATCAACATACGAACATACCTACATACTTTTATTTACATAACGCAAGCTAAATAAAAGCTTGTAATAATACATCTAATTTTAAGTTAAAATTGTTAAGTGATCATGATATAATTGTATCATTCAAAAATCCACTTACCTTTAATTATTTCTTGTTAAGTATAAATATTATTTCAAATCTGCTCCCTTAATATGCACTTTTTTACTGCTTTTCCTACCTAACACGTTACCAGGAAGTCACGTTATCAGAGTCAGAGTAATAGTGAACACGTTTGACAGTGATTGTCGTCGCCTCATATTCAGCGTCGACGAATAGGGGAATCCCCAGTCATAATGTATTGCATGCGTGGCGGTCTTACTTCAAATCCATAAACAAAGAGATAATTACAGAACTCGATACTAGATGGCGCTGTTTTTGTTTGAAGAAAGTTTGCGGGCTAAAATACATAGAATTTCATCAATGACTTCCACAAAGAACAACATTTCTGTTTTTTCTAAGTCCGTATCTCTTCCGTATATTTCATAAGATATAAGCTTGGGCTACATTGTTATGCAACGTGATTTTGTCGCTGTCTTGCTAGCAGGGTTGACAGATATACGATTTAAATCGTACTCATACTATTATTTGTCTATTTTTTAATGTACGATCGTAAAGATTATGATCGTAATTCGCACAAAAACATACGACTTTTTGGTTACCTGGCAACATTTTTATTATGAAACGAACATGCTCACATCATCAGTCACATGCAACAATTTATTGGGGATTTCCCCTTCACATCTGGCAGTCCTGCTTGCTAGAATATAGGTAAGTCAGCCACAGTTACTGACGATCGATATTTAAAGGGTATTGTTTTTGTGCTAAATATTTCATAAAAACGTTATTTAATACTTTGTGGATTATTAATTTAGTTGATAATCACTGGAAGTAAAATGGATGCTAATTTGAGAGATCAAGATCTTCGTATAAAACAGTTATTAAAAGAAAATCTACGTAAGTACTCTTTTTATACCTAGGTAGTTAAGGTATAATAAACACAAAAGGTACTTAGATCGCGTGAGTTCGAAGCATTTATTCTAATAAATTTAATTTAAAATTGTAGAAAGAAAAAAATGTCTGCCAAGCCGTAGCCGAAGCCGATCTCCAAATATATTTGGCGATAGTGAGACCCAGTGTCCAGATGATTTACCCAGCGTCGTCGCAACAAAGAAAAAAAACGAGGATAAAGTAAAAGAAAATTTACTGAAAGAAGAAACAAACTGTTCTAAATGCTTAATTTATGGAGAAGAGGATAAAAGAAATGAGTATTTCGGACTGTTAGTGGCTCAAGAATTTAAATATATACGGCCATGTGTGCGAACGAGGTGTTATGAAGAAATTTTAAAGTATCTACGGGAAGCAAAAGGCCAACATGTTGATCAACTGCAACATGAAAACACTGAAAATTAATTACTTTCATTTTATTATATATAGATTTTTAAAATTTCCTGAAATATTATTAGTTAACGTTTTATTTAATATTGTAGAATTCATCAATACAATTTATAAAAATAATTTATTGGTATTACTTACATATTTTCAAAAAAATACGTAAAAACCTATTTTTTTGGGTGATTATGGGAGTTTATGGGTGTTTATTGGGTTTTTACCAAAGCACCGGGTTTAAACCCGGTGCTTTGCCCATCTGTATTCGTGGCTAATAAGTTTATTAGTTATTATATTAAGTAAATTGTTGTAATAGACTTAGGATTTTTTTTTCGCTGCGGCTGCAGTTGTTTGATACTAACACACGTTACCGTCTGGTTGTTGCTCGTTATGGAACGTTGTATTATGTGCAACAAAAGCCTCAGTGGCTTAGAAAGTGACAGTAAAGAAAAATAAATCGGCCAAGTGCGAGTCGGACTCGCGCACGAAGGGTTCTGTACCGTTATAGAGCGAAAGTAGGCAAATATTGTGTTTTTTGTATGATATTCCTAACATATTTATTTTATTTTAATTTTATTATAACTTAATTTTAAAGTACAATTAATATAATTTAGGATTTTGTCATTATTGAATCTTGCGAGTTACGAGCAAAAAAATCACGTTTCTTGTATGGGAGCCCCCTTAAATATTTTGCTTAAATTAATTATTAGTATTTGCTGTTATAGAGCGACAGAGTACAGACGGGCATTTTTTACCCTTTGGGTACAGAACCCTAAAAAGGAAAACATAAAAAAGTGCAGCATAAAATGAAACGACGTATTAATAGAGCTTATACTTGAAAAAGAAGAGTTATTCGTACACGTCTCTTGCAGAAAAGCATACATAAAAGAAAATATTATCAAATCATAATATTCGAATAAGAAAAAACTAGACCTCACCAAAAACATTTTCATGTAAAAATGTTGCCAAGACGAGTACATAATATTATAGTTCGTGGTGTCAAGTCACCAAGTTTCTAACCTTACAGCCCTAAATCTAAAAACCTTAATTTTACACTTAAGGCCATCCCCTGAGCAAACGACCTTGACCATACATTTGCCGCGGTGCCGAGATCGCACCAAAAACCTATTTTTTTACATGTCTTAGTTCCAAATTGACCTAAAAAAAATTCAAACGTCAAATATGTACCTAATGAAATTGTCTATATATTGACGTGTGTTTCAAATAATCGTAATAATATGTAAATACTAGAGAGATACTGAATGTATGCTTGAATTTAAATAAATTGGTATTACTTTGAAAGCTGATATCATGAGTATAAAAACCAAAAATAGGAAATTAATAACTATGAAAGGAAAACGGAAAACGGAAAGGAAACGTTCATATAGGTACTGAAGATTATTGCTGTATTTTGATAATAATTTTGTAGCTTTCAAATTATGAGTTAATAATAAGGCTCTAAAAACGGTAAATTACGAAATTTTCGTAGGGGCTTCCCCCTTCTTAAGTCGCGGCAAAATACTTGACATAATGTTGGGCACTGTATGATTATTATCTAAAAGATGTTTATGATTTATCAAAATGCGACTAAGTATTGTCAGGAAGACCATTTCTATAAGCCGCGATAATATTTTCTTTAAAACGAGTCTCAAAGCTGCGTTCAGTTTGACCAACGTATACACTATCCGCTATCGCATATTTTAGGATAATCGATCCTATATTTATTTATTTACTTAAATTAAGGACACCAAACAGTACATAAATTAAAACCTTGTTAAACACAACAATAGTAATCTGTACCGCTGCATGAACCTTAACAGGTGACACAGCATTCACGATTATAGCTCTAGAGATACAGTATAAAAATTGATTTCTTAACAAAACACAATTAAATCGATAAAATATGATTATGAATTAAATAAAATTGAAATGACATGCAAGTTAATTATAACAGTAATAACAAGCTAGAAATTTCATAATAATAAATAAGTTAAAACTACGAGAATACATTTAAATCTTAACTAAGAGCAGTATAAATAAAATAAAATTAGAAAATAGTAAATACAAACACAATTTCAAAACAAGATCAAATGGGCCATATCAGTAAAATTATTTAAAATTTTATATTAATAAATTTTTGTTTACAATAATTAATAAATTAATACTAATCATAAAATATGTAAAAAAAATCGGCCAAGTGCGAGTTGGACTCGCCCATGAAGGGTTCCGCAGCAGCAATAAAGTTTATTTCTATGAAATTAAAAGGTTTTTGATTTATTTTTATATTTCAGTTGTTTTAATGAAAGTTAAATTAAGGTTTACCATTTATAACGTATAAAAAAAAACTACTTGCTAGATCTCGTTCAAACCAATTTTCGTTGGTAGTTTTTATATGTACATCATATATATATATATTTTTTGAATTATCATGAAGTTTACTTAGAGTTTAAGAAACTACTTTAGAAGTTAGAGGGGGGGGAAGCACATTTTAACACTTTGGAAGAGTCTTTCTTCGGGTTAGAAAAAAATGATATTAGAAACCTCAATATTATTTTTAAAGACCTATCCATAAATACCCCACACGCATAGGTTAGATGAAAATTTTTTTTTTGTTTCAGTTGTACCTATGGGGACCCCTAAAATTTTAAATAATTTTTCCATTTTTGTATCAAAATATTAATGCGATTCACAGACTACATCTACTTACCAAGTTTCAATAGTATAGCTTTTATAGTTTCGGAGAAAAGTGGCTGTGACATACGGACGGACAGACAGACAGACAGACAGACATGACGAATCTATAAGGGTTCCGTTTTTTGCCATTTGGCTACGGAACCCTAAAAAAGTGAAATCTACGAAAATTTTAATTACTTAAAGCAAATAACATCATAATCATCATCATCTTATAGACACCAGACTGATATTTTTTATCAATCCGGTCTTTATTGTGATACAAATGATGTTTTAAAGTATTATTTGTCCTGAATGCGACATGCATATTATCGTTGTTTTTCATTATTTTGGATAAGCGTGCAGATAACTCTCACCATGTAGGTCAAACTAGACTTTATCTAGCTACCTTCTTGTCAGTAAGACCTGCGTGCAAAAACTTAACCAGTTCTTTCTTGGTACTATTTTTTAAAATATTATTATTTATTAATATATTTTTTTATAATTTTGGTACTATATCTATATTTAAATAATTTCGGGACTATATCCGTTGCATATCGCAATAGGCTACTTGACCTATATTTAATTTCATTGCACAAATGCATATTTCTAGTAGAACTAGGCATAGGAAACCGTATTTTACCCTTATCATCAAATAAAAGCTTATGATTGATAAATCAAAGTCGATTTGAAAATATGATTTTATATTTTTTAATTTGTACTGACGAAAACGTTTTTGCGGTACTTCCGATTTGGATGTGACGTCATCAGACTAGTAATTTATTATCTTTTATTTATCGTGCTCGTTATATGTAAGTTTATTTGTATATAAATAATAGAATCATGCCCCCGAGAATTGTGCTTTGCGCTGCGGCTAATATTGAACAATATCGCGTAACAACGGTTCCCGAATTATAGCACGAAAGTAAAGGTCGTATGTCCCAAGACTGTTTATGATGATTATTTAAAAATTAAATACAATACTAATATTTCCTTTATCCATTATTTTATAAAGTGTGTGGTTGTAGTAGTGCAAGTTATTTAATGATAGTAACTCAATAAGTCTTGTGTAACAGATATTTTGTGAAGAATCTCTGTATTAGCTCCATGTGAAGAATATAATAAAATTCACTTAGCAGCACAATAACTTTATTCAGACTCGGCAAAGCTTCTGTCTTACAGAATTGTTCAGTCACCACCGCGGTTTACCAAAGTACCGCCATTTTTTTTATACCACTTCAAAAAAACAATAACCAACCGTCACTTTCAAATATTACAATAACATCCGGAATTACAAACAAATACAAATCAGCAGTATAAATTCAAATTAAGTACTTATAAATATTATATGAATATTAAATTATCATATTGTATTTAATTATATCAACTAAATTATATTCTCAATGTAATAAATTATAATATGAGTACGGATATGGATGTGACGTAATTGGTAATTTACTCACTAGCGTTTACAAATAACTACAATAGCACAGAATACAATATATTAGTTATAACTTATAACAAACAATAGTAACAACTACGAATAATAAAAAGTTGTAAAGTAGTTTTTATTATTCGTAGAGTAACAACAATATATTTTGTCTTTGACGTAAATTCCTTTTGACGTGATAACGTCTTATAATTCGATATGGGCTGCGCGCACGAAAAAACATGACGCAATATGCGGCGTTACCTCGCTGATCGCTCTGAGGCGTTCCATTTATCCTCTCAAGTCTCTCAACAACCGTAAGGCCCACCTTTTTTTTTTTTTGCGTTGGGGGAATGCATTTACGCATCCCCGGGGCCTGGGGAGAACCACCGGGGTATGTGGGACTCCCCGGGGCGGACGAGACGCACCCGGGACTACCCACTAAAACCCCAACGGTGTTCCTGCTCCTGAAGATGGGACTACGGGAAACGCGTGATACACGACCGCAGCCCCACCACCTCTGCCTCTTCGGGCTCACACCGTAAGGCCCACCTGGGCCGCGCTCTTTGCTTCGATTATATTACGTATTTCGATGACTTAGAGAATACTTTTGTATGAAGAAGTTTGGTTAGTTATGACCTTTGATACATTGACCACACTTTGAATGAAAAATAAATAAACAATCTGTGAGCTATTAGTATTATTTCGGCTATTCAAAATTGTGCTCTATTTCCTACGTGTCAAGGTATGACTTGTGCTTTGTTCGAAGATTTTACTGGATTTCACGAATGTATGTAGCGTTTTGTATTGCGAATAGTTTATTTTACTCATTGTAAATATTTTTAGACAATCATTTGAAAGAAATATATCGAAATAACTTTAGGTTACACTCGAAAAAGTTTGTTTCTATTTATAGAGATTCGGAAGCGATTTGCTTATTATGTTTGTAAAGAAATTACGTTAAAAGCTTGTAGAACTACTAGTCACTATTGTACGAAATGATTTATTGCCCTATTAAGCACACAGACCGGCAGGGAACCGATAAACATTTGACACAATATGTTTAAGGGCTTTCTGCCGGCCGCGGCCATTTTGAAATTTATTTGTATAGCACTAAGGTCGATGTTTGCTTGCGGACTATTTTTTCTTTGCATAGGAGTGTCCTATTTCAAGTAGTTTGTTTTTATACATCTCAACATCATTCGTCGATTTGTTTACAAAAATAGTTAGTATAGGAGTTTATCATTGAGATAAGAATAAAGTATTCGTTTATTTCTTCTGAACAAGTCACTAATTATAGTTTCGAAAGTTTATAATTGAGAAACTAATATCACATCGGACTAAATACTATATTATGAAGGCTTGATAGATAGAAAATTTAACATAATATATTATAATGTAGTTCACACAAACATAAAATATGGATTGTATGTAAGGATATTTCATATTACATTAATTTTACAAAGAGGGTAGGCCGGGCGCCATTTTTTTTGCACATTGACCTGCCAACTTTTTTGCATATATTTTTCCCGAAACTGAGGGGTTAAGGCTATGACGTTGTCACGTTCAACTATCGTCAGTAAACCGACTTTACAGACAACCGATTTTTTCAATACTTTAAGAAAGTACATTAATATCTTTTTTAAAAATATTGTCTTAATTTGACAAATTTAAGTAACGTAAATTCTATTTTTACTACTCAGTTTATGTATGTTCCTAATAATTTGTTGAAAAGCCCAAAAAGATTCATAATTTCGAAAAATAAAACTATCGAGTATCGAGTCAAAATAAGTGAATGGTCTTTTCCGTTAGCTAAATATCAGATAAATATACAATGATTAAATAAATCTCAATTTCATTTGAGTCAATCGTCTTCCGAGATCGTAATACTTATTAGAAAATACAGCAAAATTGCACAGCCCGCTCTTAAGACACTAAGCACTAACTAGATATCTATCTACCGATGATATACCCGAGATATCGATGGTACGGGTACAATCAACAATGATTCATAAACTGCAAATGTAACTTTGTAATCCTATACATTTATATGGGATCACAAAGTTATTCGTGAAGTTAGTGTATCTAGAAAACTGGACAGAAATTATTATGAAATGTTTAGGTTTTCCCGTGATTAAGACCCAAAGCACTAACAGCTAGATATCTGTCTACCGATGATATAGCGGAGATATCGATGATAATCTGCAAAATATGTAACTTTATAATCTACATTTGTATGGGATTACAAATTTAGACACGATGTTAAGTGTATCTCGAAAACTGGACAGAAATCAGTCAGTCAGTCAGACAGTAAGTGACAAAATTAAGAACGTTTAACAAGTTTCAGTTCTTAACCCTTAATCGGGTACAGGGAAGTATTTTCCCACCCTCTCATTTCTCAATCTATCTAAAATTCCGAATATCTTTGAAATGGCAACCTTTTATGGCTTCAGCTTCAGGCTATCAGCTTCCAAAGTAATACCAATTTATACTTGAAATTCAAACATACATTCAGCATCTCCCAAGTATTTACAAATTAAGTTTATTTTAAAACACTCGCCAATAGATTGACAATTTCACGAATTACATATTATTTACCGTTAGATTTTTTTAGGTCAATATTGAAGTAAGATAAGTAAAAAATAGGGTTTTGGTGCGATCTCGGCAACGCGACAAATATTGTATGCCATGGTCAAGGTCGTTTGCTCAGGGGACGGCCTTAATACGTCCTAAATAAAAATACTTGATTTCCTAATGTAACAAATCCACCTAATATTTCATTATATATTTTTATAAATAAATAATGTACTTAACTAATTATAATAATAAATTATTATCTTGAGGAGCTCAGACTTAATCCGACCCTGCCATAGCCGATAGTTTATATTTTGTGGTGTTTTTCAAGCAACTGTACAATTCGTAAACATAATAATTAATAATAAAAATAATTTCTTATTAACACTGAGGTAAATAAGTTTTATTAATTATTTATTATTCTATTCTACATAATATTATGTTATGTAGGTAGATATTTACGTGTAAGTAAGTACCTATAACTTTTTAATTTTTAGCAAAGATAAAAATATATTATCTATCTCAATTAGTTTTGTGTTGTCTACGTAGTACGTACCCACCTTCCTCTTATAAGTCTGTGGTACCCACAAAGAAAAGAAAAATGTTTAAATGTAAAGAATCACACACCGACCCGCGAGGTCCCTAGACCGTGCGGGTCACGCGGTCAAGGTCGTACTATATGCACGATGACGCTAATCTGCACCTAACTAGTAAAGCAAGACGGTACATTATTGCGTAAACACGGGATAGATACATAGCTTCGCTTCTAAAATTTCGGTGTTCTGGATGGTATTTCTTTTGGATATTTTGTATTTGTGTGTATATTTCACTACATAACATAGTTTTGAAAAGAAATAATGCTGAGAAATTTTGCATGGTTTTTTTTTTGGATTTTCTTACTCATGACGCCAAATGACATTCTTAAGTCATATGCGAAAAAAAATAATACTGAGAAATTTTGCTGGGAAAATGAGGTTAGAAAAAGAATTATCATACAAAAGCAATACTTATATTTGAAAAAAGTTTTGGATTTTTATAAAGTATCACATACTTGTATAAATAAATCATTTGGTAAAATAAATTTAGACTGAGAAATTATGGCGTTCGATATATACACAGATTTGTACTTTTAGGTATAAATAACTGACTTCCTAATGTTTTTTTTTTTGGATTTTTATATGATAGTATTGGCTCATACTATTTTATAACCCAGCAAAGTTTCATCGACTGAGGAATTATTCCGGGGTCCCCATACAAAGAATCGGTTCGTTTCCTACACTAAAGAAGTAGTTGACTCTATTGTCCCATAAATTTTCGTCCCAATAGGACGAATGACTAGAATTGAATTTTTTTTTTCATGCAGCCTTTCGTCCCAAGCACTTAATTAGTTTTTATGACTTTCAAGTAGAAATCAGTAGGGTTAGCAAAAAGTGGTAGATTTGTATATACTTAAAACAAATTTTTACTTTTATATGAAAATATTTTTAAGATCCATTGGGACGAAAATTTATGGGACGAAAGACTCAACTACTCGTTACAAGAAGTTTAGTAGTATTTTGGTAGTCTTGTCTCTCGTCCATGAAAATCTCGTCCTAGTAGGACGCGTTTCCAGACGCGAAATTTAATATTTTTTTAACTGGTAATTTGTCCAACTTGTATATTCTGTTACTCACTATATTATAATATTATCTATGTCTATAACACAGGTAACGGGATTCATCACTCGCCCCACGATCTGCCGATCTACCTCATGAGGGAACTAAGTACTGACTTCACCACGATAAAGGATACTCCGACAAGAGCTACGTTACATGCTCATAGTGGCTACTGGCTCCAATGTTTTTCCAATTCCAATTACTTTTCCAATTCAGTTAGATTTGAAAGCGCATGTATTTATATTTATGACTAGCGACCCGCCCCGGCTTCGCACGGGTATAAAATATATAGCTACAGAAAAAATGATTAAAATTGATTCAGCAGTTTTGACTTGTATTCATTATTACTACCCGTGGCCCGCATTGGTCGGTACCGCCGCAAAAGCTACGTCTCACAAGGAATTGGAGCCTTTTGCAGGGTATAGGCAAATCAGATGTAGGGATCATTGGTATTCTTGGTATATGCAACGGGTATATGAGCTAATTCACCAGCTGCAGGGCCGGTCATAATCTTCGCTACTGCGCACCCCCGCCTTGGTAGCGCCCACTTCGAAACGGGCGTAACGCAATTTTTAATTTCGCCATAACTTCTAAACTAAACGTCCAATTTTAATCATTCAAACACCAAATATTATCTACACAAACTGTACTTAGTGATGAAATAATTTATTTTGATAAGGATTATCAGCATGAGTAAAATAAATGCGTTTAAATGTAGTCCAAAAAAAATCAAGATTTTTAAATAAAAAAATGGTTGTTGTGCCTCACTTGCCATAGATAGGTATAGTGTGTCAGCGGACATTTTTGTAGATATTTATAAGATCTACATTAACTTAGAACATTGTATGGTTCTATCTTTTATAGTTTAGGCAGCGTACGCAAAATAAGTAACTTTTCTGGTTGATTTTTTTCACCTTGTGTCAGAAAAACCCAAATATCTTACGGAACCCTATATTTTCCAAAATAAAAAGTAGCCTATGTTACTCGTAAATAATGTAGCTTTCGAACGGTGAAAGAATTTTTAAAATCGGTTTAGTACTTTTTGAGCCTATTCATTACAATTAAACAAACAAACAAACAAAGTTTACCTCTTTATAATATTAGTATAGATTTCAGAGACATGACCTCAAAATATGACCCTAAATTATCTCATTTAAAGAAATATTTTATAAATATTGCTGTAGATAAAAAAATAATGGTCCCTTTAAAGCCATTTCACGCATAATATGCAAACTTATTTAAGGGCATACGGAGATTACGTAATTTACCGTATTTAAAGCCTTATAAGCTCATAATTTGAAAGCTACAAAGTTATAATAAAAATACAGCAATAATCTTCAGTATATCAACATTCCTTTCCCGTTTAAAATTTTCTATTTTTGTTTATTATACTCATGATATCAGCTTCCAAAGTAAAACCAATTTATTAAAATTCAAGCATACATTCAGCATCTCCTTAGGATTTACAAATTACTTTTATTTGAAACTCACGCCAATAGATGGACAATATTATAAACTACATATTCCCCGTTTTAATTTTTTTAGGACAATTTTGAACTAAGATAAGTAAAAAAAATAGGGGTTTGGCGCGATCTCGGCAACGCGGCAAATGTATGGCCAAGGTCGTTTGCTTGCGGGACGGCCTTAACATATATGAGAAAAATAAAAAAGAATTCAAACGACGTTGACCATGTAGGGGAGATAACGAATCATACCTAACTTACAAGAGAACTTTAAAAAATTCCTTCTTTTGGTAAAAACGATGGACACGATGGATGGATGACAAACTAATAACACCCCTTTTTGCGTTGATCGTGAAATTGAGTACGTCTCTCCATTTTCGAGATGTGCGAGATCTAGTAATGAGGTTATCTATTTATGTCTGTGCGGTTGTGGTCGGGCCGCGTCGCCCTGCTGTCTGCGATCGTTTTACACCACGTGTGCTGGTGTGCTGCAGCTTCCCGCCCGCGACTATACCTCAAATTTTACCAGCGTTTTCTGCCACGCGCGCTCACGCACTTGACTCAGAAGGCGATAGTGCGAAAAATTTCATGGACGTGCAAAAATTCTAGCCAAAAATGTCTTAATTCTTCAAAATGCAGCTTTTGGTCTTTGAATGGCCTCTTACCCTAAAGCTAACCTAACTAAACAACACTGATAAATTAACATAATACCTATTATTATAATATAATACATTAGTCATCAACCTTATTCCGGGTGGAATCTCGTTTCTGTTATTCCAACTTTTACCTGCCTCAGTCTTACTGACTCAGTTGTTTAAAAAAGGTCATCTGCAAATAAAACGGGAATAATTTAGTTGTCTGTAGGACATAAATTAAGATAATGTTTACGATTGTCTGGGCTGGCGATATTATGTGAGATGTCGTGTGGACTGTTGTGTCTACACCGAGACGACAAAAATACTTTTCGGCTAATTATAAAATGATTTGCATTTGATAGGCCACTGACCTAATAAAGGGGAATGCACAACATAATATTTTCAGTAGCAATGACTATAAGAGAATGATAATAAGACAGGAGTAGGAATCTTGATCTTATCAGAAAGACTTTATGGATATCTATGATTTACTAGATAACTCCGTTGCGCCAAAACTCGTTTATCGCGCGGGAGCCGTACATTTTTCCAGCATAAAAAGTATCCTATATGATATATCCTTTCCCGTGACTCAAAGTATCTCCATACCAAATTTCAGCAAAATCGGTTGAGCTGTTTGGGCGTGAAGAAGTAACAGACAGACAGACAGACACACTTTCGCATTTGTGATATTAAGTAAGTATGGATGTGCACTGCTCTTGTTGAGAAGATGTTTTATTTTTTTATCAACCACTTTTTCTGTAAACTAAGCTGCCTTTTCCCTTCCCTTTCTCTTCTCTCCGAAATAACCGCTAGGTATTCACTAGGCACTTCCTATTCACTGAGGCTATCTTGTTAAATGGCGTTGTGAGATCCCATGTGATAACGCTAGCTGGCATCTGGCTCAACAATGGGTATTTCTGGTTACTACACTCAAAAAATTGTTTTCTCACTAAGCACCCTACTCCTTAACCTAAGCGATGGCCCACATAGCCAATATGCCGGATGTTTGGCTGAAAAGAGGAGTATTTGCCTGTAATGTCACGTAAGACTTGACAACGGCGTCACCTAGTTTCTAATGTTTTTTTTGTGTCTTTAATTCTATGTTATAATTATGCTGATGAGGGAGCACCTTTACAATGATCGAAGATGCCAAGTGTTTGTGGGTGACCTACAAGGTGCGCTGCCAGACGCTACAAGCACCCAGCCAGGGACAGCTCAGCCGATGGAAAGTCTCCACACCGTCCGTTACCTAACAATGTTTTGGCAAGGGTCGTTGTTAATTCGTGCTTGGGTATTTCGTCCCAGCCTAAAGCGCATCACACACGGTGAAGATAATATAATATTTTATCTTAAGATGCCCAAATATAAAATATTATAGTATCTTAAGCTATCACACACGGCTAAGATACGATAATATTAAAAACTGTTCATTTCTTTACGAGTCTGCGTTGGTGCCACACGTATTCCTTGTTAGAGTTCTATATACAGGGTGATTGACTATGAGTGATAACTGATAATGCCTTACTTCTTGATTTGTTAGACAACTCCTCAGACGATGATTCTAATATAGAATGTGAAATGCAGATTGCAGTAGCACATTCCAAAAGGAGAAACATTTGGATAGAGCCTCACATAAAAAAGAGAAAAATCTGCGGCGAATTTAACCTTTATCAATATATTCTGTCAACGAAGAAGTTTCAGGAGTATTTCAGAAATTCAAGAGAAACATTCATTTCGATTCATGAGCTTTTTAAGCTAGCAATAAATTATAAGTCAATTTTATTTAAAATTATCCGAAATGTTACTTTTTCCCTCAAAATGTTACTTTTCGAATGAGACTTGAGAGTAGGTATGTAACTTTCTAACATACAGCACTAGCAACACTGCATCCACTAGTGCGTCCGATCACCGATGAGCCCGCTGCCCGACACAAAAACACCCTGTATTCATAAAGATGTAGTATAATAGAGTAAAGTAGAAGTATATATTTCGCATATATATTTCCATATCGCTCGGTATCTTAAGATACAAAATATAAAATATAAATTAACTTCGTCGTGTGTGATGGTTCATAGGATTTGTATGGTGAGCGATATTCTAAAATATGCTCTAAGATAATATATATTTTATATTATCTTCGCCGTCTGTGATGCGCTTGAACGACAATAAATAAAGAACAAGAAGAATAATTCTGTAATAAAGATATTCGTTAATTATTATTATATCAAACTTTAAACCGGTCTAGCGATGCAGGCAGGAGGCCTATATCACGGAGCTAAGGCCTATACTATATGAACCACCATGAGTATCCGTGGCAAAATTAGGTGTTGTGTGGAGTATGGCCTTCATGTTAAACTCCTTTGACCTATGAAAAAAATCCTAACAAACGAATTCGTTGGCAAAATCTCGTTAAAAATAACTTTTTAACTTGTTACTGAACAAAGCGAAGCTATAAAGTTTGAACTTTTGAAGTACGATATGCCAATTTATTTTTTCTGGAACCAGGCCGTAACAAGTTTTATGATGTTTTTTGTGAAGTTACCTATATTTTAATAATATATTTTAAATATTAATAAATCAATGTATTCAATTTATAATTAAAATATTTTTTTTTGAAGAGAAGAAACCTCCGTCGAGAAAAAATTGAGGAATTTGAATTGTTTGAATTTTTTAACCCCTACATTTTTCCCCTAGAATTATAATTCTTAATTTGTCTGCATCTTGGTAGAGTTATCTGATAATAAGCATGTTATAATAATATTATAATTTAATAATATCTTTTTATAAGAACATTTTGTATGGTGAGTGGTGACTAGCTAACCTTTGGTACCCCATTGTTCTAATTCCAGAACATCCCGCGAGACACGTCGGCACCGGCCAGGAGACGAACGTCAATCCTACAAATAGAAAAACTCGCACCCATTCACTATTATCTGGGAACATGGAAAATTGCATCATCTTTAAATTGTTTTCGTTACATGAAAAATTAGTTCATAATTCATTCGCTTCGAGGCCCCGTACTTACTCCATGGCGGATGACGCAGATAGTCCGAATTCGACAAACGTTTCTAAGTTGGTCATACAAGGTGTTCTAAAATGGTATGCTCAAGTATTGAGGGTCAGCACAATATTTTTTTAAACTTAATAAGTTATTTCTATTCTTTAAAATATTGTTTGGCTTATATAAATAAATAAATATCGTTCCTACCCTTTTTATGGATAGCTTAAACAGAATAAATGGATTTTTATTTTTTACTTTATTTTAAGTGTAAACGATTAAAATGGTTGGGTTCCATACTTACTTCAAAATAAACTCTTTTAGGATTCCTATGCGTAAATTTTCTGTTCGTCCTTCTGTCCTTCAGTCAGCTGCGCTCTTATAACTTCTTAAAAATCGTTAAAATGTTAAATCCTTAGTTCAACATAAAACAATACCAAAAAAACACCTGGGAAAGCTTTATCTGTGGGCTTCCGTTTGACAGCATTTTTAAAAGGAACATCCTATACACAGTAGTAGATAACTAACGAGTTCTTAGAAACCGCTGTGTGACTTCGATTATAATGTATAGAAACATGTAATACATACGTAATTTCAAACAAAATAATGATTAATATTATGTTAGTCACAAAATAATGTGTGTTGTAAAGAATGTAAACAAATCTAATACAAATTGCGCAATAATTGTACTTAATTCTACAAATATTTTTAATTGCGTGTATTATTTTCCTACGTATTGTGATTTGTAAATTATAACATACATATTAATTTAATTCTAATGAAAAACAAACGTTTAGTTGGAATGGGTGATAATAAAAATATGATAAGCTTGGTAGTTTTTAGTTTTCTCTCTATTATTTTTTTTTGGTTTCCAAAAGGTGTCTATTTTAAAGTCATACGAAATTGCGAAAATTAACATTCTAATCGAGCAACTAGTACCTACAGAATTACCTAGGTTTGTGTCGTTGACTCGCTGGCGTGATTCCGTTTGGTAACAACGAAAATATATTTGCTAAACTTTGCACCGATAGTGCAGTCGAATGCACCCGATTACCTGACATCAGACTGCATGGCTATTCTGGGACCACATTCGCTACCCGATAAATCTTCCACGGCCATGAGCATCCAAGGTCGCATCAGTAGAATATTTGACGATATCAAAAATTAGCTTTCTTCATTATGGGGAAAGTTTTTGTCAATTATTATTATTTATGAGCGATTCAATAAAGAAATCATCGTGACAATAAAACAAAAGCTAAAAAATGTATTACAAAACCTATTAATTTGTCGTATCAAGATACGCTTTTTTTATTAAATAAGGGGGCAAACCAGCAAGCACCATTGCTGCTACCCTTGCAAAAAATTTCTACAAGTCCACCCTATAGGCTCTATAATAATAATTATGGTCTTACAAAAGTAGATACCATATACTTACCATACTTTAGGGTCAGAGAAATACATACCATAATATATTTCTCTGGCCCTTGCCAAGACCAAAGTCAGAGCATCCACCTATCGGCTAATCCGCAATTGCTGCAGAAGACCGAGATCACTGATGATAACCTTGAAGTGATAACGAAGCCGTTCATCTTTGCGTAATTATCTTCTTATTCTATTTGTTTTAGTAACAACAACCAATTTAACTTTTTTTTATAATAAAAATTGACAAAGGTCAGTTACTTTGTTTGTACTCACTCATTCAAAACCTAACAGACATATTTTTTAAACAATGTCACTTTAAAATATTGATTGGCTTATTATAGAAATAGTTATTTTTTAGGATTAGGAGCTTTTAGCATCGTAGCCGATTGTAATATTATGTAGGTATACTATAGCTACCTACAATGCTAGCCCTTTCTAAAGCCTACAACTAACAAATGATGATGCAATTCTAATGCTTGCATCGTCACAAGTCACGATGCATCACCTACAATTGAAAATCGTTGTTGGGTTTCATTTTTTGTAACTTCACATGAGACAAACAGAAATGTCAGTACAAAAACTGGTACCTACGCAATATTTTAGGTACAAAATTTTTGTAAAATTCCACTAATTTTTTGATTCAAGTTACTAACATTTTGTTATGCATTTTGTCCTAGACTATAATAAAATTATAATGGTTTCTTGTATATTTATGTGTATATTTAATCAGTTAGTGTCCTATATCTTCATTAATCCCTGGATAAATATCATACTATTGTTATCTGTCTCATTCTCATACATGAAAGCATGATATTTTAACACAAGATTTAAAAATAGCTCTTATAGCGCAATTCATGTTAGAGACTTCTAATTTTCCTCCAGTGTACTCAAATATTGTCAATAAGTATAATAATATTATATTGTTTCAATATTATAAGATCATCGATCCCGCTGCCGACGCCATAGTACGCACAACGCACACAGTAAACAACTGCATGTTTACTCGGCCGCGTGCGTAGCATTGCTTTATCAGAGTATCGCGAGTATCTCTCATTCCATTCATGTTTAATCGCAGTAACTATCATAAATTCTCTCGTACAACGACGTAGTGATTTTAAAGGAAAATCTGTATCGCGCCCCGCACTGGGGCCACTCCAGGCTACTTATAAACGGACGCTCAGCCGCCGACTCCACTCTATCACGGACCGTCAGTGTGGACACCGTTACTTTTTGCAATTTTTAAATCGTATTTGGATAAGCTAACGTCAGCCATCGATAAAAATGAAAAACTTGCTAATATTTTTGGCGTTTTGCACCCTCGCCGCGGCCATGGTGCCGAGAGATAGGGTAAGTCACGTGTGCGAATATTATAAACATAAAACAGCATAGTGTTTACAATTTTACATTTTAGATTGATAAACAAGTTTTTCTCGTGTCATTCATAATAATGATATTGATTACGCATCAAAAATATTTAGCTAAGCAAACAAACTAAACATACTCGTACTTATTAGTCTTATTACTATTTAGCTTGGAGTGCACAAATATTGCATTTTCTGCCCTACGTGATTTTTCAAATATCTGCGTATTCGATATAATATAACATTTTTACGATTTAAATTTTGGTGTTTTTAAGTTTTTAAAATTATTGTGAATGTTCTCAATGCTTTATAAACATTTTAATATTGTGAAACGAAAATTTTAGAATACTCTGTATAGTGTATAGTTTGCACAAGTAAAATAAAATATTTTTTAATTTGTTTATTAAAGTAGTTCATTGTATAACAACTGAAAAAAATATTGATAAAAGTAAATTATAATATAATATTATGACGTAACTTTAAAATTATTTGGTATCGGAAGCCAAGTTAGGGTTGTTGGTCTTTCGTCCCAGTGATGTTTCGTCCCAAGTCCCAACTTATTTTTCATTTATTTTCTTAAGCAAATTTAAATTTAATGTTAAAACTATACAATGCGTGTTTCGTACCGTCGTCGAGTGGTAATAAAGTTAAGTTAAAATTAAAAACCTTAACAAATGAAAGCTTATATCCAAAAGTTGATATTATAGTAGAGGTTCCCTAGGACAATTTTTTTATTACTGTCAAGATAATTTTTCGTGAGTAGCTACATTTTGATAAGACGAACAACAGTTTCCTCTGCGAAAAATCTCGAAAGTGGTAGGTTCCGTAGTCAACGAGGACTTGTTGTTCTAGGTAACTTGTAGTTATTAGAAAATACTTAGTTTTATAAGAGCGGGAATAATAATTAGTCTGTATGTTATGTTTACATAAATCTATGTACTATCAGAGAAGTTGATTCACAGCTGCAGATAGCGGACCTACGTAATTTGGTCGCGTTATGTCAAATCCAAACGACAGATGACTCATATTGAATTGACATAATTCGACCAAATGACGCAGGTCGGCCAACTATGATGGCCTATGATTTGTGAATTAATTTCTTCGATGGTACATAACTACTTTTTCGCGGTGGTGATGGCGTGATGTCAGTCACGTAGTTTGACGCGGGGTGGGAAGTGGGTGGGTCGTAGTCATTTCCTACAATAATCATTGTCATCTATAGTTTTTTTTTTTTACGAAAGAATTTGATAAGGTTTTTGCATAGACTTCTATTATATACTGTTTTTGAGTAGAACCATAGAGGAATTAAAGACATGAGTGGAAGAACACGATAACTTAAACAGTAAAAAAATTGTCATTTTTAGGGTTCCGTACCCAAAGGGTAAAAACGGGACCCTATTACTGAGACTTCGATGTCTGTCCGTCTGTCCGTCTGTCTCCAGGCTGTAACTCAAGAATAGTAATAGCTTTTAGTACTTAATAAAATTCAAATAAAATTAATAATTAAGGGGGGCTCCCATAAAAAAGAACAATTTTTTTCCTACTTTTGCTCTGTAGTGGTACGAAACCCTTCGATTCTTGCGCGAGTCCGGAAAAATGATTTGAAATAAAAAACTGTGCATTTTATGTGTAGCCAGAAATATTAGCCAGGTGAAGAAGTAGATTAGTTACAACTTACAAGGTTCCTTTTAATTTTTTAAATTATACCTAAGGGAAAAAGTTAGTACCTAAATGTCCGTTACAAAATGTTTGTTATCGTGTTCTTCTACTTAATCGATGGTTGATGATAAGGCCCTTAGGGCCTTATCACACTGGCGATTAGCGAGCGATTTGAAAGCGACGCACAGCGCGCACGCCGCGACAGCGCAACGTCGTCGTGGCGTGGCGTGGACGCCAGTCCTCTAAGTAACAAATCATTCCTAAAAAAGGTCTTAACTTTGTAAAAATAATGAATAAAATAAAATTAAAATGTTCAACAAAAACCATTTTTTATAGTATTTTATGGGATATTTTACTCTTAGATGATATAATTAAATGTAAAAATACAAAAAAGAAGTAAACCATTATGAAAAACATTCCATTCTTTGTAAAAAAACGCGTTTTCCTATGTATTCTTTAAACTTAATTTTCTTGCGTGGCCGCACTCTGCGGGACCAGATAAACTGCTTTTTATGTTCCTTATCACCTTATCTAACACGCCTATACCTCAAAACATCCCGCAAACTACGCCAGTTGAAGAAAAAAAATAAAATGTGTTTTTCTCCATACATTTTTTTTTTATTTATTTTATATCTTGAAAAATATAAGTTTTTCGAAGAATTGTGAAAGAGTAAAAGTTATTTGAAATGTTGTTTTCTATCACAGAAAAAAAAATCAAGTCGAAATTCCGACTTCGGGGTTTATGTCCACGAATTTTGGAATTGGAACCACTGTGTGTCGCGGCGTGTGCGCTGCGCAGTCGCGTCGCTTTCAAATCGCTCGCTAATCGCCAGTGTGATAAGGCCCTAATTGGTCCATGGTAGAACAATATAATTATTATTTATTTAAATTATAACAGTACCTTATTGTCATATTATAAATAATAATATTGTTTTACTCACAGATTAAGGATATAGGGTTTTACTTATATTTTGCGTGTGGCCTCTGGATGACTCATCAGCTCAAATAACATTTTGTGCGATAACAATGATGCGTAACAATAACAATAGCAATCATCTATCTATCCACTCGAATCCTAATAAACATAGTGTTATGTTTTTTAACTAGCCAGGCAATAAAAAATAAGTATTAAATTAACTATGGACGGACGTAAAGTACTCTGATTCTTGAGGATAGTAATTATAGTTATAAAACCGGACGGGTGATAGATCAACAAGTTACAATTAATGGGAACCTTACCTTACCTTCTGAAAACGTTCGTTTCAATTTTTTTATTAGTATTCAGCAGCGTAGGCCTCGGGGCTCTGCCAAAAAACTAATCCATACTAATATTATAAAGCGAAAGTGTGTCTGTCTGTCCGTATCTGTCTGACTGTTACCTCTGATATTGCTGAAATTTGGTAATTGGAGATACTTTGAGTCCCGGGAAAGGACATAGGATACTTTTTATCCCTGAAAAATGTATGGTTCCCGCGCGATAAACGAGTTCTTGCGCAACGGGTGCAGTTCAAGGCGTCATCTAGTATGTATACTAGTAACTAGTACTATTAATTATTAAGCCCCATAAGAGCACCGGTGATCGCGACAACAATAGAATAACAATAGATTTCCAAGAATCCGAGATCGAAGGATTAAATAAGTAATTTTCGCCGCCGTCAAAGTATCTAATGTAAGAATTCAGACAAGTCTATGGCATAATTTCCAAAACTTTATGATGGTAGGTACTAAAGGTACTAGTAACTAGGTGCACTAAGGGTCTATACAGACGGACCGCATTTCAACTACAATCCAACCGCAAATTGCAGTTCAAATGCAGTTTGAATGCAGTTCACACGACTGCAATAGAACTGCAAACCAAACACGACTGCACACCAACTGCAACTGAACTGCAATCCGACTGCGCGTTTGTTTTGCAGTTCTATTGCAGTCGTGTCAACTGCATTCAAACTGCACTTGAACTGCAATTTGCGGTTGGATTGCAGTTGAAATACGGTCCGTCTGTATAGACCCTAAGCAACCCTTTCATTTCACGGAACCTCCATAGGTGTTTGGAATTTTACCATATTATTCTAAGATAGTCAAAATGCATTCGCTAGTCTCGACAACGAAGTTCGTTATCAAAAATATATTATAATATAATATGGGACATAGAAATTATTATTTATTGGTCTTGTAGCGCCGCGCGCGGAGACCAATCATTAAGGGGGTGACTAACCCAAAATTTTCGATTATAATATAATTCATTTTTATTCTTGAAAATAAGCCCCGAATTTTTCCATTTTCTAAAATTAGATACTACATTATATTTCCAAGAATTTAATCTGAGCAAAAACACTTTTCTCGATAGAAAAAAATCACAAAGATATGCATCTAATTTTCACAAATTTTTCATTTATTGCCATAACCGTGCATTGAACTGAGCTAAAATTTTAACACATTGTATAAAATTCTATCATTGAGAAACCGACCTAGCGGATTTTTAAAATGTTGTATAGTTATTAGAGGTGTGCCGATCATGACTTTGGCCGACTAGCCGACTAGCCGATTAGTCGGCCAAGCCGATCATGGTTTCGGAAGTTTCCGTAACGCTTTTTTACTGCTGTTTCGCGTCGCACACACCGCCTGCAAATGTGTCGAATCGTGTTAAGTATTTTTACTTCGCATACGCTACTTTATTTTGTTTAGCTATGAATAATTATGATACAGTTGATGGTTTCATTAAATATTTCATGTACATGAAATCTCGATTTAATAATACATACCTTATATTATTAAATCGAGAATATAATGTTGTTAAAATTATATTTACAAAAATAATTTCTTTACTAGCAAGTAATTTCAGAAACACTTCATCATCAATTTTAAAATGTGTAACACTGATTTAGTGTGATATGAACACATTATAAATAATAATCAAGTTTTTTTTTAAATATAATTTCAATAAAAGCAAAAAAGTAAAAAGCCGATTAGTCGGCGCTTTTTGCCGACTATTCGCCGACTAGTCGCCGACTACAAAAGTGGCCGGATAGTCGGCTTTACCGACTAGTCGGCGACTAGTCGGCACATCTCTAATAGTTATCGAGTTATTGGGAAAAAACTAATTTTGCCATGAATTCGCGTCGTCCTTTTTCATCTGGTATATAAAAGATGGGCGTGAGTGTGAAGAGATAAGGACGATTTTTGATTTTTTTGGGTTAGTCGCCCTCTTAAGGTGACGCAGCGTTAAAGTAAGAAACCGTGTTGGATATGTTTTAGATTGCTTGTTTTCTATGAGAGGCCGGCCCGGCCTCTCATAGAAAACAAGCAATGGAACAGCAAAATATGGAAAGGGCGTGAGCGACAAAATGGTTTTTGTCGCTTAATTTAAAAACCATAAATACATTTCATATAAGCTATGCACAAATTAAAGTGCATGCTTGAACCAATTTATGTACAAATTTTGGAACCTTAAATCACTCTCCTCCGTTGGAAAAATAGGAATCCCTTTTTTTACAGAGGTCTTTTCGATTGATTATTCTGTGCTATAAAAATTGTCCAATCGTGTTATGCTATGGGCAATTCAAAGACAAAGACATGATGGATACTGACAATGAACTTCAATTTCTTAGCTTTAGTCATTGCTGAGAAAAATCGGCATCGCTACAGCCAAATTATCAAGGCGTCGTATCAGATATATGTATAACATGCGATTTAAGACATACATCGCTGTGTCATGGGCCATGGCGCTTGTGATGCGTTATGTTATGTCAAATCCTATACATTTTAATATCCAACTTCACAGAATATTAAAGTTTTCAGGGTCTAACAAAACTAAGTCATAATACTTTAGGTTGTGTATGGATTCCCTGTTGCCTGTATAGAGTTCACCGGGAAAATAGCAATGCTAAAAGACTACCTTACTTTTCTTAAACTTTTGTATGGGAAAATTCATGAGGCTGGGGCGCTTGCCCATACAAATCACAAAAAAAATGTTCTTTCAGCGTTGCCACTTTCACAGCGAACTCTATACAATATGGATGACGGAACCCATAAGTATTCTCACTCAGTTTTGTTACACTCTGTTTATGTCTAACTTCGGTATCGAAACTAGCGAATGCATTTTGATTGTGCGCTATAATTACTAGAATATGAACTAGCTGATGACGTGATGTTGTGATGCGGCGAGACACACCTCCTGTCCGGTGGTCAGGGACAGTGTAGTGTGTACGTGAGCTGTTTACTAGTAACTACTGTACCTACTGCGGTTCTGTGAATGGCCAGCGTCGGATACGCTCATGGCCACTATAACTATCGTATGATGCGTAGTCTAGGGTTGCCATAATATGTAAATTTCCCCGCGCACCCGCGATAATGGAATCGCCCTATTCGTACCAATAGTAATTTAAAAAATATATTTTGAAAAGGTACGCGTTATGCGATAGAAAGAGAGCACATTTATAGGTAAATTTATCCGTAGGCAATTTAGCACTGCGCGTCGGAATTTCAACTTTATAGTATCGTAGCTTGCGTCGTTATTTCTTTAAACGGGTTTCGGGAGTGAGATTTCTGTTGTTAAATTAATATATTCTGTATGTATGTATTCTGTGCCGATGCGAAAAACAGGCAAAAAAGGGGACGTGAAATAGCCAGATAATTAGCCTTTTATTTACCGAAAAATATATTATTCAGAGTAAGTAATTTATTAAATTAAATTACTTACTCTGAATAATATATTTTTCGGTCTTTGGTCTGTCCATGGCCCATAGTAGGTACTAGGTAGGTATGAAGTAGGTAAATACAACACAACGTAGTGTGTCAAGCCAAGGCAACACTGGGGAAACTCGTGACGTTCGGGCCCTTGCCCATACAAAAGTGAAAAAAATATTTCGTCTTTCAGCGCTGCTACTTTCACAGTGAACTCTCTATAAGGAACACGTACACACCCTAAAGTATTATCACTTGTTATTGTTACACACTGTATATACAGGGTGCAATTAAACCTTCCTGCCAATTTTTTTCAGGGTTTAGGTATCATTAGGATAGTCCATTTAACAAAAAAAAATTTTATCCCATTTAAAATCGTTGCAGAATGGTCACTCGCGGCGCGGCGGAATGAATGGGGGTAACGCGGGGGGAGGCGCGCGCGCGGGGGCACGTCACGCGCGGGCGACGCGTCGTGTCCATTAATTGTAGTGTTTCTTTTAGTACTGAGTGACTATAAAAGAAAAAATACATATATTTTTATTTTTAACGAGCATCAATATATCAAAATTTGGCAGGAAGGTTTAATTGCACCCCTTAAAGACCGAAAACGCTCAGTGAGCGAAAAAATGGCTCACAACGCGTTGTGGTCATAGTAAAACGGTCACGACGCGAATTTCGCGTCGTGGCCCTAATGAAAACGGCCACGACGCGTTCTGGTAATCGAGAAAAACCATGACGCGTTCTGAGCATTAATTAAAAACAGCCACGACGCGAATTCGTGTTGTGGCCCCAATGAAAACGGCCACGACGCGTTCTGTAACCAGGTCAGTTACGCAGGAGTAATTTTATAGCGCCCAAGTGTATGCGCAAATCGCAATACACAAGAGCACTCTGGTTTCAATGAAACCAGGCCAGTTGCGCAGGAGTTATTTTATAGTGCCCAAGTGTGTGCGCAATACACAAGAGCACTCTGGTTTCAATGAAACCAGGTCAGTTACGCAGGAGTTATTTTTATAGTGCCCAAGTGTGTGCGCAATACACAAGAGCACTATAAAAATATCATTGAAACCAGAGTGCTCTTGTGTATTGCGCACACACTTGGGCGCTATAAAATTACTCCTGCGTAACTGGCCTGGTTTCATTGAAACCAGAGTGCTCTTGTGTATTGCGATTTGCGCATACACTTTTCCGTGCCGGCCGTTTTCATTAGGGCCACGACGCGAATTTCGCTTCGTGGCCTTTTCACTATGACCACAGAATACATAATAGTACCTTATGCTATGACCACAACGCGTTGTGAGCCATTTTTTCGCTCACTGAGCGTTTTCGGTCTTTGAGCGTAACATATTATATATAATTATAACTAGTGACTGACCAAACTTTCGGTTTCGGTTTCGGCCAGTTTCGGCCAAAAAATCTAGTTTCGGCCTTAGTTTCGGTTTCGGCCCCGCCGAAACTCATGCGTCGTTCGGTAAACTTCGCAGTTAACTCGTACTTACTTGCCAGCGAGGCCCCGGCTCAGTTCGCCACCATCTATTTTATTGTGTTTTGAGGTTATGTTTTCCAGATTAGTCCCAAATCAAAAATTCGCACTTCGTTTTATTTTCATTAAATTGTCTAAACTTATTTTTATCGAAAATATATTGAATTTTATTTCTACGACAAACGCAGGCTTATTTAATATGCATAACTATTGGCAAATTACGTGCTATTTTAAAAAATATTATGTTTCCCAAACAAACAATTCAGTAAATGCTATGATAAATTGATTATATTATGTGTGAACTTTATTTACTTAAGAATTTTGTTTGACTGTGAGATTTTAGGATATATTAGGATATATCTTGCGAGATTTATCTAGTAAATCATCTCGCCTCACTCTTTTCCTTTTACCACGCGTTTTATTTAAATATTTAAAATTAACTTTTAACTATGGACACGCAATCTCTTAGACCGTTCCTACCCTGCTAGAATCTTATCTAGCTCACTTCCCCATAAGATTCACTCTTGCGGCCCTCAGTATATTTTTCAGGTTTAGTGGCAAAACGCTTTCTGGACAATGCTTTTGGAGCAAAAAAAATGTGACTTGTCAACTGCAAGTTTGCTTAGTAATTTTGTTTTGAACTTCGACCGCGGTCGTGTCCATGTTTCCCATAAAAATGATTGTGTTTTCACCAATCACACAACTTCGTTTTATAAAACTTAGTTCTCAAACGCATTCCTACGAGGATGTAAATCTCGTTTTGTTTCAAATGGATTTCATAATCTTCTCTTAATCACGGTTAATAAATCTAAGTTTATGTGATGATTTTACATTGTTTTATTATTTTAGAGTCTAGTTACGTTATTTTATCAACAAAAAGCGAAATACGATACATAAACTACCCAAACGCATCATTTTTTTCGTCTATGAATTTCGATTCGCCATGACACTACACTGACAGGACTTTAATGGCTTTTATGAAGTTTAACCGTACAACATTGGACGTTCTGAAGGTCCAATGGAACCAAAATAGAATTAGGTGTCCCACAGGGATCTATTTTAGGCCCATTTCTTTATCTCGTCTATATAAATGACTTACCTTACCTTGTTAAGTAAAATGATAATGAGATAGTACTTTTTGCTGATGACACTTCACTTATTTTTAAAGTGAAGCGACAACAGTCAAATTACGACGAGGTAAACAGTGCTCTCTCAAAAATAGTACATTGGTTTAATGCTAATACCTTACTTTTAAATTCCAGTAAAACTAAATGTGTAAAGTTCACTTTGCCCAATGTTAGGCAATTCCAAACCAATGTGCTATTGAATGATGAGAAGATGAATTTGGTAGACACCACTGTATTCTTAGGTATAACACTTGATAGTAAATTACAGTGGGGTCCTCATATTGTTAATCTTGCAGGTAGGCTTAGTTCTGCGGCATATGCAGTCAGAAAAATCAGAGAAATTTCTGATGAAGACACGGCACTATTAGTATATTTTAGTTATTTTCATAGTAGAATGTCATATGGAATCCTTTTATGGGGTTAACGCTGCCGACATTAATACAATATTTGTGCTGCAGAAGCGAGCCATACGCTCTATTTATAAAATGTCTTCTTTTGAATCTCTGAGAGATAAATTTAAATAAATTGGTATTCTAACTGTTGCTTCTCAATACATTTTGGATAATGTAATATATGTTAGAAAAAATATAAGTAAATTTAAAGCTAAAAGTGACATTCACTGTAGGAACACCAGATATAAGCACAAGCTGGATTTGCCGATGATCAGACTTAGTAAAGTTAGTAAATCTTTTAAAGGTCAATGTATACGCCTGTACAATAAAATCCCAGAAAACGTTCAAAATCTTTCGATTAATAAATTTAAAAAAGTAGTCAAAGAACGTTTGTGTGCCAAAGCCTATTATAAGGTCAATGATTTCATAAACGACGGCACATCTTGGGAGTAGGATGGCTGCTTGCAAGGCTACTTCTACATTATTATATGACTTACAATAATTATGCATGGATGTTGACATTGTATAATTTTAAGTTACAATTGTAAATTTTATTTTAAAAAGATTAATTTTTTCTCACTTTTTTGGTAAAAAGTGGGACCCCGTGCGAGTTTCTTACGCCGGTTCTTCTCGCCGGGATAGTTCCCGAACCGGTGGGTAGGCACCAGTAGTATCAACGTTCTAAAAGCATTTGTTGCAAATCTGTTCGGAAATAAAACAATTTTTATTTTATTTTTATATTTTAAACTCGGATTTGTTGTGAACGTTATGTTAGTGAAATGCAATTTGGTGCTCGAAACGCGTTTATACGTTTAGAACCGATTTAGTGTAAACAGTACACTAAGCGCGTTCTATTTCTTAGGTGAAATTGCACCTAAATAAAATGACATGAAATAACTTCTGCTCTTGTTTCTTAGGGCACAGAGTACTATAATACTGGCGTAACAGAGAGACAATCACCATACTTCATTTGGAACCCTTCTAACTCTAACTAAAACAGCGCCAGCACTAACAAGAGGAACTAACTCCACGCATAGTATTGAATATTGCTAAAGTTACGTTTTTATCGCAATAGATGGCATTTTTATCACCGTACTCGGTCCATAGTAGCCAGTTAGCCACTAAGCTGTAATAGGTGGCGTTGACATACTTGTCAATAACTCAAGGCGGATTGTGGGGGATGGATTCAATGCAACTACTTGGTTTGCATTACCTACCCAAGCGGGAATTACATTTGACTATGCATTTTACACTTACCTGCCACAGGACCACTTACAAACTGTCTGCCCCACAGTTTCACCCGCGTTATATCGTTTTTTTTTCCTGGGGTAAGAAATAGAATAGTCCATATCGGTTCCCGGATGTCAAGCTAAAACCGTATACGCCAGTATTATAGTACTCTGACCGTACTCAATTTCATCAAAATCGGTACAGCAGTATACATTTGTTTGTGCGCGCCGCGTTTTCACTTGCAATTTCAAGGGTTTTCGCGTGGGAATGAGATTTTTTCTCGCGGTTAAAAGCAGTTTGTCAGTCCCAAGTGACTATCTAAATTTCATCAAAATCGGTTCAACAGACAGATTTTAAAAGCTTGTATTTAACTTGCAGTGTTTGTATTTATACCGGGTGTAAGGGACAGGTTTCCGATAAACTGTAAGGGGTTGCTCAGTCAACGAAACTGAACAACTTTCACGGAGAATTTTTTTCAGGAATAGAAAAAAAAATTTGGCTTCCCCATACAAATTTTCTGATCGAAGTGGTCATTTTGTATGGGGAAGTATTATTTTTTTTGTTTCCTGGAAAAAAATCTTCGTGAAAGTTGTTCAGTTTCGTTGACTGAGCTAGGTATGGTAACTTAGGTGACAATGTAATAAACTAATAATATAATAACAGTAATGATATGATAGAAGTAACCAGATGCTGTAGGCAGGACATTCTCTTCTTGAGGGAACTCCTCAACGGCTAGTAGTATGAACACGAAACTTTATATATAATATGTTTAAGTTTGTTAGCTGAACATTATAGACTACAGGCCCACGTCGAAAATGGATGGGTCATATGAACCACCTGGGGATGTATATAGGACGATATTAGAGCATAAAATAATAAGATTTAGCACTATGCCGTCACTTGTAAGCTGTCCAACTGAGTGCTGGTGAGAATTCAAAAGTGCATGTAGATTGTAGCGTGAGTACATTTTTGGTCATATGATCCTGTACGGCATTTTTACCATCGATAGACACATGAAAAATAATAAGAAAGCCCGCAGTGCCGTACAAAAATGATGCGCCAACAAGTCGGTATTTTTTTTTATTTTCAGCCAATTTCCATGGTAAAGAATCATGGCCAAATTTATATAGGAGCTGGACTCGACTTTTATTTTTGATGACCCAAAATAAACTATAGTTAGATTTGGTTGTTCTTATGCTCTAAACATAATTCCGTTTGAGAATTATGTCTAAATAGCCACATTTTTTTATAATAATTAATAACGTTTACAATTATTTTGAGGTTAGACTTAAGAGCTACCTTTTTCCCGACTGCGGTGTAGCCTACAAGTGTATATTCGGCGATCTCGTTTCTAATTATTTCAATTTTTCCTAGAGTATTATCCAAAAAATAGAACGAATGCGGATGATCGCCGGCTGTCAGAACATAACGAAACTAAAATATATTGATCTTTTTTTTGTGGCTATTTATAGACACATTTCTAATGATTTTCGATGCCTTAAAATATTAGGGAATTTTTGCTACTAATGGCATATCGGGACGCCACCGCCCACCTGGTACGATTTGGCCATTGTTCTTTGGTCATTTGATTCTATACGGCATACGTTTCATACTGTTTGGATACAGCTTCGAATCAATTATTCCGCAACGCCGTACAAAAATAATGCGACAATAGAAAAAAATCTAGGGTTAAGGTAGCATTCGGATCAAGACGACCGCGACGCGAGACCGAGACGCGAGACCGAGACCGGCAGCTGGTCGCACGTCGCGGGGCGACAGCCACTTACGAATCTACGCGACCGGGTCGCGCGACCCATACGAAACTCAGTGTTCACAGATCTACATATACTAGCTGTCCCGGCAAACGTTGTTTTGCCATATAAAGTACTAGCTGTTGCCCGCGACTTCGTCCGCGTTAGCATAGTGTAATAACAGAAATGGATAAGTTTCTCATTTTTATAGTCCCTTACTCAAAGGGTGAAAACGGGACCCAATTACAAAGACCGGGGCGCAGATCTCAAGTTGGGGGTTTGGAGGGCGAATCGCACATGATTGAATTTCATCACTAACGACGCAACACCATTTTGATACAAGCGATGCAACAAGGTGATGCTGTGTGTGTGTGGTGGGATTGGAAGGGCATTATTCATTATAAGCTGATATTTAAAGATTATTATTATTAAAGTACAATTATATTTAAGGCCTTCATAAAAATTTTAAGTGCCTACCTCTTTTCATTATTGACTACGAGCAAAAAAGGCCAAAAAATCACGTTTGTGGTATGGCAGCCCCCCTTAAATATTAATATTATTTTGTTTTTAGTAAAATCTAGCTATAGCGGTTCTTGAGTTATAGCCTGGTGACAGACTGACGGACAGACGGACAGATGGACAGACAACGAAGCTTTGTAATAGGGTCCCGTTTTTACCCTTTGGACACGGAACCCTAAAAACTGTGATTGATGTATGATATTTGTATTTTATGTATTAAATAAACTAGAGATAGCCCAATGGTCGAAATTCGACCTTAGTTTCAACGACATTAGGACTACTACGTATAATTTGTAAAAAAATATTGACTTTATCATATTTTATTTCAATTATTCTCGTCTCTGGGACTCAGCTGATCTCAGACTGGCCGTATAAGCATTGTCTAATAGTATCGGGTGCCTTCTCACGGCGCGTATTATCGCAAGCCGCGTCGCGCCCGCTCGAGCCACGCGCCGTGTGAAGGGGTGGCTCGGGCTGACTCGAGCAGGCGCGTTTAAGGGCCCTCTCTCCCTAAATTAGCAGGTCGATTGTCTGTCAGTGCGAATATCGACGTAAATGATATTAAAATAACATTCATAACAGCGCGCCTTGTACGGTGGCGGTTACGACGCTCGCCGCGTCCATGATAGGGCGAAATAGGAGAAAAAACCTTTTTAAGGCTTAATATAATACATATTTCAAAAAATTAAAAAAACCAAATTATTAACTTATGTATTGCAAAGCAGTAGATATTTTTTATATATTCTTTTGATAAATAATGAAGAAGTAAAGTGGTTTCATTCAACGATTTGGAGGTGATTTGCTTTTTATTTCTTTATTATGTGATACCGATAGAAAAAATATGGCAAAACCAAATTACGTATCATATCATGTAGATTACTATTTTTTTTTTCAGATATAATTTCTCTGTTAATGCCGATGAAAAGTTGTTTCATCTGCACGCTTTTTTCGAAAGAGCAGCCTTAATATCACGCGCCAGCTCGAGCCACGCGCCCAAAGAAAGTGGTGTCGTGGTTGCGTTCTCACGGCGCGTGCTACCACGAGCCGCGCCGCGCCCGCTCGAGCCACGCGCCGTGTGAAGGGGTGGAGCGGCGCGGCTCGTGCAGGCCTGCAACTGCGCGTCCCGATCCGATTAAAGGCGAGCACGAGCCACCCCTTCTTTCGGCGCGTGATATCACAAGCCACGCCACGCCGACAAAAATTCAAATGAGATGAAACTTTATTAACACGATAATAAATATCATTTTGCTCTAAGTCACTACGTTAAATAAGTAAATTTTAATGAAATGCAAATATTTTATTCACTAGGTAACTAGGTTGCATTTCAATCTATGTCGCTAATTTTATTATATTAAGTTTAATTCATTTATTTGATAACAGCTGATGCCGCTGCTTGGCGGCTACATCGCGATATAGCTAGCACGAAGATTTTTGTTATAGGTGATTAACTATTATGAAACTATTTTCACTCACACTCATTCTTGGTGTTGCAGAATTATCACGCCAGAGGGATTTTAGTCCCAGCGTGGGGTACCCTTGGGGGCTGGGACTAAATTCCTATCACCTCTGGCGTGTATTGGTCCTCAAATACTAACTGGTGGCAGTTCATTCTTGAGTTTTACAGTGCGTGGCAGGAAGTTACGCAAAAAACGCACGGTGGAAGACTGCCACTCACCAAGGTGATGAGGATTGATGATTGTATGTTTTTCGCGTGGAATGATGACGAAATGTTGCAGGAGGTACGATTTCGCACAATGTGTTATGCTACGTTTTGATGCTTGCCGAGCCACGGCAAGCCTCCACAAGCCCGAGCGTGAAAACAGGTGAAATGGCTTGGCTTGCGTGAGCTTGCGGACGCTTGTAGACGATCGGGAGTAGTGTCGGTTTTTGGACAGAGATTAAAGGGCATGTACGTAATACACGGACGCGTTCACGAGCGTGAAAACGACTTACAAATAGAGCTGTAGCAAACCGTATGTATTCGGTACTGAGTAACGGGTACGCCATAGATGGCGTTATGCTACGGTACTAGAGTACCGAGTAACGAAACGTTACTCACGAATGCGTTTCGTTACTCGCATTTTTTTTTATTTAATGTTTTTTTACTAAAATTTCGCGACGAGCCTATCGTATACCAGCTGATGAGTGATGCCAAGCGTTAACGCTTGCAGTATTTATTATAAGTAGGTTTAATTTAAAAAAAATTAAAAATATTTTATAATCCGGGTTCCCTATCTAATATATTGTACTGTACTCGGCGAAACATGGCGATAGCGGTCATTGACTCCCTGTCAAAAACTTGTCATTTTCTATATAAACCGCGATTGACAATGAAGTATCCGATGTTGTCAATCGCGGCTTTGTATAAAAAATGACAAGTTTTTGACAGGAAGTCAATGACCGCTACCGCCATGTTTCACCGAGTACAGTAACGAATTTTTTTTTTATTATTATCAAGCAAATTTTTCGTGAGTAGCTTCATTTTGATAAGACGAACAACAATTTCCTCTGCGAAAATTCTTGAAAGTGGTAGCTAACAGAGATAGAAAGGATTTAACCCTCCGTGTACGAGGTGGGGTATGACATACCCCAGCGCTAAAAAAATTGATAGCATTTTTAAACGAAAAAAGTATGCGAGTTGGTTTCCTCGATAGCTGCAAATAAGACGTTGCAGCTTTAATTCCTACCAAGTATTCAATCCTGTGTATATCACCAATTCGGTTACATGTGCTTAAAGTGCGTCTGGGTATCACATACCCCACCTAGTACAGCACGTAGCTAAAAAAGTAAGTGTAACTTCTTTTGTTTTTATTTATTTATATGTTTAAATTGGTGTTTAACTTGATGAAAAATTATTTTCTGGTATAAGTTTTGCTAAAAATGTCTCGGTTATCGAAAATAAAATATTTTACGAGCACTGACTGAAGAAGATGATTATTGTGACGCTGAGCTAATGAATACCGAATAAGAATCGGCTGGTAAATAAAATCAAATCAGTGACACCGGATATGACCTATACTAATATATGTATAGGAATACTGGGCTCATTTAAAAAAAATATAATATGTCCATATTATGTATTTTACATACTAATTTTTGTGTGTAAATAACTGTCAATATTACGGAAACTTAAGTGACCAAGATCTATTTCATATTGTTTATTTTAAATTGATATCATAAATAGGTAAAAACTAGATGTACTATAGTCTTAGAAATTGAGAAGAATTTGATTGTAATAGGTGCCATTTGATTTTTGTGCTAAAGAAAAGACTTCATAGTTTATAGTTTGAAGAAAATGTCAAGTTTTTGAACTTTTGCTTATAAAATGTATTTTATAATGTAAAATTGAATTTATTTTACTTAAACTAATTCATTATTAGATATTTAAATATATTTCTTATTATTTTACAGTCACAAGGAACAATTTTTCGGATTTAACTGCATTTTATTGTTGGGGTATGTCACACCCCACCTAGTACAGCATGGTGAGATTAGTCACCTAGTACACGGAGGGTTAAACGTTTTGATGGTCCTAAAATATGGATTGTTCTTTTTGTAAGACAATGTTACTCTTAAATTAAATAACTATAAGGTATTAACCTATCAAAATATATACAAAAAATCGGCCAAGTGCGAGTATCAAAATTCAAAACTATCGAGAAACAAGTAACGATACATTAGTTAGATACATTAGTTAGATTAGAGTACGAACAGTTAAAGTAATGAATACATACGGGTATGCTTTTTTTCGTTACTTTTACAGCTCTACTTACAAATGCAAAGCGAGATTTGTGGAGGTTTGTGGCTTGTGGAGGCTTGCCGTGGCTCGGCAAGCATCAAAACGTAGCATTATATTGTTTCCACTCGTACTGGTGGAAGATTGACGCTTTTGTTCGAGCACAATATCACGAAATCCGTCTGTACGTCTACCCTAGGACTAAAATCCCTCTGGCATGATAATTTTACAACACCAAGAGTGAGTGTGAATACTGAGTGGTTAAACTATCACCTATAACAAATATCTTCGTGCTAGCGATGGAGCAGCCAAGCAGCGGCATCTGTTATCAAATAAAGGAATTAAACTTAATATAATAAAATTAGCGGCATAGATTGAAATGCAACCTTGTTGCCTAGTGAATAGAGTTGCATTTCATTAAAATTTACTTATTTTTATTTATTTTTATTTATTTATTTATTTAAATCAGGCTACGTAGGCTTATGAACTTAGTGACTTAGAGCAAAATGATATCTATTATCGTGTTAATAAAGTTAAATTTTACTTGAATGTTTGTCAGCGTGGCGCGGCTTGTGATACAACGCGCCGTGTGAAGGGGTGGCTTGTGCTCGCCTGCTGGCTCGCGAATAGCTGGCTCGGCGCGGCGCGGCTTGTGATATCACACGCCGTGAGAAGCCAGCTAGGGCCTTATCACACTGGCGATTAGCGAGCGATTTGAAAGCGACGCGACTGCGCAGCGCAAAAAAGCATAATTTCAAAATAATATTAGCTCGATGCACTCCTTCACCATATAAACTATAACTGTGCAAAATTTCATTCACCTACGTTTCCCCATTTTTCGTCAAAAGGGATAAAAGTTTTTCGTTCGCATATTATATTATGTATATTGTATAGGTATAGATAAATTAACATGAGTCTTCAAAAATTCTGAGACGGGCTCTCTATATCCGGTGTAGGTATAAGTATTATACAGTGTGTAACAAAAATAAGTGATAATACTTTAGTGTGTGTACGTTTTCCTTGTAGAGAGTTCACTGTAAAAGAAGCAGCTCTGAAAGACGAATTTTTTTTTTCACTTTTGTATGGGTAAGGGCCCGAGCGTCACCAGTTTCTCCATACAAAAGTGAAAACAAATTTTGGTCTTTCAGCGCTACTACTTTCACAGTGAACTCTCTACAAGGAACACGTACACACCCTAAAGTATTATCATTTATCACTTATTTTTGTTACACCCTGTATATTTCTCGGTGTATGTATATTCTCTATTGCGGTCGCGCCACGGCACTGCCTCGTGAGCGACAGGGTCGCGCGACGCACTTCGGCGGCAGGCCACGCCCACACGTCGCGCGACCCGGTCGCTTGCATTCGTCAGCACTTCCTATTAATTCATATAAAGCAGTGGGTAACGGTCTCGCGTCGCGGTCTCACGTCTCGGTCTCGCGTCGCGGTCGCCTTGATCCGAATGCTACCTTGAGCGACTGGGTCGCGCGACGCAGGGCGGCGGCAGGCCACACGTCGCGCGACCCGGTCGCTTGCATCCGTAAGCACTTCTTATTAATCCATATAAAGCAGTGGGTCGCGGTCTCGCGTCTCGGTCTCGCGTCGCGGTCTCGCGTCGCGGTCTCGCGTCGCGGTCGCCTTGATCCGAATGCCACCTTTACAAGCCCCTGTTTTTCAGAGGTCCGGGGGGTCATCTGAAACAGTACGGCTTCTGTTCCAAACATTATTTTAGCACTCAAAAGTACTATTAAAAATAATGCCGTCAAAATTTTTTTGTCCATTTTAATAATAATCTTAATTAAATGACTTGATTTTTTAAGCTGTAAAATTATTTGATTCTGTACGGCGACTTTATTTTTAATATGATATTGTAAAATACAATTGTTATAGAGTATTGCCGTTCAAAAGAAACTGTTCTAAAAAAATAAACAGAAATACAAAATCTGAAATTTTAAATATTCATAGATTAATAAAATAAAGCAATTTTCTACAATTTCCTACGTCTTAAATAGTATTAAGATAAATAAATTAGGAAAAAATTATGCCGTACATTTTAATGCAGAGTAAGTAAAGTTCCGTACCATTATAGAGCAAAATTGTGTTTTTTTTGTATGGGAGCCCCCGTTAATTATTTCTTTTTTAAAAATGTTACTATTGATTTTTAAATTAAAAATGAAATTGAGTATTTTGTGAACATTTCAGGTGTCTACCTGTTGAGATTATTGATATCGAGCAAAAAATTGAAAAAAAAATCACGTTTGTTGTATGGGAGCCGCCCTTAAATATTTATTTTATTTTGTTTTTAGTATTTGTTGTTATAGCGGCAACAGAAATACATAATCTCTGAAAATTTCAAATCTCTAGCTATAACCGTTCTTGACTTACAGCCTGAAGACAGACAGACATCGAAGTCTTAGGTAAAGGTATCCGTTTACACCCTTTGGGTACGGAACCCTAATAAAACAACTATTTTTTAGAAAAAAATTGATATATTTCGTTGTATGGACTTTTCTTACATTTCGTTCTATGGATATTTGCTTGAGTTTTTTTTTTCTCCTACAAACCTTTGGACTAACGAAAATGTACGGCATGTAAAAAATATTATCTATGCATAAGACATAAGTTACTTTCAAAATTAATTATTTTTATGTTGATTCAAATCACCCCCCCCGGACCACTGGAAAAGAGGGGGTTGTAACCCTCGATTTTTTTTCATTCTCGCATTATTTTTGTACGGCGTTGTGGAATAATTGATTCGAAGCTGTATTTAAACAGTATGAAACTTATGCCGTATTGAATCAAATGACCAAAGGGGTATGGGCGGAATCGTCCCCACCCATCAACACAAGTGTAATGTAGCTCAATTGATAGATCTTGGCAAGATGATATTTTTATACTATGGCGACTTTGCCCAAATGCATGGGGTTCTCATGGTATCTTACGTTTAAACAAATATTTCGTTATCGTACTTATTGACGACTAATTCCAAAATACATGCTCATTTATGTATTCATTAGTGCACAGCACCGTGGGAGAGACATGCTTCGGCACGAATGGGCCGGCTCGACCGGAGAAATACCACGGGCTCACAGAAAACCGGCGTGTAACAGCGCTTGCGCTGTGTTTCGCCGAGTGAGTGAGTTTACCGGAGCCCGGAGGCCCAATCCCCTACTCTATTCCCTTCTCTATCCTCCCCTACCCTATGATCCTATTCCCTCTTACAAGACTGGCAACACACCGGCAGCTCTTTTGATGTTGCGGGTGTCCATGGTCGACGAAAGTTGCTTTCCGTCAGGTGACCCGTCTGCTCCTTTGCCCCCTTATTTTATAAGTAAACAAACGGCGGTGCTTTCAGCGCTGCTACTTTTACAGTGAACTTTATGACAGGAGCACATACATCCCCTAAAGTATTATCACTTAGTTTTGTTATACCTTCTATATTTGAATAAGTATAGAAAATAATGATAAAAATATTTATTTAAATAAAAACACAGAATACAAAAAATAATATGCACGGTGGGGGCTGCAGAAGTTATAACTATATTACAGCCGCTAATGCCCACCTCCAAATGAAATATTAGACAAAATGGACCCGTATTACAACTAGATCAGTGTTTCCCAAACTTGTCGAAACCGCGACCCATCTACAAGAAAGTTCAAAGTTCGCGGCCCACCTTGTGTCATGAAGACAAAAAGCAGCGGTATGTTGCTGCCGCAGCATTTACCCGTTAATTCTTATCACTGCTGGACTTGGGCCTTTTCTAAAGCTCATCACCACACCCATTTCAATTGAGAAACGAACGTAAGTACGACAATCGTCCTATAGTTTCAGGGCCCACCCAAAATCTACCCGCGACCCATCAGTGGGTCGCGACCCACACTTTGGGAAATACTGAACTAGATCTTGGCAAGGTCTAGTAGTAATATGGTTGTTTTTTTAATATATATACTCCCACTGATTTATCTAAAACAAAGGATTTTAATTAAATAGGGGGCACTTTAGGAACACGTTGGTATCAGTTCTATGACTGTTGGTAGGTGGGGACGGAGCCCATACATTTTTGCCCATAGCCTTTTACCATGGAAATTGTCAGAAAATAAAATAAAAATACCGACTTAGTGGCGCATCATTTTTGTACGGCACTGCGGACTTTCTTATTATTTTTCATGTGTCTATCGATGGTGAAAATGTCGTACAGGATCATATGACCGAAATGTACTCACCCTACATACACTTTTGAATTCTCAACAGCACTCAGTTGGACAGCTTACAAATGACAGCATAGTGCTAAGGGTTGGACCTCATCTGGCAGCACGGAATCGCCTTTTTCCGTCGCCCTTTCTCTTTCTGTCGCTTAGAACTGCCATTTGCTGGACTGAGACAGAAAGCATAATCTGATCGCCTCGAGGATTCCGCCGCGTGCTATATATATATATATATATATATATATATATATATATATATATATATATATATATATATATATATATATATATATATATATATAGACCGAGACAGAAAGCATAATGCGATAGCACGCGGCGGATATATATATATATATATATATCCGCCGCGTGCTATCGCATTATGCTTTCTGTCTCGGTCTATATATATATATATATATATATGTATATATATATATATATATATATATAGCACGCGGCGGAATCCTCGAGGCGATCAGATTATGCTTTCTGTCTCAGTCTATATATATATATATATATATCCGCCGCGTGCTATCGCATTATGCTTTCTGTCTCGGTCTATATATATATATATATATATATATATATATATATATATATAGACCGAGACAGAAAGCATAATAAGATGTTATTTACGTGTATAGGTTCTCAACATGCTCTCCGAAACAAGGAAAGATGTCTGTTTGTAAGTCAACTGGGGAATGTGTGGTTATAATAAGTTGAGTAGTGTGGTATGGGAGGTTAGCAGCAGGTATTGTGTTGTGCCATATACAAATTATACTCACAACACTTTGAATAAAAAGCAACTTTTATTAGAAAAATATTATTTTTATTAACATTGAAAAATAATCATAAATTTTTTAGAACTTTAATTTTTTTAGTTGCCTGTTCGGACAATTTCTTTTTTTCAGTTTTACAATAAAAAGTTAAATTTTTGTTGTTACCAATTTTTCTATAATAAAATTGAAATGGTCTTCCTGATCACATGTAATCAAATTTATATTTTGACAATGTAATGATTTTTTTATACATTTTACCAGTTCCCTGGACACATTTTTCTTGTGTTTCATTATACAAAAATGTGTCTCAAATATAGTGAGACTGGCATCTATAATATTATGAAAAGTGGAACTGGGGGCTACTAACGTTGGTATCTCTATATTAGAGTAAGTTTTGTGTAAAATCAATAATTGATTTTTATCATTTAAAATATTGTCTTCCTGCAGTAATTTTGATTTACATTTTACGCATTTAAACTTCTCCACTGTAGTCTTTGCTAACCACCCAGAAAAGAAAGCGACGGAACATTGTTCTAAAGTAGGCCCCCGCCTTCCTGGCTTAGTTGGTAGTCCATTGATGACAAGTTACATTCTTCATTGTAATCGGAGCTCTGTCTTGTCTCTATATCTGAAGAACGTGAAGTTGATGAGATGAATGTCATGTCCATTTCAGCTGATGAAGTTGAAGGCATCACATCAATTTTAGATGTCTCCACTTCTGGTACCACAAGAAACTCATCTTTATCCGCTTCACAATTTGTAGCATCAAGTTTGATGAGACTATTCAATAAATTACTTTGGAACATTGCTCTTAGTACTCTTGGAGTAGGGTTCCTGTTGCATCCAGTTTTCATTCTAAACAGGCCAAACAAATTTTCTATGACATCCTGGTTGAGGCGATTTGTCATAAGGAATTTTATTCCATTTGCATGTTCCTGATCAAATAATTGAATTATGGCTGCGATTGTTTGTTGCAATCCTACAAAACAAGGAGGAACAGTTTCCACTTTAGAACCGTCACGTTTCACAGTAATTTTTTTTAATTTTTTTGCCATTTCCAAGCCTTCTATCAGTGTTTGCCGCACAATGTTATCTTTGTTTGTTAAAGCACATTTATGTTAAACTTTTGTCGGCTGTTTAATGCGTCGAATAAATTATTTATTTTTTCAACAAAATTGGCAGTGCTTAGTGCAGTTTCGCTTTTATGCTCTCCTGTACCAACTACAGTTTTAATAACCGCTGCTACAGAATGGCTAAAAACTTTTTTGAAATTGATTAGGATTCAGGTGAATAGGAGTAATTTTTTTCAAACTCCTGCTTTTGTTCATTCGATCAATCTCATATGCTTTGACAATGTCCTGAAAATTAATTATGTCACCATCCAATGAGTAATCATCTTTTAGAAGATTATTCCTTAAATTTTTTATTAAGTGGGGCACATCGAATATTGCATATATCTTTTTGCCATGCAATAAAAAATATGGAGTGTCAACACTTGCACCTAACTTTTTTAGAGCACTTACGTTTGCTGTTCCCTGGTCACAAGTGATAGATTTAGGGAGTAAGCCACATTCAAACACTTTCCGTAAAACAGCTCTAATTAAATGATACAATGTGTCTGTCACAGAAATAGCACAGCGGTACCTTCCAATTGTTATATAAGCCTCTGGCTATGAATACAAGAGCATATTTTGCTATCTTATTGCATCGTTTGCCACCCCCATAATCTTCAAATCCTTCAATAATGTATTTCTTTGTGTATTCAAGACGTCGTGTCTTATAGACATTTCATCAAAACAAATCACGCATGCCTTCTCCTTATCCAAAGATTCAGAAAATTTAGTTTTCAAATTATTGAATGATTCATTTCTTATACCTGGCATACAACTTGCCTTGGCTAGCCAGCATCTTATAGTCGTTGGAGATGCAAGAACCACTCCAGATTTTCTTAAAAACTTATACACTGCCGGTGATTTATAATACAAACTCAAGCAAAAGTTTTTTTCTTCTTCTGTCCATTTCTTTGAATATTTTTTAAGCTGCATTTTTGTTAGAACTTTGGAAGTGTCACTTTCGAAAGGAAACTTTTCTAAATCAATGAGATTTTTATTTTGGATCTTTTTCTTTAATTTAATTGTGTATTTTTCCTTTTCAACAGTTTTGTACACACCGAGACAGTATTTTTAAGTTTATTTAGTTGCTCAGGGAGTGGCCCAAATAACAAACGCTTCCTTTTTGATTTTGTAGGTGTTGGGAAATCTAAATCCTTTTCAGTTGTCTTCGGAGAAATCTTTGTGCTGACACCATAACTTCTTTTTCCATATACTTTTGTCTGTGTTTTTACCTTTAGTTCAGGAGAACCCAAAACAGTTGAGTCAATCTGGTTTCTAGAATATGGGTGCGGCAAAGCATCTTTATGCAGTTGTGTTCGCAGTCCTCCTGATATAATCCAGCTGACATCAAAGTGAGCTTTACAAAGGAATCTGTTCCTTAGTTCTTCATTTGTTAAGCTGTCCAAGGTCATATTCCTTGAAAAATAATAAAAATATAATTATGTTCATACTTCTGTCTTCATTCATTAACTAGTCTTTCTGATTTTGATAAAAGTTTGTAAATGCTAAGTAAATGAAAACTGCTGTATACACAATTAGCGATTGTATAGGTACCACCATACCATTGTACCCTTGTTCTTTTTATTCTGACATTTCTACCAACTGCAAATATTAAAATGTATTGAACCTACCAAGTTCTAACTTGGCATACATAGGTATTTACTTACCAGCATTTTCCAACCATATTTTCAATCGATGCTGATCATTGACAGGGAACCTGAATATCGAATGATCTATTGATGTGTTTGTACAGCCATTATAAGAACATTTAATTGGTGCCATTATTACCTGCAAATAACATAAAATATTGACTTTTATCAGTAGGCACACAGTAGGTAAGGTAGGCCAAACTATCATAAAGCTGGGTACCTAATATTTATGAGGAGATTCCTTGTTATTTATCCACACAAATTCTTCAGAGTAGAATTTCTTTTTTAAAAATCTTTTGAGGGTGGGTTTATAACGTCATGAAAAAACACTGCACTGCCCTGCCAGTCATATTAGCACAACAATCAGCCAACACGGAAATAATTAATTTGGTTTATATTGTACCTATTGTATAAGTACGATACTTACAATACCAACTCAATTAACCGAAGATGTGTATTAACAATCCAAATCAGGCAGAATCCGGTGTCCGTTTATACAATTTCAAAGCAGTCATTCGTAGGTTTTCCAAATCCAGTTTAGAGTAGCAATGGTCACGAAAGAGCAAGATTCACAGGATTCGTGGGCGTAAACAGTTCGTTAGAAGGAATCACAAATTAGAAATAACGCAAAACTCCGCAAAATTCGCAAATGATGGGAATCACTAGAACACACAGTCCACAGAATACAGGAACAAGACAAGATCCTGACGTATTTTATCTGTGATTTTATTTTGAAGAATGTGCGCCATCTAGCTGAGTAAAGAGTACTACGTGACTAGGTCTTTTACTTCAGGGGTTGGATTGAATTTCATCAAATCTTGTTGCAATAAATCAATAGAGGGAGCGTTAAAATTCGAAAAATAGAAAAACTGATTTAGATGACTAAACGTCGATTGATTGTGACAAATTCAGAACTGGAGGATTCTATTTTGAATAAAAGATATTACTAGTGCTCTAAAACTAGGAATAATACTAATAAGTTGAAATTTTATTAGAAATGTGGTAAGTAGTGCCATCTGTTAGAATTTATACGTAATTAAAAGTAGAATGTATGTAGCTGACAGGACATGCTTAGGTTAATCTTTCGTTATAATACATTAAGGGGAATTTCACCAATCACTCTTAAATTTCGTTTTATTAAACTAAGTTCTCATTGAACAATGAACGCGTTTATATGGCGACGTAAATCTCGTTTTGTTTTGTCTCGGTCTGTCATGACTAGAGACCGGATTATATGCAACATAAAAAGCTTGTTATATGCATGCAAATATGCATGAAAAATGCTTGAAATATGCACGAAAATTGGCAGAATATGTAAAATTAAATGACAATATGCAAATTCAAAATCTGCATACAATTAGTAAATTATTATTTTTTGATAGGCGGTAATAGGTACAGTAACATCATAATATGACATTAAAATCATTTAAAAAAAATTGTAAACGTAAGCAATCAAATATTTTTCTAAATTTTCAGTGCTAAGATTGTGTCTACGATCATTTAGAATATTTTTGTAAATAGAAAAGGTTCGCTCCACATTCACTGAGGAAACTGGGCAGAATTTGAACATGGGTGCTTTGTTAACACTTAGGTACAGTTTCTGGGAAAAGTTCTGCCATCCCATTAATTTGTAGTTGGCAAGCGCGACGTTCTTCTGGCTCTGGCTCTTTCATTTTACTATCGTAACTGTCAAAACAAAAGACGCGCACGGCTACTGAATGCATTCGAAATGCAGTAAAAGTCGCAACTATTACTCAATAGCCCATATTATGTTTTTGTTATTATTGTTAACCATTATTTTTTTTTATTTGGTCGTATTTCGTAGCGCAGGGTTAGTGAAAAATGTTGTAAATGTACCGAAAACATGCGTCATAACTAGATCTTAGGTAAAATATGCTATTACCGCTGAGAATGGCTAAAATATGCAAATGCATATGCAGATATGCAAATGCATATAATCCGGTCTCTAGTCATGACACTACACTGACAGGACTTAAATGTGTTTTATGAAAAAACTCGAATATTGGGCGTTCAAAAGATAAAAATCGGATTTGCTGTGAACGAGTTCAGTTTATGTTGGTGAAACGCAATTGAGTGTTATAAACGTGTTTATACGTTTAGAACCGGTTTAGTGTGCGCTAAGCGCGTTCAATTTCTTTGGTGAAATCACACCTACTTGGAATCGTATAAAAAACGGAATATAGTACAAAAAAAGACAGGTTACACTCCGGGAGTGCCGGCAGAAGTGAAAACTTGATTATTAACGTTGTGCATTTTTTTAACCCATTTTTTATGAAAATCGATTATTAAAAAATCGTTTTTTTTTTATTAATCGAAACCCTTACAATCGATTAAATTTTTAACCCATTTTTTATGAAAATCGATTTTTAAAAAATCGTTTTTTATAATTAATCGAAACACTTACAATCAATTCGAGTTCGAGTTCGAGTTCGACACAAAACACTACTCTCCAACCGTCTTACGCTTTTTCCAAGGTTTTTCGATCAGCACGAGAATCTGACGCGAGTTTCACAGTTTTTACCCATCCGTCAAAAGTGCTCAACGCCGTCAAAGAAGTTTTCACTTCAAAAAGTTTTTAGGAAACATATTCTAGTCTAAGTTTAATAATATTTATTTTAAGAAATGTCACAAAAAAGTCAAAAATTCAATGTGGTACATTTTCTTTAGCTTGAAAAGTTGTAATTTAATTTAAAAATCAATAAATTTCAGTAAATAATCGTAATTTTAAATGTTTTACCAAGTTTCGGATTCGGTTTCGGTTTCGGCTGAAAATCAGTTTCGGTCGGACACTAATTATAACCCTATAGGCCTATAGGGCTGCCGCGCCGTGCCTACCCAGCTGCCCCAAGGCAGTTCTAGATATGCCGAAAACGCTTATCATTTTTATTTTTTACAGTATTGACTAGCTATTTCGATATTTTTTGACAGAAGGTATAGTTAAATTCTGATATTATAACTATTATAATAATTAATTTTTGATTTCAGAAATCAGAAGATGTTACAAAAGAAATATGCGCTCCTCCGACTCCTTGCAGATGGGATGTATTGAACACTAATACTAAATTAATAGAAAGCCATATAAATAATGATTTGTAAGTATCTCTAAAATATAACAAAGTAACAAAACACCTACTTATACTTACTAATTTTCAATTCCGCGCCCCCTTTTTATCTGGCGCCCTGGGCGGTCGCCCAGGCGGAGGCCAGCCGCTAGCGTAATTCCACGTGCCGCTAGTGCTTCTTTATTAATATGTATTGTTACGTGCTAGGGTTCGAGGATTCGGAGAGAAATACCTGCTGACTCTCTTGAAGACTTTATTAACACTAACACTAGGTCACACAAATCACTAAGTCCACACACTAAGCACTAGATCCAAATCACTGAGCATTATCACTGTCCTAAGTCGTAGCTGAGTCGCAGGTTCACTGGTTCACTCACTATTGATCACTTGTTTTCACTTCGAAGTCGCCTCGAAGATCGCTCGTGTCGAACTGAATTGTCTGGCCCGTCTTCCTGCGACTATTTATATGAGTCGAGGCGAGCCCTAGACTGTACGAGAACATTCCACGATTCGCGTAAACAAGTAAACAAAAGTTTGTCCGTGGGAGCGCCATGCTTCGGCACGAATGGGCCGGCTCGACCGGAGAAATACCACGGCCTCACAGAAAACCGGCATGAAACAGCGCTTGCGCTGTGTTTCGCCGAGTGAGTGAGTTTACCGGAGGCCCAAGGAGGCCCTACCCCCCTAGAAATGCCGCAGTTGAAAAACAATTTGTTACCCCAGGAGGGTACCAACTGCATTGGTGAATTCCTCTCAGGAACCCCTGGAACTGAACGTGGACGTCCAGGCTGCCCCTCGTATTCTGGGGAGGGCAAAACTGCGCTCCAATCTGCTCGGGGCAAGAGCAAACACACAAAGGCACCCCCCTCGATATTAAACGTGGACTTTTGCAATTTCAGGGGACACTCCAACCTTAATGCCGTCCATTACCACCTTGAGACGGTAAAGCCGGCTTTGCTCTTTTTAACCGAGACGCAGATATCATCTCCGAGTGACACATCATACCTTTACCACACAGGGTATTATCTCGAGCACTCCTTTCTACCCAAAGCTGGAGTGTGTGTATCTCAGAGATGATATCAGCTCTCGCCGCCTCAGCAATCTTGAGGTCATGGACCGATCAATCTTATGGCTCCGCATAGATTGCGACGACCACCCTCGCGTCTATGCATGCCTATATAGGTCCCATAGTGGTGACTCCGAGACGGACCGACTCTTGGAGCACCTGCAAGCTGCTTCAGATTTTGTGCAGCAGCAGATCCCATCCGCAGAGATACTTGGCGACTTTAATGCCCACCACGCCGACTAGCTCAATTCCAGTAAAACTGATCATGCGGGGAGATCTGTCTGCAACTTTGCCCTTGCGAACGACTTGACACAACTGGTCACTACGCCTACGCGAATCCCAGATGTGGATGGTCAGAATCCTTCCTTGTTGGACCTTCTGCTGACTTCAAATCCTGACGGCTACCAAATATCCGTGACCGCACCACTTGGTTCATCGGATCATTGCCTTGTTAGGAGTTCTGTGCCACTTACGACGGTGTTAAGACAGCGTGCTGTTAAATACCGTCGTGTGTGGCACTACAAGTCAGCAGACTGGAATGGGATGCGGTCGTTTTTTGCATCCTATCCTTGGGGGCACGTGTGCTTCTTGCTGGATGATCCCGACAACACTGCTAACTCTGTTGCCGATGTGGTGATGCAGGGGATGGAACTTTTCATTCCGTCCTCTGTAGTGCCAACTGGCGGCAGATTTCGTCCCTGGTTTGGTTCATCCCCCAAAAAAGCTTCTCGCCGGAAGCAGGAGGCTTACCAATCCTGGGCCAACGCAGTGTCTGCTCGGGATTTAAATACCAGCACATATAAAAACCTTGCCTCTAGGTCCCTCAAGAAAGAGATTACTCGGGCAAAGCAACAGCACGTCAATAGAATTGGCAAGAGAATTGAGCGCCTCCCCTCGGGAACCCGTGCATTCTGGTCTCTGGCCAAAGCTATTGAAGGAAATTTCTGCAAGCCAACCCTACCATCCCTACACGTAGGAAATGGATCGTTGGCCCAGGACGCAAAAGACAAAGCCGATCTTCTGGGCAAGCTCTTTGCGTCAAACTCGACCCTGGATGACGGGGGGCAGAAACCGCCGACCATACCGCGATGCACGAGCATCATGTCGGATATTCGGTTTCATCAGCGCTCAGTGCGAAAAGCCCTCTGTTCCCTTGATATCCAAAAGTCGAGTGGGCCTGACGGACTCCCGCCTATTGTGTTGAAAAAATGTGCTCCAGAGTTGGCTCCGGTCTTGACGCGTCTTTTTCGGCTCTCCTATTCCACTGGCATCGTCCCGGCTTCCTGGAAGACAGCCTTGGTGCACCCGATCACCAAAAAAGGTGATCGCTCAAATCCTTCCAACTACAGACCAATCGCTATAACCTCTCTCTTCTCGAAGATAATGGAATCCATTATCAATAGCCAGCTTCTTCGATACTTGGACGGCCAGGGATTACTAAGCGACAAACAATACGGGTTCCGTAAGGGTCGCTCAGCTGGTGATCTCTTGGCGTATCTGACTCATCGTTGGACTCAGGCAATTGAGTCGAAGGGAGAGGCATTGGCTGTTAGTTTGGACATTGCGAAGGCCTTTTATCGGGTTTGACATAAAGCGCTACTATCAAAGCTTCCATCATACGGGCTGCCCGAGAAATTATGTAAGTGGGTCACTGATTTCTTAGCAGACAGAAGCATAAAGGTCGTAGTTGACGGCGAATGCTCGGAAACTCATTCTGTTGATGCTGGTGTCCCTCAGGGCTGTGTGCTATCGCCTACTCTATTCATACTGCATATCAATGACATGTTGCAGACCAGCGGCATTCATTGCTATGCGGATGATAGTACAGGTGATGCTGTATATACCGGCTCCCCCAATATTTCTCGCCAAAATGTCACTGAGAGTCGAAACGAACTTGTGTCTAAGGTGGAGAATTCATTGGAGAAGGTCTCTGAATGGGGTAGACGTAACTTGGTCCAATTCAACCCCGCCAAGACACAAGTCTGCGCGTTCACCTCTAAAAAGTCACCAATGGTCGTATATCCTCGTTTCGAGGGCACATCTTTAACCATCTCCCCTAGCATTGAGATACTTGGCGTCAACATATCGAGCGAAGTCCAGTTCCGATATCATCTAGAGGGTAAGGCCAAACTAGCCTCGAAGAAGCTTGGTGTTCTTAACAGAGCGAGACAGTACTTCAGTCCGGACCAACGCCTACAACTCTACAAGGCGCAGGTTCGGCCTCATATGGAATATTGTTCTCATCTTTGGGCAGGGGCGCCAAAATACCAACTGCTCCCTCTGGATCGTATCCAACGAAGGGCCGCTCGAATTGTTGACTGCCATAGTGTTTCAAACAGCTTGGACCCCTTGAAATTACGCCGAGTTGTAGCTTCACTCTGCATCCTCTATCGGTTGTATCACGGGGAGTGCTCTGAGGAATTGTTCGGAATCACTGCAACTTTTCGCCATCGTCCCACGCGAAAAACATACCATCCTCATCACCTTGATGAGTGGCAGTCTTCCACAGTGCGTTTTTCGCGTAACTTTCTGCCGCGCACTGTAAAACTCTGGAACGAACTGTCACCAGCAGTATTTCCAGACCTATACGACCTGCAAACCTTCAAGAAAAGAGCGTATTCCCTCTTAAAAGGCCGGCAACGCACCTGCAGCTCTTCTGATGTTGCGAGTGTCCATGGGCGACGGTAGTTGCTTACCATCAGGTGACCCGTTTGCTCGTTTGCTCCCTTTTTTTAATAAAAAAAAAAAAAAAAAAGTGTGGAATGCTTCTACAAATTTCGAGCATGTACCACCTGACGCCATCTAGTTTCGAGTAGGGGATTTATGTTGTCTGTGGACTGTGTAGTGTGTCCCCTCGATAAGTTTTGCTGGTTCGACGCTAGATGGCTCTGTGTGTCCGTAACAATATCTAATCTTAGGCCGTGTTTCCACTGACGCGGAGCGGAGATTAGCGGTGCCGAATTGACCAAACACCATGCTCGAAATCTTCGCTCCGCTTCCCTGTCATTCCGCTGGAATAGCACGATTGGTCGATTCGGGCACCGCTAAGCTCCGCTCCGCTCCGTTTCAGTGGAAACACTAGGGTGCGTTTAATTATAATTATTTATGTTTGCATTACGTTAAAATTGACACCCCCTTCTCAACTTACTTTTTAAATGGCTAGATGACGCCCGCAACTCCGCCAAAATTCCTATAACGTGTGGACACCATGCATTTTTCCGGAATGGCCTTTCGCGGGACTTAAAGTATATCCATAGTCCATACCAAACTTTAGGAAAATCGGTTCAGCAGTTAGGGCGTGAAAAAGTAACAGACAGACAGACACACTTTCACATTTTTAATATTATTAGCGTGGAAGTATCGATAATGGATATACAGACATAATTATTAGTACAGCTCATATATTATAATTTTGTAAGTGAGCTGACTAAGCAAGCTAAGATGTTCATACTACTGTTTAGAGATCTTTGTGTTCATAATATGGTGACGTCACGTCAATTTTCACTTGCCTAATAATTATAACAGCCGTGTGTACCTTTATTAATATTTCATAAAACTTTATTTCCAGTTGTGAATGCCCCGTAGATACAACGTGTAAGCGGAGTGAGATAGACGGAAACGCCTACATATACAAGTGTAAAGTGTAAACCACCGAATTCGACGACTGTTGACGAAGACGACCATTAGTACATTTATTGACAATATAGTTTACACATAGTATACTACAGTGTGTAACAAAAATAAGTAATGATTATTAAGGGTGTGTACGTGTTCCTTGTAGAGTGTTCACTGTAAAAGTAGCAGCTCTGAAAGACGATTTTATTTCCCTTTTGTATGGGCAAGGGCCCGAGCGTCACGAGTTTCCCCATACAAAAGTAAAAAAAAAAATTGGTCTTTCAGCGCTGCTACTTTCACAGTGAACTCTCTACAAGGAACACGTACACACCCTAAAGTATTATCACTTATTTTTGTTACACCCTGTATATGCTATATTACCTAAGTATTTATTGTGGTAGAATACATATTGTATTGACGCCAAAAACTTTTGAAAATTGGAATTGACTATTGAATAGAAATATTCAAGAAAATAAACGCACACTACTTGTATGAAAATAAGCACAAAATGGCCACGCGATGACGGGCTAATATATACTATAATACTTTATCTATATACTTTATCTATGGTATGAACACTTCTTTGGAAAGAAGTTTGTCCAGGTAAAGTAGAGAAAAATATTGGCAAATCAACAAAAAATTTTGACATAAAAACTTTGGCGGCACGAGCCTTCCTATTCTTTGATGGACAATTCTAAAGCTGCGTATCCATTTGAGGCAGACTCAGGGCGAGGCAGCCGCTCGACCCGAGGCCGCACAAGTGGAGACGCTGCCTCAACCTGAGGCAGCGCGGCGTCTCCACTTCCTCTCTCCGCTGCCTAGGTTTGCTTCAAGTCGAGGCTGCTCGGCCTGAGGCTGCTCTAATGGATACACAGCTTGACGCTAGCGATCGTTATTATCTTTATCTTTAAGTGTAAGTACATATTTTGTTATACAGTAGCGTAGCAGCTGGACTTTTCATAAATCCGCCTTGTAAAATAATATTATAAATTATAATCTTTGATCACGGGTTTTATTAATGTGGACGATTCGCTAAAAACCATTTTTATTTATACCTTAAGTCGCCATCGGTTACTTTCGTAACAGTGCAGCCTTTTACTTACTTTACCATTAAAAATATCGTTGCTTTACTTAGGCAAAGCGCTTTTAAAGCATCGTCCGCATTATCTAATACCTACTTTTATGTAAGTTTTAACTAGCTATTTATTTTTAAAATAAGTACCTTTTAAAGGGACCCCAGAAATGCCTCAAAATTAGTAGAATACCTAACATTTTTAAGTGGTCTATGATAATAACTAATAAGACAAATTAATGTAGGAAAATGTTTGTCGAGTATCACATAATGATATAATAAGTAATTAATATACATAATATTATGTATAATAATTACATTATTAATTTTTCTGCCTAAGAGACACCCATTAATATTAATGGATATTTCTCCACCAAACTTATTCTTGTAAGTTGTAACTTGTAGGTACCTAGTATAACTTTTCTTTTTATTTATGTGGCCATTAGCAACCAAAGGACCATTCCGCTACAGACGGCCCTTAACGAGAATTTTTATAGTACATTTTTCAATTGGAATATACGTAAGAAGATGTGTATTTAACTATTTACTAACAAAACAATTTTTATCGGTAAAAAATGGAATTCGAATAGTTTAGAGCGTTTTTAAGCAATATTATCTAAGGGACGCGATTTTTTTTCCCATATTTTTTTATTAAAATAGCATATATTTCAAAGTAATGTTTAGCTGTAGTATAGTTATACAGTAATACGTCGAAATCCTTTATTTAAATAACACTATTCAATCGTTTTTAGTGATTTAGACGATTAATTTTGTCAGGCCAATAAACAACTGAAAATTAAAAAAAAAATACAATTTGGTGCAGTTTTACTACAAACTTACTAGTTTAAGTATATATTCCATATCGAAAATTTTAAAATTTGGTAGAGAATTACGATTTAATTCATCTTTAAGAGATTTGTGAATTTTGATGTTGCACCCGCGATCGTAAAAATGGTTAATAATTTCTAGTACTTATTACTATAATTACTTCTATGTAGTTAGGTACATAGTTTCTTTGTTTTATGCTATTTTGAAATATTGGCATGTTATTTTGTAAAAGTTTCGCAATAACCAGTATTCACAATACCTATATGAACTCATCACAGTTCTTAATGGAGGGTCAAATTGGTTGCACCCGCGATGGCACTCAGACCTGTTTTGTGGCCCTTCATACATTTGATGAAGGTTTTCATTTATAAATCATTGTTAAACTAGTTAAAATGTATCCCTTCAAGGGATGTTTTATTAATAAATATGCTTCATTTTGCCTGTAGGAAGCTGTGTGTCAAACTGTTGCACCCGCGATAATGGAATCGCCCCAAAATTACATTCATTACTGCTTACGTCGACTGCGTAATCTGAGTGCTTAGGCTTCTTACAGACGAACGGCACTTGTCGACGGCACGCGACGACGCGACGGCAGTCGACTGCTGCCGTCGACAAGTGTCGATAATATATTATTAAATAGTTCTCCACATAAAGCTGTGTAAAGACTCAGTCTAAAGATTACGCACACGTTATATGAGCCGGAGGGCGGAGCCCGTAAACTATTTTTGGAAGATGGCCGTAAATTCCTCTCCTAACAGCGACCATTTCTAGCTGCTCTGGAGATAGAGTTAGAGGTGGATAACAAAAAAATATAATACTTGCCTAATACCATTATAATTTATATCGCTTTATTTGACATCCCAAAAACAGGCAAATTAGTACTTACTTATTTCTTATTTAGGTATTTAATGTAACTGCTTAGCATACTATCTTAGACATAATTACTAATTGCTAAATAAATATATTATAGAAAATTCTCTGTAGTTTTATTTAACCAATAAAGATCCAGATAAGTAGGTACTGTATCCTTTTGTTGCCAGGATCAACAGTGGTGACAAACCACGAAAACCTTGTTACTTGTATAATATTATGATATTATAGTATATACTAAATCTGTCTTGGGAGTTGGGACCCGCAACGCAATTGCAATAATTTTATCCTAGTCTGACATGTCACTTTTCTAACGTATAGAACAAGGACTCAAGACAACAACAGCTATAGAATCACTTTAAATCAATATTCAACAAAAAAAAAACTATGAATTTTATATGGAGATACTTTGTGTCCTGGGACAGGACATAGGATACTTTTTATTCCGGAAAAATCTAAGTTGCGGGCATCATCTAGTACTTATTACTTAGGGGGCGTCCACAAATTACGTGAGGTGTTTTTTTTAATTTTTTGACCCCCCCCCCCCCCTGGTGAGATTTCGTGAGATTTTATTCAAACCCCCCCCCCTCCCCCTCCCAAATCTCACGTGAGATTTTACAAAATGTGGGTTTCTACTTTCTTACGTAAACGTTTGGTTTGACAGTCAGTAAATTTTCTTTCGAACGAATTTGTGAATGATCTTAATCGTGGAACGATTAAATCTTAAGCATACGTACAACCATAGAGGTACAACCTAGATGAAATGGACCAAAATAGTATTATTATGTTGAGAAAAAAATTACGTGAGATTTGCCGAGACCCCCCCTCTCCCCAACGTGAGATTAGATGCGATTTGACTTGACCCCCTCCCCCCCCTAAACACCTCACGTAATTTGTGGACGCCCCCTTATCTAATTTTCGCGGGCCACTGTGGCTCGGAGAGCCGAGCACATATTTTTAAAGTAAAAAAAGCTAATACTAAAATTACCTTTATCATACCTAGTATTATATAAAAAGCAAACAAACACTTCTTTTCTTTTACTTTTAAAATCAACACATGCTTTACCTATCTATATTATATACTTACCTATTAACACTTAATATATTTTGTTCCTAAGAAATTTGTTTTATTAAAAAAAACTCCAAATATAATAAATTTTTTTTGTGCGCTGCTAGTTAGAGTGCGTGTCAGATAACTGCGCGTGACTGGGCCCTGGGGTGTTTTCTCTGCTTGTTACAGTGCATTTTTTTGTTCTAAGCTCTAATTATCTCTCCTCATCAATCATTACTCCTCCTCTTCCGTCTTAACTCTAGAAGCGAACGGACGTGTTTCTGTGCCTGCCGATTTTAATACTGCGGTGCTGTTGATTTTGAATTGTTGGAGCCCTATCGGATCCGCATCTTCCTTAGGACTTCGCCCCCTGAGCGGAGGTCTCCGAGGGCTTGGCGTGGCTCGTGAAACAAGTAAGTTGAAGTGGCGAAATTTTTACAAGTCGGGGTTCCTGCAGGATACGAACCTAGTGTCGTTGCTGTTGCGTCGGCTTACTGCACCACTCGACCACGAAGGCGTGAGCCGCCGACTCGAATTTATCATACGCTATCGTACTACCGACGCCGACACACCCGCCATCTATGGAGTGTTTTGAAAACTAATTCGCTGCCAGCAAAATGCCTCGAACGCCAACTAAAAACAAGAAGATCGATAAGCTATTTTCAAGCATAACATCGAGTGAACAAAAGCAACCGTCTTGTAGATCCGACTTACAATTGCATATTGATAATGTGGTAAATAAATCAGCTTCGGAATCGGACCTCGCTAGAACAAGTACATTTGAAATTACTACTCCACCAGACTACAATTCCATGCGAAACAAGCGATGTAGAGACGAAATGGAGGACTCAATTACAACACAACTCAACGACTTCAAAGCTGAAATTAAATCTCTGTTAATATCTTTTACGACTTCGCAATCCAATGAGCTAAAAAATCTAACTGCTCAATTAAAAGAAATACAACAAACTAACCAAAATATAGAAGCGTCAGTTGTTTTTCTAACATCACAAAACGAAGAGTTCAGACAACGGATTACGGAGTTAGAGACTCAGGCAAAGAAAGACCATAATTACATTGTTCTCTTAGAAAATAAAATAGAAGAATTGCAATTAAATAGCCGTAAAACTTGCTTTGAAATAAGAAATGTACCAAAGTCGTCCACTGAAAACAAAGAAGACCTGATCAACATGGCTGTCAATCTCTCAAAGTCAATTGAATGCGTTATTCAAAATTCGGACATTAAGGATACTTACAGACTGAAACCAAAAATTGGGCAATCCAGTAATACTCCGATAATTGTAGAACTAAACTCAGCTATATTGAAAAGCAAAATATTAACAACAGCTACAGCTACCTTTAACGCTAAAAACAGAAACAGCAAACTAAGTACTAAGCAGTAAGCACGTTGGACTTAAGGCAGGGATCAATCTCAATCCAAAACGATAGCCTTGCACACAATCAAAGACAAAATTTACAGCCTTTATTGCTATATTACAAACTACAGTGACAGACCACTATGCTACTTTTCTAGCCCTCTCAAAATCCAAACCAACTTACACTTTTACTAGAACGAAAACTAAAGTAAATTTCGAGAAGGCTTTAAATGATTTGCGCCAAAAAAATCTAACTGACTTACTTACTTGCAGTGATCCAAATTTCTTGACTAATCGTCTCACAAATATGCTCACTGATGTACTCAAAGAGAATACTCAAACAACTAAAACTCCTAAATCGCAAATTATCCTGAAGCCTTGGGTTACACCTGGTATTTTACGCTGCATAAAGCATAGAAATAAACTTCAGCTGGAGTTAAGAAAAAACACGCATAATGAATTCTTAAAAATTACATACACGAGGTATAGAAACCACTGCAACAATCTAATAAAAACATAAAACGCGAATATGAAAAAAAATATATTAGCCAAGTCTCTAAGTAACAATAAAGATCTGTGGAACAACATAAAAAACATCACCTTTAATAATAAATTAAACTTTGACACCTCACATGAATTACTTAATCTAAAACCAAATGCTACGGAATCAATAAATTATATTAATAATTATTTTTCAAATATTGGAAAAGAACTCGCACAAAACATAAAAAGTGACGTTAATAATATGTGTGACAATGTTTCGTCATCAGTAAACTCATTCATACTGCTAGAAACAGACATCAATGAAGTAAAAAGCATAATCATGAATCTAAAGTCAAATAGTTCGCCGGGTTGGGATGGAATACCTAGTAGTTTTCTAAAACATGCCAAAGATGAACTTGGCCCCATAATTGTTCACCTAGCAAATCTCTGTTTTGAAACTGGTATTTTTCCAGATCTTTTGAAAAGGTCTATAATAACACCCGTGTTTAAAAGTGGAGATAAAACGGATATTAGTAATTATCGTCCAGTTTCTGTCTTGCCTGCTATCTCCAAGATTATTGGAAAGCTTATTAACATAAGGGTTCTGAATTACCTTGACAAAATCAATCTAATATCCTCTTCACAATTTGGCTTTAGGCGTGGGATGTCTACAGAGGACGCAGTAACGACATTAAGCCAAAAAGTCACTCATTTAATAGATAAGGGACAAAAGTGTCTAGCAGTATTCTTGGATCTCAAGAAAGCATTTGACACTGTTTCTATCCCGGTTCTATTAAAAAAATTAGAACTCGTCGTAATCAGAGGGATTGCTCATTCTTTACTCACAAGTTATCTGACAGGGAGAATGCAAAGAGTAAAGGTTAACGGTTATGTCAGCGATGATATGATGGTCTCTTACGGTGTCCCTCAAGGTAGTGTGCTAGGAGTGCTAGGACCAACGTTGTTTCTAGTGTATATAAACGATTTATGTCAACTTTCTGTGAAGGATGCCAATATTTTGTCGTACGCTGATGATACAGCTATTATATTTAGTGGAAAACGATGGTCCAAATTAAAACAATGTGTAGAGCAAGGTATGAGGCAAGTAGCAAGCTGGCTGACAAATAACCTTTTAACATTAAATACATCTAAAACTAAATATATCTGCTTTAGTATACATAACGTAAAACAATCTGACTCTGATTTTAATATAAAAATCCACAACTGCAGATTAGACATGACATCCTCCTCTTGCAACTGTCCTACTATTGAAAAAATAGATAAAATAAAATATTTAGGCGTCATAATTGATCAAAGATTATCTTGGCATCCGCATCTTCAACAGGTTTCTAGTAGAGTTAGAAAATTAAATTGGATATTTAAATGCCTAAGAAATGTAATACCTGTAATAAATAATTCAAATGGCAGGGTTCCACCTCGGAATATTTTAAACGAAATCTATAAAGCTTTAACAGAATCAATTCTGGTATATTGCATTCCTGTATGGGGAGGTGCAAGTAAAACAAAACTACTAGAACTGGAAAGAGCACAGCGCTGCTTATTAAAAATTATATATTTAAAAAACAAAAGAACTCCTACAAAGGAACTGTATGATACAAGCAAAGTTCTATCTGTAAGAAAACTATATGTTTTACTTACCATTCTCAAAAAACATAAGACCGTTAATAGCAGCCATAAAATTATACTTGGGCGTAGAAACAGGACAAAAATTGAACTTCCTAAAGTAAGAACTGAATTTGCGATCAAACAGTATGTTAATAAGTCGGTTATAATTTACAACAAAATTAACAATGTTTTAAATATTATTGACAAAAATAACAGAGAGGTTAAGAAAATGGTTAGAGACTACCTGAGCTATTTAAGTTACGAAGATACTAAAAATTGATTGAAACATTAAAGTTGTAGTGTTAATCACTTTTGCACAGATAAAAACACACACGTAAACACACAAATACACTTACAGACACATAAACGATTTTGTATTATTGAGTAGAGTTTTTAGGATAAATATTATTTTATTGTTTGTTTTGTTTTGTTTTCATAGTATAAAGATATTAGTTGAAATGAATGTATATACTTTTTGCACGAGTTTGAAGATAATTTCCTTTTAGTTGTAACTTTTTAATGTATTTAATATAGGTAATAAGCTATTTGTATGCATATTTAGATATGGAAGAGCGTAGTTGCCTGATACAGGCTAATGCCTACTAGGTGACTTCAATCTTGCGTCTTACCAATGTAACTGTTATTTAAGAAATAAAGATTATTATTATTATTATGTTCTAATAGGAAAAATTACTATCTTAAAAATTGGTATGTAACATAAAATTTGGTAGTGCGACCCGGGGTAAGATTCTACTTCCGATTTCCGAATTTCGGCCCAAGTGTCGAAAAGGTTGGCCACCCTTACTTTAGGGTGTGTACGTGTTCCTTTTAGAGAGTTCACTGTGTAAGTAGCAGCGCTGAAAGACCGAATTTTTTTTCACTTTTGTAGCGCCCCAACGTCACAAGTTTCCCCATAGTCTAGGGTTGCCAACCGACCTGTTTTCCCAGGACATTCCTGGTTTTTGTAGTGTCCTGGGACGTCCTGAATAGTTTTTAAGCAGCGTCCTGGGTTGTCTTGGGTTTTTTAATTTTAAAATTGGCGCGCCTCTTTTCAAATTTTTACTGGTCCGATTTGAAAAATTTTTTCAGTGTTAGATAGCCCATTTATCAAGAAAGGGTATAAGCTATATTTTATCACGCTAAGACTAAGGAGCGAAGAAATAGAGGAAAATGTGGAAAAAACGGGGGAAATTATATTAAATTGCTTATTATCTTAAGAACTACTGGAGCAAACTTCATGTTATTTGGCAAACATGAAGAATAGACCATGTGAAGGGACATAGGCTATTTTTTTCGGAAAAATGTGCGGTTGCGTGAAATTCCTAAATTACGCGGGCGAAGCCGCGCGGAATATCTAGTGCAGGGGTTCCCAAACTGTGCGCTGCGGCGCCCTGGTGCGCCGCGGAAAGGCAAGTGGGGCGCCGCCGTGAGTCGATCCTCCATCATTATCCATAACCACAAATATTATAAAACTAGACGTTCCGCGCGGCTTCGCCCGCGTAAATTAGATATTTCACAGACAAATTAGTCAACAAAAAATAGCCTTTAATCCTTCCCGTGGTCTACTTCTTATCTGTGCCAAATAACATAAAATTTGCTCCAGTAGTTCGTTTCTCTATTTCTTCGCTCTTATTAGTCTTGCTCGATAACTGGACTATGTAACACTGAAAGAATTTTTCAAATCGGACCAGTAGTTCCTGAGATTAGCGCGTTCAAATAAGCCCTTTCAAATAATTTTCCCCGTTTTTTCCACATTTTCCTCTATTTCTTCGCTCCTATTAGATGTAGCGTGATAAAATATAACTTATAGCGTTTCTTGATAACTGGGCTATCTAACACTGAAAGAATTTTTATAATAGGGCCAGTAGTTCCTGAGATTAGCGCCTTCAAATAAACCCTTTCAAATAATCTCCCCCCGTTTTTTCCACATTTTCCTCTATTACTTCGCTCCTATTAGTCTTAGCGTAATAAAATATAACCTATAGCCTTTCTTGATAAATAGGCTTTCTAAAACTGAAAGAATTTTTCAAATCGAACCAGTAGTTCCTGAGACTAGCGCGTTCAAATAATCCATTTCAAATAATTTCTCCCGTTTTTTCCACACCTTCCTCTATTTCTTCGCTCCTATTTGTCTTAGCGTAATAAATATAGCTTATAACCTTCCTCGATAAGTAGGCTATCTAACACTGACAGAATTTTTCAAACCGGACCAGTAGTTCCTGAGATTAGCGCGTTCAAATTAGCCCTTTCAAATAATATCCCCCCGTTTTTTCCACACTTTCCTCTATTTCTTCGCTCCTATTAGTATTAGCGTGATAAAATATAGCCTATAGCCTTCCTCGATGAATGGGCTATCTAACACTGAAATAATTTTTCAAATCGGACAAGTAGTTCTTGAGATTAGCGCGTTCAAACAAACAAACTAACAAACTCTTCCACTTTATAATATTAGTATAGATACAATTATTATAATATGAAATTATACAAAGCAGGCAGAAGAATAATATTTGTTTATTATTATTTGCTTGCTTAACCTACCTACCTATAATAATCATTAAATGTGTTTATTTATGTATATTTTTGTAATAGCCAGGTAAAGTAGGGCGCCGTGACAAAATGTTGACTTGTAAGTGCGCCGCAGGCTGAAAAAGATTGGGAACCCCTGATCTAGTGAATTATAAAATCGACAATTTTGGTCGCCCCCTTAATGTGTCCTGTTTTTATACTGAATTGTCCTGGTTTTTCCAACTTCAAATCCTGGTTTTCTAAATTTGAGGGTGGCAACCCTACCCCATACAAAAGTGAAAAAAATATTTGGTCTTTCAGCGCTGCTACTTTCACAGTGAACTCTTTACAAGAAACACATACACTCCTTAAACTTAAAGTGTTATCACTTAGTTTTGTTACACCTTGTATATCCCACAACCTGTACATTTTGTGGTGGACTTTACGGAAAAATTATCAGACCCAGCCGCCGTACTTTAGAGACATATTATTTTAATTCAGTATAAGTATAATTATTACGACTTCAAGCAAAGGATCGTACTTAAATTCGTTATGTCCAAGTTCTGGGGGATGTGCCAAAATCGCCGATGAAAATGTATGTATTAGATATTAAAATATGCAATGTTAATTCATGTAGTTGACGGCGCTGCCGAAATAGTTGTACTTCAAATATGATTTTTGGTACTTAGATTAATATTTTAATTGGTAATTTCCAAACGAAATAGAGTTATCGCTCTGACGTAACGCTAAACACTGAATAGGCGGCCAATTATAATGGTACTGGCCGAATATGGCAAAACTATGGTTTATTCTCTATGGATAAAAAAAGAAGGAGAAGAAGAAAAGGTTCTAAATTAGATTCCGTGTGAGTTTTGGCGGGTCAGTTTTGCCGGGAATGTAAAAGGGTGCTGTTGTGTTTTTATATTATTTTCCTAAAATTGTGTTAACTGGGTTTTTAGTGTGTAATATTGGTAGAATATTAACCACTAGATATTCGTGTTCATGCACAAGTGTAGGAAAGTGATGTAATATCCAGAAACGTGCTATTTTGTGTTCCCTCCAAAACTCCATCGAAAGTTTCAGTAAAGCGTCTACCACTTTACTGAATCGACCGACTTGACTCCTTGACTGTATTGACTTTTACTTAGACTTTGACTAGACTTTAGACCTGACGATACATGAAAAAGATGATGAAAATTATAATAGGAGGAATATGGTTTTCCCGCCATATTCCTTACCTCTTTACCTTGTCTGTGGCACAACATACACATCCTTTGTGTCAAGTTGCCAAAAAAGAAGAAAAAGAAGAAGAGTTTTGGCGGGCATGTGAAAGAGTGCTGTTGTGTTTTTATATTATTTTCCTAAAATTGTGTTAGCTGGGTTTTTAATGTGTAATATTGGTAGAATATTAACCATTAGATATTCGTGTTCATGCACAAGTGTAGGAAAGTGATGTAATATCCAGAAACGTGCTATTTTGTGTTCCCTCCAAAACTCCATCGAAAGTTTCAGTAAAGCGTCTACCACTTTACTGAATCGACCGACTTGACTCCTGTGACTGTATTGACTTTTACTTAGACTTTGACTATACTTTAGACCTGACGATACATGAAAACGATGATGAAAATTATAATAGGAGGAATATGGTTTTCCCGCCATATTCCTTACCTTTTTACCTTGTCTGTGGCACAACATACACATCCTTTGTGTTAAGTTGCCAAAAAAGAAGAAAAAGAAAGAAAGATAGATTCCGTGTTGGAGGCGCTCGCATTCAAGTGTTTGGCGGACGCCATAGTTTCAATTGGAAATTATTACGACTAATTGTCGTTGTTTCATAATCTCTAATAGTGGAAGCTCAATAAGAATTACAATAGAGGGATTATAAGGTGTATTTCGTATTATTCTCCCTCGCCCGTCTCCCACGCCACTGTCTTGAACTAGCACTTTACAATGAAGACCTATCCTGTCAAAAGCCAAGTCCCTTTATCAGAAGCGGGATCGAAGGGCTAATTCATTTTGAACTCTGAGGAGAATTTGCACCAATTGCATTGAGAACAAAACCGTAAGCGAGCGATCGTTGAGGATGGAGGTTTACATGTGCGAGCGCAAGACGCGAGGTACAATAACGACAAAAACTGGTGAGGCCTTTCCATTTTTATTTGACAACGGTTTGACTTGCCCATTTATTAAAAGTAGTAATGGGAATTAATGCTATTTTCTAATAACTTCATTAACATGCTAATTTTGATGTCACAGCATGCTAAGTATTATTGCTTTGCTATTTGATAAAAACGCGGCATTGTGAATTATCGGTTCGCATTGCACCGCTCGCGTCGAATATTATTTTGCATCGAGTGAAAAATAACAAGTTAGCACCGCGGTGTGAAACAGCGCGGACGTAATTTTTATCGTGATCACTGATCGCAGACTACGAGTATTGCTACTTACGATAATATTAGCAATCGTATGTTTTTTAGCAAGTACGATTAATTATTGCTAATGGGCAGTTCACAATTAATTATTATTTCTATTTTTACCAGCACTAATGAAAAGTATAGTGTATACTATATTATGCAATCTCAGTTTTATTCCATGTATATTCGTAATGCCGTATGTAATCGGGCGATGCGGTAGCGGTGATTGACCCGTGTAAAAAAAAAAAGTATCATGTTTTCTATTCACATTGTGATTGACGGTGAAGTTACAGACGTTTCTAGTGTAGGGACAATTTCGTTTTTTTTTGCATACTTGGTTAGAACTTTTAAGCAGTAGAATGGCTTTTAAGTTTTAACTCATGGAAGGTTGGACATTGTCATTCTGAAGGCTGCTAAGAGGTTCTTCGATGAATTTATGATATGGAACAGTAAGAAAGATATAAGACCAATGTATTTTTTTTTAAGTTGGTAGAATACAGCTGTACCTACTTACGAGCGATTTTCGCATGGTTCCGCGCGGACTATAAAGATATTCTCTAATTAAGGCCATCCCCCGAGCAGGCGACCTTGACCATGCATTTGACACGTTGCCGGGATCGCGCAAGGATTATATTTTCTTTACATATCTTGGTTCAAGATTTATCTAAAGGAAAGGATTGAAGCGTGGAATGCGTGGTTCATGAAATTGTCTATCTGTTGTCGCGCGTTTCGGGTAGACGTGGTTTGTGAGTGCTGGGTTATTAATGCTGAGGGTATGCTTCGGTTTTGATGGATTAGTGTTGCTTTGGAGGCTGGTATCATGGGTGTAATGAACAAAAATAGGAAATTGAAGACGGGGAAAGAAATGTCGATATGCTTAGGATTGTTGCTGTATTTTTATTATAGCTTTCAAATTGTGAGTTTGTGGGGCTTTTAAGATATTATGGTAAATTACGACGTCTCCGTAGGGGAGCGCCTTAATGTAAATGCGTGCGGTTTGTACGACCTAATGCGTGCGACTTCTATTGATGACAGCGAGTTGATCTAAGGCTATATTTCGGTCAAGTAAGTGAACTACGTTTACCAGTGCTTGTGATTAGAATGTTTCGACTACTATGCTTGTATCTGTGTGTGGATTCAGAGGGAATTTAAACATTCCTCAAGCGTACATTGTTATTTTACTCTAAGGTGTAATTTCACCATAGAAATTAAGAGGAACTGACCCAAGGAATCAAGCATCGTCCTTCTCTCTTCACACTCGCACCCGTCTTTCGTGTAGTCGTCGCCAGGTAAGGGAGGACGACATGGAATTATCGCCAAGTTAGTTTTGCTTGAATGAAAGACGAACTATAATGATTATGAAGGGGGTATTTTGAGCAAATTTAGGTTTTATCAATGCCTTTTTGGATATTGAAAAAGCGCTGTCCCTTCGAGACTTCAGAACTTCGAGGATCCAAGCAAAAGTGTGTCTCAAACAAGGTTTTATATTGTAAAAAAAGAAACTATCGAACATTTTGTTCAGTGATCGTGTTTTCGTCTTGAGCATTTAATCTTTAATCTTCATGAAATGAAGTTACTTGTGTAAAAAAAAAAAAGAATTTTCTAGACCTTACAAATTTCTGGGTTTGGGTATGTGGTCAGGTTAGGGTCAGGTGCATTCTTAAACGCGCTTAGTGCGCACTAAACCGGGTTTTAACGTATAAACGCGTTTTATAACAATGAATTGCATTTCACCAACATAAACTAAACGAGTTCACAGCTAATCCGAGCTTTGTCTTTTGAACGCTCAGTGTTCGAGATTTAACTTCATGAAATCCATTCAAGTCCTGTCTGAATGGCGGATTAAAAAAAAAACATAAAAATGTAACAGTTGGTTGCTTTGCGTATCGTTTCTTGCTATTTTGTTGATAAGGTATTACGTTACATGGTTCAGAAATTAGGAAAACGTGTAAAATTGTCGCGAAACCTCATGTAAAATCTGATTTATTAATCGAGATTAAGAAGGTGATGAAACAAACTGGGCCGAGACGGCGGTCATTAATAAAGATGGAATCTGTCAGGAAGATTTTACTGATAATGAAACACTACCAGTCTCGTGCACACACGTTAAGGCGACGCCTTGATGGTTTGGCTGGGGCGATGTCGATTTTTCTCGGCGGCGCGGTGGCTGGGGCTGGGAAGTTGAAGTTCATTGTCAGTGTTCGTCGTGTCTTTGTCTTTGGATTGCCCATGGCGTGGCACGGTTGGTCAACTTTTGTAGCGCAGAGTGGTCAGTCGGAGGGACCTCTGTAAGGAAGATTCTGATTTTGCCGGAAGGGGAGAGTGATTTGGGGTTCCGGGGTTTGTGCATGGATCGGTTCGGGCATGCTCTGTGATTTGCCCATGGCTTGTATGAGGTGTATCTATGGTTTTTGGATTGCGCGGCGGAAGCCATTTTGTCGCTTGCGCCTTTTCCATTTCTTGTTTTCTGTCAGGGGCCGGGCCGGCCTCTCGTGGAGGGCAGGCGGTCGGAATCATGTCCAACATGTTTTTTTTTTTGCTTTAGCGCGGTGTCATCTTAACCGCATCTTTAGACTTTAGCTTGATATCAGATAATAACATTCACGAGGGCACTTACCAGGTCGTGGTGAATAAGTAAGTGAGATTCATACTAAGCTCTTGTTGTTAAAGGTGTGTTGCAGGTGAACCTACTACGCCCCATCCACATTTTGTTATTTGTCATACTGGTTGAAGTGGCTTCGCGCCCGGACCAGTTGAGTTTTGATTTACTGGTTGAAGTGGCTTCGCGCCCGGACCAGTCGAGTCTTGGTTTACTGGTTGAAGTGGCTCCGCGCCCGGGCCAGCTGTGTTCTGGTTACTCCTGGTTGTAGTGGCTTCGCGCCCGGGCCAGTGGAGTTTTGGTTACTCCTGGTTGTAGTGGCTTCGCGCCCGGGCCAGCTGAGTTTTGGTTACTCCTGGTTGTAGTGGCTTCGCGCCCGGGCCAGCTGAGTTTTGGTTACTCCTGGTTGTAGTGGCTTCGCGCCCGGGCCAGCTGAGTTTTGGTTTCTCCTGGTTGTAGTGGCTTCGCGCCCGGGCCAGATGAGCCTTGGTTTCTCCTGGCTGTAGTGGCTTCGCGCTCGGGCCAGCGAGTTTTGGTTATTCTGGTTGTAGTGGCTTCGCGCCCGGGCCAGATGAGCCTTGGTTTCTCCTGGTTGTAGTGGCTTCGCGCCCGGGCCAGCGAGTTTTGGTTATTCTGGTTGTAGTGGCTTCGCGCCCGGGCCAGATAAGTTTTGGTTACGCCTGGTTGAGGGGGCTTCGCGCCCGGGCCAGCTGAGTTTTGATTACGCCTGGTTGAAGTGGCTCCGCGCCCGGGCCAGCTGTGTTCTGGTTACTCCTGGTTGTAGTGGCTTCACGCCCGGGCCAGTGGAGTTTTGGTTACTCCTGGTTGTAGTGGCTTCGCGCCCGGGCCAGCTGAGTTTTGGTAACTCCTGATTGTAGTGGCTTCGCGCCCGGGCCAGCTGAGTTTTGGTTACTCCTGGTTGTAGTGGCTTCGCGCCCGGGCCAGCTGAGTTTTGGTTTCTCCTGGTTGTAGTGGCTTCGCGCCCGGGCCAGATGAGCCTTGGTTTCTCCTGGTTGTAGTGGCTTCGCGCCCGGGCCAGCGAGTTTTGGTTATTCTGGTTGTAGTGGCTTCGCGCCCGGGCCAGCTAAGTTTTGGTTACGCCTGGTTGAGGGGGCTTCGCGCCCGGGCCAGCTGAGTTTTGATTACGCCTGGTTGAAGTGGCTCCGCGCCCGGGCCAGCTGTGTTCTGGTTACTCCTGGTTGTAGTGGCTTCGCGCCCGGGCCAGTGGAGTTTTGGTTACTCCTAGTTGTAGTGGCTTCGCGCCCGGGCCAGCTGAGTTTTGGTTACTCCTGATTGTAGTGGCTTCGCGCCCGGGCCAGCTGAGTTTTGGTTACTCCTGGTTGTAGTGGCTTCGCGCCCGGGCCAGCTGAGTTTTGGTTTCTCCTGGTTGTAGTGGCTTCGCGCCCGGGCCAGATGAGCCTTGGTTTCTCCTGGTTGTAGTGGCTTCGCGCCCGGGCCAGCGAGTTTTGGTTATTCTGGTTGTAGTGGCTTCGCGCCCGGGCCAGCTAAGTTTTGGTTACGCCTGGTTGAGGGGGCTTCGCGCCCGGGCCAGCTGAGTTTTGATTACGCCTGGTTGAGGGGGCTTCGCGCCTGGGCCAGCTAAGTTTTGGTTACGCCTGGTTGAGGAGGCTTCGCGCCCGGGCCAGCTAAGTTTTGGTTACGCCTGGTTGAAGGGGCTTCGCGCCCGGGCCAGCTGAGTTTTGTTTCATTCATTGGTTACTAGACGAAAGGGCCAGGGCGCTACGCCCGGTCTACACGACAGGTATGTCTTGGTAATGGTGGTTGGATGAAAGGGCCTAGTATGCCCGGTCCGCAGAATGGGATAAAGGGGCCTAGAATGCCCGGTCTACAGCGTATGAGCTAAGAGACATAATGAGTTATGACGTAAGACAAAAGGGTCTAGTGTGTCCAGTCAGCATTTGACTCAAGAAAGGCTAAAGCTTTCATCTATTTCGCATAATATGTCAGGAATAATGCCCGAACGGGTATTAGCAATTGCCATGTCTGTTTTGCTGGTACTGAAGAGTAAAACCATGAGTCACACAACGCGCGAGGACGCGCGACTGTCAGGGTTGGCCGTGACGGCGCTGCCGAAATAGTTGTACTTCAAATATGATTTTTTGGTACTTAGATTAATATTGTAATTGGTAATTTCCAAACGAAATAGAGTTATCGCTCTGACGTAACGCTAAACACTGAATAGGCGGCCAATTATAATGGTACTGGCCGAATATGGCAAAACTATGGTTTATTCTCTATGGATAAAAAAAAGAAGGAGAAGAAGAAAAGGGTTCTAAATTAGATTCCGTGTTGGAGGCGCTCGCATTCAAGTGTTTGGCGGACGCCATTGTTTCAATTGGAAATTATTACGACTAATTGTCGTTGTTTCATAATCTCTAACAGTGGAAGCTCAATAAGAATTACAATAGAGGGATTATGAGGTGTATTTCGTACTATTCTCCCTCGCCCGTCTCCCACGCCACTGTCTTGAACTAGCACTTTACAATGAAGACCTATCCTGACAAAAGCCAAGTCCCTTTATAGTTTTATTCTCAATAATATTTACAAAGTGAAATAACAACCATGCTGCTATGGTAACATCTATCCAAGTCCTATTCATAGATAATGTAAAATATGTGTCAGTCCTCCGCCGCTATTCCTGATGAATGCCTGGCGCAGGCAAGAGCTGCTCTAGATGCCGGCGCCAGACTGTCCCTGCATCGGTTCGGACCTCATAGTGAAGTTGGCCCAGGCGACGTGAAATAGTTCCAAATACCCATCTCTGGGAGCCGTAGGCCCTAACTTGGACTCGGTCGCCTGGCGCGAACATGTTAACGGGCGGCGTCTCGGTGCTGGCCCTTATTGTAGACGGCGGCGTTTTGCGAAGCATCGCGTGAAGCGATGTCCTTATGTCGCGACCAAACATCAATTGGTACGGACTTTGTCCATCGTTGTTGGGGGTGCGTCTCAGTCGCGTCTTGACTGTTACTAATTTGCTTAGTAGGTCACCTTCTTCCCCCTCCATTGCGCGTATGGCCTTTTTGATGGTCTGGACGTAACGTTCTGCTTGCCCGTTAGTAGCGGGATGATATGGGGCGGACGTCCTATGTACTACTCCGCATTTGTTTAAGAAACTCGTAAATTCTACTGACACGAATTGGCGTCCGTTGTCTGAAACGAGCGTGTATGGAATTCCAAAGATGGAGAATAATTCTTTGAGTTTCTTAATACACCAGGAACTCGTGGTATTTTTTGTTGGTAGTATTTCGACCCATTTAGTGTATGCGTCTACGATTATCAAAAGCTGTTGGCCTTGGATCGGTCCGGCGAAATCGACATGCAGTCTTTGCCAGGGTCCCGTCGGTTGTTCCCAATGATGCAGCGGGGCCTTAGGGGGTTCGTTCTGTTGTAAACGGCACGCTCTACATGACTTCACTTTCTGTTCGATGTCTCTATCGATATTTCTCCAGTAAACGTGACTGCGAGCTAGAGCTTTCATTTTGACTATGCCGCTGTGCCCGGCATGGAGTTCGTCTAGCATCTGCCCTTGTAAGTTTTGCGGTATGACAACTAGGGTTCCCTTGAGGATACAGCCGTCCTGAATGGTGAATTCGTTGTCGTTTAAACCTATTGCGCGTAATGATCTGCCATTTTGTAGGGCATCTCGCAACGTATTCAATTCCTTATCTTTCTGTGTTTCTTGAATAATTATATGTGGGTTTATGTCCAGAACGTTGATTTGGGCGCGTTGGTAGATGCAATGTTGGTCTTCGTAAGTTTCGCGTACGTTATCCACTGGGAATCTTGACAGGTAATCGGCGTTGCCATGTTTGGCGGCGGCTCTGTATTCGACTTCGTAGTCGAATCCCGATAGAAAATGTGCGTAGTGAAAGAGCCTCATGGTGCTTAAGGCTGGGAGTGTCTGATGCGGATGGAAGATGGAGGTAAGCGGCTTTCGTCCATAGCAGTAGGGGAAAAAAAATTTAATACCCCAGTATATAGCTGTGGCTTCCTTGTCTATTTGACTGTATTTCTTTTCACTTGTTGCTAGCGTTCTTGACGCGAATGCCACTGGTCTTTCTGATCCATCTGCGAGTCTGTGTGAGAGTACTGCTCCTAATCCTACAGCTGAGGCGTCAGTTGCTATTATTAATTGCTTATTTGGATCAAAATGTGCAAGAACTCTTTCGCTGGCGATTTCATTCCTTATATTATTAAAACTAGTCTCGCATTCAGGTGACCATATGAATTTGTTTTCTCTTTTTAGTAATCTATTTAGTGGGTTTGCGAGTGTTGCCAAACTGGGGATGAATTTATTATAGTAATTGGCCATACCGAGGAAGGTTCGTAGTTCATTTCGGTTCTCGGGTCTTTTTGTATTTAATATAGCCTTTACTTTTTCTTTATTTTTGTGCAAGCCATCTTTGTCTATTGTGTGTCCTAAGTAGTTGCTACTATTTTTGAAAAATTGGCATTTATCTCTGTTTACTCGTAGGTTGCTTTCTTGTAGTTTTTGTAAGACCTGATTCAGTCGTGATAGTAGTTGTTCTGCTGAGGATCCCTGTATTATAATGTCATCGAAGAAGCACTTGACTCCTTCCAATCCTTGTAGTAGCTGGTCCATAAATTTTTGCCAGAGGCTTGGAGCGACCTTAACTCCAAACATTAGGCGGTTTACCTTGTACGTTCCTTTGTGCGTACTTAGGGTTTGCAGGGTAGCGCTTTCATCGTCCATCACCATGTTGAGGTAGGCTTGGGTGATATCCAAAGTGCAGAAGAATTTACCTCCGTTCATTTCAGCAAATATGTCCTCAATTATAGGTATAGGGTATTGTTCATCCTTAATCACCTTGTTTAGGGTTACCTTGTAGTCGGCACATAGGCGGATACTGCCGTTTGGTTTTACGATAGGAACGATCGCTGTGCCCCACTCTGAATGGTCTATTTTTGTGATCACTCCTTCTCTACTTAGCCGATCTATTTCCTTGTCAACCCTCTCCTTTAAGGCATAAGGGATCCTTCGTGGCTTTATGAAAATAGGGTGGACAACTTCCTTCAGATTTAAATGGGCTTTGTAGTTAGGTATCATTCCTAAATCAAATTTGAATACCGTATCCGAAAATTCTTCAAGTAGTTTATCTAATTTAGATTCGGCCGTGTGTATTACTCGCATATCCGCCAGATCAATAGAAACCTCCTTCATCCAGCTTCTCCCGAATATAGGATCTACATCTTGATTAATAATATATAGTTTTCCATTAAAATGCTGGTTCTTGTAGAAGCATTTAACGTAGGTTACTCCAACCGGCATGAAAATTTCTCCTGTGTATGTTCTAAGTTTCATATCTGTTTTGAAAATTCTAGTTTAAATGTTCAATTCCTTGTAAAGCTTGAGCGAAATAGAAGACA